>OY365815.1:29498361-29640874 GCA_959347315.1 Bimastos eiseni | reverse complement strand
ACACACACATATATATATATATATATATGAATATCTATGTTTATCTTTTATAATAATGACGAAAGCAACTGCGACAACATTAATAATTGAATCTCAATCACAAAATCCACGACACAACAAAAAGAACCACAGCAGCAACAACAACAAAATATTTAAATATATTTTGATTTGCACATAACACTGGCGAATATGACCCAAACCCTACCAGATTGCAATATTTCCGCGGATGGATGCCAGACTATGACGTTTACATGAAATATATATATGATCACTGAAATGAGAAATGTTCAGTACATCTAACATGTCTAAGGGATATACCCACAACATTATTCATATACGAGCGAAAGCTTGGACGTAACGGAAGTTGTGTGTTATCGGATACGAATTAAATCAAGTGTTTGTAAATACTTCTTTTATACACAGAATCCTTTCAGCAGATTTGAACCCGCAATCGTCGAATTAGACAGCCAATTGCAAAACACCAGATATTTGTAATAATGACAAACCATCAGTGGCGATAGTAAATTATTGAATCTCAATCACAATAGCTAAAAAAAACAACAGCAAGAGCCACGGCAGCAACAACACTAAAAATGTTAAAAGGTATTTTTATTTGCCCATAGAATGGCGAATATGCCCCAAACCCTGACAGATTGCAATATTTATGCGACTGCCAGAATTTTACATTTACATGAAATAATTATACATCTATGAAAAATGAAATGAGAATACTCGGTGCAATTAACATGTATAAAATATCAACTACAATATTATCCTTTAGACGAGCGATGATATAATTCTCGGACATTTGATTACAGCGTTGAATGTTATCAGATAATCATTTTGAAAAAATTAATACTCTATCGAAGCTGGTCTCAGTACTTTTATTTGCATGTCTGTCAGCCTGTATTATCAAAGTCGAGTTTCAATATCTTTCTGTCTGTCTGTCTGATTGATTGGCTGCTGTCCATTGATGTCCTACATGATTGTGAAAGACCTTCATAAACAGATATCTCATCTTCAAGGATTTTCACACAAAAGATAAGCAAAAATAATTGCAATCATGCTCGTGTATATGCCGAATATTATTTCGCACAATATACACTTTCCTCACAAATATTTCCTCACATAATATTTTCATATATTTATATTTATTTCTGCACCGATTCATGTACCTTCTTGTGCCATTAAGCACGTTGTTAGTCGTAATGAGAATCATGTTATCAACTCTGCGACCCGTAGTCCTTACAATGAACTCAGAACATGGTCTCGGGTGTTCATTTAGTCACAAGAGGTTCTCCTCGTCTAACACCAAATTGGGATGTCGTCGAAAGTCAGGGTTTTAGACGGAATATAATAGTATTGTATGACAGATTATTATATGGGATATATATGGTTATGATTAAATGCGGTCCTCAATTAATTTAGTGTGCATTGCGGCAAAATCTCCAAAGATATTTCACAACAATATTAAGCTATAGATTGGATCGTAAATGTAAATCGACTTTAAATGGATCATTAGTAGAATGTCATGCAAAATTATGAGAGTTTCGAGTTAGAGTAGTTTTCTCCTATTAAAAACTACTCACAAATGGTAATGCAGATAAACGCGGTCATCATACATTTGCACCCAATAATCCCACCCATTCTCGTTGACCATGTTGTTGTCAGAATGGAGGAAATTCATCTCGCACTTCTTCTCCAATTGGCCATAATTGACGCCGAGTCACAACCGTCCGTTTCTTGGCATTATCCGATGCACATCATAGCCGAACATATAATGAGAGCGATTATACCAACTGATATCAGTCGCTGCTTCGAAAGATGCTCCAATCTGCTCGCTGTGGATGAGAAAACCATCCATTCGTATACTGACATTAAGAGAATTTGTATGTGTATATGTATACGAACATTTATAAAGCGCCCTACAAGAACTTCACGGAGGCGCGTGAACAATTAGAGCTTATAATATACTATTTTTACATGTATGTTTTATCATTCGGGGTATTTCATTATCATCAATGATAGTTGGTGATTTTTATTGTTAACACGCAGGCTCCAGTGCAAGACAGACAGGACGGTTACGAAACTTGTACTGAAGACATCATACCGACGTACGTAGATGAAGCAAGTATATACTGTGACCATGAGAAAGTTTAGTAGGGTGACACGATCCGTATTAGAGGTCATCTTGCGGGAGTCGATTGCAATATAATCTTTGTGAAAAGTGCCAGAACACGTCAAGAATTGATTGGAGATGATTGGAGAAGACAATAGCCAGAGAATGAAACAAGACACAACGCAAAGATAGGCGATTCATGTTACTTTGTGGTTTATATTATAGTTGTTATACGCTGATTAAATTCGATCTGTGTAAGTAAAGTTTTCAATATCAAAATTCATATGTCAAATCTTAAACACAATATTTTCCGGTTTTTTTATTATATTCATAAAACGGCGTTTTATAACCGTTTTCTAGTTTGTTTTCTACGTTTTTTAAAACTATATATATATATTTCATATCGTATACCAACTTTTTCCATGTCTTATCCGGTACTGCCTAACCATACCTTACCCTACACTTACCCTACGATACTCTATCTTTCCCTTCTCTCAAGGCACATGTTGCTACCGTGATTAAGTGCCTTGTCCCGGTCTACATTACCTACCTTCTTCCATCTTAAATCAGCATTGTCTCACTTATAAGCTCGGCACCCAGCCATTCTCATCACGGTGCCTTATAACCCTATTTTCCTTTCCTCACTTGTATCACCTAACCTTATAATCACCTCACCGCACTTGCATATATCTTACAAAGCTCAGTTTTGTAAACCTATCTTTGCGTTCGATTACATAGTGCACTAACTGTTACAGTCTTTCGCTGGCCGATGAAACTCACAGTTGTTTTGTCTGGCGTAGATCTCAATTTCGCAGATAGTCAAACGACCGTCACCATTGATCTGATGCTGGACAATGACGTATCGCCCTGAGACGATGCTGGGATTGCATTGGAGTCTCAGCATGGCTATTGTCGCAGCTGGCCCTGGGTATTGACCGCAGACAGAATAGTTTCCTCTGACAGGATCAGCGGAACTATTGCTCACTCCGACGACGAAATTGTTCAAACGTTCCCCTGAGACAGATTACGAAATCTGACGTCGTAAGATATGTTGAAGTTACAACAACATCGCTATTAAATATCGTAGCTTGAGGTGAAAAGCCTGATGAGTTGAACAATATATATTTTTCATTTGTCAGAGCTCGCTTGAAACTCTCAAGCACAGCATTGGTGTCCGATTTCTTAATAGTTGTGGCCATCTTTTATATTGGCATTCATGCGCCGAGGTGGCGACCAAAATAAATGTCATTCTGAGGTGGCGTATTGCTTGTACTCGCCACTCATGGTGATTATAGGCACCTGTGTTTTTGGTGGTTTTGGCTTTATCAATGGTGGTGGCAAATGTGATGATGGCTTAAAGCTTGAACAAATCCCAAGAATCCTGCATCTAAATTATCGCCACTATTATTTGAGTTTATGAGAGGACTTTATGTTGCATCAAAAGTACTTGGTCGCTTACCACAACAATCACCACGGTTGAAGAGAATGACTTCTTCAAGTCTGTACGCCTGGCCGAGGTCAACGCGCCACCAGCTGGTTCCATTTGGAGGGTCGTCAGTGTGACTGCAAGATCCTGCGAAGTAGCCCGAGTCGTAGTTTCCGTCGATGGCGAGACTGGCGCGAGCATTGTCGAAAGTGGAACTCTGAGTTGCTGGTCGTCCCAAAAGGTTCAGTTTGACCGCAAGAGAACTAGTAGCTGTCACAACAACAACACGATATTTGGTCTCAACTATATGTTCTGATAACGAGCTCTGTTATGAATGGTGGTTAATCTGGTCATGTTGCTCCATACCTAACACTCAAAGCCATTGCTCAACAAAGCCAAGAGCCCACTATGCATGTACCAGCACATTTCAATAACCGTATTAGAAGTCATCTTGCGACAAAAGATTGCGATATAAATCTTGTGAGAAGTGCCAAAACACATCACTAATTGATTGGAGCAGATTGGAGAAGACAATAGCCAGAGAATGAAACAAGACGCAACGCAAAGATAGCGATAGGCGATTCATGTTACTTTGTGCTTTATATTATAGTTGTTATTAGCTGATTAAATCCGAACTGTGTAAGTAAAGTTTTCAATATCAAAATTCAGTATAACATCTTAAAAAGAAAATTTTCTTCCGTTTTATAATATTTTCATAAAACAACGTTCTTCACCGTTTTTTTTTAAATTTCTCCGTTTTTTACATCTATTGTTTACATCCCCTTCCGTACTTTTCCGTATCTTATCCTATACTGCCTAGTCATACCTTAGCCTACATTTACCTTACAATATTCTTTTATCTACAATACTTTTTATCTTATCTCACCGCACCTTTCCCTGCCGTTACTCTGTACCTTGCCCCTCCAACTTAAATCAGCTTTGTCTCACCTATGCTTGGCATCCAGTACATTCTTATCACTGTTCCTTATAATCCTATCCTCGTTTCTTCACTTGTATCACCTGACCTCATAATTACCACCTCACTTCACTTGCACATATCTCACAAAGCTTACCTTTCTTTACCTTCGATTACATAGTGCACTAACAGTCTTGCGATTGTCGATGAAACTAACAGTTGATGGTTTGCCAGGCGTAGATCTGAATTTCGCAGATAGTCAAAGAACCATCGCCATTGATCTCCTGAGTTCAGGTTTGCAAAGTTATCCAAGTCGAGGTGAGTTCTGTAAATTGACCTGCTTTTTGCTGCAACAACTAAGCGTGACTGTGGAAATACTGTGGGTCCATGGTGACAATACCGGCTAGGTTACCATGACAAGATTATAATAAGGCTTAGGTATATTCGTCGCATATCTAAATTACCTTCTGTCCATTTATGCAGACATGATCCAACGGAGCATGCGCCTGAAATGAATTAGGTAGAAGTCCATGGCCTTTGTTCAGTAATAGGGATTGAACATAAGAAACACAAAGCATTTAGTGCAGCGTGAATTAACATCGGAAACAATTATATTCGTTCGTCGTATAGCAGCCCCTCGTACGAGTTCGGGGGAAATTCTATAATAACAAAAGAATAGAAGTATGGGCATTGGAGTAACCAGGGGGCGATCACGGGGGTTCTAGGTGGCAAGTCCCCTCACAGGACCCCTAAAGAGAGAGATACGTTATGCGTGTGTCACCCCACATTTCCTACCCCCACCTGGCAAGCGAGATCGCCGCTTCTGGCAGTGCCTCATATAGGCCCCTATGAAGATATAAAAAGAGATCAACTTTTATTTAGGTTTATGATTTAGCGTGTTATGTGTGAACTGCGAATTTGCTAAAATGTCCGTCCAACAGCGTTGTAGTTTTAAGCGACTTTCGTATGATCAGATAAATTTTCATTTCCATTCCAGATGATTTTCAGGTGAATAATCGTTTAACTCAAATCGACCCGATGTAGGCCAATAAGTAATTAATAACTAATAATGTATATGAATTATATGCATAGGCTATTTATGAAAATCATACGGGCATACATGCGTGCAATAAAACTGTCACGAGTTGCAACTAAACGAAGCTGTGTGAATATTAAAATAATTTAGCTAACTTGCTACCTTAGCTTCAATATGGACGGATGTTGTTCTGGGTTGCCATGACTCGATTACAATAGCTCATCCCTCATTCATTAGATGTTCATTGTGTTAGATAATTGCCCTGTATTTAGGTTGATTCTGATCTCAACATATCAAACATATTCTACTCTCCTTGTATTCTCCTGGGTATTGTACTAAGGTGCATCGTTAAGCTGATCTCCTGTCTGTAAATATTCTTTTGCCTCAATGGTCAGATAGAAGTAGTTACTTTTGAGGAGTGGCCTTGTATATATATATATATATATATATATATATATATATATATATATATATATATATATATATATATATATATATATATATATATATATGGGCTGATGCTCAATAGTCAGAGCGTGCCTGGCATGAGATTAATTATGACATATCAGCCATACCCGACATCACCTCGCCGGCCATGGTATATGTGTATCTTGAGACTGGGTTCTCGTTTTGCGTATTTTGAAAGGCCAACACCTCTCTTTTGGTAGTTATACTTGTTAAGACGACGTTCTTGCTGCTTCTCCTGGTGCTGCTTCGTTCTACTACATGTGCGTGTGTTCGAGCTGTTTTCAGTTCAGCATTGTATCGCTTCGACTTCCGTCCTGTTGACGATTTCGCTGTCTTTCTTGAAGTCGAAGTTAAGTTTTCATGTTAATTCCGTTCATCCGGATATAGTTTAATATTATATTTATGAAATCACCCTTAGAGTCTTTTCTTTCACAAGTAACATGCAACAATTGGTACATTTTTTATGAAAGGCAGCACTCAACGGCTGCCGAATCAACAGATATCCACGGCTGAATTAAATAATGACGATGCGTCACAAAGCTCGTCTGTGACGTCTCCGGCAGATAAGATGTGGCCATCATATCTGACACAGTCGCACCCCATATATCAGACATCACCCCGGCCATGGTATGTGGGTGAGTCCGTCTGGTCTTTTTCCGTCGGATCTCACTAAGCTCACCTGCTACTTGACCGTGGGATCACTGCACGGATTTGACTCCTACATAATAAAGTCGTTCAGGGCCACGTGTCTGGGCCAGCGTCCCGGACCCAGGCCACACGAGTGGCCGTGGCACTATTATTATATTTTATGCCCTGAGGTACTTCGTTCCCCAGGGAATAAACTTAGAGATTATTATTATTGATATATACGCTGGCTGTCTGGAGGGTGAGGCCTCGTCTTCAGAGGTCAGAGGGAAAGAGCCTTTGAGTGCAGCCAACTTGTATCGCTGTATGGAGATGGAAAGATGTTGGAATATGAAAGTCGTTTCCCGCCTGTCCCCAGTGATAAGCGAAATTTGGACACCGATTTCGCTTACATAGTCAGCTGCTGTTGGATTGAAACGTCCCGAGGTCTCAATGGCCACCGGATGAAAAGTTTTTTCCGTGTGATGAGCGTCACCCCGTCGAGACTCTTACCGTCTGTGCTAAACAGCCCGACCGGCTCTTTTGTACTCGGGACCCCTGCGGTGAGAATTTTCATCCTGCTCTCTGAACCTTGGCGTTACTCGGGACCAAGAATTCGCCTTCACGTGGCACATCCATCATCAACAAAATATTGTCAACGACATCGGAAATCCAACCACATGGCAGATGCTGCTGACTCTTAGTGCGATAATTTTTAGAACAACCAAGAAGAGGAGGTAAACGCCACAAAATTTTATTATCAACAATCACAAAGAAGGCAGCCGCCGAGCAGACTTTTACCATCAGGCGCGATTAAAGTCTGCCGCGTAGACTTTCTTTTTGCCCTCTCAGTGACTTCGTGTGGTCTTCGGCTAGACGATGAAGGGGTCAGAATTGCGGTGGGACTCCGTCTATGGACACGAATATGCGAGCCACACGCATGCCCATGCGAGTCTCAATTCGAAGCCGATGGAGCATCTTGTAGACTTAGGCCAGGGCGAACCGCAGGCCAGGCACGTCGCTTTAAATGACCTAATCAGTCCCAGCCTCACACGCGCAGATTTTCCGAACATCAAGGAACCTCCGGGACTATTCATATCGGACGGAATTCGGATGGTCTTATGCCGATACCATGGCGTAGAGGACGTAACCTGATATGGGATGCGACGGTAATTGACACCGTGGCTCCGTCATATTATCTCCAAGCGACCTCATCTTCGGCTGGGGCGGCAGCGGAGTTGGCAATCACCAGGAAGAACGTCAAGTACAGCCAGCTCGCTGTCACCTATCTCTTTGTTCCATTGGCCTTTGAAACTATGGACCCAGTCAACAACGATGGAAAGGCCTTTAATAGAGACTTGGGTCGCCTCCTGACACAGGTCACCAGAGACCCCAGACAAACCAGCTTCCTTTTTCAACGTCTATCAGTCTGCAGCCAACGATTCGATGCCCTTGTCTTCAGAGGCTCTTTCGTGCCGCTACAAAAACTCTTAATTGCTTAATAATAATAATAATAATAATAATAATAATAATAATAATAATAATAATAATAATAATAATAACAATAACAATAATAATAATAATAATATGTCAGAAAATGTCATATTACTGCTTCTTAGGTGTTATGTGTGTTATATATTCTTCATAATTCTATCTAATTTTAGGTCTTTATGATAACAAAACGCAGTATAATGATGAGCACGTTTGACTAACTTTAAAGCTACTCAGATTTCGGAAAACGTTTTTAACAACCGCAATAAAAAAAACAATTAACACCTTCTGTTTTTCGTTTTGAACGTTTTCTAATAACTCGATCACTTGATGTTTTGCATCATGTTTGGAAATCGTCAATTAGTCCAAATGAATGTCCAGTGTTGTGATTAGCCAGTTTACGAAACAGATGTGAACGTTAGTCCTATAAGCGAGCGTCCTATGCGCTATCAGCCTATGAACAATAGTCCCTGTGAGCGATCGTCCTGTTAGTGAAAGTTCTACGACTCACTCAGGCGCCTCAACCAGAAGTGGACGAACCGCATAGGTCCTGAACACTGTCCTGTGCACCAAAGGAATTGAATCATGTTTTTGTAAATACTCTCTGGATACACAGAGTCCATTCATCAGATTCGAAACCGCAATCGTCGAATTGGACAGCCATATGTAAAATTCTCTATATTCGTAAAAAATTCATGACGAAAGCAACTGCGACAACAGCAATTTTTGAATCTGAATCAACACAGCACAATAACAAGAACCAGAGCACTCTGAAAATGGTCTCTGGCGTTCGTTTAGCCACAAGAAGTGTTCCTCATCTCACCTCACTTACAACCTCGTCTAAAGCAGGGGTTTAGACAGAATACAATATAATATAATAATGTAACATATATTGTAATATATATATGGTTATGATTAAATGCAGTCTTCAATTAATGTAGGATAATTCATGATAATATTAAGCTATAGATAAACTCGATTACTAGAATGCCATAACAAATGAAGAGGGTCTCGAGTTAAAGTAGTTTTCTTCTGCTAAACTACTCACAACGCAAATGCAGATGAACTCACTCATCATACATTTGCACCCAATAATCCCACCCTTTCTCGACGACCATGCGGTTGTCAGAAGGTATGAAATTCATCTCGCACTTCTTCTCCAATTGGCGATAGTTGACGGAGTAACAATCGTCCGTTTCTTGGCACTTTCCGACGCACATCATAGCAGAACGTATGCTGAGAACAGTTGCACCAACTGATATCAGTCGCTGGTTCGAAAGACGCTTCCATCTGCTCACTGTGGAGCAGAAAATTGCCCATTCGTATTCTGATTACAAGAGCATGTGTGAACAATAACAGCCCACTATTAATTATTCCTTAAACTTTTTATCATTCGCGGTATTTCATTATTATCAATGCTAATTCATGTTTCATCGTTAGCGCGCAGGCACCAGTGGAAGACAGATAAGTTATGAAACATGCACTGAAGACATAATCAATGAGCCCTCTGTGGAACCAGCGCGCACAAGAACTATCACGTCAGTGTCTAATGCGCAAAGTACCTAAAGATGGTGCACCAAAAGCAAGGTATATAGAAGGTGTAAGATCAGATCGTGAGTATCAGAGAGACAAACAGACAGAGACAGAGGGGAGGGAGGGAGAGAGGGAGGGAGGACAGAAAGAGGTATTTCATGAAAGATATGCTTCTTGAAATTCTCACATTAAGAACGAGTTGACGTAAGCAGCTGAGCAGAATTGACAGAAATAGCTCCAAAATCTATGTCCAGCAACTGAGTGTCGGTTCACGTCGCCTTCCATACTTTATCCATATCTTATCCGGTACTGCCTTTCCATCCCTCATCCTACATTCACCTCACGATGCTATAATCTAACTATACCTCATTGCACCTTTCCTTACCGTAACTCCATACAGTGTAGGCCTACCTTGTCACTCAGCCTCTTCCCTATAAGCTACCCTCCCACTACCAATCTAATCACATGGTACGTAGGTATAACCTTACCCTAAATTGTAGGCCTATCAACTGACTTCGTATCACATCACCGCATATCTTAAGGAACTCGCTTTTTCTTACTTTCTTTGCCTTCGATTACACATACTGCACTAGCAGTGTTTTGCTGGTCGGTGAAACTCAGTTACTGATTCGCCTGACGTAGATCTCAATTTCGCAGATAGTCAAACGACCTTCACCATTGATCTGCTGCTGGACAATGACGTATCGCCCTGGAATGGTGCTTGAATTGCACTGGAGACTCAGATGGCCACCTCTCGCAGCCGGCCCTGGATACCGACCGCAGAGGGAATAGTTTCCTCTGACAGGATCAGCGGAGCTGTTGCTGACTCCCACGACAAAATTGTCCAAGCGATCAGCTGAGTCAAATTACAAAATTACGGTAGGTGACGTTTTGGCGGAGGACGTTTTGACGCAGATCTCTGATACAATAATATTGTATATTATGTAGTAAATCAATATGTTATATGGCAATCTACCCTTTAGTTTCGTAAATTCTTCCACATGGCAAATCAGATTAAGTCTCGGCATCGTCGGTAAAAGAAGAGGCATCGGTGAAAAGAATCATGCTTAACTAGAAGCCGGATCAATGAAAAGGATACTGTTAAGCTGGGACCTGGATTGACAAAAGAATCGTGCTTAAATGGAAGCTGAATTGATGAAAATTGTCACGATCACAGCCCTGCCCTTGGTTTCGAAAGTACTGGCTGACCGTGACAATGAGAAAACGCTGAGTTTTATAAATTTTAATTATAATGTAGACGAACGTAGAATCAAGTATAAAGCAATCTGTGTCCAACGTAAACTTCTCAACAAGCTTGTTGTTGTTGATATAAGTTTATTTAACGACGCATCCATAACGATGATGATATGCGTCAAACACGAACAGTTATACAGAGTACATATTTACATTGTCGATAAGTGTCTTTGTGTGTCTCTCTTCTAGTTTTAATGTTTCATATGCAATAATGTTTTATAAGTAATATAATATTGTATGGTAGTGTTCATTGTCTATATACAGTAGTCCTAGATCTTCCGACCAGAGACTGCCAGACACTTGTAGATGGTGTCCAAGCAGCTGGTTTGACCGAGCGCGGTGCTCAGTTCGTACGGCCAGTTTTTCCGTGCGCACATCCGGATGAGTTCGTCCTGGAGGCCCAGCTGGGCTGGGCACTCCAGCAGGAAGTGGCGCACGGTTTCCTGGACGTCACCGCACTCGTCGCAGTTCCCGGTCGGGTGGCGGCCCCACAGCTTCATCTGTGAGTTTAGTATGCAGTGGCCCAACCGGAGTCTGGTTATGATGACTTCCATACTCCGGTTGGGATCGTTATACTGTTTGGCCATCCTGACGTTTGGCTCCAGGGCTCGGTAGTGCGAGCCAGTGTCGGAGGTGGTCCATTCCGCTTGCCACTTCCCGAGGAAGTGGTCTTTGTACTTCGCTCGAGCTTCCTGGAGCTCGTCCAGCACGTGGAGCAATTCCGTGAGCTGCTGTGGTCTGGCAGCGGACTGCTGCCGCTCAACGCTCTGGATCGCAGCGAGGGAGTCGGAGAAGATGACGAGATGGTGTGCATCTGCGCTGACGGCCCATTTCACAGCCCTCTTTATGGCCTCCAGTTCGGCTGACAGGACCGATGAGCCGTCGCTCATTCGGCAGCTTTCGTGGTGGCCGCTACAGGGCACGTAGAATGAGCACGACACCCTACCTGCTGCGTTCTTGGCTCCATCCGTGTAGACAGCCACTCGCGCGTCGTAGGAGCGGATGTGATCTTTGACCAGATCCCTCTTTTTCAGAGGGTCGTTCAGGTCGCCGATCTTCTGTGTCAGAGTGGTGTCTGTCATGGATGGTCGCAGCAGCCACGGTGGTGTTGTGGTGCAGGCGAGCGGTTTGATTTTTGGTGGTTCGATCTCTTGGTCGATGTGTCTTGTTTTGATGCGGATGGGGTCGGTGTCGTCATTGGTGTTTTTCAGCTTCCGACCGCTGGTGATGGATTGCGTCGGGTGGTTTGGGATCGCGTTGACCTTCGTGATGAGCTCCATCATCAACTGTTTGCGTCGTAGGTCGAGTGGCACTTCTCTGCATTCTACCTGCAGTGCAGCCAGACTCGTTCCTCGGAGCGCTCCAGAAGCGATACTCAGTGCCTTGTACTGGATTGTACTAAGCACCTTTTTCTGGTTTCTGGAGGCGCTGTCGTAGGCGACGCAGCCGTAGTCGATGACGGAGCGGATGAGAGCACGGTATATCATCAGGAGGGTGTCTTTCGATGCTCCCCAGTGCGAGCCCGCAATAGCGCGCATCAGGTTGAGGCGCGTCTTGCAGCGATCAGCGATGTAGCTGATGTGGTCGCACCAGGTGAGATGTCGATCGAAGATCACCCCCAGGAACTTGACGTTGTCGTTGTAGGTCAACGGAGTGGTCCCGAGCTTCAGCGGTCGGTGGGCTGCAGGTGTGCCGCAGCGGTGAAATTCTATGGCAACCGTTTTTGTTGACGACACCTTGAAGCCCCATCCGTCAAAGTACTTTTTCAGTTGGTCCAGATAGTTTTGGAGATGACGCCGGTTCACTTCCGGGTTTGGGCCAGCTCTCCAGATGGCGCTGTCGTCCGCGTAGAGAGAAAGCCTTACGTCGTCCTGTGGCTCCGGTATGTCGTTCAACATGATGATGAAGAGCACAGGGCTGATGACACTGCCCTGTGGGGATCCGTTCTCCATGAGGAAGAGATCGGACAGCTCTGAGCCGACGCGGACACGGATGTGTCGGTCGGTCGGTCAGGAAGTCCCGGATCCAGTTGAACATTTGACCGGAGATGTTGTGCTGCTGTAGCTTCGACAGCAGCCCATCTGTCCACATTAGGTCGAAGGCCTTCTCTAAATCTACGAAGACGCCAGTGAGGCTGTGCTTTGAATGAATGGCGCGTTGGATGTCGTCTTGAAGGCGGACGATGTGATCCTGGCAGCTTCGCAGTCTGCGGAAGCCCGACTGGTGCTTGTTGAAGCGGTGATTTGTTTCCATGTGCCAGGTCAGCCTGTCGGTCACTAACCGCTCCATTAGTTTGCACAAGACGGATGTCAGTGCGATGGGGCGGTAAGAGTTTCCGTCGTAGGCTGGCTTTTGTGGCTTCTGGATAGGGACAACGATGGAGTTCTTTCAGCAGGCCGAAAGTCGTCCATGTTGCCAGACCGCGTTGTATAGCTCCAGCAAGGCTAGCAGACTTGGATGCGAAAGCTGGGCCAGGATTTCGTAGGTGATGGTGTCCTCTCCTGGACTCGTGTCCTTTCTACAGCGCAGGAGGGCGATTCTCAGAGCCTGGATGGTGAGAGGCTCGTTGAAGGGCTGGTCGTCTGCCGGCAGCTGTCCCCCATGGAGCTCCTTCGAGTGCTCGTCCTCAAAGGCGGATTTGCGCTCTTGGAACTCCACGGTATGGTTCCTGTTGCTGCTGACATCTGAGAAGCACCTCCCAAGATGATTCGCCTTCTCCTGATTTGTTGTGTAGGAGCGTCCGTCCTTCTTCAGAGTTGGTATGGCCGGTCGTGATCTCGCACCGGACATCTTTCTCATCGTTCCCCAGACTTTTCCGAGCTTGGCCTTGTCGCTCAGCGTGGTGCAGTAGTCTCTCCAGGAGGTCTTCTGCGCGTTCTTGATGACTCTTTGGGTGATTCCTTTGACGCGTCGGTATTCTTCAGCATCCGCCGAGTGCCTGGTCTTCTGCATCTTCTTGCGGGCCTCTGTGCGCTTCTCGACGTGGCGTGTGCACTCGTCGGTCCAGTACGGCACACTCTTGACCTTCTCCTTGGGAGGAGTCGATCGTGGAATGTGCCGCGTGGCGATCCCCAGCAGCGAGCCGAGGAAGTTGGTGTGGCTCGCTTCGATATCGTCGGTGATGTGTGCGACGGTGAGTTCTGCCCTGCAGTCGTCTTTGAAAGCCGTCCAGTCAGCCTTTCGGTGTAGCCACCTAGGGATGAAGGCTTTCTCGACAGGGACTGCTTCCTCGATGTTGATGAGGATGGGCGAGTGGTCGCTTCCCATGGAGTCGTCTAGGACCGTCCAAGTGCACTTCCGTGCCAAGGGCGTCGAGGCCATAGCAAGGTCGAGGTGGCCGGCAGCTCCGGTGGCGTGGCTGACGGTGGTCGGGGCGCCGGTGTTGAGGGCGACGAAGGCGTTGTCCTCCATGTCGTCCTCTAGTCGGTGTCCTCGTGCATCGGTGCACTCAACAAGCATCCCTCGCTCCTTTATATCCCAAGCGTCTATTGTGTCTCCGTCACGTAAAAATCTCTCCATTATTTGTTATTCGACACCGTTCGACCGTCGCTTCGTCGGCTGACAGGTGACACTCGTTCCTCCCCTCCCTCTGAGTAGTCGTTACGCCACGCTCCATTGCACTCGTGTCGGTATTCCAGGACGGCCGTTGTTAGTGTCAAAAAGCCGCTGGCCTCCGCCTGACGCCTTCGTGATGCGAAAGCCGGTCGCGAAGGTAAGGTCCGACGATCCGTCCAGAGTTGACTTCCGACTATGACACCAACCCCGTGACAAATGCTATTATAATACCATCCATTGATCAAATGCTACTTCCGGTGCCAATTCAAGTACACCGCGGTTCAGAAGCACGGGCTGCGAAGTAACATGGAAGACGTTAAGCGAACATAATTCCTGACGGATGGACCTAAGTGCGAAGGATCGTTCTTCCGCTGGCCGACAGATGGAGCCTAATGGAGGTAAATGAGGTCAAAAGACGGCCGATTCCTTCCTAATTGAGAATGACTTCCTAATTGAGGATGACTTAGAGTCTTAGACGAACAGAATTCCTCACCTTGACTTTTAAGCAGCACCGACTAAGAATGCAACGCAACTTACAGGCAAAACTTCTCGGTTGCTGGCCCTGCAACCTGTAATAGCTACCAATAAGCTCCCTTTCGCTCTTCGCCCAATGCCCAGGGACCATTTGTGCCCATCCACCGTGTTTGACCCCAGCCCTAAAACTCTTATTATGTTATGTGCCATTTATTTCGTTCGTGAACAATAAAGCATTGATTGATTGATTGATTGATTAATTGATTGATTGAACTGTCATCTATAACCGGGGTTGGGTAACTTGGGTGAGGAGCGCTCCTGAGTTGATGTTCTTGAATGGGCCCTAGTGTACATCGTCCTAACAGCAAAATAATTAAATGAATGTGGGCATCACAATTTGCATTTTGTGTGACATCTCACTAGGTTAAAACATATGCCGTGATTGACCAAGCGGGGGGATTCCGGATGCGGTGAAGAGGTTGAGAAAGAGGCGGAAGAGGCGAAGAAAGTAGAATGGCGAAGGAAAAGGACGGGTGAAAGACGAAATATGGAAGATATTTGAGGGATGCGCCGGTAAGTCGGTGCACATGGTAAAACATAGTAAACACTATTTATCTCCAGAAGTAAACTGACAATCCAGAGATCGGATTAATAGGGGCACAATTTTTAAAGAGATTTCTGCTGCATCTACGCCCAAAGCCAACTCGGAAACAATGAGCAGACTGAACGAACGCCGTCGGTGCGAAGATGAGACAGCGAGGTAGATAACTGTTCACCCGTCATCATGTGCCGAGGCTAAGAAAATGAAGTGACTAGCACGGCATACCCACGATTGCCTTTCAAGCTAAGTTTTCGTAGGTTTACTTTCTTCATAACCTACTCACTGACCGTTCGGACCTGAGTCATAAGAAAGCGTGATATTCGCACTATAAAAGGATAGTTTATCTTCTGCTCTTTCATATTTGTGTTTTAACCAACGTATGTAATTATTATAGCCCATTGTAAACACGACGATTTGTATTGCAATGAAGGTCGCCATGCTACTTCTAGGGTACTGTAGTTTGCCACCGCCGGCAGTCCCTCAAGGAGTTAGCCTATACGCATTAGATGGAATTTCGATTGCTTTTTGAAAGGCTGAACACTCCCGACTAGCTTGAAAATGTAAATACATCGCTTGCAACAAACCTGTGGAGGATTGTATCGCGTTGAGCCTTAGAATGCTTAGATCATGCTCTGTTATCAATGTCCATTTCATAGAATGATAGGTTCCTGTGTGCAATTATTACTAGTCCGAAATAAAAATCTGCTACACGAGCCACGGTCAGTAGGCCTATATGCGAACCAGAATCATTCCTAACGCTACTCTAGAACAGAACAAACTGACCCATGGTCAAAAATTGTAAAAACCCGATCACCCGTGTTCAATAGTAAAATTACTTATCTCTATAGCCATTCACTATCTCTACAGAATCCGGATCTCTACATCGTCACGAATGCGCATGTCAAGCCTATCCTATGGCTAATCTATAACGCGATCATTCAGATTTTGATATTCGGGTAAATAGGCCTTTAAGATGTCTCCATCATTACGCATATGGTCAAGTATTGCAACAGACAGCTTGAGACAGCTTGATACAGGTCAATTATTTGAAGTGGTGACTCTAATTGATCAGTTTGTTCAGACCTGGTGGAACAGGGTTGCATTTAAACGCTGCCCGCCTGTACGTCTCGGGTGCTGGCAAAATATTAGCAGAATTAAACGATCGTTATCTCTATTCTTGTAATCTTGTGGAATCAAAATTAGACTATATAAGCCTACAATCACTTAAGAATAGCAATTAAGATGATGATGACGACGCTCACAGTGATAATATTAAGAACATCAATAACAAGCTATCATTTCTCAAGTGATCGTATTTATTCCAAGAAAAATTTTTTACTCCAAAAATATCAACAATCCTACAACAGTTATTAACATGATAACAATAATGATTTACACCATCTGTGCAATGTGGGGCCTTGTAAGTATTGTTTTGGTAGTTTGAAACCGAAGTCCTTCAGAGAAATTAATTAATTTGATCGAAAAGGTCTACGTGCTATGCATATTGAAACCCAAACAGTAAAACCTTTCTTTCTCACGACTACTCCACACTTTGCCTGTCATTAATTAACCAGTTTCATCGAGTGATTCAATTATCTGGACGTCTACTTAATTATATAATCGTAACACTGCAGATAAAAAAATATTCTGTATCTTAGACGTCCACTGCGAATAGCTGGAAAGTGTCCATTTGTATTGGGGACGAGAGGAAGGAGAGGAAACAATCTAAGACGGAAAGCAGTTGCGTCGTTTTAAAATGTCGGAAACAGGAAATGATTAACGACAGGACCAAGAGGTCATGGGAAGACAGCGTTGGCATATATATTACATATACATTAAATATATATGTTATTATAAATATATATAATATTGAGATAATTCACAATGCCAAAAGACCGATCACCCCTATGCCGCAAATATTTATAAGCAATGGGCCAACACGTCTAAGCCAGGACATTGACATTGGTCAGACCGTTCGAGCATATTGCACAGGGTTTCGTCAGCACACGTGTTTGTCACATACCAGTCGCGCATTATATTGGAGATTTTGATTATCAAAAGTGGCAGCAGCTTTCAAGATCTACCCCCGATCAATTTATGAGAAACTAGAAGGGTCAAGGCCGTGCAGTCGCTATGACGACGAGAGTGTACTAAAATGCAAGTTAAACCAATGTAGTTCTTCGCTAAAGGGTCAAGATGAGTCGATTAGACTGCAGTGTTCTTCAACCAGGTGGTCCGTGGATCACGGAGAAACGTCCTATGAGCGAACGTACGTATGAGCGATCGTCCGTATGAGCGAAAGTCCTATGAGCGAAAGTCCGAGGACCGTTTGTAAATACTCCCTGGATAGTTACAGAGAGTCCATTCAGCAGAATCGAAACATCAATCGTCGAATTAGATACATATTTAGTCAATAATATACCGTCCTAACCCTGCCGTATTTCCATGGCAATCAGTTTGCTATTTACACGAGAGTTATGTTTTACTAAAAAGTGCTACTCATAATGGAAACGCGGGTGAACTGACTACTCATATACTTGAACCCAATTATCCCATCCCATCTCGGTGACCATGGTTGGCTGATGGCAGGAAGTTCATCTCGCACTTCTTCTCCAATTGGCGATAGTTTACGGAGTAACAATCGTCCATTTCTTGGCACTTTCCGACGCGTGCCTCATTGGCCGTATCCCAAAGTTCGGTCAAGCCACTGAATAATATTATATGCGGCGTGCCCTGCATTGGCTCCTAATCCCCCAGATTGTATGCCGCGTTTCTACATTGGTGTGGCGGTGCCTATTAGGTGCTACCCCTGCGTGTTTACAAGAGCTAGGTTGCTCCACCATGGGCGTGCAGGGACGACGTGCGTCCACACAGGGTGAACTCCTTGTTCCTAATTATTACTGCGTCTTATGCCTAGGGTCCACTCAGGTGTGTTTTACAGTAGCCTTCCGCCCGTTCTGTTCAACCGGGGTGGAGTTGGGTTGCGCTCCTGAATAGTGACCTTGAAGGGGTATTATATAAATGTCCGTAGTGAATGAATGGATAATTAGTAAGTGGCCGATTGCTCTGTAGGCCTACTAGTAGTGAGTCGAGTGACCGATTAAGTTACTCAGGTGACTGATAGTATCTGACATTGTCAGATGTCATTATTGGTATGAATTATTGTTGATCCTAGTCAGTTATTGACTCAATTTTTTTGTTTAATAAAATGAGTCAACACGTAGCGAATTCTGTGATTTTGGTTGCGATAGGTGTGATAATTTTTATATTTTTGTCGCGAAAAATTTCTAGCATTAAAATCTTTGTTGCCTGGGTTTTGATAATGTAATTGAATCGCAAAATCTGTTGTAATTTGTACCCATTCCTGGCTTCGGAGACAAAATAACCATGTTCACCTGGGTCGATATGGATATTCAGACAAAACATATGTGATAACAATTTCAATCATGGTCGCGTACAAGAGCAATAAACATTCGTTCAACTTCATATTGTATATATACATTATTACACGCAAATATTTGCTTATATATAATATATATATACAAATCTATATATATACATATATATATATATATATATATATTTCTGCACCGAGTCGTGTGCCTTCCCGTGAGGTTAAGCACATTGTTAGTCGTTAATGCGCATCAGTTCTCCGGCACGTAGTCCTTGCAATGGTCTATGGTGTTCATTTAGTCCACATGAGGTTCGCCTCGTCTCACCTCAACTTAAGACATATTGTCATATCGACATAAGACATATCGTCTAACGAAAGAGCTTTACACAGAATATAAAATTTATATTGATCGATTTGATGTACATGCATATAATTTGTAAGATGTCAGAGAAAATTATGAGAGTTTCCAGTAAAAGTAGTTTTCTCTTACTAAAAACTACTCACAACGGAAATGAAGATGAACTCACACATCATACATTTGAACCCAATAATCCCACCCTTTCTTGACGACCATGTGGTTGTCAGAAGGCAGGAAATTCATCTCGCACTTCTTTTCCAATTGACGATAGTTTATGGAGTAACAATCGTCCGTTTCTTGGCACTTTCCGACGCACATCATATCAGAACGTACACTGAGAACAGTTGCACCAACTGATATAAGTCGCTGGTTCGAAAGACGCTTCCATCTGTTCACTGTGGAGGAGAAAATTACCCATTCGTATTCTGATTATAAGAGCATTTGTGAACAATAACAGCTTATAATTCACTATGTCCTAAAAAATAATCATTGGGAGTATTTCGCTATTATCAATGATAGTTCATGATTATCATTGTTATCATTTTTAACATGCAGGCTACAGTGGAAGACAGACAGGCTGACACTTGCACTGAATACATCATACTGCCATACTTATACCAATAATTGCAATTGCGCGGTTATTGGCAATGGAACTTGTAACTTCTCTCGTGCCAGTGTCTAGTGCTAGAGGAAATAACAGTTACCGATGGCGAAATAAAATGCAAGCGATTTGGCAGATGTAAGATCAGATCGTAAGTCAGAGGCAGAGAGCGAAGGGAGGGATATATAGATAGATAGATAGATAGATAGATAGATAGATAGATAGATAGATAGAGAGATAGATCGATTGATACATTGATTGATAAAGAGACAGAGAGAGTTAAAGATAGAGAGAGAGAGAGAGAGAGAGAAAGAAAGAGCGCCTCCATACGAAGGATGTACTATTTCAAACAGGTAAGTCTCGCTTTAAGAACAAAGTGACGTAAGCAATTGGGCATAACTGAACAGAAATACAGAATGTCTACCAAAAATCATTGTCGAGCGACCGAGAGTGTCTGTTCCAATTACTGTTTTTCATATATTTCATCCATATCTTGTACTCTCACCTAACGACACTATTTTTTAAACCTTACCTCACATCACCTTTCCTGGCCGTAACTTATCGAGACCAACATTTCTTTGCCTTCCTTCGTCTTAACTTGGTCTTGTCTCGTTGCCTTGTCTCACCTTTTTACCCTTCTTTATTTTCGATTACATGGTGCACTAACAGTCTATCGCTGTTCGATGAAACTCACAGTTTCTCGTTTGTCTGACGAAGATCTCAATTTCGCAGATGGTCAATATACCGTTGCCATTGATCGCTTGTTGGACGTTGACGTAACGCCCTGGGTTGGTGTTTGAATTGCATCGAAGATTCAGTTGGGCACCACTCGCAGTCGGTCCTGGATACTGACCGCAGAGGGAATAGTTTCCTCTGACAGGATTAGCGGAACTGTTGCTCACTCCGACAATGAAATTATCCAGACGATCCGCTAAGTCAAATAATGAAAGTGGACGTCGTCGTAAAATATGTTACAAAATACAATAACACGTATTTTTTATATATCGTGGCTTCAGGTGAAATTTCTCCAAGGTTGTAAAAATCTTCACGAAACACACCTGGATTCAAACCCCAGTACGCGTCATTGAAAGTTTGACGTGTAGGCTGACGTGGTGAAGATCAGTTATAACCAAAGGTGGAAGGATTGTCAATGGCTTTAATCATGTATAAAATCGTCCAGAATAAAATGTCGTTGTGAGATGGCGCAATGTGATGCGACCAAGTGTGATGATTACAGGGAAGCGGGTAAATTCAAAGGATTGCCTCTTGCACGGACTCAAACATTGCCACAGAAGTTGAAGGCGTTGTGCAAATCTAACGTCACCAGCACCTTAACGGGTCGCATGGCGTTGACAAAGCGTCGAGTGGCATGCACCGCGGCCTCGCAACCGCCTGGCTCATTATTTTGTCAGCCAATTTCTGCCTCACGTAGCCCACAGCTATCGGCCTGAATCCTTCCCCTAATCGCTGCTGAGGGCGATCTTGCGGCTCTCAAAAACCATTGATCTAACATCGTGTGCAGCAAGATAATAAAATCCGCCAAGAACCCGGCAAGGGGCGGCTGCTGCAGCCAAACCCAACCAGGTCCATCAAACAGCCTGGTCTAAATCCGTGCGGGCCTCAAGCCGATTCTGTCGGGAATGTGAGGATCGCCTCCAGCACCTGCTCTATCATGCCTCGAGCGAAGTCGGGTTGGGTAGATCCTAGAGGGCAGCCGGGAAGGACCCAGGCAGGTACACAGAGGGTGGTTTTTGATTCAGGAGTTGAAGGTAGTCTTCGCTTGGAAGCGCCGGATGCTTGCCACCTCTTTCTGGCCTCGGTGAGCCACTTTCCAGCCCGGTTCCTAATAACCGCGGTCATGCTGCCGCGTTTATCGGGCCCTAAATGGTTGGGCGTGGATCGAAGGGACTTGTGGTTTTCTGCATATATTGAGCAGTGAAGGGCATGACATCAAAGGTCATCAAAACCAGCATGAAAAGATTTTATTACAAAAAATTGACGCAAATGTTGCCGGCGCCACTGGCGATGATGGTATTGGTTTTATGAATTTGCTTTCATCGATGGTGGTGGCAAAGATGACGATGACTGACAGCATGGACGAATCCTGGAAACCCAGCGTTTAAATTTACGCTTGTGCCTTTGAGTTTATAGAAGGACTTAATGCTCCACACTTTACATACTTGCATAAAGGTCGCTTACCACAGCAATCACCACGGTTAACGAGTATGACCCCTTGAACTCTGAACGGCTGACCGAAGTCAACGCGCCACCAGCTGGTTCCACTTGGAGGGTCTCGAGTATGAGAACAAGATCCTGCGTAGAAGCGCGTGTTGTAGTTTCCGTCGATGGCGAGATTGGCGCTATAATTGTTGTGAGTGGAGCTCTGAGTTGCTGGTCGTCCAATAAGGTTCAGTTTGACCACAAGGGAATCAGCAGCTGTCATAAAGACAACAATACGACATTCGGTCTGAAGTATAAGTTCAATATAACGAGTTCGTTTTCGATTGGCAGTTGATCGATTGCTCTTGCTCCTTTCCTCACACAAAATGGCTTGAAAAGATGAAGCGCATGAGAATAGCCAGTGGTCCACTAAACATGTACCCAAACCGATTTAATGACACAAGCAATCGGTGAATGGGTCATGAACTATTTTTATGTACTTTTCTCAAAAATGCGATATTGGTGATGGCGAAGCTGAAATAGACATTTGCCCGCAGTCGAGGAATTGTGTTCGTTACTTCGGTCACTATTTCCGGTATAGCTCGGTCGCTGGTTTGGGTGGTTCGAAAGCTGCGTCCGAATAGACTATTCGGTCATATTTGGCAGAATTTCGTCAATCTTTGTATATCATCGTAAGCTTTGCCTAAAAATCTCATTCCATTATGGTGGAACCGTCTACTGCTGGAAGATTCCTCCTAAAGCTGCACACGGTTGACAGATTTGCGGATGAATTTTACAGAGACAACTCCTTGTATCTGTGTCCTTTCTGCTCATTGGCTTATTGTGACAAATATAGTCAGCGTTTTAACAATTACCCTGTTTATAGTTGCTTTTCCTCCTACACCTGTCTTCCGGTCTTTCAGTTCCATGGATGTCGACTCGATCACGAGGAATGGCTAAACCGGAATGCGGCTTTTCTTATGATCGAGAATAAATCGATGCCTTGTCAAATATGATTGTATTAATTAATCATTATTGACCAGAGAGACATGATCACTCCTTCCTTAGCGATTACATGCACTTACACTTACAAGTGAACAATAAAGAACCGGGAAATAAAAACCAACTAATGCTAGAACGTAGGATTAGGATGGGATTCATACACGTGCAGAGAGAGATATACATGCGTAGGCAACAGCACGTAAAGAAACAAAGACAAGGTCTGGGAGAGAAACTGTGACAGAGCGGCCTCATTGACTCTTTGACCATAGATGGTAAGAAATCTGAAAAACGCACAATGATAAACGTAGACCATGAAATTAGTCATCTTACTTCGAGAAAACAAACAAACGTAGCCAATAATCTCAATCGCTTTTATCACTGCTCGTGTGAACTTCATATCTCCTAGCATCGTCAGTTTAGGTAAAGTAATTCAAGCCCAAATTTGACCGGCTTTCCTGCTTTCACTTGCAACAACTCAACGCCACTGTGGAATTATGAAAGTGTTCCAGGTTGCGTTGACAAGATTATAAACGAAGCTACATGAAATTCGTCGCTTTTCTAAATTATTTCCTGTTTCATTCATGCAAATATGATCGAATTGAGCTGGCGCTTGAATTTAATTACCTTGTGGTCCGAGGTATTCGTGTGATTTGAGTTATTGTGATTGAACAATGCAACCAGAAAAGATTTACCGCAGCGTGAATAACAGCGCATATATTGGAAACAAAAGGGTCTACTCGTGTGTCGCATCGAAGCACCTCGTTCGAAACAGGACATTTACTAGAACAAATGGAAGTAATTGCATTGGAGTGCATCTTGTATGGTGATATAAACAGAAACCAACTTCATGAAAGGTGCAATATCAATATACATGCCTATAAAATAACCTGCACCACCCAGGGATGAAGTGAGTGGGGTGGTTTAAAGTCGCATTCCTCGCAGACAATTACTATGGGTGAGCAAGTACATGTAGTTATTAAAACCGCGATATATATATATATATAATATCCTAAACTGGCATTTTTGGCAGAGCACGTAGGTGTGCCACGTGAAAGCGAATTCTTGGTCCAGAGTAACACCAAGGCTCAAAAAACAGGATGAGACGACAAACTGAGATAAATCCACAGCGAGGTCGATATTGGCTAGCTGCTGGCGCGTTTCAAAACAGAAAAACTGGGTCTTATAATTATGCGGTTGGAAGGCATCCAAAGCTCCAAACATCCATGGTCGAGTTCATTGTAAGGACGTTGGTGACAGCTCAACTGCCCGTGTTGGGCAGTGCAGATATGGAGGTGAGCAACGTATACGACTGGATCAGGACATCGCCATTGGTCAGCAAAAAGCCTAAATCTGCTGTGTACAAATAATCGCATGGGCCTAGAACTGAACCATGTTGTAACCGAACGGTAACTTAAGGAGACATATAGAAGACCATTGAATCACAGAGAATGGACGTCTTGTCGGAGTATCTGCCGGAACTGTAACAATTCCTAAACTAAAACTATCATAAATTCTTTATAGCATTATGTATCCTCTCCGAAAGATTATCTTGTGTATTGCAATTGCGGAATAATGGGAATCCCTGCTTAGGTGTAAGATTTGGTGACGCTGTGCAATGACTAAATATTGCAAGAATTTAAAATTCCCAGCCGTCCATAAATAACGTCACGCGCATAGATGAGGAACACACATTTGCGTAACGTCATTCATGGAAGGCTCATAGACAAATAGTTTTCTCCTGCTATATTATTTTAAAAGACAATTAAATTAAGTTGACCATTTGCATCAAGTTGTCCCACCCTCCTCGATGACCTCGTGTTCAAAAGCTGGCTTCAGGAGACAGGAAATTCATCTCGCACCTGTAGCCCATCTGGCGAAATGTAAAGATGTGTTGGCATTTTCCGACGCACATCGTATGGGCTTTGGACAATTACGACCAATGTTATCAGTTGCAGGTATTATTCTCTCTATCAATTTGCAAAAGCCATCCAGGTTACAGCGTTACCTTTCTTTTAATTGATTATCTGCTTGGATTATCTGTTTTGATCATTTATTATGTGTTGACCTGATTGACCTCCGTTGGTTACACAGAGTCCATTCAAACCGCATTCGTCGAATAAAATAGTCATCTGTCAACCACTCTCTCTATCTCTCTCTCTATATATATATACATATACATATATAAGTATGTATATATACACACACACACATATATATATATATATATATGAATATCTATGTTTATCTTTTATAATAATGACGAAAGCAACTGCGACAACATTAATAATTGAATCTCAATCACAAAATCCACGACACAACAAAAAGAACCACAGCAGCAACAACAACAAAATATTTAAATATATTTTGATTTGCACATAACACTGGCGAATATGACCCAAACCCTACCAGATTGCAATATTTCCGCGGATGGATGCCAGACTATGACGTTTACATGAAATATATATATGATCACTGAAATGAGAAATGTTCAGTACATCTAACATGTCTAAGGGATATACCCACAACATTATTCATATACGAGCGAAAGCTTGGACGTAACGGAAGTTGTGTGTTATCGGATACGAATTAAATCAAGTGTTTGTAAATACTTCTTTTATACACAGAATCCTTTCAGCAGATTTGAACCCGCAATCGTCGAATTAGACAGCCAATTGCAAAACACCAGATATTTGTAATAATGACAAACCATCAGTGGCGATAGTAAATTATTGAATCTCAATCACAATAGCTAAAAAAAACAACAGCAAGAGCCACGGCAGCAACAACACTAAAAATGTTAAAAGGTATTTTTATTTGCCCATAGAATGGCGAATATGCCCCAAACCCTGACAGATTGCAATATTTATGCGACTGCCAGAATTTTACATTTACATGAAATAATTATACATCTATGAAAAATGAAATGAGAATACTCGGTGCAATTAACATGTATAAAATATCAACTACAATATTATCCTTTAGACGAGCGATGATATAATTCTCGGACATTTGATTACAGCGTTGAATGTTATCAGATAATCATTTTGAAAAAATTAATACTCTATCGAAGCTGGTCTCAGTACTTTTATTTGCATGTCTGTCAGCCTGTATTATCAAAGTCGAGTTTCAATATCTTTCTGTCTGTCTGTCTGATTGATTGGCTGCTGTCCATTGATGTCCTACATGATTGTGAAAGATCTTCATAAACAGATATCTCATCTTCAAGGATTTTCACACAAAAGATAAGCAAAAATAATTGCAATCATGCTCGTGTATATGCCGAATATTATTTCGCACAATATACACTTTCCTCACAAATATTTCCTCACATAATATTTTCATATATTTATATTTATTTCTGCACCGATTCATGTACCTTCTTGTGCCATTAAGCACGTTGTTAGTCGTAATGAGAATCATGTTATCAACTCTGCGACCCGTAGTCCTTACAATGAACTCAGAACATGGTCTCGGGTGTTCATTTAGTCACAAGAGGTTCTCCTCGTCTAACACCAAATTGGGATGTCGTCGAAAGTCAGGGTTTTAGACGGAATATAATAGTATTGTATGTCAGATTATTATATGGGATATATATGGTTATGATTAAATGCGGTCCTCAATTAATTTAGTGTGCATTGCGGCAAAATCTCCAAAGATATTTCACAACAATATTAAGCTATAGATTGGATCGTAAATGTAAATCGACTTTAAATGGATCATTAGTAGAATGTCATGCAAAATTATGAGAGTTTCGAGTTAGAGTAGTTTTCTCCTATTAAAAACTACTCACAAATGGTAATGCAGATAAACGCGGTCATCATACATTTGCACCCAATAATCCCACCCATTCTCGTTGACCATGTTGTTGTCAGAATGGAGGAAATTCATCTCGCACTTCTTCTCCAATTGGCCATAATTGACGCCGAGTCACAACCGTCCGTTTCTTGGCATTATCCGATGCACATCATAGCCGAACATATAATGAGAGCGATTATACCAACTGATATCAGTCGCTGCTTCGAAAGATGCTCCAATCTGCTCGCTGTGGATGAGAAAACCATCCATTCGTATACTGACATTAAGAGAATTTGTATGTGTATATGTATACGAACATTTATAAAGCGCCCTACAAGAACTTCACGGAGGCGCGTGAACAATTAGAGCTTATAATATACTATTTTTACATGTATGTTTTATCATTCGGGGTATTTCATTATCATCAATGATAGTTGGTGATTTTTATTGTTAACACGCAGGCTCCAGTGCAAGACAGACAGGACGGTTACGAAACTTGTACTGAAGACATCATACCGACGTACGTAGATGAAGCAAGTATATACTGTGACCATGAGAAAGTTTAGTAGGGTGACACGATCCGTATTAGAGGTCATCTTGCGGGAGTCGATTGCAATATAATCTTTGTGAAAAGTGCCAGAACACGTCAAGAATTGATTGGAGATGATTGGAGAAGACAATAGCCAGAGAATGAAACAAGACACAACGCAAAGATAGGCGATTCATGTTACTTTGTGGTTTATATTATAGTTGTTATACGCTGATTAAATTCGATCTGTGTAAGTAAAGTTTTCAATATCAAAATTCATATGTCAAATCTTAAACACAATATTTTCCGGTTTTTTTATTATATTCATAAAACGGCGTTTTATAACCGTTTTCTAGTTTGTTTTCTACGTTTTTTAAAACTATATATATATATATTTCATATCGTATACCAACTTTTTCCATGTCTTATCCGGTACTGCCTAACCATACCTTACCCTACACTTACCCTACGATACTCTATCTTTCCCTTCTCTCAAGGCACATGTTGCTACCGTGATTAAGTGCCTTGTCCCGGTCTACATTACCTACCTTCTTCCATCTTAAATCAGCATTGTCTCACTTATAAGCTCGGCACCCAGCCATTCTCATCACGGTGCCTTATAACCCTATTTTCCTTTCCTCACTTGTATCACCTAACCTTATAATCACCTCACCGCACTTGCATATATCTTACAAAGCTCAGTTTTGTAAACCTATCTTTGCCTTCGATTACATAGTGCACTAACTATTACAGTCTTTCGCTGGCCGATGAAACTCACAGTTGTTTTGTCTGGCGTAGATCTCAATTTCGCAGATAGTCAAACGACCGTCACCATTGATCTGCTGCTGGACAATGACGTATCGCCCTGAGACGATGATGGGATTGCATTGGAGTCTCAGCATGGCTATTGTCGCAGCTGGCCCTGGGTATTGACCGCAGACAGAATAGTTTCCTCTGACAGGATCAGCGGAACTATTGCTCACTCCGACGACGAAATTGTTCAAACGTTCCCCTGAGACAGATTACGAAATCTGACGTCGTAAGATATGTTGAAGTTACAACAACATGGCTATTAAATATCGTAGCTTGAGGTGAAAAGCCTGATGAGTTGAACAATATATATTTTTCATTTGTCAGAGCTCGTTTGAAACTCTCAAGCACAGCATTGGTGTCCGATTTCTTAATAGTTGTGGCCATCTTTTATATTGGCATTCATGCGCCGAGGTGGCGACCAAAATAAATGTCATTCTGAGGTGGCGTATTGCTTGTACTCGCCACTCATGGTGATTATAGGCACCTGTGTTTTTGGTGGTTTTGGCTTTATCAATGGTGGTGGCAAATGTGATGATGGCTTAAAGCTTGAACAAATCCTAAGAATCCTGCATCTAAATTATCGCCACTATTATTTGAGTTTATGAGAGGACTTTATGTTGCATCAAAAGTACTTGGTCGCTTACCACAACAATCACCACGGTTGAAGAGAATGACTTCTTCAAGTCTGTACGCCTGGCCGAGGTCAACGCGCCACCAGCTGGTTCCATTTGGAGGGTCGTCAGTGTGAATGCAAGATCCTGCGAAGTAGTCCGAGTCGTAGTTTCCGTCGATGGCGAGACTGGCGCGAGCATTGACGAAAGTGGAACTCTGAGTTGCTGGTCGTCCCAAAAGGTTCAGTTTGACCGCAAGAGAACTAGTAGCTGTCATAACAACAACACGATATTTGGTCTCAACTATATGTTCTGATAACGAGCTCTGTTATGAATGGTGGTTAATCTGGTCATGTTGCTCCATACCTAACACTCAAAGCCATTGCTCAACAAAGCCAAGAGCCCACTATGCATGTACCAGCACATTTCAATAACCGTATTAGAAGTCATCTTGCGACAAAAGATTGCGATATAAATCTTGTGAGAAGTGCCAAAACACATCACTAATTGATTGGAGCAGATTGGAGAAGACAATAGCCAGAGAATGAAACAAGACACAACGCAAAGATAGCGATAGGCGATTCATGTTACTTTGTGCTTTATATTATAGTTGTTATTAGCTGATTAAATCCGAACTGTGTAAGTAAAGTTTTCAATATCAAAATTCAGTATAACATCTTAAAAAGAAAATTTTCTTCCGTTTTATAATATTTTCATAAAACAACGTTTTTCACCGTTTTTTTTTTAAATTTCTCCGTTTTTTACATCTATTGTTTACATCCCCTTCCGTACTTTTCCGTATCTTATCCTATACTGCCTAGTCATACCTTAGCCTACATTTACCTTACAATATTCTTTTATCTACAATACTTTTTATCTTATCTCACCGCACCTTTCCCTGCCGTTACTCTGTACCTTGCCCCTCCAACTTAAATCAGCTTTGTCTCACCTATGCTTGGCATCCAGTACATTCTCATCACTGTTCCTTATAATCCTATCCTCGTTTCTTCACTTGTATCACCTGACCTCATAATTACCACCTCACTTCCCTTGCACGTATCTCACAAAGCTTACCTTTCTTTACCTTCGATTACATAGTGCACTAACAGTCTTGCGATTGTCGATGAAACTAACAGTTGATGGTTTGCCAGGCATAGATCTGAATTTCGCAGATAGTCAAAGAACCATCGCCATTGATCTCCTGTTGAACGATGACATAACGCCCCGAGGTGGTGTTTGGATAAAATTGGAGTCTCAGCATGGCCCCTGTCGCAGCCTGCCCTGGGTACTGACCGCAAACAAAATAGTTTCCTCTGACTGGATCCACGGAACTGTTGCTCACTCCGACGACGAAATTGTCCAAACGATTCCCTGAGTCAAATTACGAAATCAGACGTCGTAAGATATGTTTCGAAATACAAAAACATCTCTGTTGAATATCTTAGCTTGAGATGAAATTCCTGAAGCGTTCTACAATTTATATTTTTCATGTTAAACAGGCTTCAAACGTGTAAGCTGATTTGGTGATGGTCACAAATAAAGACGTCGGTTTCTTAATATTTGTGGTCATCCGTTACATTGGCATTCATGCGCCAAGTTGGCGATCAAAATAAATGTCATTCTGAAACGAAGCTTCACCAGCACCTGATCGGATCACAGAGCGTCGTAAAACCGAGTGTGATGCGCCTCAAATATGGCCAGTCTACACCCGAACGTGTGACAAGTTCAAAACAGCGTGCAGAGATCATAGGAGAAAAGGTAAACCCAAATGTGTCTATTTGCGCATAGCTTGTCGGCGCCTCTGATGTTGATATTTGTGTGGCGTGTGTATATATATATATATATATATATATATATATATATATATATATATATATATATATATATATATATCACTACAACAGCATTAGTGGCGCTGACGTATATATTATATATATATATATATATATGGGTCTGGTGGTTTTGGCTATGGCCTATCAATGGTGGTTGCAAAGGTGACGATGACTAAAAGTCTGAACAAATCCTGAGAATAGTGCATTTAAATTTTCCGTTGATCATTTGTGTTCATGGGATTACTTTATGTCATATATTTGCACACTTGCATCAAAGGTACTTGGTCGCTTACCACAACAATCACCACGGTTCATGAGCACGACTCCTTGAAGTCTGTACAACTGGCCAAGATCAACGCGCCACCAGCTGATTCCTGCATTTCTGATTCCTGGGTCTTTAGTATGAGAGCATGATCTTCCCTCCACGTAGTTCGAGTCGTAGTTTCCGTCGATGGCGAGACTGGCGCGAGCATTGTCGTTAGTGGAACTCTGAGTTGCTGGTCGTCCAAAAAGGTTCAGTTTGACCACAAGAGAATCATCAGCTGTCATAACAACAACACGAAATTGGGTTTCAACTATAAGTTGTGATAGAGAGCTCTGTTACGAATGGCGGTTGATCTGCACTTGCCCATACCTAACATTCGTGAGCAAAACATGAAATTCATATTCAGCCAAGACAGTCGTGAGGATAGTTTATCAACATTGTAAGCAATTAAACATATATTTGCTGTATATCCTACCTAAAGGTCCTTCCATAAATGACGTCACACGTCATGGAGGAGGGCGGTACACATTTGTGACTATGTGCGACGAGGGGGAGGGGTCTAGAAAATGTTACGTCACATCATCACATCAAAATACGTAATTTTATTAAAACCTTTCACTCAATTAAATAAGTTCCACTTAATTAATAGTGATTGTTACTACTATTTAGCAACAGTAATTACGAAAATCGCATTCGCTATTTATGAATTGTTTAATTTTAAGCTCGGTGTCAGTTTTGGGTAATTGAAAGTGAGACAGCCATTCAGAGGCGCAGCTAGGGGCATATGGGAGACACGTGTCCTCGGACTCCATGTTGGAAGGGACGCCAAAATGAGGTTGAAACTATAATTTTTTATCGATGCAAACTAATTTATCTCAACGATAAACGTAGACCATGAAATTTATCATCTAACCTCGAGAGGACATAAAAAGACTGAAAATAATCTCAATCGCCTTCGTCACGGCCAATCCAAACTTCACGTCCAAAAGCATCGTGAGTTCAGGTTTGCAAAGTTATTCAAGTCGAGGTGAGTTCTGTAAATTGACCTGCTTTTTGCTGCAACAACTAAACGTGACTGTGGAAATTCTGTGGGTCCATGTTGACAATACAGGCTAGGTTACCATGACAAGATTATAATAAGGCTTAGGTATATTCGTCGCATATCTAAATTATCTTCTGTCCATTTATGCAGACATGATCCAACGGAGCATGCGCCTGAAATGAATTAGGTAGAAGTCCATGGCCTTTGTTCAGTAATAGGGATTGAACATAAGAAACACAAAGCATTTAGTGCAGCGTGAATTAACATCGGAAACAATTATATTCGTTCGTCGTATAGCAGCCCCTCGTACGAGTTCGGGGGAAATTCTATAATAACAAAAGAATAGAAGTATGGGCATTGGAGTAACCAGGGGGCGATCACGGGGGTTCTAGGTGGCAAGTCCCCTCACAGGACCCCTAAAGAGAGAGATACGTTATGCGTGTGTCACCCCACAATTCCTACCCCCACCTGGCAAGCGAGATCGCCGCTTCTGGCAGTGCCTCATATAGGCCCCTATGAAGATATAAAAAGAGATCAACTTTTATTTAGGTTTATGATTTAGCGTGTTATGTGTGAACTGCGAATTTGCTAAAATGTCCGTCCAACAGCGTTGTAGTTTTAAGCGACTTTCGTATGATCAGATAAATTTTCATTTCCATTCCAGATGATTTTCAGGTGAATAATCGTTTAACTCAAATCGACCCGATGTAGGCCAATAAGTAATTAATAACTAATAATGTATATGAATTATATGCATAGGCTATTTATGAAAATCATACGGGCATACATGCGTGCAATAAAACTGTCACGAGTTGCAACTAAACGAAGCTGTGGGAATATTAAAATAATTTAGCTAACTTGCTACCTTAGCTTCAATATGGACGGATGTTGTTCTGGGTTGCCATGACTCGATTACAATAGCTCATCCCTCATTCATTAGATGTTCATTGTGTTAGATAATTGCCTGTATTTAGGTTGATTCTGATCTCAACATATCAAACATATTCTACTCTCCTTGTATTCTCCTGGGTATTGTACTAAGGTGCATCGTTAAGCTGATCTCCTGTCTGTAAATATTCTTTTGCCTCAATGGTCAGATAGAAGTAGTTACTTTTGAGGAGTGGCCTTGTATATATATATATATATATATATATATATATATATATATATATATATATATATATATATATATATATATATGGGCTGATGCTCAATAGTCAGAGCGTGCCTGGCATGAGATTAATTATGACATATCAGCCATACCCGACATCACCTCGCCGGCCATGGTATATGTGTATCTTGAGACTGGGTTCTCGTTTTGCGTATTTTGAAAGGCCAACACCTCTCTTTTGGTAGTTATACTTGTTAAGACGACGTTCTTGCTGCTTCTCCTGGTGCTGCTTCGTTCTACTACATGTGCGTGTGTTCGAGCTGTTTTCAGTTCAGCATTGTATCGCTTCGACTTCCGTCCTGTTGACGATTTCGCTGTCTTTCTTGAAGTCGAAGTTAAGTTTTCATGTTAATTCCGTTCATCCGGATATAGTTTAATATTATATTTATGAAATCACCCTTAGAGTCTTTTCTTTCACAAGTAACATGCAACAATTGGTACATTTTTTATGAAAGGCAGCACTCAACGGCTGCCGAATCAACAGATATCCACGGCTGAATTAAATAATGACGATGCGTCACAAAGCTCGTCTGTGACGTCTCCGGCAGATAAGATGTGGCCATCATATCTGACACAGTCGCACCCCATATATCAGACATCACCCCGGCCATGGTATGTGGGTGAGTCCGTCTGGTCTTTTTCCGTCGGATCTCACTAAGCTCACCTGCTACTTGACCGTGGGATCACTGCACGGATTTGACTCCTACATAATAAAGTCGTTCAGGGCCACGTGTCTGGGCCAGCGTCCCGGACCCAGGCCACACGAGTGGCCGTGGCACTATTATTATATTTTATGCCCTGAGGTACTTCGTTCCCCAGGGAATAAACTTAGAGATTATTATTATTGATATATACGCTGGCTGTCTGGAGGGTGAGGCCTCGTCTTCAGAGGTCAGAGGGAAAGAGCCTTTGAGTGCAGCCAACTTGTATCGCTGTATGGAGATGGAAAGATGTTGGAATATGAAAGTCGTTTCCCGCCTGTCCCCAGTGATAAGCGAAATTTGGACACCGATTTCGCTTACATAGTCAGCTGCTGTTGGATTGAAACGTCCCGAGGTCTCAATGGCCACCGGATGAAAAGTTTTTTCCGTGTGATGAGCGTCACCCCGTCGAGACTCTTACCGTCTGTGCTAAACAGCCCGACCGGCTCTTTTGTACTCGGGACCCCTGCGGTGAGAATTTTCATCCTGCTCTCTGAACCTTGGCGTTACTCGGGACCAAGAATTCGCCTTCACGTGGCACATCCATCATCAACAAAATATTGTCAACGACATCGGAAATCCAACCACATGGCAGATGCTGCTGACTCTTAGTGCGATAATTTTTAGAACAACCAAGAAGAGGAGGTAAACGCCACAAAATTTTATTATCAACAATCACAAAGAAGGCAGCCGCCGAGCAGACTTTTACCATCAGGCGCGATTAAAGTCTGCCGCGTAGACTTTCTTTTTGCCCTCTCAGTGACTTCGTGTGGTCTTCGGCTAGACGATGAAGGGGTCAGAATTGCGGTGGGACTCCGTCTATGGACACGAATATGCGAGCCACACGCATGCCCATGCGAGTCTCAATTCGAAGCCGATGGAGCATCTTGTAGACTTAGGCCAGGGCGAACCGCAGGCCAGGCACGTCGCTTTAAATGACCTAATCAGTCCCAGCCTCACACGCGCAGGTTTTCCGAACATCAAGGAACCTCCGGGACTATTCATATCGGACGGAATTCGGATGGTCTTATGCCGATACCATGGCGTAGAGGACGTAACCTGATATGGGATGCGACGGTAATTGACACCGTGGCTCCGTCATATTATCTCCAAGCGACCTCATCTTCGGCTGGGGCGGCAGCGGAGTTGGCAATCACCAGGAAGAACGTCAAGTACAGCCAGCTCGCTGTCACCTATCTCTTTGTTCCATTGGCCTTTGAAACTATGGACCCAGTCAACAACGATGGAATGACCTTTAATAGAGACTTGGGTTGCCTCCTGACACAGGTCACCAGAGACCCCAGACAAATCAGCTTCCTTTTTCAACGTCTATCAGTCTGCAGCCAACGATTCGATGCCCTTGTCTTCAGAGGCTCTTTCGTCCAGCTACAAAAACTCTTAATTACTTAATAATAATAATAATAATAATAATAATAATAATAATAATAACAATAATAATAATAATATGTCAGAAAATGTCATATTACTGCTTCTTAGGTGTTATGTGTGTTATATATTCTTCATAATTCTATCTAATTTTAGGTCTTTATGATAACAGAACGCAGTATAATGATGAGTACGTTTGACTAACTTTAAAGCCACTCATATTTCGGAAAACGTTTTTAACAGCAACAATAAAAAACAATTAACACACCTTCTGTTTTTCGTTTTGAACGTTTTCTAATAGCTCGATCACTTAATATTTTTGCATCATGTTTGGAAATCGTCAATTAGTCCAAATGAATGTCCAGTGTTGTGATTAGCCAGTTTACGAAACAGATGTGAACGTTAGTCCTATAAGCGAGCATCCGAGCAACCGCATAGGTCCTGAGCACTTTCCTGTGCATCAAAGGAATTGAATCATGTGTTTGTAAATACTCCCTGGATACACAGAGCCCATTCATCAGATTCGAAACCGCAATCGTCGAATTGGACAGCCATATGCCAAATTCTCTATATTCGTAAAAAATTCATGACAAAATCAAATGCGACAACAGCAATTTTTGAATCTGAATCAACACAGCACAATAACAAGAACCAGAGCAGCAGCAACAATAGAACTATTTGAATGTATTGTTGATTTGCCTATAGAATGGCGAATGCGACCCAAACCCTGACATAATATTGCTGCCGTAATTCAGAAGCCAGAATTTGGCATTTACATGAAATATGATAAATGAAGCGAGAAATACTCGGTTTACGCACTAATTAACATCTCTAAATGTCAACAACAACGTTATTCATTAGATGAGTGAACGGCTGTATGCGACATTTTTATTACGGCGCTGAGTGTAGGCCCCTAATCGGATACCTTCCAGTGCAGCTAAGCACGTTGTTAGTCCTTATCGCGCATCATTTCTGCGGGCGTAGTCCTTGCAATGAACTCTGAAAATGGTCTATGGCGTTCCTTTAGCCACAAGAAGTATTCCTCATCTCACCTAACTTAGAACCTCGTCTAAAGCAGAGGTTTAGACAGAATACAATATAATATAATAATGTAGCACATATTGTAATATATATGATTAAATGCAGTCTTCAGTTAATGTAGGATAATTCATGATAACATTAAGCAATAGGTAAACTCGATTAGTAGAATGTCATAAAAAATGAAGAGGGTTTCGAGTTAAAGTAGTTTTCTTCTGCTAAACTACTCACAGCGCAAATGCAGATGAATTCACTCAGCATACATTTGCACCCAATAATCCCACCCTTTCTCGACGACCATGCGGTTGTCAGAAGGCATGAAATTCATCTCGCACTTCTTCTCCAATTGGCGATAGTTAACTGAGTAACAATCGTCCGTTTCTTGGCACTTTCCGACGCACATCATAGCAGAACGTATGCCGAGAACAGTTGCACCAACTGATATCAGTCGCTGGTTCGAAAGACGCTTCCATCTGTTCACTGTGGAGAAGAAAATTACCCATTCGTATTCTGATTACAAGAGCATGTGTGAACAATAACAGCCCACTACTAATTATTCCTTAAACTTGTTATCATTCGCGGTATTTCATTATTATCAATGATGATTCATGTTTCATCGTTAACGCGCAGGCACCAGTGGAAGACAGATAAGTTATGAAACATGCGCTGAAGACATAATCAATGATCCCTCTGTGGAACCAGCGCGCACAAGAACTACATTCACCTCACGATGCTATAATCTAACTATACCTCATTGCACCTTTCCTTACCGTAACTCCATACAGTGTAGGCCTACCTTGTCACTCAGCCTTGTCTTCCCTATAAGCTAGCCTCCCACTACCAATCTAATCACATGGTACGTATGTATAACCTTACCCTAAATTGTAGGCCTATCAACTGACTTCGTATCACATCACCGCATATCTTAAGGAACTCGCCTTTTCTTACATTCTTTGCCCTCGATTACACATACTGCACTAACAGTGTTTTGCTGGTCGGTGAAACCCAGTTACCGATTCGTCTGACGTAGATCTCAATTTCGCAGATAGTCAAACGACCTTCACCATCGATCTGCTGCTGGACAATGACGTATCGCCCTGGAATGGCGCTTGAATTGCACTGGAGACTCAGATGGCCACCTCTCGCAGCCGGCCCTGGATACTGACCGCAGAGGGAATAGTTTCCTCTGACAGGATCAGCGGAGCTGTTGCTGACTCCCACGACAAAATTGTCCAAGCGATCAGCTGAGTCAAATTACAAAATTACGGTACGTGACGTTTTGGCGCAGGACGTTTAGACGCAGATCTCTGATACAATAATATTGTATATTATGTAGTATATGAATATGTTATATGGCAATCTACACTTTAGTTTCGTAAATTCTTCCACATGGCAAATCAGATTAAGTCTCGGCATCGTCGGTAAAAGAAGAGGCATCGGTGAAAAGAATCATGCTTAACTAGAAGCCGGATCAATGAAAAGGATACTGTTAAGCTGGAAGCTGGATTGACAAAAGAATCGTGCTTAAATGGAAGCTGAATTGATGAAAATAATCATACTTAAATGGAAGCTGGATTGATGCAACATAATGCCATTTAATTGGAAGCAAGATTGATAAAAAGTTTGCGACTAAAAGGGTTCCACGATGAGTGGAATTCACATATCCATCCCGCTTCTATTTAAGCATGATTCTTTTCATTATTCCAGTTCCCAGTGTGGCATAATAATTATCATCGATCATGCCTCGTGTCACATTATATACTGTATCAGATATCTGCGCCAAAACGTCCTGCGCCAAAGCGTCCTGCACTAAAACGGCGATGCGGCAAAACGTCCTGCGCCAAAACGGCTGCGCCAAAACGTCCTGCTCCCACAAAATTGGAAGCGGTGAGATAATTATGTTTTAAATTCAATAGCATTTTATTACACATCACAGCTTGAGGTGAAATTCCTGATGAGTTGGACAATTTATGTTTTTAATATAACACAGCTGGATTCAACCCAACCCCAAAGCGCAACATTTGGAAATTGACGTGTACGCTGAGCTGGTGATGATGGATTACAAATAAAGGTGTCCGGTTTCTTAATGGTTGTAGTCATGTTTAAAATTGGCTTTCATACCAAATAAATTTCTTTCTGTGCTGGCGCTAAGCTGAAACGAAGTATCACCAGCACATGATCGGAACACAAAGCGTCGACAAAACGAGTGGGATGTACCTCAAAATGATGTGACCAGTCTGCACGTGTGACAACTGAAAAGTTCAAAACCAGCGTGCAGAGATCTTAGGACGAAAGGTAGCCGCAAATGCGTCTATATATTGTCATTACAGCAGTCTTATATAGCGCCCCTTCAGGCTCTCTACTCAGAAGCGCTCCCGTCATCCAGCCCAACATAGGGGTCTATATATTGGTTTTGGCTATTGGCCTATCAATGGTGGTGGCAAAGGTGACGATGTCTGAAAGCCTGAACAAATCCCGGCAATCCAGAGTTTAAATTTTCGCCTAACCATTTGAGTTTATGGGGGACTTCTTGTTCTATCTTTACGCACTTGCATCAAAGATACTTGTTCTCTTACCACAACAATCACGACGGTTAACGAGCATGACTCCTTGAAGTCTGAACGCCTGGCCGAGGTCAACGCGCCACCAGCTGGTTCCACCGGGAGGGTCAAGAGTATGAGAGCAGTATCCCGCGTAGAAGTTCGAGTCGTAGTTTCCGTCGATGGCGAGATTGGCAGTGTAATTGAGGTTAATGGAACTCTGAGTTGCTGGACGTCCAATAAGGTTCAGCTTTACCACAAGAGAATCAGCAGCTGTCATAAGAGCAACAGGATATTGGGTCTCAAGTATAGCTCAGCTCTGTTACGAATGGCGGTTGAGCTGCTCTTGCTCCTTGGCTAACATTCAAGAGCATTGCTCAGAAGAGACAACAGCCCAAATGCATGACTAGACACCGATTTATTGCCACAAGTAGGCCTCATCTGTGAATGAACTGCGAACTTTCCCAACAACAACCACAATTGAGTCCTTACAGTTCAAAACCTGCAATTCACATTCAGCTAAGACAGTCGTGAGGATAGTTTATAAATAATTTCTAAGCAATCAGTCATATATTTATTGTATATCCGACCTATGGGACCGTCCATGAATGACGTCACACGTCTTGTGGGAGGGTGTCACACATTTGTGACAATGTGTGACAAGGTTGAGATGTTCTAAGAGATGTCACATCATATCATCACATCAAACATAAAAATATGCTACTTCGGTCACAGGCTTGGGTAGGCCTAGATCAATCTCTGGCTCGAGTGGTTCGAACGCTGCGTCCAGATATTTGGTCGCTCTGTCGGGTGACTCATTCATCCTTGACCAGCTCTGATTTGGCAGAATTCACGATACGACAGACTTTGTATATAATCGTACGCTTTGCCTCAACACCTCATTGCATTAATTATCAGTGCAACCGTCTACTGCTTAAAGATTCCTCTGAAAGCTATGGTTGTTGGACAGGTATGCGGATAAAATTCGACGACTCCTGTATCTGTCCGCGCTGCTCACCATACCTTATCGCGCCATTTAGTCCTCATTGTAATAATTACCATTTTCTGATTCCTTTTCCTCCTATCCCTATCTTCCGGTCTTTTACATTTCATGAATGTCCACTCAATTTAGAGGATTGGCTACGTCCGGATTGCTGATTGTCGTAAGATTGACAATATAGCCTATAGATTCCTTGTAGATTTGATTTTATTAGATATAGTTATTCATCAGATAGACACGTGCAATCATTCAGTAGCAATTATTTAATGGTCAACAATAAAAAACCGTGAAAGAAAACTAACTAATGCTAGATCGAAGAATGAGGCTGGGATCTATAGGCGCATACTAAAACCAGCACGTAAAGAAACAAAGACGAGGTCTGGGAGAGAAACTGTGACACAGCATCCTCAATAGCGAGACTTTTGTGATGACGACGGGGCATGTAGGCTATACCGGAAATCATAATGAATCGGAAATCGCACAACTATAAACGTAGACCATTAAATTTATCATCTTACCTCGAGAAAACAACCACAAGCTGAAAATAATCTCAATCGCCTTCGTCACGATCGATCCAAACTTCACATCCAAAAGCATCGTCAGTTCAGGTGAAGTCATCCAAGTCGAGGCGCGTCCTGCCTTCTACTGCGACAACTAGATGGGTCTGTGGAAATACTAAAGTGTGCGTTCATGTTGACAGTACAGGCTAGGTTACTATGCTCATATTACAACAAGGCTTAGCCCTACACGTCGCATATCTAAATTATCTTCTGTTTCATCTATGCCGGCATGATCAAATTGAGCTTGCCTCTGAACTGAATTAGGTTGATGTGATGTCCATGGTCTTCGTTTGAGTAATTGGGATTGAACAAAAGAAAGCAAAAAAGATTTAGTGCAGCGTGAAAACAGCGCATCGCAAACAATAACTTTCGTTCGTCGTATAGAAGCAACTCGTTCAAATTGGATCGACATTTTGCCAAAGCAAATGAATGGAAGATATGAAAAAAGAGGCCAACTTGTATTGATTATTTAGCGTGTTTTGTGTAAACCACAAATTTGCGAAAAAGTCCGTCCAACGAATAAAAAAAGTATTGGACCTACTGCATTGCAGATTTAAGAGACTTAGAATTATTCGATAAATTCCCATTCGATTTCCATTCCTGATCGATGACTTTCGGGTGAATTTTCGTTTGACCCAAATTGACTAGATATAGGCTTACAGGATATATATATTTTTATACATGTATATAGGCTATATATGCATCATAGACATATGCTACATAATAATGAACACACATGATATTTATGGGCCTACATGCTACAACTACTGTTACAACAACTGTGGGAATATTAAAGTAAGTAACAAACTATAGCTTACCTTCAATATGGACAGACTTTGTTCTGGGTTGCCACCACCAGATGACAATATCGCTCAGTTATTAGATGTGCACTTGGACATTTGTATGAAAGGTAGCATTCAAAGATGCCCACTGCTTAATTAATTAATCATGGTTCGTGCGAAAACTCGTCTGTGACAAGCGCCTCGGTCTTCGCTTGCTTTTGACGATGGAATTGAACAGAGTATATAATGGATTTGTGCCACCGAACTCCTCGAACAATTTACCTACTACATAATTAAGTCTAGCGTGAATAAATCCACATTCGTTTGTTGTTTTGAATTGATTAGTTAGCAAACCACATTTTCTGCACCGGTAGTGACGTCACGTTACGTCACGTCACGCGGTTTGCTATTATTATTAAGGCGTCCAGCGTTACGTGCAACCTGCATGTATAGACTGGTGCACTATACAGTAGTTGGAGCCAACTGGTTGAGGCCAAGGAATGAATCTGAATATTAATTGGTCATTGGGTTGAGTCTATGGACTGGCCAGTCTGGCCCACAATACTGACAGATGGCTGGCCCACAAGATTGACAGAAAGACCCACACGCACCCACATACAGCCCCACAAATAGATGTACAGAAAAACCCACACAGACGTACACCATAGTTGTCCACGGGTAAAGTCAACCCTCGATTATGTAGGGTCGGGTCACAAATACTTGGGCATTCTGCAGTTCGGATCGTGTCCAGATTCTAGTGGGTCAGATTGGGTTGGGTCCCAACCTCGGACCCATTTTGACCCACCATTATTTTCTCTCAGAGCTTCATTTTCAACTCTGTGCTTTTCATAACGAATCGTTACATGTTCGAATCTGTGCATGCGCTCATTGGCAAGATACCGCCGCCGACCAAAAATCACCGACGCGTCGCCGCCGAGACTTCTAGGTCGTCGCAGAGCTCTACTGGAGTGCAGAGCTGAGGATTGAGGAAGCGAGTCGATCCGCATACCCATATGAGGCTGATTATTATCATTCGTTAGGTGGCTGCTTTGTTAAACCAGATGCAGACCAATAACGTAATGCGCGCTGCATCATTGCATGTCTACCGACAGCTAAGTTTAATTTCTGTAATGGCTCATTCTATATAGATTAACTTATAATCATGCTATTTTACTGTAACGGTTGGACTATGAATGGCAGTGACGTACAGTAGTGACGTACAGTAGTGTCAGAAGGAGGGGGTTTATTATGGAAGATACAGGCCTAGCAAAGGAATGCTCATGATTAGGCTATACGAACGAACTACGAATCGATAAGCTGTGAATTTATCTATTCTCTCATCCCGCTTCCTCGTCTCTTAATTTAACCTTTCACCCGCTTGCGCTCTCCTATCTATCTCTCACAGATTCACAAAATGTTTTTCACTCACAACAAGAAACTTAACTTCTCAGGGTAACCTATCCTGATTCTATTACGGCGCCACCACACGAATGACACGACCACCTTCATCAACCATTACCACCGTTGCACCACGCTCTATCATCGGCTTTACCGGACTGAATACTGTGAATAGAGAAGATTGGCTATAGTTGTGGGCTTGATTTGGTATAGCGCTGGCATTCAAGCTGGTCCTTCTGGTGGGCACTGAGACATTTTTGAAGATTTACATTTACACTACATTCAGAGTGGTGCGTATAAACAGGAGGAAATAATTTCAAATACTACATAAGTATTTCTTTTGTACGTATAAGCAAGAGGAGATACTTTCAAATACTACATAAGTATTTCTTTCTTACGATATCATTCATAATGCTCTTTATGACGATACTAGCCGCTATGAACCGGACATTGAATTATGATTTTTTTTATCCCGTCTAGCATGTTTGCATCAATGTGACCAAGGCGGGCGGGTGACATGTTTTCGTCGGTGTTATTTATTAACCGCAAAACCAAATACTCGCTCCTTTGAAGGTCAAAAGGTAAATTGTATGCTATCTGACAATAGGATGCTTATTTCCAGATGACCTTTCTGAACTACGATGGGGTTTGGTAGGAAGGCCGTGCGAAAAGAAGCGATTCAATTAAATGAGTTGGTCGTACGGACTTATCATTTCAGTGATACTTGCGACGTGGATGTTTGTATAGGAGATCGATAAGAGGGTATTTAACCGCTACCCGTTCATGCTAGCATTGAATCGTAGTTGTAGTGGTCCAGATGGCGTAAGAAATCCAATTAATGCTTTGAATCTATTAGTGTGTTCACAGGTATCTCGTAATAGTCGAAAGAAGGTGGCGTTTGTGTAGCACTCTCTTAACCTTGTTTTGGGTACTGGGAATTTCTTTTTAGTGAGTAGGTAAGTGATATCCATTCGATTGTATGCTTATCGGATTCGGAAAAACTTTTATTTTAAAGATTCCATTGTGTACACAAAGATCTTTGTCGATACGCGCAGCGATGATCTACAACGCATGGAGGATACATTGATGCATGTGAAAAGCAAACTGCGATGACAATTGGCTTAAAACGCTAGAATATTTGTCTTTGGGCCTGCACTTAATGACGTCTAGTGGTCATGCGATCATGAAGCAAGCACAGTTTGCTCTTGAACTAATTAATAAAATGGCAGAATTTGAATATTAAATCCCGGCCAATCATGAGTGGCTATAAGGTTATTCTGAAGCTTTATTGTGACATGGTTCATCATCATCGTCTTTATAATTGTTCCCACAGATTAAGATGTAAGTGAACAGGGTTTGGTAAGACCAAGCAGCTTCTGTTAGGCTGTTTATTCATATCACGTGCAAACATAATTGTGTGTGCACTTGCAGACTTGTAGACTGAAGACTGGGCACCAGAATTTGGCACAGTGAAGTGTTAGGCATTATTAGCAACTTACATCACGGCATTTGTAAAGTAGGTTTGGAAGCAAACTGCAGATAATGACAATGGAATTATTTAGTTGACGACTCGGCGTTCATTATACAACCAATCTTAAGATTTGTATTGTATGTATGTACAATCTGGGAGCATCTCAGAGCAGACTTCTTCAGGGAGTGCTATATAAAGGTTCAAATGAATGAATCTAAACCTGTTTTCTGGTATCAACAACAAATAAGTAACAACTGCAACACAAACAACAATCATGATGACATTAAACATCTTCTTACTACAAGTGACACACTGCAGTGCCAATTTGCAGCAATCAATTTTAGTTTCTTATAGCAATCACCCAAAATTTGACCACCCACACAGGACAAACCCAACTTCTATAGTCTGGAATCCTATTATGTGAGAGTAATGGAGTAATGGATAATACATTGGCGTGCAGAACTGAGGAAGTAAGTTCGATTCCCTCATCCCCTAAGGTTAACTATTCCTTCTTTTGCCACTACGTGGTATTGGTTATATCAGAGGTATAACGTAATGGGCGCCTGGCATTGCTGCCAATGGTTGAATTCGATTCCAGTAATAGCTTGTCATCATTCGTTCACGAGTACTATACTTGTAATTATATTGCGGTTTGTCAGTTTGAAACTTGAATGAAGACATTATTAGTATTGCTATTGTTTCCCTGCTTTCCATGTAAATGAATAAATTCAGAATGACTGAGTAATTGCCACAATGTTTGACAGACAATGTGTAAATGTAACCATTAACCAGCCAGAAGCAGGAAGTATGTAATTTAAGGGGAATTTGCAACATGACCAATTTTTCATTATGTGTCGTAAGCAGGTGACTTTGCTTAAGGTCTTCTTTAAAGATATGTATATACAGATATGTTCCTAAATGAGATCGGAGAAGATCCCGCTGTTGCTGGATAAATTCAGAAATTGGTTAAAACTTTCCAGAAAGACTGTAGAGTGACTGCATCATCTTACTGTTGAATGGTAAAAGATCGTGGAGTCACTGAGTTAATTCTTAGATGCAGACCTCCAGGGGATTGATTTGGGGCTAGTAATTATGGTCTGAGGGCAGTGCCTTATGTTGGGTAACTGGTGGCCACACCCACCGTTACATTAAAAGAACTGCCCAACAAATTTTGTGTTTATTTTTGCTGGATGACCTGCAGCCAATAAGAGTTCTCATTCAGCTGTGTATGAAGTGTTAGATTTTACGATTCTGTTGTTAAGTCATTATGACGTCATGACTATACATGTAGCTTTCAATAGTAGTATTGTCATTATAATGAGGTTGCAGTCTACAACTTCATTGGAAACTGACTGAAACTGCTAAGATCTTGCCACTTTACTGCCACCCAAAAAATGCTTGGAGGGGACCAAAAATTATTTAGGGGGAATGATTTGGTTGCACTGTTAGAAGTGCTTTAGAATTCGTCTAATACTTGTAATGCAAGGCACTGTTTGTTCGGAAACACTCAGCCAAGGAAATGCTCAAGGACTGTTTAGGAATGCAACCAATATATGAAATGCCTACATGCAAAGGATGGGAAATGGAGGAGATTTTTACCTTCTTTTCTTTAACTTGGCTTGCGTAAAGTTTGTCATGGACGGATCATCGGTTCGTCGGAGTTCTTTCAATTCTTTTTTCGGTATGTTCCCATCGACCTACAGAACTAAAATGTTGCAAACATATCACGCTTGCATGACAATGCAATGTATCAAATCTTTACGGACATAGCTCAAAAATTGAGAAAAAAAATGACAAATATGCAAAAAATTAAATATCGTTTAAGCACTTGACCCTCCTTGACGAGCTCCACTCCAACAAGTTTACATCATATATGATCTCTTAAGGAAATGGATCGATTGCACCTTCTATCAGATTACCAAAGGGTCCCGAAAAAGCCGTGTTTTTACTTTAAACTCAAACCAATGGATAACTACACTTTATTTGTGTGTATATTTAGGATAATTCAGCTACAGGATGAACTAGCATGGTCAATATGTAGCTGTTAGCATTTGCTGTGTGTTTGTAATAAGGACCTTCAAGCTGTTGATGATGTTCCTCTGTTGCTCAAGGTCACAGTATACATAGGACACTCCTTGGCATTTTTGGCAGAGCACGTGGGTGTGCCACGTGAAGGCGAATTCTTGGTCCAGAGAAACACCAAGGCTCAAAAAACAGGATGAGACGACAAACTGAGATAAATCCACAGTTAACCGTTGTACCCGAAACGTTGGAATTCTAGAATTGAGAATTCAAACTTCATCGGCACTTATTGCTTCTTCGTTAATTCAATGGGACCGTATGTTTGCTTTCTTAAACTAAAGTTTGTTGCATAAAATTAATTGTAACATATATAATGCTCAACTTAAAATAGACAGACATCAATCAGATTATCATTTTAAAATTAGGAACCTGTAATGATACTACTAGCATACTAGGTAGGCAACCCACCCTCAAACCGGCGAAGTTTTAGTAATACCGCTAGGTTTTGAAGTTGTGGGTTTCAAAAGATTTTCGAGACTTCCGGACTTTTGAGTCAATAATTGGAAGTCGATTAGTCGAAACCCTTGTGATTAAATTACGGTAATGAACATTGAGAATTAAGCTGCTGCATTAGGCCTACAGTAGGCTATTGCCCACGTTTAGGGCTGTACATTTATCGCGGTTATCGCGCGGTTTGCAAAAATCGCGAACTTTATATAGTAGGCCTATCACGAAATCTAACTTTTTGCCGACGATGTTGATGGGCCTGTTCGTTCGTCTGTACTCTGACGTCCTGCGAAACGATCGCTGTAGGCTTTAATATGAAAATCTACCAATGTATGCTACAACCCTTTATACGAGAATGCCGACAAACTTGAGCTCGTGATGGCTTACGTTAAAAATGAATGATATGGGCGATTGGAGTGCCTGGAGAGGGTCGCGCGCACGGCCGCGTGCCTCATTGGCCGTATCCCAAAGTTCGGTCAAGCCACTGAATAATATTATATGCGGCGTGCCCTGCATTGGCTCCTAATCCCCCAGATTGTATGCCGCGTTTCTACATTGGTGTGGCGGTGCCTATTAGGTGCTACCCCTGCGTGTTTACAAGAGCTAGGTTGCTCCACCATGGGCGTGCAGGGACGACGTGCGTCCACACAGGGTGAACTCCTTGTTCCTAATTATTACTGCGTCTTATGCCTAGGGTCCACTCAGGTGTGTTTTACAGTAGCCTTCCGCCCGTTCTGTTCAACCGGGGTGGAGTTGGGTTGCGCTCCTGAATAGTGACCTTGAAGGGGTATTATATAAATGTCCGTAGTGAATGAATGGATAATTAGTAAGTGGCCGATTGCTCTGTAGGCCTACTAGTAGTGAGTCGAGTGACCGATTAAGTTACTCAGGTGACTGATAGTATCTGACATTGTCAGATGTCATTATTGGTATGAATTATTGTTGATCCTAGTCAGTTATTGACTCTTTTTTTTGATTAATAAAATTTGACCGCGAACACGCAGCGAATTCTGTGATTTTGGTTGCGATAGGTGTGATAATTTTTATATTTTTGTCGCGAAAAATTTCTAGCATTAAAATCTTTGTTGCCTGGGTTTTGATAATGTAATTGAATCGCAAAATCTGTTGTAATTTGTACCCATTCCTGGCTTCGGAGACAAAATAACCATGTTCACCTGGGTCGATATGGATATTCAGACAAAACATATGTGATAACAATTTCAATCATGGTCGCGTACAAGAGCAATAAACATTCGTTCAACTTCATATTGTATATATACATTATTACACGCAAATATTTGCTTATATATAATATATATATACAAATCTATATATATACAAATCTATATATATACATATATATATATATATATATATATATATTTCTGCACCGAGTCGTGTGCCTTCCAGTGAGGTTAAGCACATTGTTAGTCGTTAATGCGCATCAGTTCTCCGGCACGTAGTCCTTGCAATGGTCTATGGTGTTCATTTAGTCCACATGAGGTTCGCCTCGTCTCACCTCAACTTAAGACATCGTCTAACGAAAGAGCTTTACACAGAATATAAAATTTATATTGATCGATTTGATGTACATGCATATAATTTGTAAGATGTCAGAGAAAATTATGAGAGTTTCCAGTAAAAGTAGTTTTCTCTTACTAAAAACTACTCACAACGGAAATGAAGATGAACTCACACATCATACATTTGAACCCAATAATCCCACCCTTTCTTGACGACCATGTGGTTGTCAGAAGGCAGGAAATTCATCTCGCACTTCTTTTCCAATTGACGATAGTTTATGGAGTAACAATCGTCCGTTTCTTGGCACTTTCCGACGCACATCATATCAGAACGTACACTGAGAACAGTTGCACCAACTGATATAAGTCGCTGGTTCGAAAGACGCTTCCATCTGTTCACTGTGGAGGAGAAAATTACCCATTCGTATTCTGATTATAAGAGCATTTGTGAACAATAACAGCTTATAATTCACTATGTCCTAAAAAAATAATCATTGGGAGTATTTCGCTATTATCAATGATAGTTCATGATTATCATTGTTATCAATTTTAACATGCAGGCTACAGTGGAAGACAGACAGGCTGACACTTGCACTGAATACATCATACTGCCATACTTATACCAATAATTGCAATTGCGCGGTTGTTGGCAATGGAACTTGTAACTTCTCTCGTGCCAGTGTCTAGTGCTAGAGGAAATAACAGTTACCGATGGCGAAATAAAATGCAAGTGATTTGGCAGATGTAAGATCAGATCGTAAGTCAGAGGCAGAGAGCGAAGGGAGGGATAGATAGATAGATAGATAGATAGATAGATAGATAGATAGATAGATAGATAGATAGATAGATAGATAGATAGATTGATAGATTGATACATTGATACATTGATTGATAAAGAGACAGAGAGAGTTAGAGAGAGAGAGAGAGAGAAAGAGCGCCTCTATACGAAGGATGTACTATTTCAAACAGGTAAGTCGCGCTTTAAGAACAAAGTGACGCAAGCAATAGGGCATAACTGACAGAAATACAGAATGTCTACCAAAAATCATTGTCGAGCGACCGAGGGTGTCTGTTCCAATTACTGTTTTTCATATATTTCATCCATATCTTGTACGCTCACCTAACGACACTATTTTTTAAACCTTACCTCACATCACCTTTCCTGGCCGTAACTTATCGAGACCAACATTTCTTTGCCTTCCTTCGTCTTAACTTGGTCTTGTCTCGTTGCCTTGTCTCATCTTTTTACCCTTCTTTATTTTCGATTACATAGTGCACTTTCGCTGTTCGATGAAACTCACAGTTTCTCGTTTGTCTGACGAAGATCTCAATTTCGCAGATGGTCAATATACCGTTGCCATTGATCGCTTGTTGGACGTTGACGTAACGCCCTGGGGTGGTGTTTGAATTGCATAGAAGATTCAGTTGGGCACCACTCGCAGTCGGTCCTGGATACTGACCGCAGAGGGAATAGTTTCCTCTGACAGGATTAGCGGAACTGTTGCTCACTCCGACGATGAAATTATCCAGACGATCCGCTAAGTCAAATAATGAAAGTGGACGTCGTCCTAAAATATGTTACAAAATACAATAACACGTATTTTTTATATATCGTGGCTTCAGGTGAAATTTCTCCAAGGTTGTAAAAATCTTCACGAAACACATCTGGATCATTCAAACCCCAATACGCGTCATTGAAAGTTTGACGTGTAGGCTGACCTGGTGAAGATCAGTTATAACCAAAGGTGGAAGGATTGTCAATGGCTTTAATCATGTATAAAATCGTCCAGAATAAAATGTCGTTGTGAGATGGCGCAATGTGATGCGACCAAGTGTGATGATTACAGGGAAGCGGGTAAATTCAAAGGATTGCCTCTTGCACGGACTCAAACATTGCCACAGAAGTTGAAGGCGTTGTGTAAATCTAACGTCACCAGCACCTCAACGGGTCGCATGGCGTTGACAAAGCGTCGAGTGGCATGCACCGCGGCCTCGCAACCGCCTGGCCCATTATTTTGTCAGCCAATTTCTGCCTCACGTAGCCCACAGCTATCGGCCTGAATCCTTCCCCTAATCGCTGCTGAGGGCGATCTTGCGGCTCTCAAACACCATTGATCTAACATCGTGTGCAGCAAGATAATAAAATCCGCCAAGAACCCGGCAAGGGGCGGCTGCTGCAGCCAAACCCAACCAGGTCCATCAAACAGCCTGGTCTAAATCCGTGCGGGCCTCAAGCCGATTCTGTCGGGAATGTGAGGATCGCCTCCAGCACCTGCTCTGTCATGCCTCGAGCGAAGTCGGGTTGGGTAGATCCTAGAGAGCAGCCGGGAAGGACCCAGGCAGGTACACAGAGGGTGGTTTTTGATTCAGGAGTTGAAGGTAGTCTTCGCTTGGAAGCGCCGGATGCTTGCCACCTCTTTCTGGCCTCGGTGAGCCACTTTCCAGCCCGGTTCCTAATAACCGCGGTCATGCTGCCGCGTTTATCGGCCCTAAATGGTTGGACGTGGATAGAAGGGACTTGTGGTCTTCTGCATATATTGAGCAGTGAAGGGCATGACATCAAAGGTCATCAAAACCAGCATGAAAAGATTTTATTACAAAAGATTGACGCAAATGTTGCCGGCGCCACTGGCGATGATGGTATTGGTTTTATGAATTTGCTTTCATCGATGGTGGTGGCAAAGATGACGATGACTGACAGCATGGACGAATCCTGGAAACCCAGCGTTTAAATTTACGCTTGTGCCTTTGAGTTTATAGAAGGACTTAATGCTCCACACTTTACATACTTGCATAAAGGTCGCTTACCACAGCAATCACCACGGTTAACGAGTATGACCCCTTGAACTCTGAACGGCTGACCGAAGTCAACGCGCCACCAGCTGGTTCCACTTGGAGGGTCTCGAGTATGAGAACAAGATCCTGCGTCGAAGCGCGTGTTGTAGTTTCCGTCGATGGCGAGATTGGCGCTATAATTGTTGTGAGTGGAGCTGTGAGTTGCTGGTCGTCCAATAAGGTTCAGTTTGACCACAAGGGAATCAGCAGCTGTCATAAAGACAACAATACGACATTCGGTCTGAAGTATAAGTTCAATATAACGAGTTCTTTTTCGATTGGCAGTTGATCGATTGCTCTTGCTCCTTTCCTCACACAAAATGGCTTCAAAAGATGAAGCGCATGAGAATAGCCAGTGGTCCACTAAACATGTACCCAAACCGATTTAATGACACAAGCAATCGGTGAATGGGTCATGAACTATTTTTATGTACTTTTCTCAAAAATGCGATATTGGTGATGGCGAAGCTGAAATAGACATTTGCCCGCAGTCGAGGAATTGTGTTCGTTACTTCGGTCACTATTTCCGGTATAGCTCGGTCGCTGGTTTGGGTGGTTCGAAAGCTGCGTCCGAATAGACTATTCGGTCATATTTGGCAGAATTTCGTCAATCTTTGTATATCATCGTAAGCTTTGCCTAAAAATCTCATTCCATTATGGTGGAACCGTCTACTGCTGGAAGATTCCTCCTAAAGCTGCACACGGTTGACAGATTTGCGGATGAATTTTACAGAGACAACTCCTTGTATCTGTGTCCTTTCTGCTCATTGGCTTATTGTGACAAATATAATCAGCGTTTTAACAATTACCCTGTTTATAGTTGCTTTTCCTCCTACACCTGTCTTCCGGTCTTTCAGTTCCATGGATGTCGACTCGATCACGAGGAATGGCTAAACCGGAATGCGGCTTTTCTTATGATCGAGAATAAATCGATGCCTTGTCAGATATGATTGTATTAATTAATCATTATTGACCAGAGAGACATGATCACTCCTTCCTTAGCGATTACATGCACTTACACTTACAAGTGAACAATAAAGAACCGGGAAATAAAAACCAACTAATGCTAGAACGTAGGATTAGGATGGGATTCATACACGTGCAGAGAGAGATATACATGCGTAGGCAACAGCACGTAAAGAAACAAAGACAAGGTCTGGGAGAGAAACTGTGACAGAGCGGCCTCATTGACTCTTTGACCATAGATGGTAAGAAATCTGAAAAACGCACAATGATAAACGTAGACCATGAAATTAGTCATCTTACTTCGAGAAAACAAACAAACGTAGCCAATAATCTCAATCGCTTTTATCACTGCTCGTGTGAACTTCATATCTCCTAGCATCGTCAGTTTAGGTAAAGTAATTCAAGCCCAAATTTGACCGGCTTTCCTGCTTTCACTTGCAACAACTCAACGCCACTGTGGAATTATGAAAGTGTTCCAGGTTGCGTTGACAAGATTATAAACGAAGCTACATGAAATTCGTCGCTTTTCTAAATTATTTCCTGTTTCATTCATGCAAATATGATCGAATTGAGCTGGCGCTTGAATTTAATTACCTTGTGGTCCGAGGTATTCGTGTGATTTGAGTTATTGTGATTGAACAAAGCAACCAGAAAAGATTTACCGCAGCGTGAATAACAGCGCATATATTGGAAACAATAGGGTCTACTCGTGTATCGCATCGAAGCACCTCTTTCGAAACAGGACATTTACTAGAACAAATGGAAGTAATTGCATCGGAGTGCATCTTGAATGGTGATATAAACAGAAACCAAGTCATGAAAGTTGCAATATAAATATACATGCCTATAAAATAACCTGCACCACCCAGGGATGAAGTGAGTGGGGTGTTTTAAAGTCGCATTCCTCGCAGACAATTATTATGGGTGAGCAAGTACATGTAGTTATACAAACCGCGATATATATATATATATATATATATATATATATATATATATATATAATATCCTAAACTGGCATTTTTGGCAGAGCACGTAGGTGTGCCACGTGAAAGCGAATTCTTGGTCCAGAGTAACACCAAGGCTCAAAAAACAGGATGAGACGACAAACTGAGATAAATCCACAGCGAGGTCGATATTGGCTAGCTGCTGGCGCGTTTCAAAACAGAAAAACTGGGTCTTATAATTATGCGGTTGGAAGGCATCCAAAGCTCCAAACATCCATGGTCGAGTTCATTGTAAGGACGTTGGTGACAGCTCAACTGCCCGTGTTGGGCAGTGCAGATATGGAGGTGAGCAACGTATACGACTGGATCAGGACATCGCCATTGGTCAGCAAAAAGCCTAAATCTGCTGTGTACAAATAATCGCATGGGCCTAGAACTGAACCATGTTGTAACCGAACGGTAACTTAAGGAGACATATAGAAGACCATTGAATCACAGAGAATGGACGTCTTGTCGGAGTATCTGCCGGAACTGTAACAATTCCTAAACTAAAACTATCATAAATTCTTTATAGCATTATGTATCCTCTCCGAAAGATTATCTTGTGTATTGCAATTGCGGAATAATGGGAATCCCTGCTTAGGTGTAAGATTTGGTGACGCTGTGCAATGACTAAATATTGCAAGAATTTAAAATTCCCAGCCGTCCATAAATAACGTCACGCGCATAGATGAGGAACACACATTTGCGTAACGTCATTCATGGAAGGCTCATAGATAAATAGTTTTCTCCTGCTATATTATTTTAAAAGACAATTAAATTAAGTTGACCATTTGCATCAAGTTGTCCCACCCTCCTCGATGACCTCGTGTTCAAAAGCTGGCTTCAGGAGACAGGAAATTCATCTCGCACCTGTAGCCCATCTGGCGAAATGTAAAGATGTGTTGGCATTTTCCGACGCACATCGTATGGGCTTTGGACAATTACGACCAATGTTATCAGTTGCAGGTATTATTCTCTCTATCAATTTGCAAAAGCCATCCAGGTTACAGCGTTACCTTTCTTTTAATTGATTATCTGCTTGGATTATCTGTTTTGATCATTTATTATGTGTTGACCTGATTGACCTCCGTTGGTTACACAGAGTCCATTCAAACCGCATTCGTCGAATAAAATAGTCATCTGTCAACCACTCTCTCTCTCTCTATATATATATACATATATATATATAAGTATGTATATACACACACACACATATATATATATATATGAATATCTGTTTATCTTTTATAATAATGACGAAAGCAACTGCGACAACATTAATAATTGAATCTCAATCACAAAATCCACGACACAACAAAAAGAACCACAGCAGCAACAACAACAAAATATTTAAATATATTTTGATTTGCACATAACACTGGCGAATATGACCCAAACCCTACCAGATTGCAATATTTCCGCGGATGGATGCCAGACTATGACGTTTACATGAAATATATATATGATCACTGAAATGAGAAATGTTCAGTACATCTAACATATCTAAGGGATATACCCACAACATTATTCATATACGAGCGAATGCTTGGACGTAACGGAAGTTGTATGTTATCGGATACGAATTAAATCAAGTGTTTGTAAATACTTCTTTTATACACAGAATCCTTTCAGCAGATTTGAACCCGCAATCGTCGAATTAGACAGCCAATTGCAAAACACCAGATATTTGTAATAATGACGAAACCATCAGTGGCGATAGTAAATTATTGAATCTCAATCACAATAGCTAAAAAAACAACAGCAAGAGCCACGGCAGCAACAACACTAAAAATGTTAAAAGGTATTTTTATTTGCCCATAGAATGGCGAATATGCCCCAAACCCTGACAGATTGCAATATTTATGCGACTGCCAGAATTTTACATTTACATGAAATAATTATACATCTATGAAAAATGAAATGAGAATACTCGGTGCAATTAACATGTATAAAATATCAACTACAATATTATCCTTTAGACGAGCGATGATATAATTCTCGGACATTTGATTACAGCGTTGAATGTTATCAGATAATCATTTTGAAAAAATTAATACTCTATCGAAGCTGGTCTCAGTACTTTTATTTGCATGTCTGTCAGCCTGTATTATCAAAGTCGAGTTTCAATATCTTTCTGTCTGTCTGTCTGATTGATTGGCTGCTGTCCATTGATGTCCTACATGATTGTGAAAGATCTTCATAAACAGATATCTCATCTTCAAGGATTTTCACACAAAAGATAAGCAAAAATAATTGCAATCATGCTCGTGTATATGCCGAATATTATTTCGCACAATATACACTTTCCTCACAAATATTTCCTCACATAATATTTTCATATATTTATATTTATTTCTGCACCGATTCATGTACCTTCTTGTGCCATTAAGCACGTTGTTAGTCGTAATGAGAATCATGTTATCAACTCTGCGACCCGTAGTCCTTACAATGAACTCAGAACATGGTCTCGGGTGTTCATTTAGTCACAAGAGGTTCTCCTCGTCTAACACCAAATTGGGATGTCGTCGAAAGTCAGGGTTTTAGACGGAATATAATAGTATTGTATGACAGATTATTATATGGGATATATATGGTTCTGATTAAATGCGGTCCTCAATTAATTTAGTGTGCATTGCAGCAAAATCTGTAAAGATATTTCACAACAATATTAAGCTATAGATTGGATCGTAAATATAAATCGACTTCAAATGGATCATTAGTAGAATGTCATGCAAAATGATGAGAGTTTCGAGTTAGAGTAGTTTTCGCCTATTAAAAACTACTCACAAATGGTAATGCAGATAAACGCGGTCATCATACATTTGCACCCAATAATCCCACCCATTCTCGTTGACCATGTTGTTGTCAGAATGGAGGAAATTCATCTCGCACTTCTTCTCCAATTGGCCATAATTGACGCCGAGTCACAACCGTCCGTTTCTTGGCATTATCCGATGCACATCATAGCCGAACATATAATGAGAGCGATTATGCCAACTGATATCAGTCGCTGGTTCGAAAGATGCTCCAATCTGCTCGCTGTGGATGAGAAAACCATCCATTCGTATACTGACATTAAGAGAATTTGTATGTGTATATGTATACGAACATTTATAAAGCGCCCTACAAGAACTTCACGGAGGCGCGTGAACAATTAGAGCTTATAATATACTATTTTTACATGTATGTTTTATCATTCGGGGTATTTCATTATCATCAATGATAGTTCGTGACTTTTATTGTTAACACGCAGGCTCCAGTGCAAGACAGACAGGACGGTTACGAAACTTGTACTGAAGACATCATACCGACGTACGTAGATGAAGCAAGGATATACTGTGACCATGAGAAAGTTTAGTAGGGTGACACGATCCGTATTAGAGGTCATCTTGCGGGAGTCGATTGCAATATAATCTTTGTGAAAAGTGCCAGAACACGTCAAGAATTGATTGGAGATGATTGGAGAAGACAATAGCCAGAGAATGAAACAAGACACAACGCAAAGATAGGCGATTCATGTTACTTTGTGCTTTATATTATAGTTGTTATACGCTGATTAAATTCGATCTGTGTAAATAAAGTTTTCAATATCAAAATTCATATGTCAAATCTTAAACACAATATTTTCCGGTTTTTTTATTATATTCATAAAACGACGTTTTATAACCGTTTTCTAGTTTGTTTTCTACGTTTTTTAAAACTATATATATATATTTCATATCGTATACCAACTTTTCCCATGTCTTATCCGGTACTGCCTAACCATACCTTACCCTACACTTACCCTACGATACTCTATCTTTCCCTTCTCTCAAGGCACATGTTGCTACCGTGATTAAGTGCCTTGTCCCGGTCTACATTACCTACATTCTTCCATCTTAAATCAGCATTGGCTCACTTATAAGCTCGGCACCCAGCCATTCTCATCACGGTGCCTTATAACCCTATTTTCCTTTCCTCACTTGTATCACCTAACCTTATAATCACCTCACCGCACTTGCATATATCTTACAAAGCTCAGTTTTGTAAACCTATCTTTGCCTTCGATTACATAGTGCACTAACTGTACAGTCTTTCGCTGGCCGATGAAACTCACAGTTGTTTTGTCTGGCGTAGATCTCAATTTCGCAGATAGTCAAACGACCGTCACCATTGATCTGCTGCTGGACAATGACGTATCGCCCTGAGACGATGCTGGGATTGCATTGGAGTCTCAGCATGGCTATTGTCGCAGCTGGCCCTGGGTATTGACCGCAGACAGAATAGTTTCCTCTGACAGGATCAGCGGAACTATTGCTCACTCCGACGACGAAATTGTTCAAACGTTCCCCTGAGACAGATTACGAAATCTGACGTCGTAAGATATGTTGAAGTTACAACAACATCGCTATTAAATATCGTAGCTTGAGGTGAAAAGCCTGATGAGTTGAACAATATATATTTTTCATTTGTCAGAGCTCGCTTGAAACTCTCAAGCACAGCATTGGTGTCCGATTTCTTAATAGTTGTGGCCATCTTTTATATTGGCATTCATGCGCCGAGGTGGCGACCAAAATAAATGTCATTCTGAGGTGGCGTATTGCTTGTACTCGCCACTCATGGTGATTATAGGCACCTGTGTTTTTGGTGGTTTTGGCTTTATCAATGGTGGTGGCAAATGTGATGATGGCTTAAAGCTTCAACAAATCCCAAGAATCCTGCATCTAAATTATCGCCACTATTATTTGAGTTTATGAGAGGACTTTATGTTGCATCAAAAGTACTTGGTCGCTTACCACAACAATCACCACGGTTGAAGAGAATGACTTCTTCAAGTCTGTACGCCTGGCCGAGGTCAACGCGCCACCAGCTGGTTCCATTTGGAGGGTCGTCAGTGTGAGCGCAAGATCCTGCGATGTAGTCCGAGTCGTAGTTTCCGTCGATGGCGAGACTGGCGCGAGCATTGTCGAAAGTGGAACTCTGAGTTGCTGGTCGTCCCAAAAGGTTCAGTTTGACCGCAAGAGAACTAGTAGCTGTCATAACAACAACACGATATTTGGTCTCAACTATATGTTCTGATAACGAGCTCTGTTATGAATGGTGGTTAATCTGGTCATGTTGCTCCATACCTAACACTCAAAGCCATTGCTCAACAAAGCCAAGAGCCCACTATGCATGTACCAGCACATTTCAATAACCGTATTAGAAATCATCTTGCGACAAAAGATTGCGATATAAATCTTGTGAGAAGTGCCAAAACACATCACTAATTGATTGGAGCAGATTGGAGAAGACAATAGCCAGAGAATGAAACAAGACACAACGCAAAGATAGCGATAGGCGATTCATGTTACTTTGTGCTTTATATTATAGTTGTTATTAGCTGATTAAATCCGAACTGTGTAAGTAAAGTTTTCAATATCAAAATTCAGTATAACATCTTAAAAAGAAAATTTTCTTCCGTTTTATAATATTTTCATAAAACAACGTTTTTCACCGTTTTTTTTTAAATTTCTCCGTTTTTTACATCTATTGTTTACATCCCCTTCCGTACTTTTCCGTATCTTATCCTATACTGCCTAGTCATACCTTAGCCTACATTTACCTTACAATATTCTTTTATCTACAATACTTTTTATCTTATCTCACCGCACCTTTCCCTGCCGTTACTCTGTACCTTGCCCCTCCAACTTAAATCAGCTTTGTCTCACCTATGCTTGGCATCCAGTACATTCTCAACACTGTTCCTTATAATCCTATCCTCGTTTCTTCACTTGTATCACCTGACCTCATAATTACCACCTCACTTCCCTTGCACATATCTCACAAAGCTTACCTTTCTTTACCTTCGATTACATAGTGCACTAACAGTCTTGCGATTGTCGATGAAACTAACAGTTGATGGTTTGCCAGGCGTAGATCTGAATTTCGCAGATAGTCAAAGAACCATCGCCATTGATCTCCTGTTGAACGATGACATAACGCCCCGAGGTGGTGTTTGGATAAAATTGGAGTCTCAGCATGGCCCCTGTCGCAGCCTGCCCTGGGTACTGACCGCAAACAAAATAGTTTCCTCTGACTGGATCCACGGAACTGTTGCTCACTCCGACGACGAAATTGTCCAAACGATTCCCTGAGTCAAATTACGAAATCAGACGTCGTAAGATATGTTTCGAAATACAAAAACATCTCTGTTGAATATCTTAGCTTGAGATGAAATTCCTGAAGCGTTCTACAATTTATATTTTTCATGTTAAACAGGCTTCAAACGTGTAAGCTGATTTGGTGATGGTCACAAATAAAGACGTCGGTTTCTTAATATTTGTGGTCATCCGTTACATTGGCATTCATGCGCCAAGTTGGCGATCAAAATAAATGTCATTCTGAAACGAAGCTTCACCAGCACCTGATCGGATCACAGAGCGTCGTAAAACCGAGTGTGATGCGCCTCAAATATGGCCAGTCTACACCCGAACGTGTGACAAGTTCAAAACAGCGTGCAGAGATCATAGGAGAAAAGGTAAACCCAAATGTGTCTATTTGCGCATAGCTTGACGGCGCCTCTGATGTTGATATTTGTGTGGCGTGTGTGTATATATATATATATATATATATATATATATATATCACTACAACAGCATTAGTGGCGCTGACGTATATATTATATATATATATATATATGGGTCTGGTGGTTTTGGCTATGGCCTATCAATGGTGGTTGCAAAGGTGACGATGACTAAAAGTCTGAACAAATCCTGAGAATAGTGCATTTAAATTTTCCGTTGATCATTTGTGTTCATGGGATTACTTTATGTCATATATTTGCACACTTGCATCAAAGGTACTTGGTCGCTTACCACAACAATCACCACGGTTCATGAGCACGACTCCTTGAAGTCTGTACAACTGGCCAAGATCAACGCGCCACCAGCTGATTCCTGCATTTCTGATTCCTGGGTCTTTAGTATGAGAGCATGATCTTCCCTCCACGTAGTTCGAGTCGTAGTTTCCGTCGATGGCGAGACTGGCGCGAGCATTGTCGTTAGTGGAACTCTGAGTTGCTGGTCGTCCAAAAAGGTTCAGTTTGACCACAAGAGAATCATCAGCTGTCATAACAACAACACGAAATTGGGTTTCAACTATAAGTTGTGATAGAGAGCTCTGTTACGAATGGCGGTTGATCTGCACTTGCCCATACCTAACATTCGTGAGCAAAACATGAAATTCATATTCAGCCAAGACAGTCGTGAGGATAGTTTATCAACATTGTAAGCAATTAAACATATATTTGCTGTATATCCTACCTAAAGGTCCTTCCATAAATGACGTCACACGTCATGGAGGAGGGCGGTACACATTTGTGACTATGTGCGACGAGGGGGAGGGGTCTAGAAAATGTTACGTCACATCATCACATCAAAATACGTAATTTTATTAAAACCTTTCACTCAATTAAATAAGTTCCACTTAATTAATAGTGATTGTTACTACTATTTAGCAACAGTAATTACGAAAATCGCATTCGCTATTTATGAATTGTTTAATTTTAAGCTCGGTGTCAGTTTTGGGTAATTGAAAGTGAGACAGCCATTCAGAGGCGCAGCTAGGGGCATATGGGAGACACGTGTCCTCGGACTCCATGTTGGAAGGGACGCCAAAATGAGGTTGAAACTATAATTTTTTATCGATGCAAACTAATTTATCTCAACGATAAACGTAGACCATGAAATTTATCATCTAACCTCGAGAGGACATAAAAAGACTGAAAATAATCTCAATCGCCTTCGTCACGGCCAATCCAAACTTCACGTCCAAAAGCATCGTGAGTTCAGGTTTGCAAAGTTATTCAAGTCGAGGTGAGTTCTGTAAATTGACCTGCTTTTTGCTGCAACAACTAAACGTGACTGTGGAAATTCTGTGGGTCCATGTTGACAATACAGGCTAGGTTACCTTGGCAAGATTATAATAAGGCTTAGGTATATTCGTCGCATATCTAAATTATCTTCTGTCCATTTATGCAGACATGATCCAACGGAGCATGCGCCTGAAATGAATTAGGTAGAAGTCCATGGCCTTTGTTCAGTAATAGGGATTGAACATAAGAAACACAAAGCATTTAGTGCAGCGTGAATTAACATCGGAAACAATTATATTCGTTCGTCGTATAGCAGCCCCTCGTACGAGTTCGGGGGAAATTCTATAATAACAAAAGAATAGAAGTATGGGCATTGGAGTGACCAGGGGGCGATCACGGGGGTTCTAGGTGGCAAGTCCCCTAACAGGACCCCTAAAGAGAGAGATACGTTATGCGTGTGTCACCCCACATTTCCTACCCCCACCTGGCAAGCGAGATCGCCGCTTCTGGCAGTGCCTCATATAGGCCCCTATGAAGATATAAAAAGAGATCAACTTTTATTTAGGTCTATGATTTAGCGTGTTATGTGTGAACTGCGAATTTGCTAAAATGTCCGTCCAACAGCGTTGTAGTTTTAAGCGACTTTCGTATGATCAGATAAATTTTCATTTCCATTCCAGATGATTTTCAGGTGAATAATCGTTTAACTCAAATCGACCCGATGTAGTCCAATAAGTAATTAATAACTTATAATGTATATGAATTATATGCATAGGCTATATATGAAAAATCACACGGGCATACATGCGTGCAATAAAACTGTCACGAGTTGCAACTAAACGAAGCTGTGTGAATATTAAAATAATTTAGCTAACTTGCTACCTTAGCTTCAATATGGACGGATGTTGTTCTGGGTTGCCATGACCCGATTACAATAGCTCATCCCTCATTCATTAGATGTTCATTGTGTTAGATAATTGCCCTGTATTTAGGTTGATTCTGATCTCAACATATCTAACATATTCTACTCTCCTTGTATTCTCCTGGGTATTGAACTCAGGTACATCCTTAAGCTGATCTCCTGTCTGTAAATATTCTTTTGCCTCAATGGTCAGATAGAAGTGGTTACTTTTGAGGAGTGGCCTTGTCTATATATATATATATATATGAGATTAATTTTGACATATCAGCCATACCCGACATCACCCCGCCGGCCATGGTATATGTGCATCTTGAGACTGGGTTCTCGTTTTGCGTATTTTGAAAGGCCAACACCTTTCTTTTGGTAGTTATGCTTGTTAAGACGACGTTCTTGCTGCTTCTCCTGGTGCTGCTTCGTTCTACTACATGTGCGTGTGTTCGAGCTGTTTTCAGTTCAGCATTGTATCGCTTCGACTTCCGTCCTGTTGACAATTTCGCTGTCTTTCTTGAAGTCGAAGTTAAGTGTTCATGTCAATTCCGTATATAGTTTAATATTATATATATGAAATCACCCTTAGAGTCTGTTCCTTCACAAGTAACACGAAACAATTAGTACATTTTTATGAAAGGCAGCACTCAACGGCTGCCGAATCAACAGATATCCACGGCTGAATTAAATAATGACGATGCGTCACAAAGCTCGTCTGTGACGTTTCTGGCAGATAAGATGTGGCCATCATATCTGACACAGTCGCACCCCATATATCAGACATCACCCCGGCCATGGTATGTGGGTGAGTCCGTCTGGTCTTTTTCCGTCGGGTCTCACTAAGCTCACCTGCTCCTTGACCGTGGGATCACTGCACGGATTAGACTCCTACATAATAAAGTCGTTCAGGGCCACGTGTCTGGGCCAGCGTCCCGGACCCAGGCCACACGAGTGGCCGTGGCACTATTATTAGTTTTTATGCCCTGAGGTAAGATGTTAGAATATAAAGTCGTTTCCCGCCTGTCCCCAGTAATAAGCGAAATTTGGACACCTCCGGGACTATTCATATCGGACGGAATTCGGATGGTCTTACGCCGATACCATGGCGTAGAGGACGTAACCTGATATGGGATGCGACGGTAATTGACACCGTGGCTCCGTCATATTATCTCCCTTTAATAGAGACTTGGGTCGCCTTCTGACACAGGGCACCAGAGACCCTAGAGAAACTAGCTTCCTTTTTCAACGTCTATCAGTCTGCAGCCAACGATTCGACGCCTTTGTCTTCAGAGGCTCTTTCGTGCAGCTACAAAAACACTTAATTGCTTAATAATAATAATAATAATAATAATAATAATAATAATAATAATAATAATAACAATAATAATAACAATAATAATAATAATATGTCAGAAAATGTCATATTACCGCTTCTTAGGTGTTATGTGTGTTACCTATTCTTCATAATTCTATCTAATTTCAGGCCTATGCGCTATCAGCCTATGAACAATAGTCCCTGTGAGCGATCCTGTTAGTGAAAGTTCTACGACCAACGAAGCGTAGGGGGGCGTCATTCACTGCACTCAGGCGCCTCAACCAGAAGTGGACGAACCGCATAGGTCCTGAGCACTGTCCTGTGCATCAAAGGAATTGAATCATGTGTTTGTAAATACTCCCTGGATACACAGAGCCCATTCATCAGATTCGAAACCGCAATCGTCGAATTGGACAGCCATATGCCAAATTCTCTATATTCGTAAAAAATTCATGACAAAAGCAAATGCGACAACAGCAATTTTTGAATCTGAATCAACACAGCACAATAACAAGAACCAGAGCAGCAGCAACAATAGAACTATTTGAATGTATTGTTGATTTGCCTATAGAATGGCGAATGCGACCCAAACCCTGACATAATATTGTTGCCGTAATTCAGAAGCCAGAATTTGGCATTTAGATGAAATATGATAAATGAAGCGAGAAATACTCGGTTTACGCACTAATTAACATCTCTAAATGTCAACAACAACGTTATCCATTAGATGAGTGAACGGCTGTATGCGACATTTTTATTACGGCGCTGAGTGTAGGCCCCTAATCGGATACCTTCCAGTGCGGCTAAGCACGTTGTTAGTCCTTATCGCGCATCATTTCTGCGGGCGTAGTCCTTGCAATGAACTCTGAAAATGGTCTATGGCGTTCCTTTAGCCACAAGAAGTATTCCTCATCTCACCTAACTTAGAACCTCGTCTAAAGCAGAGGTTTAGACAGAATACAATATAATATAATAATGTAGCACATATTGTAATATATATGATTAAATGCAGACTTCAGTTAATGTAGGATAATTCATGATAATATTAAGCAATAGATAAACTCGATTAGTAGAATGTCATAAAAAATGAAGAGGGTCTCGAGTTAAAGTAGTTTTCACCAGTGCAAGACAGATAAGTTATGAAACATGCACTGAAGACATAATCAATGATCCCTCTGTGGAACCAGCGCGCACAAGAACTACATTCACCTCACGATGCTATAATCTAACTATACCTCATTGCACCTTTCCTTACCGTAACTCCATACAGTGTAGGCCTACCTTGTCACTCAGCCTTGTCTTCCCTATAAGCTAGCCTCCCACTACCAATCTAATCACATGGTACGTATGTATAACCTTACCCTAAATTGTAGGCCTATCAACTGACTTCGTATCACATCACCGCATATCTTAAGAAACTCGCCTTTTCTTACATTCGTTGCCCTCGATTACACATACTGCACTAACAGTGTTTTGCTGGTCGGTGAAACCCAGTTACCGATTCGTCTGACGTAGATCTCAATTTCGCAGATAGTCAAACGACCTTCACCATCGATCTGCTGCTGGACAATGACGTATCGCCCTGGAATGGCGCTTGAATTGCACTGGAGACTCAGATGGCCACCTCTCGCAGCCGGCCCTGGATACTGACCGCAGAGGGAATAGTTTCCTCTGACAGGATCAGCGGAACTGTTGCTCACTCCGACGACGAAATTGTTAAAAGCGATCAGCTGAGTCAAATTACAAAATTACGGTACGTGACGTTTTGGCGCAGGACGTTTAGACGCAGATCTCTGATACAATAATATTGTATATTATGTAGTATATGAATATGTTATATGGCAATCTACACTTTAGTTTCGTAAATTCTTCCACATGGCAAATCAGATTAAGTCTCGGCATCGTCGGTAAAAGAAGAGGCATCGGTGAAAAGAATCATGCTTAACTAGAAGCCGGATCAATGAAAAGGATACTGTTAAGCTGGGACCTGGATTGACAAAAGAATCGTGCTTAAATGGAAGTTGAATTTATGAAAATAGTCATGCTTAAATGGAAGCTGGATTGATGCAACATAACGCCGTGTAATGGGAAGCAAGATTGATAAAAAGATTGCGACTAAAAGGGTTCCACGATGAGTGGAATTCACATATCCATCCCGCTTCTATTTAAGCATGATTCTTTTCATCATTCCAGCTCCTAGTGTGGCATAATAATTATCATCGATCATGCCTCGTGTTACATTATATATTGTATCTGATATCTGTGCCAAAACGTCCTGCGCCAAAACGTCCTGCACTAAAACAGCGCTGCGGCAAAACGTCCTGGGCCAAAACGGCTGCGCCAAAACGTCCTGCTCTCACAAAATTGGAAGCGGTGAGATAATTATGTTTCAAATTCAACAGCATTTTATTACACATCACAGCTTGAGGTGAAATTCCTGATGAGTTGGACAATTTATGTTTTTAATATAACACAGCTGGATTCAACTCAACCCCAAAGCGCAACATTTGGAAATTGACGTGTACGCTGAGCTGGTGATGATGGATTACAAATGCAGGTTTCCGGTTTCTTAATGGTTGTAGTCATGTTTACAATTGGCATTCATACCAAATAAATTTCTTTCTGAGCTGGCGCTAAACTGAAACGAAGCATCACCAGCACCTGATCGGGACACAAAGCGTCGACAAAACGAGTGGGATGTGCCTCAAATTGATGTGACCAGTCTGCACGTGTGACAACTGAAAAGTTCAAAACCAGCGTGCAGAGATCTTAGGACGAAAGGTAGCCGCAAATGCGTCTATATATTGTCATTACAGCAGTCTTATATAGCGCCCCTTCAGGCTCTCTACTCAGAAGCGCTCTCGTCATCCAGCCCAACATAGGGGTCTATATATTGGTTTTGGCTATTGGCCTATCAATGGTGGTGGCAAAGGTGACGATGTCTGAAAGCCTGAACAAATCCCGGCAATCCAGAGTTTAAATTTTCGCCTAACCATTTGAGTTTATGGGGGACTTCATGTTCTATCTTTACGCACTTGCATCAAAGATACTTGTTCTCTTACCACAACAATCACGACGGTTAACGAGCATGACTCCTTGAAGTCTGAACGCCTGGCCGAGGTCAACGCGCCACCAGCTGGTTCCACCGGGAGGGTCAAGAGTATGAGAGCAGTATCCCGCGTAGAAGTTCGAGTCGTAGTTTCCGTCGATGGCGAGATTGGCAGTGTAATTGAGGTTAATGGAACTCTGAGTTGCTGGACGTCCAATAAGGTTCAGCTTTACCACAAGAGAATCAGCAGCTGTCATAAGAGCAACAGGATATTGGGTCTCAAGTATAGCTCAGCTCTGTTACGAATGGCGGTTGAGCTGCTCTTGCTCCTTGGCTAACATTCAAGAGCATTGCTCAGAAGAGACAACAGCCCAAATGCATGACTAGACACCGATTTATTGCCACAAGTAGGCCTCATCTGTGAATGAACTGCGAACTTTCCCAACAACAACCACAATTGAGTCCTTACAGTTCAAAACCTGCAATTCACATTCAGCTAAGACAGTCGTGAGGATAGTTTATAAATAATTTCTAAGCAATCAGTCATATATTTATTGTATATCCGACCTATGGGACCGTCCATGAATGACGTCACACGTCTTGTGGGAGGGTGTCACACATTTGTGACAATGTGTGACAAGGTTGAGATGTTCTAAGAGATGTCACATCATATCATCACATCAAACATAAAAATATGCTACTTCGGTCACAGGCTTGGGTAGGCCTAGATCAATCTCTGGCTCGAGTGGTTCGAACGCTGCGTCCAGATATTTGGTCGCTCTGTCGGGTGACTCATTCATCCTTGACCAGCTCTGATTTGGCAGAATTCACGATACGACAGACTTTGTATATAATCGTACGCTTTGCCTCAACACCTCATTGCATTAATTATCAGTGCAACCGTCTACTGCTTAAAGATTCCTCTGAAAGCTATGGTTGTTGGACAGGTATGCGGATAAAATTCGACGACTCCTGTATCTGTCCGCGCTGCTCACCATACCTTATCGCGCCATTTAGTCCTCATTGTAATAATTACCATTTTCTGATTCCTTTTCCTCCTATCCCTATCTTCCGGTCTTTTACATTTCATGAATGTCCACTCAATTTAGAGGATTGGCTACGTCCGGATTGCTGATTGTCGTAAGATTGACAATATAGCCTATAGATTCCTTGTAGATTTGATTTTATTAGATATAGTTATTCATCAGATAGACACGTGCAATCATTCAGTAGCAATTATTTAATGGTCAACAATAAAAAACCGTGAAAGAAAACTAACTAATGCTAGATCGAAGAATGAGGCTGGGACCTATAGGCGCATACTAAAACCAACACGTAAAGAAACAAAGACGAGGTCTGGGAGAGAAACTGTGACACAGCATCCTCAATAGCGAGACTTTTGTGATGACGGCGGGGCATGTAGGCTATACCGGAAATCATAATGAATCGGAAATCGCACAACTATAAACGTAGACCATTAAATTTATCATCTTACCTCGAGAAAACAACCACAAGCTGAAAATAATCTCAATCGCCTTCGTCACGATCGATCCAAACTTCACATCCAAAAGCATCGTCAGTTCAGGTGAAGTCATCCAAGTCGAGGCGCGTCCTGCCTTCTACTGCGACAACTAGATGGGTCTGTGGAAATACTAAAGTGTGCGTTCATGTTGACAGTACAGGCTAGGTTACTATGCTCATATTACAACAAGGCTTAGCCCTACACGTCGCATATCTAAATTATCTTCTGTTTCATCTATGCCGGCATGATCAAATTGAGCTTGCCTCTGAACTGAATTAGGTTGATGTGATGTCCATGGTCTTCGTTTGAGTAATTGGGATTGAACAAAAGAAAGCAAAAAAGATTTAGTGCAGCGTGAAAACAGCGCATCGCAAACAATAACTTTCGTTCGTCGTATAGAAGCAACTCGTTCAAATTGGATCGACATTTTGCCAAAGCAAATGAATGGAAGATATGAAAAAAGAGGCCAACTTGTATTGATTATTTAGCGTGTTTTGTGTAAACCACAAATTTGCGAAAAAGTCCGTCCAACGAATAAAAAAAGTATTGGACCTACTGCATTGCAGTTTTAAGAGACTTCGAATTATTCGATAAATTCCCATTCGATTTCCATTCCTGATCGATGACTTTCGGGTGAATTTTCGTTTGACCCAAATTGACTAGATATAGGCTTACAGGATATATATATTTTTATACATGTATATAGGCTATATATGCATCATAGACATATGCTACATAATAATGAACACACATGATATTTATGGGCCTACATGCTACAACTACTGTTACAACAACTGTGGGAATATTAAAGTAAGTAACAAACTATAGCTTAGCTTCAATATGGACAGACTTTGTTCTGGGTTGCCACCACCAGATTACAATATCGCTCAGTTATTAGATGTGCACTTGGACATTTGTATGAAAGGTAGCATTCAAAGATGCCCACTGCTTAATTAATTAATCATGGTTCGTGCGAAAACTCGTCTGTGACAAGCGCCTCGGTCTTCGCTTGCTTTTGACGATGGAATTGAACAGAGTATATAATGGATTTGTGCCACCGAACTCCTCGAACAATTTACCTACTACATAATTAAGTCTAGCGTGAATAAATCCACATTCGTTTGTTGTTTTGAATTGATTAGTTAGCAAACCACATTTTCTGCACCGGTAGTGACGTCACGTTACGTCACGTCACGCGGTTTGCTATTATTATTAAGGCGTCCAGCGTTACGTGCAACCTGCATGTATAGACTGGTGCACTATACAGTAGTTGGAGCCAACTGGTTGAGGCCAAGGAATGAATCTGAATATTAATTGGTCATTGGGTTGAGTCTATGGACTGGCCAGTCTGGCCCACAATACTGACAGATGGCTGGCCCACAAGATTGACAGAAAGACCCACACGCACCCACATACAGCCCCACAAATAGATGTACAGAAAAACCCACACAGACGTACACCATAGTTGTCCACGGGTAAAGTCAACCCTCGATTATGTAGGGTCGGGTCACAAATACTTGGGCATTCTGCAGTTCGGATCGTGTCCAGATTCTAGTGGGTCAGATTGGGTTGGGTCCCAACCTCGGACCCATTTTGACCCACCATTATTTTCTCTCAGAGCTTCATTTTCAACTCTGTGCTTTTCATAACGAATCGTTACATGTTCGAATCTGTGCATGCGCTCATTGGCAAGATACCGCCGCCGACCAAAAATCACCGACGCGTCGCCGCCGAGACTTCTAGGTCGTCGCAGAGCTCTACTGGAGTGCAGAGCTGAGGATTGAGGAAGCGAGTCGATCCGCATACCCATATGAGGCTGATTATTATCATTCGTTAGGTGGCTGCTTTGTTAAACCAGATGCAGACCAATAACGTAATGCGCGCTGCATCATTGCATGTCTACCGACAGCTAAGTTTAATTTCTGTAATGGCTCATTCTATATAGATTAACTTATAATCATGCTATTTTACTGTAACGGTTGGACTATGAATGGCAGTGACGTACAGTAGTGACGTGCAGTAGTGTCAGAAGGAGGGGGTTTATTATGGTAGATACAGGCCTAGCAAAGGAATGCTCATGATTAGGCTATACGAACGAACTACGAATCGATAAGCTGTGAATTTATCTATTCTCTCATCCCGCTTCCTCGTCTCTTAATTTAACCTTTCACCCGCTTGCGCTCTCCTATCTATCTCTCACAGATTCACAAAATGTTTTTCACTCACAACAAGAAACTTAACTTCTCAGGGTAACCTATCCTGATTCTATTACGGCGCCACCACACGAATGACACGACCACCTTCATCAACCATTACCACCGTTGCACCACGCTCTATCATCGGCTTTACCGGACTGAATACTGTGAATAGAGAAGATTGGCTATAGTTGTGGGCTTGATTTGGTATAGCGCTGGCATTCAAGCTGGTCCTTCTGGTGGGCACTGAGACATTTTTGAAGATTTACATTTACACTACATTCAGAGTGGTGCGTATAAACAGGAGGAAATAATTTCAAATACTACATAAGTATTTCTTTTGTACGTATAAGCAAGAGGAGATACTTTCAAATACTACATAAGTATTTCTTTTTTACGATATCATTCATAATGCTCTTTATGACGATACTAGCCGCTATGAACCGGACATTGAATTATGATTTTTTTTATCCCGTCTAGCATGTTTGCATCAATGTGACCAAGGCGGGCGGGTGACATGTTTTCGTCGGTGTTATTTATTAACCGCAAAACCAAATACTCGCTCCTTTGAAGGTCAAAAGGTAAATTGTATGCTATCTGACAATAGGATGCTTATTTCCAGATGACCTTTCTGAACTACGATGGGGTTTGGTAGGAAGGCCGTGCGAAAAGAAGCGATTCAATTAAATGAGTTGGTCGTACGGACTTATCATTTCAGTGATACTTGCGACGTGGATGTTTGTATAGGAGATCGATAAGAGGGTATTTAACCGCTACCCGTTCATGCTAGCATTGAATCGTAGTTGTAGTGGTCCAGATGGCGTAAGAAATCCAATTAATGCTTTGAATCTATTAGTGTGTTCACAGGTATCTCGTAATAGTCGAAAGAAGGTGGCGTTTGTGTAGCACTCTCTTAACCTTGTTTTGGGTACTGGGAATTTCTTTTTAGTGAGTAGGTAAGTGATATCCATTCGATTGTATGCTTATCGGATTCGGAAAAACTTTTATTTTAAAGATTCCATTGTGTACACAAAGATCTTTGTCGATACGCGCAGCGATGATCTACAACGCATGGAGGATACATTGATGCATGTGAAAAGCAAACTGCGATGACAATTGGCTTAAAACGCTAGAATATTTGTCTTTGGGCCTGCACTTAATGACGTCTAGTGGTCATGCGATCATGAAGCAAGCACAGTTTGCTCTTGAACTAATTAATAAAATGGCAGAATTTGAATATTAAATCCCGGCCAATCATGAGTGGCTATAAGGTTATTCTGAAGCTTTATTGTGACATGGTTCATCATCATCGTCTTTATAATTGTTCCCACAGATTAAGATGTAAGTGAACAGGGTTTGGTAAGACCAAGCAGCTTCTGTTAGGCTGTTTATTCATATCACGTGCAAACATAATTGTGTGTGCACTTGCACACTTGTAGACTGAAGACTGGGCACCAGAATTTGGCACAGTGAAGTGTTAGGCATTATTAGCAACTTACATCACGGCATTTGTAAAGTAGGTTTGGAAGCAAACTGCAGATAATGACAATGGAATTATTTAGTTGACGACTCGGCGTTCATTATACAACCAATCTTAAGATTTGTATTGTATGTATGTACAATCTGGGAGCATCTCAGAGCAGACTTCTTCAGGGAGTGCTATATAAAGGTTCAAATGAATGAATCTAAACCTGTTTTCTGGTATCAACAACAAATAAGTAACAACTGCAACACAAACAACAATCATGATGACATTAAACATCTTCTTACTACAAGTGACACACTGCAGTGCCAATTTGCAGCAATCAATTTTAGTTTCTTATAGCAATCACCCAAAATTTGACCACCCACACAGGACAAACCCAACTTCTATAGTCTGGAATCCTATTATGTGAGAGTAATGGAGTAATGGATAATACATTGGCGTGCAGAACTGAGGAAGTAAGTTCGATTCCCTCATCCCCTAAGGTTAACTATTCCTTCTTTTGCCACTACGTGGTATTGGTTATATCAGAGGTATAACGTAATGGGCGCCTGGCATTGCTGCCAATGGTTGAATTCTTCTCCAGTAAAAGCTTGTTATCATTCGTTCACGAGTACTATACTTGTAATTATATTGCGGTTTGTCAGTTTGAAACTTGATTGAAGACATTATTAGTATTGTTATTGTTTTCCATGTAAATGAATAAATTCAGAATGACTGAGTAATTGCCACAATGTTTGACAGACAATGTGTAAATGTAACCATTAACCAGCCAGAAGCAGGAAGTATGTAATTTAAGGGGAATTTGCAACACGACCCATTTTTTATTATGTGTCGTAAGCAGGTGACTTTGCTTATGGCAGGGGTGGGCAACCTGCGGGCCGCATGCGGCCTGCGGCGACGTTTTATGCGGCCATTTAGACTTTTCACATATTTTTTAAAACTGCGTAGAAAATAAAAAAATATAAAGAAATATTCTTTTCCTACATTTCATTCACAAATAACCTTTCCTCAGTGTTTTTGTTCTTGTTGGATGTCTTCTTGTACTAGTTGTGATCATCACGGCAAACGTTTATTTTCGATATCGCCGCAATCGTTATAACGGTTTTTAAAATAATGTTAAATTAACACTAGTTAGTATCTTTTACTGTTTTCGTTGTTGGCAAATGTAACGTGTCTGCTAAAACTTTACAGTTTGGATGGTTTGTTGTTTAAAATTTCAAACTTTTCCTTAATTAATTAATATTTAGAAAATTTTAAAAAATTTTAAAAATCTATTTTGAAACGAGAAATGAGTGCGCTAACATTGAAGAAGAGAAAAATTGAAGACGAGTGTACTCAGATGAAAACGTCAGAATGGATGTCAGATTTTGCATTTGCAGTTGATATTCTTGAGAGACTTAATGAACTGAATGTTAAGTTACAAGGTAAAGGTGTGTTTGCACATGAGCTGTTTGCAGAGGTCAAGTCCTTTCAAGTGAAGCTTCAGTTGTTTTCCAGACATTTGAAAGAGCAAAATTTTTCTCATTTTCAAACACTGAAGACGCAGTCTGTGTCTCGTGAATGTGCAGAAAAATACAGCCATCAGATTTCATCTCTGAGAGAAGAATTTTCAAGGCGATTTTGCGATTTTCAAGCTCTTGATGACCAGTTTGTTCTTCTCACGACGCCATTTTCATATGATATTGACAAAACTTCTACCGAACTGCAGCTGAAATTAATAGACTTGCAGAATGACAACATTCTCAAAGAGAATTTCAAAGAAATAGAATTAACAAACTTTTATGCTTCACTAAAAAATGGTACGTTTCCAAATATACAACAGTTTGCAATGAAAATGTTAGTTTTATTTGCATCAGCTTACATTTGTGAACAGACTTTTTTCTGCATGAACATCAATAAAAAGAAGTATAGGTCTCAGCTCACTGATACAAATTTGGATTCTATACTACGGATTTCAACCAGTACTTTAACTCCGGATTATGGAAAACTTGTTAAGAAATGCTTGCAGTTGCAAAAATCCCATTAAATATTTTTAAAAGTAAGTCACTAGGTAACTAACAATGAAGAAACTAACTTACAAACTAACTGTACTAGCAAGAACTGATAGTGACGGTCACTATCAATAACATTATTATCAGATAGTCCTGATAGTGCTATACTTAGCTATTAGTTACTAGTAACTAGTTATTCAGTATGTTATTATGACTATTTACTGTGGTCAATATATCATTATAGTTTTTAATTTGCTCAAAATGTGTTGATTTTATTGTCTGATCCGGCTTAGAATTCTAGATTATTAAAACAAAATAACATGCGGCCCTTCAAACAATTTCAATTTTCATACGGCCCCCTGTCCAAAAAAGGTTGCCCACCCCTGGCTTAAGGTCTTCTTTAAAGATATGTATATACAGATATGTTCCTAAATGAGATCGGAGAAGATCCTGCTGTTGCTGGATAAATTCAGAAATTGGTTAAAACTTTCCAGAAAGACTGTAGAGTGACTGCATCATCTTACTGTTGAATGGTAAAAGATCGTGGAGTCACTGAGTTAATTCCTAGATGCAGACCTCCAAGGGATTGATTTGGGGCTAGTAATTATGGTCTGAGGGTAGTGCCTTATGTTGGGTAACTGGTGGCCACACCCACCTTTACATTAAAAGAACTGCCCAACAAATTTTGTGTTTATTTTTGCTGGATGACCTGCAGCCAATAAGAGTTCTCATTCAGCTGTGTATGAAGTGTTAGATTTTACGATTCTGTTGTTAAGTCATTATGACATTATGACTATACATGTAGCTTTCAATAGTAGTATTGTCATTATAATGAGGTGGCAGTCTACAACTTCATTGGAAACTGACTGAAACTGCTAAGATCTTGCCACTTTACTGCCACCCAAAAAATGCTTGGAGGGGACCAAATATTTAGGGGGAATGATTTGGTTGCACTGTTAGAAGTGCTTTAGAATTTGTCTAATACTTGTAATGCAAGGCACTGTTTGTTCGGAAACACTCAGCCAAGGAAATGCTCAAGGACTGTTTAGGAATGCAACCAATATATGAAATGCCTACATGCAAAGGATGGGAAATGGATGAGATTTTTACCTTCTTTTCTTTAACTTGGCTTGCGTAAAGTTTGTCATGGACGGATCATCGGTTCGTCGGAATTCTTTCAATTCTTTTTTCGCTTTGTTCCCATCGACCTACAGAACTAAAATGTTGCAAACATATCACGCTTGCATGACAATGCAATGTATCAAATCTTTACGGACATAGCTCAAAAATTGAGAAAAAAATGACAAATATGCAAAACATTAAATATCGTTTAAGCACTTGACCCTCCTTGACGAGCTCCACTCCAACAAGTTTACATCATATATGATCTCTTAAGGAAATGGATCGATTGCACCTTCTATCAGATTACCAAAGGTCAATAAAAGAGGGTCCCGAAAAAGCCGTGTTTTTACTTTAAACTCAAACCAATAGCTATACTATATAGCTACACTTTATTTGTGCGTATATTTAACATAATTCAGCTACAGGATGAACTAGCATGGTCAATATGTAGCTGTTTGCATTTGTTGTGTGTTTGTAATAAGGACCTTCAAGCTGTTGATGATGTTCCTCTGTTGCTCAAGGTCACAGTATACATAGGACACTTCTTGTCTTTCAGGCTGATTTGACCTGAGAGGTAATATGAGTTATAGGCGCTTTCAGACCACCACGGTTTTCTTTTAATGAGTAGTGGTAGTACTATATCTGCCTATGTTCAAAGATTCCTTTCATGCCAGTCTATGTGCTTCTGTTGAAACCTACTTCTGAGTCTGTTTGCATCAGCTTGGTTCTGTTCTTGTCTTGCAGTTTTTATTGCTATTCTTTGGCTGAACGTTGTTTATGTCTACAGTGTAGGTGGTTTGCTAAACACAATCTCTTACTAGAATACCTGCTGAAGCATGTAGCCTGAGGGTGCTAATAGCTAGCTTCTGAAGTGTAAAACTGGGAAGTACCAGTGTGGGCAAAAGCCTGTAGGTTGTACGTACCAATATCAGCTAGACTTGAGCATAAACTACTTCTGTCCAAGAGATTATGCTTTTGAAAGCTGTTTTGCTGATGACCCACCATTGATTGATTATACTTTGTAGTTTGTATTTAAATTGATTTTGGCTTTGCAGAAGTTTCCAGGTTAGACTAGTTTGAGGCTGAACATACTGGTACCTGCAAAAGTATAAAGGCTGAAAATGTCTACTACTGCTCTAGTGTAAACTCTTGAAATGCCTGTAGATCTGTATGCATTACTACTGAAACCAGTTCTGTGGCAGTGTATAATTTATTCATGTGGTCAGAAAGTTGGTTTTACTGAGTTATAGACATTGCATTGCTGGCTACTTTCAACCAAAGCAAATTCTATTTCAGCACTGTTGGTCATTACATAATGATAGGTTACAGGTTATTATTTCATTGTGGTTTTCTCAATGGGTGTTTCTAAGTTCCTGGTAATTAGCCAATTACCCATGCACTGTCTGTACTATAAACATGCTTTTGTTTTACACCACCATTGTAATTGGCAGCTATATTTATTTTATTGTATTCAAATATTTATGTATTTATGTTTGTATGATCCCTGTGTATGATAGAAATTTGTGGGATTGGTTAGAAGTGATGTACTTAATGGCATGTGTTAATGATTGCTTAAATGTTAATGGACACCATATTATGAATCAGGAATATTGTGGAAACCCTCATGACACATGTTTGTTGGGGAAATCACCAACTATTGTTTGCAATTAACCTCACCTGCTTTGTTGTGTGACTATGAACAACAAAGTACATGTATGCTTTATAAAGCATGTGTGCCCCACAATGATGTCAAACAGCACCACTATAGCATGCCTTTAAAGTACTGTAAGAGGAATCGGTATGAAGATGACTGTTTTCGTTGTTTATGTTCTGCCCTTTCAGTATTGTAAGTTGAGGTAAATCGAGATCAGTTATCTTCAGTTATTGAGCATTTGCTTTCTGAGCTCTCTCTTGTATTTTTCTTGTTCGTTTACTTGTTGCTATTCTTGTTATTTTGTTTGAAGTAGGTCTTTTGTAAATGCTTCGTTGCCTTGAACAGACAGCCTGTCAGAAGGTGATTGATTGATTGATTGTGCAATGCTTTTATGCACCTGTTTGACCTGGGTTTTTCCTATTGCATGTAGTGAATTGTTGGCATAAGAGGCTCCGTTAGAACTGCTTCATGTGATTCTGTTTGTCATTCTTTGTGTATTTGCATCACCAATACCAAAGATTTTTATTGAGCACACACACAACACATGGTCAATCAAAACAAGTAACATACAAGCACTGTAATTGACCAGGTCAAGAGAGAGGTGATGTGGCTGTGATCAATAGGGGAGGAGACCCCAAAGGGACCGAGGTCCCGCTAGTAGGGGCACCCTTAATGAGAGACACCCTTAATTGGTGACAGCGACGGAGGTGAGAGATTTGAGAAAGGATTTATTTTACAACTTAACTAGCTTAACTATGAAAGTCCACAAAATAATGTTATCGTGATTTAAATACGGGTTATGATTGTCGGATGTTGATTATATTGATGAAGCGGTAAGCGCTAGTAGATGATTACGGAGTTTAATTTTAAACATAGTTATGTGAGGTAAACTTCGTAACTCATGCGGTAGACTATTCCAGGCTGCAGGGCCAGCAGAAGTGATACAGAATTGGCGGGTATTAGTTCGGGAGTATTTAGGTCTGTAATTGGTGGCATTAGGAAGACAATAAGGGTTGAGTTGTAGAACAGTATTAAACTGGTTTTTAAAACACAATGGTAGAAGATTATTGAGGTGTTGATACATGAACACATTTAATTGAAGCTGTGTAATTTGAGCAATATTAGGTATTTTGAGATTGGCGCCAATGTTGAGAGAAGAAGGACGTATGCCGTTTCGATGGATAATTCTGAAGGCTCTGTTTTGGAGGAGTTGTAACCTTTTGAGGCGAGTAGGGTAGTTTGACGCCCATACCATGTTACAATATATTAAGTACGGATGGACCAGAGAATAATAGAGATTAGTACGCAGGTTAAGTGGTAGTAAGTGGACAATAGAGATTAGTACGCAGGTTAAGTGGTAGTAAGTGGACAATGCGTGACAAAATGCCCACATTTTTAGACAGCTTAGATGCCACTCTATCGATGTGGACATTCCAGGTAAGGGATTTGTCAACGAAGACACCCAGAAATTTGGTAGAGACTGTTTTAGGTATGGGATTGTTATTTAACATCAGTGAGTCCTCTGATACAGGAGAAGCAAAAGTAATGCAGCTGGTCTTAAGCATGTTAAGTGACAGCTTATTAACAGTGAACCAGTCCCCGATATGTAACAGTTCATGGTTAAGCAGAGTCACTAAGTTGGCATATGAGGGGCTAGACGCAATAATATTTGTATCGTCCACAAAAAGAAGAAAATGCACAAGTTTAGACGCATTAGTTAGGTCGTTGATATATATAAGAAAGAGTAAGGGGCCTAAAGTAGAACCCTGGGGAACCTCATATTTGATAAAATGAGTCTTGGAGACTTGACCGTTACAGAGCACGTATTGGGTGCGGTGATGTAAGTAGACCAGTCCAGAGCTACTCCACGGATACCTATAGAGTTTAATTTGGAAAGAAGAATTTTATGATCGACAGTGTCAAAAGTCTTAGATATGTCAATAAATATACCAACAGAGAATTCATTACAGTCAAAAACCTTAGATATGTAGTCATGATGGTCTAGCAGAAACATAACAGTAGAGTGCCCAGGTCGAAAACCATGTTGGGATGGGCATAGGAGTTGATTCGTTTCAATGAAGTTGTAGAGCCTAGAATACATAACTTTTTCGAATAATTTAGAGAAGAAGGGTAGAATAGAAATAGGCCTATAGTTGGCTATGTGGTCCTTATGACTCTGTTTGTGTATTGGAATAATCTTAGCAATTTTTAAAGCAGACGGAACTAAGCCAGTGGCTAAGGAACATTTAACAATGGATGCAAGTGGAGTAGCAATAAGCGGAAATACAGAAGCGATTACAGAGGGACTGAGATCATCAGGGCCAGCCAAGTGAGTAACCTTCAAGGAATGATTCAGAGCGATTAATTCATCAGGCGAGGTAGGGATAATGGCAATGGAGTTAGGATTAGAGGGGCCAAGATAAAGGTCAAAACTATTAGGGGAAGAGGGGATCTTATCTACAAGATCACTAGCGATATTAGTAAAATAATCATTAAATTTCTGGGCGATTTTAATCGAGTCAGAAATTTCAGTGCCATTTGTCACAATGGAACTGACAAGTGCATCGTGAGGTTTAACCTTAGGGATCGATTTAATGACCTTCTAAGTTTGTTTAAGGTCACCACTATGTTTAATAAACTCCAATGCGTAGTAATTTTGTTCCGCTTTTATGCGCAAAGTTTTGAATTTATTCCGGTATACCTTGAATTTAGCTTTATTTTCAGGATTCTGATTCTTGATATAGGCAGAGTGGAGTTAGATTTTTTGCTACATGACTTCAGTAGTGCCGGAGTCATCCAAGGCTGCTTAGGGTTATTTTTTTTAGAAATGGTGGTGACAGTCAAAGGGAAAGCTAGGTTGTAAGCATTTTTAATTTTAGCGCTAAAGTTATCATAAGCACTTGACGGGTCATCCTGTAGACAACTATCGTAAATGCTAACCCAGTCCATATGGGCATTAATTCAGTCTCTAAATCGTACCATCGACTTCTCGTCATATCTTCGTGCTGTACGAGTCAGAGTGCCATGAGTAGGGGTAGTGGATAGGTCACGCACACATGTGTGTATATACATATATATATGTAGATGTAGGCATAGAATTATATCAACATATGTATTGAGTGCACTGTGTAGAGATATTGCTGTATACATATGTCACAGGAAAGGTGTTAAAATAGGCATTTTGTTGGCCTAGTGTATTAGGCCTAGTGTAGAGTTTGGGTTTGCAAATTGCCTTGACATTTTACAATATCCCTTGTTGCACACATTGCCTGACAGTGCCTGTAACATATACACTATGTACTCGCAAATTTAACATGTGTACAACACTGCATGTATGTTATAATATGCATTATATATGTATATGAATAAATATAATATATATGATTTTATATATATATATATATATATATATATATATATATGATTTTATATTTATAATTTTTGCAGGCAATGTGGACTACTGCTGTTTAAAAGGCAGTGCCTGAGAATGTCTATCCAAAATTAGCAACCTTAAGAAAGAAGACAAAACAGACGCAAGGATTGAGAAGGGAGAGACGAGAGAATGATAACTGTGGAAGAGCTGATTGTTCACAGTCTGTATCATCGTCTTGTCTTGATTACGGTCAGACGAACACCAAACACAAATGCAAGCGATGGTCAGGAGAAGGTCAACAGTGACAAGCCTGAGGAGTCAGACAACGGATCTGACCCAACGACCTCATCTCAGGGACTTGGTTAGTACCAGTTACAGCATTGTCTAGTAATCTCTAGTAAAAATAGCAATAAAAGTAACAATAACAACAATAACGATAATAACAACAATAATAATCCGCTGCTGACACTAAGGAAGCAGGGAATGCTTATGAAATGATTTTTTGGTTGTAAACTGTTAATTTTAGTAACAATCATAGTAATAATAATAGTACTGAATTTAATATAAATAAAATAATACTAATGCTGAATTAAATAGTTTAGGTGCTGTAAATTTATAATAATAGTGATGATGATGTGGAGACTTTACAGAGCTATTTGTGTCCTATGCATGTCTATCGCTTCTATCTAAAAATATATTCCAACTGATCAATAAATAATATTTTCCAAGGTATCAGTACATTTTTCAAACATTCAGTCCAAATGTCCTGTTTTAGAGTGTGGCACTTTGAACTTTGACAGCTATTATTTTCCTGTTGTGTTTATTAATAGCTCGTGCAGTTACAAGGTTCGATTATCTGTGATCAGAATATAGTTGTGTCAGTGGACATAGGTTATGGTATAGCACTATATAAATGCATGAGTAAATAGGCTAGATCTATGATAATAACTCTGATCTTTTATATTCGATAATGCCAGTTCATTCATATGCGTACGACGTGCTATATATTTATGGTTTCCTGTTTGGCTCAGGTTACTTGTACCTTGGATCGCTTGGATCTGTGCCATCGATCGGCGATCACCTGCCAGGCGAACATGTTGCCGACACAAAATCCACCGATGCGTGTCTCCTGGAGAGGCGATCTGAACCCACGGCCACAATTACCTTCGACGATAATCCATCGGATTCGGCTGTGGCTTTGGTTCGATCGCTTTGGGCAGAAAGAGACGTTGCGGTCTGCAGCCGCGTCTGTACGGTCCTGGACACCAGTGACATGAACGCCATCCAGAGACTGTTGAGATCCGCTGAGGTTCAGACGGATTTTGAGCCGATGTGGTGCGTTGGTCAGAGCCTGTTTCCTGATTCCGCTGCGGAGAGGAGCGTTGAAATGCTGACCGGACCGCTGTCCACGTCGGACGCCTCCGGGTCAGGTCCGCTTCTCGACCTTCGCAACTGTAACCAGTTTTCTGTTGTGCGTTTTGAGGATCTGCAGGATCCGACATCGAAGTCCTTGGTGATGGTCAACACAAACGAAATTGTGCCAAACGATGAATGGGAGAGTTCGAAATCCGAAGAAAATGCAGAGCTCAGTAATGGTGCAGATGGTGAACAAAACATGTCATCAGCAACAATGCAGATGTTTTGCACCAACTCTGAAAAAGTGAGCAGTCAAGGTGCGCTGTTTGTAGAGGATTCGAGCGGTCGCCTGAAGCGCGAGCTACTTCGGGGTTCGTTCGTTGCAAGTCACTCGACTGGAAAATCTCAGGAAGTTGATTCCGGGATATGGGACATGATGCAGACACTCGATGCTAGTGGAAGTACCCAAATTCTGTCTGAATACGAGTCAGGCCATGCTGGCCTTCGTGAGGACTTGGTTGAGGAACAGAGAAGTTCCCCCGAAAGGCACTCGGTGTCTTCCACTGATCTCAAAGGAACTTACAAGATGTTTCAGTTTTCTGATCAATTACTGGATGCTTCCCTTTCAACGAGCAAGGAATCGTGTCTTGATAGCTTTCAGGAAGACAGGAACTCAAGAATTCTTGAAAGTGACACTGGATCATGTGAGGGCGGTCTTTCAGATGCTCTGAAACCAGCGACGGCTGTCAATTTTGTAATTCACAGGGTAGAGACCGAGCTAGTTCGATATGAGGCGGTGAAAGACAGTCACTCGTTGGATAAATCCACAAAGAAGGAACGAATTCCAAAGCGAAGGGACCGAGCAGGGTCTGCAAGGAGCTCGGATAGGAGGAGAACAAAATCGCTGAAATCTCGGAGAGTGCCGAAGCTCGCTAGCCAGTCGTGCCACAGATGTCGAACAAAAGCCAGGGACGGCCCGGAGCCAGAAAGCGGAGTTCATCATGGAGGCAATGACGAAGCACTCCTGAGACTGCAAACCGATATTCGGGGTGTTACTGAGCCGAGAGGCAGTCGCTGCAGCTGCTGTGACGTCATGCTCCAAAGGGAAACGCGCTTCGACGATGAAGACCTTGAACCAGAACAAGAACTCTACGAAGACGTCATCAAAGTGACGTCGCTGAAGATTGACCGAGCGGACTTTACCACCGGAAGCAGTCAGAACCTGAGAGAAATGGGTCGCCAGGCCCAGCCATGGGAGATTGTTGTTCCGCCACGGAGAAGCCAAAGCGAGCGATCGTCTCCGTTGTCGAGTCTGGCAGACATTCGATCGTGGAGTCACAAGAACACCAAATACAACTTTGAAAAGAAGCGAGTCTCCACTCACAGTGCAAACGTTTCTCCCACTAGAAAGTCACTCCCGCTTTCCAGTCCTGCGAATGGCGTCACATCGTTTCCGACTGCAGAGACTCCAGGCACTCCATGGGCAGGCGATCTTCCCGGCACTATTCTACGGGGTCGAGGGTCGGTCGGATGGGGCAGCGACCACTGGTCTGCTGGAACTACTGACTCCTTGTCCACCATGAACATGATGTTTGAACCTGAGCAACTGCAGTTTGACAAATTTCCCGACTGGATGAAAAAGTTGCGAGTGGAACTTCACTCTGTACCACTTTCGGAGTTGTGCATACCAGGTGAGATCACTGATGTGTCCCTTGAGACACTGGTTGGAGACTTCCTTGAGATTGGCAGTATATGGGAAGAAGTCCTGACCAAGTAATTGTAATTACAATTTGTGACAATTTGTGCTGCATCTTCAGTGTAATCTATATCTAGGGGGCATTACTAAGTAGTCTGCCATGCAGATGCTGAGGGTTACAATCATAGTAAGTCGGTTTTAACCATTTTTTTAAACGTTAACCCTTTTTTAAAGCATTAAAAGTTTTTGATCTCTTGAATGGATGCAGTCAGTCGTTAATAATATTACTGTTAATACATTCGATTGATGGCTTAATCCAGTAGCTAACAATTCAGTTTTAAGGTTAAGTGTAGGATTTCATGCACTTTTAATAAATTCCTTGTCTCATGGATTCATCTGTTCATGCCAGAAATTAACTTCCCGGTGTTTGTTTTCCTGCAGGTAGCCACATTGCACTTGCCATCGAGCGAGACATGAAAACCGACTGGGACTTCTCACGGTGCAACTACGAGATGGCAGAGTTCCTTCGGAAACTTCCAAATCTGCCTGTCTTCAACAACTTTCGCGATCACATGAAGAGCATCTGGAAGGCGTGGATGCCAAAGCAGTGGCTGAGCGTGCACGACCAGCTGGTCGCGGGGTCGCGATACCTCGACCTCCGGGTCACGAAAAACGACGACGTCATTTACGGTGAGCACGGGCTCTATACTCGACAGCTGAAGAAATACCTCAAAGAGATTCGTTTGTTCATGGAAGAACAGCCGTGCGAGGTCATTGTTCTCCATTTCCAGTCCTGCGACTATCTCGACCGCGCGGACAAGCGCCACCTCGTGACAATGCTCTTCCAGATTTTCGGGGCGAGGATGGCGTGCAAGGCGGAGGGTGGCGCGATGCCGACATTGCAGTGGATGTGGTCAATGAAGAAGCAGCTGTTGATCCTATTTCCAGAGAAGGACATCGAACTCATCAAGAACCACATCTTTGGAGGGCTCGTCTGGTCCGATGAGTTGGTCGAGGTCACGACCCCAAAGAAGCAGACGGCGGCGCAGCTGGTCGACTACCTCGAGGAGTCTGTACGGACAAGACCGGCCGCAAGGGATCAGTCGAAGCTGTTCGTCTGCAAGGCAGTCCTTTCTCCGGATATGAGTACGGTGTTCGGAAAGTTCCAGCATCGTTGCATGAGAGATTTGGTTTCGTGCGAGATTTCCTCTGCGGTGAACTTGTGGCTTAAGGACAAGACTGGGCTCAACATCGTCGCCATTGATTTTGTGGGAGTTGGTGGCACGGTTGAGAAGATTCTTGAACTCAACATGTGTAGAGTGCTGGAAAATTAAGAATGTTTCGACTGTACAGATTTTTTTCAATACCAGTGTTTTGAGTTAGTTTTCATTCTGACTGTGTTCAGTTTCCTGAAACCTCTCTGTGTTTTCATAGACAACTGCTAGGTCACCTACTCGATGCAGTTTTCCAGTTTCTTAAGCTATTTACTCAGTTCTAAGATGTCCAGTTTCCAAGTTATGATGTGATATTTTGTGTCTCTATGTACTAGTTGCCATCAATATGGTATTCTTCGTTTGAATAACTTTCTATTTGACAACCACTTTTAATCAGCTAGTGCTCCTCTCCTTGTTATCCCAATTACTTTGATTAAACAATTAATATAGTGTAATCTTTTGTGGATTTTGTTATGAACAACAATAAGCTCACTGGAAGAATTTATTCAAAAGGTCTCATTTGATATGCTAGAAGCTTTGCCTTTATTTGTAAATTATTAAGCGACTGACTTCCCATAGGTATTTTTGCCAATGTGATATGAAAATGTAATGTAACAGAATAGTTATATTTTAATTATATTTGTGCTATTCTTCTTAGTTGGCCTGTTGAGGAATTAATTTAACACCCCTTCAAGACGCTCTTCCAGAGGCACTTGTAACATAACGTGATATAACCGTAAGTGATAAATGGGAAAGTTTTGTTGTTGTAACAAGTGGTAATTCTGTGTTTATTGACATTGTTATTTAAGGGTATAATATTAGTAAGTTTAAATTTCTTTCTTTGTATGTTGTAGTTTCATTTATTTTTGATTCTCATTCAAAGAATTCATTTCTGTGCCATCAACGACTACATTACTGCAGAGAAATCAGATTCATTTGTGTTGATAAATGCTATGATGTTAAATAAATGGTTGGAATGCTTTTTGCAATGTCCAATCGGTTTCATTCGATTGATCTACAGATTCTGTCTTTCGTTCATAGCTTTGTTGTGGGACTATCTCATGTGTTTCTTTATTGTTGCAGGACATTGTTATTTGATTAGCATCTCAGTTGTGAAGTTGTATGTGTAATAAATGATAGTATGTGTAATCAGACCAAAGGGAGCATACATAGGTTGAGGTTTAAACATATGTGAAGTTTTACAACTCTTCTGTGGTCAAGTAGATTATGAAGTCACTCTTAGCCATTATACAAAGGGTTACAGCTACATTTACCAGGGCTTTGCTGTTTAGAAGAAATATTTATTTTGATGTAACACTGTGATCCAAAGTTTGATCCCACTAATTCGATGTAGGTTAATGTGTTAATGACTGTGGTCATTTTGGATCATCTTGGTCTTTTCTGGATGCTGATTGATGACCATGGTCTCTTTGTATGCTGCTTACCGACCTTTATCCACTTGTTCTGCTGGTTAATGACTATGGTCTTTTTGTGATGTTGGTCGATGACCGTCTCTGTTTAAAAACTTACTGTAGTTCTGGTGTATTGGATAACAATGAATGACTTTGGTCAAGTTTTTTTCTGCCATTTATTATTATGACCCCTTTGAATCATAGAGTTTTTACAATTGGCATTAAATAATTATTAATGCATTAAATTATTAATTGGGATTAAATTATTAATATTCTGATGCATTTTCTGAGTTTGTTTTGTCAACAGAATTGAAGGGATTGTAAATTATATTTCTGAGCCTTGAACAAGGATCTTATTTTACTTATTAATGTGATGCCTTACTTTCAAAACCCAGTTCACTTTGTGCAACTTCTGTCAATCGGTGTTTCCTTGTGTCTGATGTTGTAATATCAGAAATAAGACATATCAGCTCAAATCTACTGGTTACATTGAATCTTTACATTACATTTTATAATTACTACCTGTTACTTGAATGACATAGTGCCACTTAGCATAAGTGAACCAAGGCAAATAATATTCTCTTATTTTCTTTTGTGATTCTAATCATAGATTTATATGGCATCTTTTCAGGAGACTCATTGGAGGTGCTTTGCATCTATTGCCAAAGAACCTAGATTTAACTAAATGGGTTTTTAGTGCCTGTAGAATATAGGGAAAGGAAACTCGAGATACTCGCAATGTGGGCTTCAATGCAACTTATTTCAGGTAGTTTGGCATAAGAAAGTAAGATCTCTTATTACGCTTTTGTTATCATTTTACGAATTGACCATTCCTAGACACCACTGCATGAGGTATTAATGTATAAGGATCAGATGCTGTGATTAGATTCAGGGTCTTTGTCTGATGCTTCGATTTGACTTTTATAAGCTTTTGCTTGGGAAAGACTGTCTCAGCACAGGGCTTGTGAAATTAAGACAGACTGTTTTGAATGAAGGAGATGTCATGTGTAAAATTATGTAGACAGTAATATCCAGTAGCGGGGTTAATTTTTGAGAAACTAATCAGGTTTAATTACTTTAAAATATCATAATTTAAAAATTAAGTAACCATGGTTATTAATAAGCTGATGCCATGCGATTAGCCACTGAGTTGCACTTTAGAAATTTTGAGATTATGATTAATGAATTAAATCAAATATTGTTAATGAAATACATTTTTGTGTATTATTATTCTTCTGACCAATAACAGATTATTTAACCATCTTTGTTCTTTTGGTTCATTTCTTGTCTACCTCGTCTTGAGTCTTCTAACTGCATCTACTCATTTTGTTCAGTTGGTGTTAAATATTCTTTTGTCTGAATGTGGATGTTTTACATGTTCAGTCTCTGTAGAGTTTGTTAGTCGGTCCCACAGTCATGGATCGACCAGTAGCAGATTGTCGTTAATTTTGACATTTCTTTTGTAGCCATTCACACTGATGTTTTGTTTTATTGTCATTTATTTGCCCACATTTTATGCCGTTTGTGATTTTTAGCGCATAACAAAATGATGGAACAAAACTTTAGACCAATATGGTTTTTTCGATGAATCATCTTACTTAATATTTGGTTCACCAATTTGTTATTATGTAACGTAACGTTTTGACAGTGCGCATGAAACTGCATATCCATCCAACCGAGAACAAAACAAATTAACTTGCAGGCTAATATTTTGCCGACCCTGATATAAGTTTAAGGCAAAACTGTGGGTTTCGTTTGCCATCCCACTCATGTGCCATCATCATTACTGAACTGCAGCAGTATATTATGTACATCTCAAGAGTGAGGCTCAATAGTTTAGTGGCTAGCATGATGGATTGAGAAGTTACATAGCTGACTTAGCTATAATGAGTGCATTGATTTTACAATGTCCGTGGGAGGATGAGACAATGAGGCATACACCCTCGTATGCCGAGGCTAAGAAAATTACGATGCTAACACTTCATACCCGTCGTTGCCTCAGGTCTATCTTATGTGACCGATCTTCTTCAAAGGTGAAGCTGATTTAAATGAATGTGTGTTAATAGAGTTTGAAAATATCTGCAGATGGTTTTCAGCTGTAAGCTGAGCCACTGAAAAAATCTGTTTAGTATGTGGTTCATTTAGTTTGAATTGAATCACTTCTGTTTCAATGCTTTCATTATTTTTTGCTTGTATTAGAGCTTTCAGTTTATAATCAGAACAACTTTGTATTAAAACAGGTGCCAATTATGTAAAATCAGTGTTATTATCTTTGAGCAGTTTCTGCTAATGAATATTCATTATGTCTTGAACACCATGCATCATTGTATATTTAAACCTTTTTATAGAGCTTTCTACCATATATGGCATCTTAAAATTATGTTCTGTTAACACAAGACCATTTTTATGTGACTGAACTAATTTTTAGAATCAGATATACTTGTGATCTCATGAATTTGCATCATCAGAATTTGTGCTAGTACATGAAGGGTTATGGACTTTGTTTTGTTATGGAAATCTGCATTGTCAACATTTTTTTACTTCTGGATATAATAATTTGCCTGTAAATTATAATGCATATATATATATATTATATATATAAATATATATATATATATATTATATGTATCTATGTATACCACCTGTAAATATTATATAAATTTATATGTGCATATGGTGTTCTGAATTGTGCCAAAATAAGCATCTTGTTTTACAATATGATGGATATGTAATGAGGTTTAACTGAATTGAACCTTTGCATGTCCCGTCATATTTTACGGAAAAGGTTAAAGGCGTAGTACTGTCTTCATAATGGTTACCTAGGAAGTGGTCACACGCTGCCATTTAGTACCATATGAGCCATCTTCCGATACCTTATGCATTAGACACTCTGGCACAATAGAAGTTATTAATTAGCTAATCAACTAACTCTTCTATTTTCCAGCACTGAAGCCTGAGTCATTGATAAAATGTTGTAAATATGTACATAATTATGTTTTAATTATTTTATGTAGCATTATAGGGAAATATATATGATGGAAATATGTGTGAACACGTTCTGTGTTCATAGTAGTCGGGAATCGGAATTTTTTAAAACCTCGAGTGCATTTTCGAAAGAGTTATTTAAGAGGAATATTCTCCAGCTTTCATGTAAATTGTTTTAATGTGTCTTTGTACAGAAATTGTATTAATATTACTAATGGCAGTTTTGACTGTCTTAATTATGTTGTTGGGTGAGTTGAGCTTGAATTGGAGTTCTCCTTAGTTATTTTTGTAGCTGTCTTTGTTTCAATTAGTTTACTGATAGTTAAATGGTTTAATTGGCAGAGAATAGTGGGACATCTTATCTTGTTCAGTTTTGATAAGTTTTCTTGGGGAAAATGGTTAAGTTTATATTCATTCCTCATTATTTTCGTTTTCAGATTAATTGTAGGAATCTACCTTAGGTTATCGATATACATTCCAAAACTAGATTGGTCATATTTTGTAGATGGCTGTCTGGCAGTTTGCCCAAGAAACATCTGAAAATCTTGATTAAATTATATCTTTTAATGGGTGAAAAACTTAGTTGTCTTTGGCCAATAATTTCCTGTTTGTTTTGCTGACTTGGCTAGTGAAGTACTGGGTGTAGTATCTTTTGCGTACTGATATGGCTACCCTCCTTGCTATATTGATAATTTGTATTGACCTAGATGCTTTTTGCACTGGGCATATAAAATAATTTGTGATGTTGATGTCTGATTTTTCTGGATAGTCTCTATTGAAGAGAAATAATAATTTAAATTAAACGTTCTCTCTAGCTGATGTGTTTATACTCTCACATGAAATGTTTATGATTCTCGTCAATGTTTTATTTGTTATTGAGTTTGAATAGAATATTCTCTTCTGCTTCTGCGAGTTCAGCTGTTGAGTTAAAAATCATTAGATAACTTTTCAAACTGACATTTTTCATTCATGTGGTGTCGTTGGTGCCGTTTTCATAAAATATTTACGAGTAAATATATATTGTCATGCCTTTGTCATGTCTTTGTCATGCCTGTAGGTCTTGAATTTTCTGATAGCTAAATCAATTAGTTTACAAAACTTTCACCAACAACAATATAGGCCTCTAATAGATGATGATGATAATAATGATAATAATTTTCATTTGCAAATAAATTTATTTATGATATGCTATTTCTTGTAATGTCACCAGCTTCAGCTTTGATTCTTGTTTAAATAAATTGATGGTTCCTTTTATTAATCATATTTGTGTGAATTGTGAAAAATTGTGCCTAGCTTTCTTCTTATCTGATTTGCACTTTCTAACGTTTTTCCTGATTGCTTGAATTTTTCTCAGAGTCTGACAATTATTATTCATGAAGTTATACTGTGAAGTTTACAGGCCTCTAATAGTTTTTGTCTGTGCTATTATCGTCGTTTTGATCTATGTAAAATTAATAAGTTTTGCATTATCATGTTTTTATTGTCAGCATGGGGCCCTCATTGCTGTCGGTAAGCGTGACCCTTAGCGCTTTTAACAACCATTTTTAATATAGGCCTAATTCGGATTAATTTAAATGTAACTTTAGTAGTTTTCTCATTTTTTAAATTTTTAGCTGTTAGCATGGTGTTTTTACTTTCAATTTATATCATTTGATTATTTATGAGATTTTTCTTCTGAGAGGCTGCAATAAAATGTGTGGGTCGTCATTTAAGATGTTGTGTGAGAGATCAACAGTATGATTTGTGCAAGCGCTACACTTGAAACTAGGTCTACTATGTCGCTGCCTGCAGATTAGAAGTCGGCTGAGATTTTTATTTTATAAATTTGACAGTCGTTAGAGATGGCTAACCTATATGAACGATTTTCTTTTTGCTGATGATACAGCGTGTGACGTCATTATTGCCCATTTAGGAGCCAAGAGTAAATTTTTTGGATGTGTGTGTTTGGTTTGTTCATGGCTGAGCTTTCAGAGAACCAATGGCAACAACTTATAATTCCACCTCTGGCTTCTCTGTGCTACGTATCAAACCTGGACAAAGATGTAATTATAGTCACCATAATTTGTACAGCATCAACATTAGGCCTACCTATAGGACCTTTATAAGCGGGCTTCCCATCTGAGAATTCAGTATCGACACTCGTCCTCAATGAGGAATCACAGATTTGCAATGTTACCAGACGTAGACCTAAAATAAAAAAGACACCAAATAAATGTGATTTCAGGAACCACTTCAGTACAAGCTGCTGACACTGTTACGTACAAAGTGTACACGGAGTCCGTAGATGAATACTTTCATATTCTCGCCGTATCATACCGGCGTGTGACGTTTCTTGAGGTTGGAAACGCAGTGGAGGAGTTACGCCGGAGGTTTCATGCAGAAAAGCGTGAAGAATAAGCGACCAATTGCTGCGTCAACATCGTAACTACTGATTGATATAGCGCCTATGTAACTGATTTTGCGTCTTTTTTATAGCATCCTTATATTTGCCTTAAGCTGGACGAGTCAACAATGCTCCTCGTCCTCATTAGTCCTGCATTCGTGTTCACAATCCTGTGCGTCGGCGATTGCACTCTGGGCAACTGCGAAAAGCGAACAAACAAGCCCTGGGTAGAAACTGGTATTGAATTCCTGACTCTAATTCCTGCCCCTAGTTCTGACGCGGTTAGGGCAGTATTGATAAAGCATCTTTGTAGGTCTCCTAAATTTATGAATGAGGTTCATTTTTCGAAAGGCACGAGTTGCAAGCGATAAGTCTGAGGGTGGTGGGCGAAATCGGTTAATGAGGACAGTCGGGTGTTGACTGCGGACGTTCTGAAGACCTGCTCAACGAATCTTACACTTATTGCACTCGTTGCTCGTTCAACAAGGAATACATTGACGGGAAGATGATGAACAGTAACACGCACTCTGGCACGAGGATCAGTAGGACGCGAGTTCGATACCCGGGCAGCTTGCCACAATAGATTGACTCAGCCCGAAACTCATTAGGTGGCGGCTGCAAAATGAGCAATAAAACAGATGTACTCCTTTCAAGGCGTCTTGCCGATATGCCATACTGTGAAATTCAACTATAGTGTCTCTGTTAATTAATCTTGTTACCATCTATTACTACTATACCGTAAAATAGCCTAAGAAGTTTGCGTAAAAGCTACTGCAAATTATTACTTGGAACATGCTAAAAAACAGCCCAAAGTTCGTAACTTCCTCCTGAAGGTTGTGGCTGTGTCCAAACCATTGCACAAGTCTATATGTACAACTCTTGCAAGGACTGAAGAATTTCTGCCCAGATACAAGTGATAACAATGACATCAACATGGTCTTCTCACTCTTCTGTTTGAATGATAATTGTTACCATATCAACGTAGACTACGTAGTGTCTTTGTTTATGAAGACAATCATTCTATTTTACGTCTGAAATATAATCTCGGTTGTATACATACGTGGCCAATCGTAACCATAGCTACGCGTTCTTCTGTTTAAATGACATTCGATGCCAAATCTACGTATTTCCTTTGTTTGCTGACAATCGTATCCATAGCAACGTGTTCTTCTGTTTAAATGACAATCGTAGCCAAATCCACGTGTTTGCTTTGCTGACAATCGTATCCATAACGTGTTCTTCTGTTTAAATGACAATCGTAGCCAAATCTACGCATTTCCTTTGTTTGCTGACAATCGTATCCATAGCAACGTTTTCTTCTGTTTAAATGACAATCGTAGCCAGATCTACGTATTCCCTATGTTTGCTGACAATGGTATCCATTGGTATAGGCCCTATACGTATTCTACTGTTTGAATGATAATCGTAGCCAAATCTACGTATTTTTCTTTGCTAGAAAACAATCGTATCCATAGCTACTTTCTCTTCTGTTTGAAAGATAATTGCTACCAGACTGGTTTGCTGTTATCACCAAAATCAGTTTTAATGACATAATACGAGTTGACACATAGGCCTAAGCCTAAAATTAAGCTTCTGAACCTTCTGGACTCTGGAGGTTCCAAGAGTTGACCAAAATGGGAATGTTCCCGTCTCCTGTCTAATTTCTTTCACATTAATTTTAGTGGTTACTGTTTGGAAAAATTAATCGGGAATTTTAAATAAAATTAAACTTATGCTCAAACCCGGAGAGATTAACTTAAACCTTACGGTTAAGTAGAGACTAGAGAGCCAACAGCTGCGGCAAATTTCGAAATTAGAGAAGTTCTGCAGGTATCAATGTTGATTACCCAAGGTTTTTTCGCATTATCCTCAATCTATAGTGAGGCTAAAAATATGTTGATACAGCAAGCTACATTATTGTATTGTATCAAATTATTGGGCCCTCCTGCAGAAGCGCTTTCAGTCCGAGGCATCTCTGTGGAGATTGTGAGGTCGTAGAAAGTAGTAGATATGCATCAGAGAAAGAAACAGAACGACGAGATGAAAGACGACCATTCCATAAAGAAGGACTAATGCAGGCAAAGAATCTGGATTTAGCCAATGTGGTCATAGCACAGATGAAGAGGTCTAGCCTGTTGAGGGATCTGAGAGCATGCAGTGACGTGGTAGAAAGGAGAGGGGAGGAATTTGGTGAAAAAGATGTTTGGGAGCAAGGCCCAGTCGAGATTTGAACACAATAATGAGACAGACAGACATACAGACAGACAGACAGACATACAGAGACAGAGACAGACAGAGACAGACAGACAGACAGAGAGAGAGGGAAGTTGATCAATCAAATCTGCAGAGATGTGACAGAAACGAGGTAAAAAGAGCTCTAAGTCTCGCAATAGGGTTCAGTACCTCATACGGCTTATATTCCTTTAGCAGATTTATAATGTCACATGTACCAACTGCCTTCATATTTAGGCTGTGCATACTAGTATATATATATATATATATATATATATATATATGTTATTAAATACATAATTATGTGTATATATATATATATAAAATACTGCGTCTATTATAATTATTTGATATATATATATATATATATATATATATTTATATATCGCTTTGCTTTCGTACGTCATCCGTAACTTCAGTCGAAGGAGTCAATGCAGTCAGTATAAGCCATTCGGTCCAATTCGGATTGATGTTGACTGGCGCCCGTCACTTGGCGTGATCGTTGGGGTCGGTGCCCCCGCTGCCGTCTTATCTGTCTTTGACAGGAACTGTTGCGGCTGCCGACGATGATTTACCATCATCATCATCGTCTTCATCATCATCGTCGTCGTCGTCGTTATTGTTATGACAATCGTGATGATGATGTTGATAATAATAATGATGATTATTATTATTATTGCCATGATGACGATGATGATGATGATGATGATGATGATGAGGAGGAGGAGGAGGAGGAGGAGGAGGAGGATGATGATTGCAACGATGAGTACGATAAATAATTACGACGATGATCACGTATTGAAAGAGTCACACAGAGAGGCACAAGAGACGGGACAGAGATGTAGACAGGATCAGGGAAAGGAAATAGATACAGACTGATGCACTTAGAAAGATATAAGCGTAGAAACAGATACAAACGTAAATACAGGTACAAGCGCACATCTCCCTGGGGTCGACGGTAGACAAGCCTACATTCAGATACAAGCATTGTACTACATACAAATACAAGCGTAAATACAGATACAAGCATACACTTGCAAACAGACGACCATTTCGTGGATAGAGTGGATTTTACGCATGTATATGACAACTTATCTAGCGCCATCATATTGACGCCCCATTCGGTTCATCTGTCACGCGGTATCCCACAATTTCCCGGGGTTTGGCATCAGGACTTCCGGTCACGTGACCGCTATCAGCCACGACAGACGTTCTTCGAGCGCATCGAGGCATAACGGGGTCCTTCAGCAGTTGCAGGGTTATAGGCCTGGAATGGCGGAGGGGGAATGGGATGAAGACGGGGGTCCGAGGCAAAACCATCTCTCTGGGGTCGGCGATCGACAGATGGCAGTAGTCGATGTGATTTGTTCTCGTTCTCGACGGATCTCTTGTACGAGACGACGAGGACGAAATCTCGCTCAGGGAGAGATCGACGAAGAACGAGAATCAGAAGATATCGACACACACAAATGGGAGACGCCAGAGACCAAGTAAACATTTACGAAGGCCTTGACACCGACCCTCCCTCTCGCTCTTCATCCCTCTCTCTGTCTCTCTGTCTGTCTGTCTGTCTGCCTGCATGTCTGTCTGTCTGTCTGTCTGTCTCTCTCTCTCTCTCTCTCTCTCTCTCTCTCTCTCTCTCTCTCTCCAACTGACTCCCTCTTTGACTCCGTCCCTCTCTTACTCCGTCCATCCGTGAGTCCATCCTACGCGTATAAGCAGAAAGCACGACATCTGTTGTGATTTCTTCGAAGCCCCTTTATAACCACTGCGTGTATTGACATTTTGATTTTAGTTGCAGGCTACGTCTATGCTCCATCAAGTTCTCTCGTAAAGAACCAGAGGCAAGAACAGCCGACCAATTGTCTGTCTCGAAAGGTCAACCCTTTCTCTGTATTGAAACGCCGGCCTATCCGATATATATTTATATAAATACGGGTTTGCGTAGATCAGAAAGCAAAATCCCTTGAGAGCATTTGAATTACGATAAGTGCGTTGTAAAAGTTTCCGGAAACAGAATGAAAACCAGCAAATAGATCGCATGAGAAGATTTGTCGTGAGGCACCTGGTTGCGAATCAAGGAACTACAATCCGAGGTCTATTTTGCCAAGCGCTTTCAGAGACTGCAATAGGTATATGCTCACGCAGTCATTCAGTGACTCGCTCAGCTCAGATAGCAAGGCGTCTGTTTCACATAGCGTAAAATTGAAAATAAGTAGAGGAATAAGAAGAAGAAGAAAAACAAGAAGAAGAAAAACAAGAAGAAGAAAAACAAGAAGAAGAAAAACAAGAAGAAGAAAAACAAGAAGAAAAAAAACAAAAAGAAAAAAAACAAAAAGAAAAAAAACAAGAAGAAGAAAAACAAGAAGAAACAAACAAGAAGAAGAAAAACAAGAAGAAGAAAAACAAGAAGAAAAAAACAAGAAGAAAAAAAGCAACAACAAGAAAAACAAGAAGAAGAAAAACAGGAAGAAACAAACAAGAAGAAGAAAAACAAGAAGAAGAAAAACAAGAAGAAAAAAACAAGAAGAAAAAAACAAAAAGAAAAAAAACAAGAAGAAGAAAAACAAGAAGAAACAAACAAGAAGAAGAAAAACAATTACAGGAAACATAAGAATCAGAAATTACAAAATAGGAGATCGGTCAAGTATACAGGAACAACAATAACAGGGAGAAGAGTTGTCACATGAGGCAGTCAATGGCATAAAGGATTAGCGCCTTCATTTTCTTAGCCTCAGCATATTGAAGTGAGTGACCAGCCTTCTCCAACATCGTTTGGGCTTGCTCTATAGTCAACGTAGTCGTTTAATGACTGCTTAGAGCTTTGTGTCATTCGCGTCGACCTCCTTCTTAATCAGAGCTTGAGACTACTCGCTAGCATTATCAGAGTACGAACAAAATGGTGGAGTACTATATATATATACATATATATATATATACTATATGCATATATATATATATATATATACTGACGGTAAATTATACGATTCATCTTGCAGACCAAATAGCATATATACTGCGCTGTAGCCTGTTCTGCTATCGGTTGACCTAAAGATTATGCGCCTCGCTCCAAATGATTGATGAAACCATTTCATACTAAAACGAAAACTAGAAGTTGGATGATTGATGAAGCTAGTTCATACCGAAAATCAGTCTAGAAGCATGTCATACTTTGTTAAAAATAAGCAACGCTATAACGATTCGTCCATTATAGCATACAGTCTGAGCGTAAATCCAACTTCTACTTACGCTATTACTAGTTTCATCGCTACAATTTCCATTGCGTGCAGCGATCATTTTTTCAATTCATCCGGCTTCTACTAGCACTATGCTTCCTTTCATATAATCCAGGTTCCACGTGCAACATTTGGAGTGAGTAACATGATCTTTAGTCTTATCCAATTTTCTGATGCGCAGTTTAGAAGCGCAACTGTTTATATCCAGGGTCTATAGGAAATAAAACATAATCAGTGTTTAATTATCATCCATTATAAAGCGAGAAGAAGTACTAACTTTGAGTACATGTGTACATTGGATTCCTAAAGGTGTCCTCCATTGGCTCAACCAATAGCCTATAGGATGTCTAGCATTGTCTATAGGGGATTATAAGTCCTAAGTTCTAACATGTGTATTCTATCAGAAACCATCAGCACTTCAATAGCACATATATACACGACATAGATATTTAATATTATATTACATCTAATATATAGTATAATTAACAGCGTATAATATATGTATATGTAATTAAAAGATAACAGAATGGCACGATATATATATGTATGTATAAATATATTGCGTTGAAGAAGATGGATCGTCTTATTTAGTGTCAGTTTATCTTATCTTTTTCGAGGATGATTTACCGTCGTCTGATTCTGATTTTGTGAATCATGGGCGACAGAGGATGACGATGCCAAAACCTCTTCTGTCTATTCCCTTGTTGTCATTGTCTCAGACGTCATTTGCAGAATAATACCAAGTGATGGCAAGTGACGGCTGGAGATAAAGGCAGTGCGCATAGATGGGGAGGTAATGAGAACTGTTTAGTATAGTCTATAGACTAGGGCACTGGGCCTACTAATGGTGACTCTTCTTAATTTAATGTGTATAGTTTTCTTAACTTGTTTTTTTTCTCTCGATCATACTGACATTCAACATCATTTTGACAGCATTTTCGAGAAGCTCTGGCAATTTAAGGTTGTGAAGAAAGGCGTATATCGGACAGTGGGGGAAAAGATTAAGAAGTTTACCTAAATTATTCTCTCCAGCTGCCGATGTCATGACTGTCTAAAAAGCTGCAGTTAAAGAGACACCGTCACTCACTACCATTATCAACATGAGCGTTATCATGACAGTCATTATCATGACAATCATTATCATGACAGTCAATATCATGACAATCATCATGACAATCATTATCATGACAATCATTGCCATCACAATAATTATCATGACAATCATATATCATAGCAATCATTATCATAACAATCATCATCATTACAAGCATCAACACAACACTCATAATTATCATACGCATCATCATCCTCATCATCACAATCATTATCTTCACAAGTATAATTATGTCAAGTATTATCATCACCAGACCCGCCGACAGAAATTGCAGACCATTAGGCAGAGAAATTCCGATCCATAGACAGAGAGATTTTGGATCCATAGGCTGTAGAGCAGTCACGGGTCTACTAGATGAGCGTGGTCTAAGGCAACGCGTCCATCTGCGACAGTCGTGACATCGACATCGACAGCTGGAGAAAATGATTCTGACGATGACCTTGAGGATGCTGGCGTTGCTGAACTACAACCGATGACGAACAGTAGATCTACAGCAATCATTGAACCGTGTGGGGCGATCGCTTCCTCTTCAGCAGCAGGCAGCTGGTGTCGATATTCCCATCAACCACTGTCGCCGCATCACTGGCTCCAAAGACTGCCGTAATGCTGCTATCAAGACATACATTGTACGTACGTAGTGTAATAGATCTTGTAACCTTTCCTAAAGACATTTAAACCCATTGATATATTAATAAAACACTACAAGGACCCTGAATATAAGCGTTATATAAAGTGAGACACGTAGAGAGTGGGAGAGACACGTATGGGGCCTATATATATATATATATATATATATCAGCATAATTATACTTAAGTAGGATTACCCCGAGTTCTGTTCATATCTCTCAATCCAATGCAAATTATTATGCGAACCTGATTTTGGAGGTGTTATCTTAATTAATATAAATTACCCTGTAGAATGTAGATCATTAACCCAGAACCGGAACCGGTATTTAGGCTGACGCATTCCTCAGGGCCGCGGAATTCTGTGTAGTCGTGGGAGACTAGGAGAGAACGTCCCCTCTACAGGTGCCAGTCAAACCGGGAGGGGCAGAGGGTGGTGGTGGTGCCTCGAAGTGATTTACTCAGTAACGGTCTGAGTCTTCCTATGGAGAAAGTTCTCCAATGGACGTCGATGTGGGATTGAGTTGTGTCGTTGCTTTTACTTCATTTCCTGCGAATGAGGTTCTGCCGATAGAAGATGAAAACTTCGTTCGTCTCGTAACAACGCCTTCGTCGTCGTCGTCGCCGTCTCATAATTATGGGCCGAGTGGCTGCGCCAGGGTGGGAGACAGGATGAACGAAGATATGAGAAGCAGGTGGAAAAGGAGAGAGGCGACGACGACGACGATAATACGATGATGACGATGATGATGATGATGATGATGATGATGATGATGATGATGGCGATGACAATGACGATGACAATGACGATGACGATGATGATGAAGGAGAAGAAGAAAATGAAGAAGGAGGAGGAGGAGGAGAAGGAGAAGCAGGAGGAGGATAAGAAGAAGAAGAAGAAGAAGAAGACGCCGATGATGATGATGATGATGATGATGATGATGATGATGATGATGATGATGATGATGATGATGATGATGATGATGATGATGATGATGATGATGATGATGATGATGATGATGATGATGATGATGATGATGATGATGATGATGATGATGATGATGATGATGATGATGATGATGATGATGATGATGATGATGATGATGATGATGATGATGATGATGATGATGATGATGATGATGATGATGATGATGATGATGATGATGATGAAAGACGAACAGGCAGATAGACAGACAGACATATAGATACAGACAAGCAGATACAAACAGAAACGTATACAAACAGACACAGAATTACAGATACAGGAAGACAGATTGACCAACCGAGTTTGAGTCACATAGTCATTGACGGCGATGTTAAGAGGCGACGGATGGATGTGTCTCGCGAGACCTATAAGACGCCAATGGGAGGAACGTACGTCGATGGTTGATCGTCTGTCATAGCATCTCGACCGATCGAGCGACGATTCCTCTTCAGCCGCTGACGACATCGGTTGCACAGACAGACATAACGAAAGAAAAGACACCTGTTAGAGGAGCCACATCTGAGCGAATCTCAGACGGAAGGAGAAACTACGATCAGTAGCTGCAAGCAGGCAGCTTCTCGCTCATCATCTTCATCCATTTCTCTCTCTTCCGGCTGTCTCTCTTACTCGGCTGTCGGTCTGTCACTCGATCGTCGATCAGTCGGTTCCAGAAGTCTTCCGGATTCGTCAAACGCCAAAAAAGCGACGTTGACTTGCTCGCGCAGGTTTGTCACGACTTCTAATCTAAACAGAAGGAAATAATGTAGTGCAAAGTAAGCGATGGTTCGTTTGGCTGCGTCTGAAGTTTTAGATGTTCGCAGAAGCATAGGCTTAAGCTTCGATGCACTGTACGTATAGCCTGTGAAAGGGACGAGGGTCGAGGTCGAAACCGCTCACTCAGTACACACTGAGTGTTACGGACCGACCACTCTAACCGATCAGCCACACAGTTTATATAGCGCAACTATAGTGAACAGAAGTCAGACGTTTCGCATAAATGTTCGTGGCGTCTCGTTTTCCTGTAAACTTCTTTCCCGTGTCATGTGTTGCTACCAAGTGATGAACGTCTCGACAAGACATAAGAATGTCTTCAGGCAAAGGCGGAAAATGTTTAGCCATATCTTTCCACTGATGCCATTTGCAGATTCCGTTTTTTGGTGTCTACGTCGCTGTTGGTATATTGGTCTATGTCCTGTTCTGTCCTGTTCTGTCCTTTCATGAGGGTGTGTGTCTTACGTCCGCAACATATTTATTTCGATATTTCTTCGTTTTGCTTTACTTTATAGGTTCGTTTATAGGTTTCTTTGTCTGCTTCATTGTCTCTTTTTGTCTTGCTGTTTGCTTGTGTTTCTGTTAATCGATCATTCGTGTTATTTCGTCATGTCTTCACCTTCATTCGCTTCTCTCTCTCTCTCTCTCTCTCTTTCTCTCTCTATCTATCTATCTATCTATCTATCTATCTATCTATCTATCTATCTATCTATCTATCTATCTATCTATCTATCTATCTATCTATCTATCTATCTATCTATCTATCTATCTATCTATCTATCTATCTATCTATCTATCTATCTATCTATCTATCTATCTATCTATCTATCTATCTATCTATCTATCTATCTATCTATCTATCTATCTATCTATCTATCTATCTATCTATCTATCTATCTATCTATCTATCTATCTATATGCCTGTCTATCTATCTATCTCTCTCTCTTTATCTCTCTCGTTATCTCTCTCTCTCCTGTTGGGGCTGTCTCACTCTCCAATTGGTTGTATCACTCTTGCCGTGGTTATTTCCCTCTCCATCTTGATGTATCACCCTCCATGTACCTGCTGGGTAACTTCTTGCGCTGGTGCATTTCACTGTTTTCATGTGGAAAGTTGTCACATCGCAATGTCGTCTATCACGTGGTGCAGGCCTACAATGATGCGGGTGTTGTTTTTTCGCATCGTTTGCATTGCATTGATTTGTATTGTATTTATATTTCTTATCACATTGAACTGTACGTCTTTTATACGGAGAGCTTTGCATTGAATTATATTGTATTTAATATCTGTATATCGTATAGCTTGTTATTATTGTGACTGCGTGCTGATTGGTGTTCACATGTCATTCTACCGTATTGTATCGGTTTTTATTTCTTGCAATATTATCTCATACCGTATACTGTCGTTTATTTAAAAGGACATGAACAGCGCCAGTAATGGCGTCGAATGAGACTCGAGTGGACGATGGCGAAAGAGGAGGAGGAGGACAACGAAGAGGAGGAGGAGGAAGAGGACGACACGAATCCATTGTTCCAGTCATTCTTCTCTGCTTCCTATTGTTCATGATGATACGACCTGTCGATTGCAACCGGTACTTGTGCACCTTCATTCTCATATGTAATATCCCAATTCTTGTTTCTTTAGTCGTGGTTGGATGGGATCGCTCCTGAGTAGGGATCTTGAAGGGGCGCTATATAAATGCTCAGAATGAATGATGTAATCATTGTATTGTAATCGTATAATTGTATACATAAAAACAAGCGTACGCACATGCATCATACATACATGTATACATGTATGTATAGATGCATGCTTGCATACTTTGATACTATTACATACCTGCACAGCTGCAAATAATTATGCATTCATTTTCAATTAAAATTTTGTACTTTTAAATGTAATATATTGTACACCAGAGTGCGGTTGTGCAATTGGTTGAATAAAGAATATACTTACTTACTTATGCACACATGCGTGTGTGCATATGTGTTTGCATACTAACATGCAAACATACACAGCTGAATGGATTTCAAGGTGTGGTATGTCATCTGCGATACATTCAGCATGAGGTACGTAATTTTTATATCGGAGGACAACTGCATCCCTGGAGCTTAAAACCTGAGCATTATCATAAGGAGGTAAATAGAGAGACCCAGGTGCCTATGTTGCAGCACAGATACCCTGATGAAGACACCGAGAGATACAGTTAGACAGATAATAAGGCAAACACTAACATAAGCCATAGACACATACTCTTAAGGGATTAAGGTCCTTAAGCTGCGTGCTATTTATAAAGGCAGCGAAAGGTGCAGTGATAATGTCAATATCTATACGGAAACCAGCGAACACCTCACCTGCGCGTATTGCTTGGAGATAATTATTGGGTGAATGTGAAAGGATTGGGGAAAACAACCCAACAGAAGATGCAGATGGGGAATATGGGGAAACCAATATGGAGGAACGGGATATGGTCACATTGGTCAGTGAAGAGGCGTTATACACAGGAGGAAAATAAATGGGAAAGACATTTGAAGAAGAGTGGGAGACGTTCGCTATTGAAATAAATTATGTGTTTCAGCGCCCTAATGGGGTTTTTAATTAAAACATTTTGTATTAGATTTCATGAACATTCGTTCATTACGAAGATTTTAGCTCAGGAGCGTTCCCGACCCCAGCAAGCTGAAAGAAAAGTTTCTAAGGCGAGTATAAAAAGAGTCTGAGTGGATCCTGGGCGACAAGCAAGGTATACAAACAGACTCAGGCCTACATACATTAATTTTTATTTGGACGTCAATACTGTCTCTTTTAAAAGTGTTCAGAAAATATCGCGTAGGTCTGAATTTTCATGTTATCTTATTTGGGCAATCATCTAGGGCACCCATAAATAGGGCCCCGTTGTTTATGCGAGTATACGATTTAGCATAATTTCGCATAAATTGGCGGTTTTCGCTTAAATTTTTTAATGCAAAGTTTTCATAAAGTTAAGAAATTTCGGTCAGTGTCAACTATAGTTGGCTTGTCCAGGCTATTATTGTCCTATATCACTATAGTTCACCGACCAGACGACGTAGGCCTAATTGTTGATGGCTAGGATCCGTGGGTTATGCGATTATGCGATTTCGCATATTTGCGCATAATGTACGATTTTTCGCATAATCCACGGACCCTACCCATAAATGGAGATTCGCACTTTTTGTCACTCTTGCATAACTGCATGAGTATTGAACCTTTCTAACTTATTAGCACGTAAACTCTTTGATGGCGTGAAATAAGTTACGAACACTTAATGCCCTGACATTCGTAAAGAGAAGAAATAATTCCTAGATCGAAGCTCATAATAGTTTCCTGTCAGAAGCTTATGTTCGTGAGTGCGGTCGAACGTTTAAAACGAAGCGATTCGTCTTCATAATATGTGGACCTTCGTCAGAAGCCGATCTATTATTGGGTATAAAATGTTATGGAGGATTTTTTTAATGAGCACCTGATCTTCGACAAATGGACTTCCACGACCAGGAATGGATCGATTATTCTTGAAAGGAAAGACGAACACAGATAGACAGACGGAACAGCACAGACAGGGACACGCAGCAGGGCAGAGCGTTGTGGATGGATTGAAATCTTAGACGTCATACGGTTGGCATTTAGCATCCAACCATACATCCATTTCCTTCTCCTTCTTTTTGTTCTTCTTTTTCTACTTCTCCTTATCTCCCCTCCTGCATCTCCTCCTTCTCTTCCCCTACTTCTCTCCCCTTCTCTTCTCCTCCATCTCCTCCTCCTTTTCTTTATCCGTCTCGTCCTCTCCTTTTTCTGTTTCTTTTCCTTCTTCTCTTCCCATTCTCCATTTCCCCTCCATCTCTTAACCTCCTTCTACTCCTCCTTCTGCTTATCCTTCTATTCCTCTCCTTGTCCTCTTTCCTCCCCTCCCTCTCTTCTCCTCCTTACCTTCCTCTTCTCCTTCTTCTACCCTTCTCCTCCTCTTCCTCTGTCCCGCTGTCTTATCACTGTTGAGGACTCGATCCTCAAATCCCAATGGATGGGTGGATCGAAGGAGGACCGGCCATTGACGTCATATGTGCAGGTGGTCGGGGATCACAAAGGGCCATCTGGTGACGACTGACGTCATGGCCCGATCACGGAATAAGAGTCCGGCGATGTTCTGGACCGGAGAGGGGTCGGACAGAGTCATTTGATCCCCTTAGCAGGAACGGGTGGCCGACAAATGGCATAGTTCTAAGCCGAGGGTCGAATCCAGGCACCTGAATGACGGACATTGATCCAACCATTAGGCAAATGATATGTGGGATCATTCCTGGGAGAAAATAGTCCGAGTGGGAAAAAATCTAATTCTTAAGTTTCCAAAGTAAACTTTGTGAAGATAATTAGAAAGCAATAGAGACTTTTAATTTGAAACATTTGTGATATAAGCGATGTTTTCAGTGAGTCAGTCAATCGATAAGTAAGTCAGTGTGTTTGTCAGTCAGTCAGTCAGTCAGTCAGTCCGTCCGTCCGCCATTAAATCAATCAGTGCGTCTTTAATTCAGTAATTCACTTACTCGGTCAGTCAATAAAGCAGTCTGTCAGTCCGTCAGTCGGTCGGTCATTTATTCATTCATTCATTCATTCAATCAACCTGTTTGTCAATCAGTCAGCCAGTCGCCCGCATATAAAGAGCATATGTAATTTTTACGCGGTTCTTGGAGGTGCCATCAGTAAATAAACCACTGCCACACTTTTCAGAGATGGGAGATATCTCAGACAAATTCACCTCTTTCTGCCAGTAGGTCATTCATCCTTCATTAATTAATTCACTGAGTCAATCAGTCAGCCAATCAATCAGCAATTAAGTCCTTCATTCATTAATTCACTTTGAACTATTATTAGTAAAGTTTATCAGTCAGTAAGTAATTCATTCATTCATTCAGCCAGTCAGTCTGTGAGTCAGTCGGTCAGTACAATCATGCAATCAATCAGGGATGTCGACTCAGTAAACCTGTAATTGACTGAGTGAACCTGTAGTTGACTCAGTAAATCTGTAATTGACTCAGTGAACCTGTAGTTGACGCTTCTTCGTCTTTAAGTCGAGGCATCAACCGCTTTCTCTCATCTCCGCTCTTTCCAATGACTTCCATCATCTGTGTATCTATCTACATAATTATGAGCATTATTATTTCGTATTGGTCCATATAATACCGAATACATAGAATATATATGAATGCAATCAGTGTAAATATAATATTATGCATAATCTGGTAGACTGGCACTGAATAGATTTGGGGTAAGGAGTTCGAATAAAATGCTCTGGAAGGGTTGGCTTATAGGTAAAGATTACTTATCCACAGGACATACAAGGGTGAATACCGTATAGAGATCAACAGAGCGCTGTATCAACAGACTGCGTAAAGTAAGAGATAGTTTTCAGCAGATTCTATGAGAATATGGTCGGATTTCGACGAGTTTAAAATTGAATAGCAAACAGGAGATGAAATGTTTACCGCGCATGAATCTGATTAATCTTTTGACACAGCGTCCCATATCTGGAAGTGAAGATAGCGACGAATGGACCCGTTTTGTCGGGGATTGTTATATAGGCCCACACTACAAAGTTACGTCATATGTAGATTATGGCAATCTTCCTTCACAGGATGCTTCCATACCATCGAAACTGTCCTAGTGGCTGATAAAGAAAGTCTTGAACCTCTGGCCAATACAACGTCTTCTGCACATGGCTTGCCATATTTTCTTACTGCACAACAATGGCCCGTCAGTCAGAAAACTTAACGACGTCAAACGCAAAACCGGAAATTATAATCAGATGACGATCAAATGACGTCTTCTCATGGAAGCGTCATAATAATATAAATATGCATATAATATAAATATCTATTTTGGTCAATGGTTCCAGACTTCCTTAGCCTACAACAAAAGCATAGCACAGACGCATCGTGTGGAAGAAAGACAGCGTCCAAGTAATGATATCTTGAAATTGCGGCTGCCTCGGAAAAACACTCGTGCCCTGTTACATGGCAAGATCATCGCTCAGTCAATATTCCACCGCATCTGAGTTGGATGCCAGTACCTCAATGTCACTCAGCCTTATACCTAATAGAATCAGAGGTGGCGAGGGAGGTCGAGGGGGACAGTCTCCTCACCTTTAACGGATAGGGGACATATTATACGTGTGTCCCCCAAATTTCCTGCCCATCTCATTAGATGTTCTCCCCACCTGTCAAACAAGATCGCCGCCTCTGCATAGAATAGAACATGAAATAACATAATCATAACATAACACATCACAAACTAACTTAATTTAACAGAACATAGTTTCCAAGCGGGGCGTAAGGTCATTTATTCTATACTAGAACCGCAACAATTCAGAACCGCATCTGTTCATCTTTCGTCTATAATAACTCTTCTAACAAAATGCGTTATCTCCTTAGCCGATGTATAAATTGGTGATGCATTAGCAAATACGAGACGCGACGTTCAGTAGTGGAGCTAAATAGAGGAAGCATCGCAAAACACACGGCACGCTTTTATTAACCACTGATGGAAAAAGCCGCGCAGTGTTCGGTGATAACAAGGTTTCTCCGGCAATCTGTGACAACTCGTTTCAGATTCGACCTCGCCAGATTCAGGTCGTTTTTCCTGCTCGTCTTCATCACCATGCGAACAATTTTTCCGCTGACAACGTCGGAGTAAATTTATTGGTTCAAATTAGAAGGCCGTTTCCATGGTAACAGCGCCGGGCTCCGCATATGGCAACTCGCATAGCCGTGTAATTGCGTCTAATCCATTATTTGGTAACTGACGAGTGGGACAAACGAATGACGTAACAGTGGAGCGGATTGGAGCGTTTCACAACGACGCGGATTCGACGTCTGTGACGTCTGTTATTATGTCGAATAATCGTATCTGATGACGTAGGAACGTTCACTGCTTGAGAGAGGGTCGCGAAAATTGCACGCAGTCTAGGTAGGTCACATTCGTAAACCACACGCCCTCTAAACAGTAGGCTTAATTGCTGAAGGCCTTATACTATTCGTTATTATCCCTCCGCAGGACAATATTATACGCCTCACTCCGATCGGCTTCCAGTCACGTTACATTACTGCTGCAAGCACGGTGATTTAAAAAACTGAACCGAGTGGGGAATAGTACGAGTGGCAGCTCATTGTCGGAAGATACCTGGAAGAAATAGATATTGCAGCCGTCCATCATATTACACTGCACACCCTCTACGATTTCAACGGGAGGGTTTTCCTACTATAGGCGCCCTCTATCGCCTCCTTTGTGGGAAATTGTTGCCCCAAGGTGAAAATGGCGACCAGCGCTATCGACTCTCTTAATTAACTGGGATATTCCTAGAATAATAACCGATACATCCATTAACGGACACATGTGCCTGTATCTGTGTGTGGATCTGCCTGTCTGTCTATCTGTCTGTACGCCTGCCTGTCTGTCATGAGTCTGTTTATTTGTTTGTCTGTCTGTCTATCTGCCTCTGTCTGTGCCCGTGTCTGTGATTGTGAAACCGTGTGGCTTGCTGTGTCTGTTTGTATGCCTAGTAGCTGCCTGTATCTGAGGTTCTGTCTGAGAAGTCTCTTGCTATGTAACCTGCATGAGTCTGATTTTGTGTCTCCGACTGCCTCTTCCTGTGTGTCAATTTGTTTGCTTATCTGTCCTTGTAACTTTCTAAACTCGTGATCAAATTATCCGTCCGTACACGTGTGTGCCGTCTGTCTGTGCGTGTTTGTTTGTTTGTTTGTTTGTGTGTGGGTGTGTGTTAATTTTCGTGATACATCAGGGTAAAGTAGTTGAAACATCTTTACTTGGCGCACTAACTCAAACTCACCGAAGAGCAGTAAAGATTAATGAGACTCAGTTTAGATAATTATGTCTTTTGATATAATCTATTATAGGGATATAGGCCTATAGGCCTATACGCTGATAGAAACAGAAATCAGACAAAGAAAACCGGATGGTATAGATTATAGAAAGAGGTTCAGAGACTACCTGTGTCTCTGAACCTATTCAAGTACCTGTCATGAATCAGAGTCGAGATATAATTGAAGGTAAAAGTGGGTGAAGTGACATTGTATTTTGCCAAAATCAGATCTGATGGCAAATTTAAGTATTAGATGATTAAGTAATTAATAATTTTTATAGCGCTTGTATACATTGCTCAAGGCGCCAACCGCTGGCGTACCATTACCAAGGAGTAGAATGAGGATAGGAGGATGGGAAGAGGAGGATGGGAAGAGGAGGATGGGAAGAGGAGGATGGGAAGAGGAGGAGGAAGAAGTGGAGGGGAAAGATTAAGGGAGAAGAAGGCAGAGAGGAAGAGGCGGCTAGGTCGAGAAGGAAAGGAAGGAGGAGAGGAGTAGGAAAAGAAACGGAGAAGAAGAAGAATAAGAAGAAGAAGAAGAGAAGAAAAAGGATAGGATGAGGAGAAGGTTTATAGATTGACCATTTTGCTGGTTGTTCCGCCGTAATAATGGTCGTGGTGCTGGGGTGGGTCCGGTTTAGGTACTGGCACTGTCCTCGCCAGATGGTCGCGCTTTCTCCTTCCCCTCCTCTTCCTCTTCTTCCTCTGTGTCTTCATCTTCATTCAAAGCTTCTCCAATCAGGAACCTGTTCGATCGGTTCTCAGTCTAGGCAGGTGTCCACAATAAAACTCCCTCCATTTCTCCCAATAACCCTTTCGACGTTAATGCGCTAAACTAATTAGTTGATGCGCCACTGTGTATTCCATGCGTTGAATATATGTCATCAAATGCTTTACAAGTTTTCCATTTAAGGCGACCGAGGTAGCAACACAAAAGGCGCTTAATGGAGTGTTTTCATTCATGTATGCAGACTATACATAGATGCATACAATACATGTATATTCTTGCATGCATAAAAACATTAGTGCGCACGTATATACAAACATACATTACATATGCACATGCATGCATAGGCGCGTATACATACATCCATTCATATAGGCATTCATAAATGCACTCATACATGTATATATACATACGTATTCGGCTTAATTATAGATGCATGCATACATGTATGAATACGCAATATGAACCGTGTCATGCATACACAAATACATGTACACATGCCTACAAAAAAGGTGCATACATGAACATACATAGATGCACGCGTGCGTACATTCACACATGCATACATACATCCACCCATCGCTCCATGGGCTGTCTAATACTTTGTCGATGATCTGTCTCCATTCCGTGCGTTTCTGCCTCTGCTGCTCAAGACGTGAATCTCTTCACTACAAGACTCTTTGATCTCGTCCAGCCATTCTCTGCACGGTCTGTCTCCCCCTCGCTGCTATACCGTACATCGGAACAAATACCCATTCTTCTTCAGACGTCTGTCTTCCATTCTGCAGATATGACTAAGAGGCTTAGTTCTCCCGCCATGATGCGACGCTCGATATTCATTTCGTTACCTATTCATTTCTGATCTTTTCGTTTGAGATATCTGTTCCAACGTATATTCTTAGAATTCGTCTTTACCATTTCATCTCAAACACCAGTAGACCTATTATCTATCCTTATCCAGCCATCCTATCAGTCAAACTTTCTCTCATTCAATAATTTCACATTCATTCATTCAATCATTCTGAGTACATATAGCTCTCCTTCCAAAATGCCTACTCAGATACTCTTCCACCCAACTCCAGCGATAAAGAATGCTTTTCAAACGCCCATGGTAAAAAAGATTGCTCCGAAGAATGGTCATTAGCATATATGAACATATATTGGCGGCTACGTCAATGTTTGAGCAAGACAATGGCTCACGTGGATAAACATAGGACATTTGAATTCGGAACCTAATCGATCACTATCAAAAACAAACCTGTTGCATAAGCTGCTTAGCCTATACAGATAGAGAGTCTGTAATCTGAGACATTTTGCGTATAAGTATATTGGCGATCAACGCATTTCCTAAAGCACAGGCACTTACAGCTGTTCAAAGCTTAGCACACCAAGGCACTCTGTAGTCCGGAAGTTTCGACTTACTTATTAACCACAAAGGACAGCGGTGGCATATTGAGAGGCGACGGTCAAACACTAAGTAGGTAAGTATAACGCTAATGGCGTTTCCTGGGCAGAAGGCGTTGCATATGCAATGCAAGCAAATTAATATTAGTATAATAACAACCTAGTAATATTGCGCAAAGTTTGGAATATAATTCACCTTTGGAAGTTAGGCTGCTAAAAGGTATTCGTGCAAAATTTGGGAGTCAATCGGTCCAGTTGATCAAAAGTTTTTTTGAAAAATACATAGCTACATACTTACTTTTCTTCCTATTGTATGTGTAGATATCTGTGGATATGTACACCGTATTTGTGATCCACATCTGTATATATATATATATACATATATATATACCGATATCCATCCATGTAGCAATGGTCACGTTATTCTTAAATGGTGCGTTGTGACCAGGATTTCGGTCCGTAAGAGCGTAACTGCGTCAATAGGCGGTGTTGTCACGATGACGAGCGTAACAAATGCTCATTAAGAAGCGTCATGAGACTTATCACGATTAACATAAAATGACTTTTCATTCATAATTACGTTTTGATAATAAATTCGATCGATTACTTCTGGGTTTCAATTTTAGACTTTGTGGCGTCGAAAACTTCCGACCTTTGGCGTTTTAAGCGTCAAAGATAAATAAATAATTACAGCAATAATCATAAATTAGATAAATACATGCACGCATGGCACCTTGAAAACCTCTATACTAAGACATACTTTTGATCAATTATCACCTTTAGTGAACAAAAAGAAAATGAAAGACTAGCGTCTTAGTCAATATATGTCATAATAATTTGGCGTCTCATAGCGCCAAATTGTTATGACATTGGAGGAAGATGGCCGAATTATTATTCGGCCATCTTCCTCCAAAGATGGCCGAAAGTAAATATTTTGGAATCCATGTTGGAGACAACACTATTTTCGAATTATCATTTCATCGACGCCCGTATTATAATTTATTTTCAATATTTATTTGTGTGCATAAAGTGACTTTTCATCCATAATTGCGTTGAATTAAGGTTTCAGATACGTGTAAATCATAGCATTCTTCCAGCCATATCAAAGATCTCTCTTCTGTCGTCTGTCTGTCTGTATGTATGTATGTATGTATGTATGTATGTATGTATGTATGTATGTATGTATGTATGTATGTATGTATGTATGTATGTATGTATGTATGTATGTATGTATGTATGTATGTATGTATGTATGTATGTATGTATGTATGTATGTATGTATGTATGTATGTATGTATGTATGTATGTATGTATGTATGTATGTATGTATGTATGTATGTATGTATGTATGTATGTATGTATGTATGTATGTATGTATGTATGTATGTATGTATGTATGTATGTATGTATGTATGTATGTATGTATGTATGTATGTATGTATGTATGTATGTATGTATGTATGTATGTATGTATGTATGTATGTATGTATGTATGTATGTATGTATGTATGTATGTATGTATGTATGTATGTATGTATGTATGTATGTATGTATGTATGTATGTATGTATGTATGTATGTATGTATGTATGTATGTATGTATGTATGTATGTATGTATGTATGTATGTATGTATGTATGTATGTATGTATGTATGTATGTATGTATGTACATTATATGTATACCTTTGCATGTATGGATGTGTGCAGCGATGTATGTATGTATGTATGTATGTATGTATGTATGTACATTATATGTATACCTTTGCATGTATGGATGTGTGCAGCGATGTATGTATGTATGTATGTATGTATGGATGTATTTATGTATGTACATATGTATGTATGTATGTAGCTGTCTGTCTGTTTCCGTATCGTTCTCTGGTAAAGGAGGCGGTCAATTCTGAGCCTCTAATCTCGTTGATGATAAGCCTCAAACGCGCACCTCAGCACGAGGCGGCCATCACAGTGCTGAATATAATTAGACGGGCACTGTATTGAATATGATTAGAACGACGATGTGGTCTGCTGCTGTCGTGTCGGGCTGAATAAATAGACGGACCGCTTGGACGAGAGACTGTTGCCGACAATCACTATCGATTGACGGGGAAATTGCCATTGCGGACGACTACCGTGTCTCTGCTGTCCACCCCCAGAAGGAGGGCTGAGGGAAGGGAGAAAAGACCAAGGGGGACCCTCGATGGTCTAGGGGCGGAAGTACCATGGTGCTGTGGCGATACAGCTTCCGGTTTCTTTGTTCACGACGCGCCTGTAATTCTGACGACTGAAGGGCGGAAGCATAAAGGGAGAAGGAGCGAGGAGGAGTAGGGGGAAAATTGGGTGGAGAAGGTGGATGAAGGAGAGAGAAATAACTAAGGAGTGGAGAAGGGAAAGAAGAGACTAGGAGAAGGAGAAGGAGAAGAAAGGACAGGAACAAACGTGATGAGAAGAATTAGGAGGAATATGTTGGCGTAATGGGACAAGTGGAAGAAGAGAGAGGGGAGAATGAGGTTAAAGATAAGGAATAGGAAGAGCAGAATTAGGATTAGGAGGAGGAGGATCAGGACTCTCAAGAGGAGGAACAGAAGGAGGACGAATTGAAAATGGAGAACGAATGAACAGGAATAGAAACATGAAGAAGATATGGAGGAGGATAAGAGAGGAGAAAAACAAATATTGGGAATATGCGTGGGTGGAAGAGACGGAGGAGAAAGACAAAGGTGAGAAGTAAGAAATAAAGTAAGAGAATGACGATCGGTTAAGGAAAGGTGCAGAAACTAGGCGCTGAGTGATCCCTAGGTGCAACCATCAGGTGCTAATGACCTGCTGCTGATGTTATATCTTCTTATATCACTGCTGCTGTTGTCAATTCTCCTTCTCTGTGTTTAAGCAACTGACAAAATAATGTCAACAGCCTCCCCTTCCCTACAATGTGGTCTGACCCCTCCTCACGCAGTCGTCATAGTAATGTGCTATTGAAGTATGCATTTATAATCTCGCCGCAATCGGACATACAACATAACAACTTGAATGATAAAAGCTTAGAGGGAAAATAGTAAGACGTCAAAGAACACAAAATACAGCTCAACTGATTGCAAAATGAAATGCTCTGCGTATGCATATATATATATATATATATATATATATGCACGGAATTCAAATAATATTTATAATTATGTGCTGAGCCTTGTAAGACGGCATAGTTGTCATAGATCGACTTTCTCTATCGTTGTAAAAACAGTGCACTCTCTTCCTCCTCTTTCTCTTCCTCTTATTTCTATGTCCCCTCTTCTCTTCCTCCTCCTACTCATCCTCCTCTTTCTCTTCCTACTCTTTCCCTTCCAACTTTTAATCTTCCTCTTCCACCTTCTCCTCCTGCTCAACTTGTTGTTGCAGTTTAACCTGAAGCAAAAGCCTGCTGTATGTTTTAAGCGTTTCTTCTTTTCTTAATTTTTTAAATAATTTCTTAGCTGTCTCGTGTAAATGTCACTGGAGGTTGGAAAGAGGGTCATGCCCGATTTCTTTCCCACGCCCCGAGTTTTGGGGCTGAAGGTATTGCCGAAGTTTTCCCCCCTATCAACTTTCGCGCGCCTGCAGCGCTTTGGTCCTTACACTTAAGCATTCGTTGCCACAAGAATCCCCGATTGATTAAAATGTTGCGTGAATAGATGTGATGGATTGCTGCCTGACCTTAACTACATTCAAAAGATGTTCGGGATGCGTCTGTGCAGTGGGTTTTTTTCAGGAGCAATTGTGCACGAAAGACTTGCTCAATGTCCCTACATAGTAATTGCCTCGGACGAGGATCGAACCCCACTCTTCGTGTTACAGGATGGTCACAATACAACTAATTGGCCATGTGCCACCAAATCATGAGCTGTACTTACCTAATTTCATTGAAACTTTTACATAGCGCCAGAGTTATCACGTGACATTACACTATGCATGTAAATGTACGTAAACGTATTGTAAATGAATGTATAGTAATTTTCAATCGAATTACTGTTTCAGATAATAGCGTTTAAAATATGAAGAACCTATGACGTAGACAGTTTTGTACTCTAGCGTTGATGTCGTGAATGTGTAATTGTGTACCTGTATGTCTTTTCATGTGTCTGTCTGTTTCCGTCTGTCTGTCTGTCTGCTTAGCCGTGTCTCTGACCTTGTGGAAGAACTTCTCAGTTCTGCTCGCTACAACAGTCGTACGAGACCAAACGCTGACATTGGTAAGCGCAATTAGTTCAATAGTATTAAAGAGATTATGTTCGCGCGCGTGTGTATGTATGCGTGTATGTGCGTGCCTGTTTGTGTGTGTGTACGTGTGTGTGTACGTGTGTGTATGTGTGCGTGCATATGTGCGTAAGTGTGTCATGTGACGTAATATTGCGCTCTTTAGGTTAACATGTATAAATTATCACTACCATTTATGCTATAAATCTGCACGGAGTTATTGTTCCGTTCAACCATCATTTCTATCCATCTCTCCATTCATTTATTCCTTCCTTCCTCTCTCTCTCTCTCTCTCTCTCTCTCTCTCTCTGTCTCTCTCTCTCTGTCTCTGTCTGTCTCTCTCTCTCTCTCTGTCTCTGTCTCTGTCTGTCTGTCTCTCTCTCTCTCTCTCCACCCACCCGTAGATTCATTCATTCAGTCATCCGTCTATCTCTCCATCCAACCATCGCTCCATCTCCATCAATCCATGCATCCATCTTTACCTCTCTCAGTCCCTTCCCCCTCCAATCCTATATAACTCTCTCTCCCCCTTTTTCCCTTTCTTCCTATTTCCATCCAGAAATCCAACCATCCATCTCTCCATATCTCCCCAAAAGTTCCCATCCATCCATCCATACATCCATCCATCTATTGATCAAAACACCTGTATTCTGTCACTTGTCCTCGCTCCATATTCATTCGTCTTCCTATCTTTTCATCTGTCCATCTCCTCTCGTCCATTCTGTCCATCCTTCCGTTTCCTATTCTTATCTTATTCCGAGTCGTCCGTCGCTGCGCTTCTGATCCGTTTGAAATCCATTACCATGGTAACAAAAGATGACCACTGGTCAAAACGATCGTCCAACGCAGTCACGAGATCTTTCGACGCAATGAAACGCGTCCTTCTTGCACCGTCTTTGTGAGCCTTTTTCTATCAGCAGTGTCTCCATTTCTGTCTCTGTCTCTTTTACTGTCTCTCTCTCTGCCTGCCTGTCTGCTTGCCTCTCTCTCTCTCTCTCTCTACCTTACTTCACATTTCGTTAACAATTTCTTTTTCTTCAGGGTCATTCTCTGTCTCTGTCTCTGTCTCTGTCTCTGTCTCTGTCTCTATCTCTCTCTGTCTCTCTCTGTCTCTCTCTGTCTCTCTCTGTCTCTCTCTGTCTCTCTCTCTCTGTTTCTCTCTTACAAAACATATCCATCCCTCTGTTCGTCTGTCCGTCCGTCTGTCCGTCCGTCTGTCCGTCCGTCTGTCTGTCTACTGTCTATCTATCTATTTATCTATCTATTTATCTATTTATTTATCTATCTATCTCTCCGTACTCTGTCTCTCATCACGCGATCAAATTCTTTCTCGTTATCCATCTTCCTCCCTCGCTCTCTATCTGGATATCTCTCTCATCTCTCTCTCTCTTCTTCTTCTTCTTCTTCTTTTCCTTCTTTCTCGCTTTCTTTCTCTGTCTCTTTCTCTCTCGCAGTTTCTTCCTCGATCTAATCTGATCGACCAAGTGCATTCGAGTGCAAACCGAACAAACATTGTTAATAAGTGTGAAATCCATCTCAGTCTCCCATAAACACCGGATCTGTTTGCAATTCAGTAGCTTATACCAGCTTCAGTTTCCTCTCTCGTCGGGTCAGATTCTTCGACTTAGAGCAATTTATCAGCATTTATTTTGGGCTCGGTAAGAAAATACGGCGATTATGAAATTTAAGATGATGAATTATACGGGTCGAGCACTTTCATTGGTTAAATTTATTTAGCAGCGCAGGATGGTTGTAGGGAAGCGGAGGCTGAGACTTGAAAGCCAATGTCTATGTGAAGAGAAAATGTGGCTTTAATTGATTAAGAACAGAGGCTATAGCCAATGAACAAAGAGTGCTCAGACAACTAAAGAGTCAACACGAGCGAATTCTCGCGGACATGTTGATGCTATTAAATAAAGACAGTGCAACGATAGAAATTAAAATGTCTGCTGGAACTGTGTCAGTCATTTGCTCAGTCCGCCAGAAAGCAAGGACATATACTGCACAGGATTGGAAAGTCCAGTGCATTGTCGCGTCTATAGGTTTTGGGCGATAATCGGTAGCAAGAAATTTTCATATCTTCTCTCATACGGTAGCAAACTGATTCGTCAACTGTTGGCTGTGAAGGAAATTGACGAATTATTGTTTCAGCAAAATAATAATAATAATAATTTTGAAGGTTTAAAACATCATAATCTTATTTTCAAATAGAAGTAAAATTTAGATAGGGACGACATCGAGGCCTATGGTTAAGAATGAAACGTTTGCTCGGATATTTGACGAGTAACCATTCCTCTATTAAAGATTCCTAGGCCAGAAAGTAAGGTTGACGCTGGATCTAGATTCCATTGCTTGCTGTATACGCCTACCTAGAAATCAAGAAGGACGCAATTGTGTACTCGATGCACTCATAGTCGAAAATCTTTCGACGGCAGGCCGAAGAACCAGCTATAAATAGTTCAAGCCAGCCGTTAAAAAATTGAGACTTCGGATATTCGGGGAATCCCAGCAGTTGATTTTATCTGATAAAATTCACTTGATAAAAGTTAAGCGATTGGCAGGAAATTTCTCTTACAAAGAGCATCAGGGTGTAGGAAAAAAGAGAGCGAAGAGAGCTGAGAAGAAATGAACGCGATGGTATAAAATATGTTGCCAAAGGATGTCTTTAAACCACCCTGACGACGACGACGATGATGAGGATGGTCGTGCTGACGACTCAATTAAACCCACTCATTCACACGTTCAAAAACACACACACATACATATGTATATATATATATATAACTTTATATAGATAGTATACATTATATACATTATCATCCATTAGCCGTTGCAATCCTTGAACAGAGGCGACCCTGGCGCAGTATCTTTCGTGACTAAGCTGCTATTGCGGTTAATCGTTCAATTCAAAGTGGAATGCTGTAGTTCCATAATGTGTCTCTACGTCTCCCTCTGTATGTGCGTGTGTGTGTGTCTGGCTCTGCTTCATCACGCAACATCTGTATCTCTGTTTCTCATTCTCACGCTCTGTCCTTTTCTTTCTCAAACTCTCTCTATCTTAATCTCTCTGTCTCTCTCTCTGTTTCTCTCTCTCTGTCTCTCTGTCTGTCTGTCTGTTTGTCTGTCACTTTGTCCCTCTGTGTCTCTCTACTTCATCACGCAATATCGCCGACTGACATCGTGCTGTCCAATGTTTCGACGAATTCCGAGATCTAGAATTCCGAAGATATGGCAGCTGTCAAGGCGAAATGGCGCTGCATAAAGTCGTATTAAATGCCACAGCAGCTGAAATTTCCTTTCATTTTCCGCTAGAATGCGTCTTCTGAGTAAATCTCGACCAACACGAACCAGAATCCCGTTACCTAGGAAACCGCGCATACGTACAAGAATCCATTCCGACCGGAAAACGGGGGGAGGGAGAATTTGTCAATAAGAGTCGAGGTCAACAGAACGAAGTCACAGACAGACACACAAACAGACAGACAGACAGACAGACAGACAGACAGACATATATACATGCAGACATTCACACATATATACATACATACGTACATACATACATACATACATCCATACATACATACATACATTCATACATACATACATGAATACTTACATCCATGCATATATACATACACACGTTTACTTTTGGCATCTGACCGGAACAGACACCAAATCTAACTCGCAGATTCAGATTTACTTGTAAAGGATACGATGTAATACGATGTAATATAATGTAATGCTATGCAATACGACGTAATAAACATGTAATACATTGAGTGCTTAATCAATGGGTCGATACATTAACCCAATCGATGCACAAATATATACATGCATACACGTATACATGAATTAATTGAATGATAGATGAATGAATTTTGGATGATGGACGGATGGATGGATGGATGGATGAGAGGTGGATGAATTGATGGATGGATGGATGGATGGAAGGATGGATGGATGGATGAATGAATGAATGGATGAATGGAAGGATGGATGGATGGGTGGATGGATGGATGGATGGGTGGATGGATGGATGAGAGGTGGATGAATTGATGGATGGATAGATGGATGGATAGATGGATGGATGATAATGTAATGCTATGCAATACGACGTAATAAACATGTAATACATTGAGTGCTTAATCAATGGGTCAATACATTAACCCAATCGATGCACAAATATATACATGCATACACGTATACATGAATTAATTGAATGATAGATGAATGAATGTTGGATGATGGACGGATGGATGGATAGATGGATGGATGAGAGGTGGATGAATTGATGGATGGATGGATGGATGGATGGTGGAAGGATGGATGGATGGATGAATGAATGGATGAATGGAAGGATGGATGGATGGGTGGGTGGATGGATGGATGGATGGATGGATGGATGGATGGATGGATGGATGGATGGATGGATGGATGGATGGATGGATGGATGGATGGATGGATGGATGGATGGATGGATGGATGGATGGATGGATGGATGGATGGATGGATGGATGGATGGATGGATGGATGGATGGATGGATGGATGGATGGATGGATGGATGGATGGATGGATGGATGGATGGATGGATGGATGGATGGATGGATGGATGGATGGATGGATGGATGGATGGATGGATGGATGGATGGATGGATGGATGGATGGATGGATGGATGGATGGATGGATGGATGGATGGATGGATGGATGGATGGATGGATGGATGGATGGATGGATGGATGGATGGATGGATGGATGGATGGATGGATGGATGGATGGATGGATGGATGGATGGATGGATGGATGGATGGATGGATGGATGGATGGATGGATGGATGGATGGATGGATGGATGGATGGATGGATGGATGGATGGATGGATGGATGGATGGATGGATGGATGGATGGATGGATGGATGGATGGATGGATGGATGGATGGATGGATGGATGGATGGATGGATGGATGGATGGATGGATGGATGGATGGATGGATGGATGGATGGATGGATGGATGGATGGATGGATGGATGGATGGATGGATGGATGGATGGATGGATGGATGGATGGATGGATGGATGGATGGATGGATGGATGGATGGATGGATGGATGGATGGATGGATGGATGGATGGATGGATGGATGGATGGATGGATGGATGGATGGATGGATGGATGGATGGATGGATGGATGGATGGATGGATGGATGGATGGATGGATGGATGGATGGATGAGTGGTGGATGAATTAATGGATGGATGGATGGATGGATGGATGAATGGATGAATGGAAGGATGAGCCTATGGTTGGTGGATTGGTTGAAATTGTTTGCTGATCAGCAGCACTTCTAGCACACTGTCATGGAACTGAAAGTGCTTTCTAATGAGGCCCTTAAGAGTCTTCCTTAGCCTTCTTCCTTAGCCTTCTTCCTTAGCCTTCTTCCTTAGCCTTCTTCCTTAGCCTTCTTCCTTAGCCTTCTTCCTTAGCCTTCTTCCTTAGCCTTCTTCCTTAGCCTTCTTCCTTAGCCTTCTTCCTTAGCCTTCTTCCTTAGCCTTCTTCCTTAGCCTTCTTCCTTAGCCTTCTTCCTTAGCCTTCTCTTTTTCCAACCTTCTTCTGAGTTTAGCAATAACTGATGAACGGGTCAGAGGTGACCCACCCGTGGGTTAATGTGATTGTCCATTAACTGTGATATAGTGAATAAGTCATTTGGTCATTAAGTGCTTTCGCTTGCGAACGGATCGAGGAAAGGATGGCAAAGCTCTTTTGTATCGATTGAGAGATTTTCTTTAGAAACAATCAGATCAGAGACACACAGAGAGATGGACAAACAGACACAGACAGATAGAGGCAGACAGACAGAGATAGACAGGGAGAGAGAATAAAGAAAGAGACAAAGAGAGTAAGAGTCCGAGGGAGATTTTTAACCATAGATACATGGAGTTATGCGAAGGAAAAGATATGGAATGAGAAAGAGAGAGACAGACAGACAGACAGACGGACAAAGGCAGAAATAGATTTGTAAGCAGGTATGCAGCGAGGCGGCGAGAGACTGAGCGTCAGATACAGAAAAACACACACAGAGAGAGAGAGAGAGAGAGAGAGAGAGAGAGAGAAAGAGATGCGTGCACATGGAGTTAGTGAATGTCTTATCAATCGATGTCCCTATCAATCGATGTCCCTTTGAGCGATGGTCGTTCTTCTGCAGCAGCTGAGCTTCAGTCAATGACAGCAGATGTAACGTTCCTCTCCATTCCACCGTCTTCATCCTCTGATCCTTCAGCTTCCTCTGCCTTTTCCCTCTGGTCCGCTTATTATTCTCTCAAGTCTCATCGACTGATCTTAGGGCACTGACCTGATTACAACTTGATTTTGGAGCGCCATCGATGGCTGCCCTTCTTAGCCATCTCTCTTCATCTTCATGTTGTCTTTGTTCTTCTTATTCTTTCCTCGTTCTTGTTCTTTTCCTCTTGTTCTTGCGCTTCTTTTCTGGTTCCACTTCTTGCCTATTTGTGATATTTTCTTGTACTTGTTCTTTTCTTGTTCCTGTTCTTGCTCTTCTTATCTTCTTCTTCTTCTTCTTTTCTCTTTCATCGCGTCCTCAATTCTTCGCACCTTCCTCCCCGCACTAATTACTTTCTACTCTCGTTCTCTGTGTCCTTAAAGGCTCTTTCCTACTGCTTGTCCTCCTCATCGCCAAATTTTTTCCATTTCCTTAGACGTTTCTCTTCTGATTCAAATCCTCCTCCTCCTTTTTCCCTTTAACTATTTCCTTTTCATTGCTAATCTTCTTCCTATTTCTTACCGTTTTATCCTTCTGTGAGCAAGATCCCTTAATCTCTTTCTGTTTTTAGCAATTCTCTAATTTATCTTCCTACTTTTTCATTCTCCTTCTCTCTTTCTTTATTCTCTTCCAATTTTTTCAGTTCCTCCCTCTTTTCTTGTTCACTTCCTATTTTTTTCATTCTCTTTCCTTATTCTCTTCCTATTTCTCTCAATTTCTTCCTCTTTTCCATTATTTTCTTCTTGTTTTTCTCTACCATTTCCTCTCTTCCTCATCTTTTCTCCCACTTTTTATCCTCATCCTCCTCGTCGTCCTCCTTGTCCTCCTCCTCCTCCTCCTCTTCCTCGCTCTCCTCCTCTTCCTCTGTCAATTCTTGGACGCCGCAATTATCGTTTTCGTGACTGTGCGGCGCTGGTCACTTCGTCGCTCGTCAAGAGGTCAGTCGAGCTGTTTAAGAAGGTTCGGCTATATTCGGTCAGTCTATAGTCGACGGTCAGTTCAGCCGTTGACCGCAGTCGTCCATTTAGTAAGACGAGACCATCCGAAAGGGGTGAGAGGGTCAGGTATCCTCGTCTAGCTCTCAAAGGCAGAGGCTCGCACGCACGTTCTCCACTCCAAAGTATCCATTAATAGATCGAGGGGTGCAGGAAAGGGAGAGGAGGAAAAGGAAGAGACAAATAGCGAAACAGAGGGACGGATGGAGGCAGAGAAAGAGAGTAACAAAGAGAGACAGGGTGAGATTTAGGCAAAGATAGAGAGAAGGACGAAGATGATGCAGGCGTGATGGTTCGTGCTCAAAATCAGAAGTACTATGTATGCTCTAAGCCTCTAAGCCACAGTGAAACCTAGGTGAGACCTAGGCAAACATACAGGAGAAGAGACAGGTAGAGAGACATATATTAACGCAGAAAGAAGAAGTAAGCAGATGAACAAGACGGGCTGAACAGAAATATAGAAGGACACCAGGATTTAGGAAATCATAACAAGAAACGAAAATCACGGAAAATTAAAAGACGGAAGAAAAAAAGGAAGAAAGGAGAAATGAAGAGTAATAATCATAAAAATAAGTAAGCAAAAAAAGAAAGGAAAATACGTCGTTGACTGACTTAGTTAGAGAAACAGGCTGACTGATAGAGACATACCGACAGATAGACAGAGAATGGGAAAGAGAGAGACATGCAGACAGACACAGAGATATCCGAAGACATATATAGACAGAGAGAAAGAGAAAAAGAAGCAGACAGGGTGTGATCTGAAGCGATAAATCGTCAAATGACAGTCCAGTGTATTTAAAGTCAGCTAAACAGAGGCAAGCGTCTCTATGACGACGGCAGAAGCCGCTTTCTCGACCATCATCGGCGTCGCTCGAATGTCCATAATTGCACGAAGATACAGCGACGGAACTTGTTTTGCAAGAGAAACGACGACCACAAATTACCATCACAGCAAACACGAGTCCAGTTAAATTTAGCCAGTGAAGAGCGATGATGAAACAGAGTGAGTGAGTGAGTGAGTGAGTGAGTGAGTGAGTGAGTGAGTGAGTGAGTGAGTGAGTGAGTGAGTGAGTGAGTGAGTGAGTGAGTGAGTGAGTGAGTGAGTGAGTGAGTGAGTGAGTGAGTGAGTGAGTGAGTGAGTGAGTGAGTGAGTGAGTGAGTGAGTGAGTGAGTGAGTGAGTGAGTGAGTGAGTGAGTGAGTGAGTGAGTGAGTGAGTGAGTGAGTGAGTGAGTGAGTGAGTGAGTGAGTGAGTGAGTGAGTGAGTGAGTGAGTGAGTGAGTGAGTGAGTGAGTGAGTGAGTGAGTGAGTGAGTGAGTGAGTGAGTGAGTGAGTGAGTGAGTGAGTGAGTGAGTGAGTGAGTGAGTGAGTGAGTGAGTGAGTGAGTGAGTGAGTGAGTGAGTGAGTGAGTGAGTGAGTGAGTGAGTGAGTGAGTGAGTGAGTGAGTGAGTGAGTGAGTGAGTGAGTGAGTGAGTGAGTGAGTGAGTGAGTGAGTGAGTGAGTGAGTGAGTGAGTGAGTGAGTGAGTGAGTGAGTGAGTGAGTGAGTGAGTGAGTGAGTGAGTGAGTGAGTGAGTGAGTGAGTGAGTGAGTGAGTGAGTGAGTGAGTGAGTGAGTGAGTGAGTGAGTGAGTGAGTGAGTGAGTGAGTGAGTGAGTGAGTGAGTGAGTGAGTGAGTGAGTGAGTGAGTGAGTGAGTGAGTGAGTGAGTGAGTGAGTGAGTGAGTGAGTGAGTGAGTGAGTGAGTGAGTGAGTGAGTGAGTGAGTGAGTGAGTGAGTGAGTGAGTGAGTGAGTGAGTGAGTGAGTGAGTGAGTGAGTGAGTGAGTGAGTGAGTGAGTGAGTGAGTGAGTGAGTGAGTGAGTGAGTGAGTGAGTGAGTGAGTGAGTGAGTGAGTGAGTGAGTGAGTGAGTGAGTGAGTGAGTGAGTGAGTGAGTGAGTGAGTGAGTGAGTGAGTGAGTGAGTGAGTGAGTGAGTGAGTGAGTGAGTGAGTGAGTGAGTGAGTGAGTGAGTGAGTGAGTGAGTGAGTGAGTGAGTGAGTGAGTGAGTGAGTGAGTGAGTGAGTGAGTGAGTGAGTGAGTGAGTGAGTGAGTGAGTGAGTGAGTGAGTGAGTGAGTGAGTGAGTGAGTGAGTGAGTGAGTGAGTGAGTGAGTGAGTGAGTGAGTGAGTGAGTGAGTGAGTGAGTGAGTGAGTGAGTGAGTGAGTGAGTGAGTGAGTGAGTGAGTGAGTGAGTGAGTGAGTGAGTGAGTGAGTGAGTGAGTGAGTGAGTGAGTGAGTGAGTGAGTGAGTGAGTGAGTGAGTGAGTGAGTGAGTGAGTGAGTGAGTGAGTGAGTGAGTGAGTGAGTGAGTGAGTGAGTGAGTGAGTGAGTGAGTGAGTGAGTGAGTGAGTGAGTGAGTGAGTGAGTGAGTGAGTGAGTGAGTGAGTGAGTGAGTGAGTGAGTGAGTGAGTGAGTGAGTGAGTGAGTGAGTGAGTGAGTGAGTGAGTGAGTGAGTGAGTGAGTGAGTGAGTGAGTGAGTGAGTGAGTGAGTGAGTGAGTGAGTGAGTGAGTGAGTGAGTGAGTGAGTGAGTGAGTGAGTGAGTGAGTGAGTGAGTGAGTGAGTGAGTGAGTGAGTGAGTGAGTGATATAGTGACAATCACATATAGTCACACACTCACTCACTCACTCGCTCGCTCGGCGAGCCGTGAATGAATGAGCGATTGAGCAAGTTAGCGTGTGAGTGAGCGAGTGAATGAACGAGTGAAATTAGTAAGTGAGTGAGTAAATGCATCAGTAAGTAAGTCAGTCAGTCAGTCAGTAAGTCAGTGAGGAGATTTCATCGTCGAATGACAATTATCTTATCCTGCTGAGCAGCTAGTAAGAATCGTTCGTTCGTCCATCTCCCTCATCTGCTAATGCCCCTCCCTTCCTCAAATGCACCTCCTCCCTCTAATGCTCATCCTCCCTCTAATGCTCCTCCTCTCTCTAATGCTCCTCCTCCCTCTAATGCTCCTCCTCTCTCTAATGCTCATCCTCCCTCTAATGCTCCTCCTCTCTCTAATGCTCCTCCTCCCTCTAATGCTCCTCCTCTCTCTAATGCTCCTCCTCCCTCTAATGCTCCTCCTCTCTCTAACGCTCCTCCTCCCTCTAATGCTCCTCCTCCCTCTAATGCTCCTCCTCTCTCTAATGCTCCTCCTCCCTCTAATGCTCCTCCTCTCTCTAATGCTCCTCCTCCCTCTAATGCTCCTCCTCTCTCTAACGCTCCTCCTCCCTCTAATGCTCCTCCTCCCTCTAATGCTCCTCCTCTCTCTAATGCTCCTCCTCCCTCTAATGCTCCTCCTCTCTCTAACGCTCCTCCTCCCTCTAATGCTCCTCCTCCCTCTAATGCTCCTCCTCTCTCTAATGCTCCTCCTCCCTCTAATGCTCCTCCTCTCTCTAACGCTCCTCCTCCCTCTAATGCTCCTCCTCCCTCTAATGCTCCTCCTCTCTCTAATGCTCCTCCTCTCTCTAATGCTCCTCCTCCCTCTAATGCTCCTCCTCTCTCTAACGCTCCTCCTCCCTCTAATGCTCCTCCTCCCTCTAATGCTCCTCCTCCCTCTAATGCTCCTCCTCCCTCTAATGCTCCTCCTCTCTCTAATGCTCCTCCTCTCTCTAATGCTCCTCCTCTCTCTAATGCTCCTCCTCTCTCTAATGCTCCTCCTCTCTCTAATGCTCCTCCTCTCTCTAATGCTCCTCCTCCCTCTAATGCTCCTCCTCTCTCTAACGCTCCTCCTCCCTCTAATGCTCCTCCTCCCTCTAATGCTCCTCCTCCCTCTAATGCTCCTCCTCCCTCTAATGCTCCTCCTCTCTCTAATGCTCCTCCTCCCTCTAATGCTCCTCCTCTCTCTAATGCTCCTCCTCTCTCTAATGCTCCTCCTCTCTCTAATGCTCCTCCTCTCTCTAATGCTCCTCCTCTCTCTAATGCTCCTCCTCCCTCTAATGCTCCTCCTCTCTCTAACGCTCCTCCTCCCTCTAATGCTCCTCCTCCCTCTAATGCTCCTCCTCCCTCTAATGCTCCTCCTCCCTCTAATGCTCCTCCTCTCTCTAATGCTCCTCCTCTCTCTAATGCTCCTCCTCTCTCTAATGCTCCTCCTCTCTCTAATGCTCCTCCTCTCTCTAATGCTCCTCCTCTCTCTAATGCTCCTCCTCTCTCTAATGCTCCTCCTCTCTCTAATGCTCCTCCCTCGGGTCTTTCGTGTCTCGCCCTTACTCCCATCCATCGGTTAATGCATTTAGTGCGAACTGGGATGCAAACGACCGACTCGTGTTTGTCAGAGACGACTATTTGTAGAACTAAGACCGTCTACACCAGATTCGAAATTATGCTGCAACGCTACCGTCTTTGTCTGTCCGTCCAGCCGTCTGTCTATGTGCGTCTCTCCCCGTCTGTCTGTCTGTCTGTCTAGTTGCTTCTCTGTCTGTCTGTCTGTCTGTCTGTCCGTCTGTCTATCTCTCTACATCGCTCTCTATCTTGATGCTTTTATCTTCCTGTGTCTGCCTATTCGTATGTCTCAATGTTTGCCTTTGTGTCACTGTCATTGTCTGCACCTGCCGCTAAACCTTCTTGTGCGATTCTTTGTGTTTGTCTCTCTGCCTCTCTATTTATCTCTATGTCCGTCGCTGTATATGTTTTTCTGTATCTCTAAAGCTGAAATGATGTGAAATCTTTGTGTGTGTGTGTGTGTGTGTCTTAGTGTCTGCTTAAGTGTCCGTCTCGTTGTCTGCCTGTCTCCAAATTAGATCTGTAGCGGCGCCTAGCGAGCGTTTCGTGACTCTTTGAGGCGTCGCTTCAGCAGAAGGAAGAAGCGCTTAAGATCTTCGAAAGCAGAAGCAACACCAATTCCAATTAATGCATCGTCGCCTAAACCAACAGAATATTTACTTAGCCCAGGTTAAGGAAAGAGCTAAGGTTGAAGATGGATGGATGGATGGATGGATGGATGGATGGATTGCTGGATTGTTGGATTGCTGGATTGCTGGATGGATGGATGGATTGATGGATGGATTGCTGGATTGTTGGATTGATGGATTGCTGGATGGATGGATGGATGGATGTGTGGGTGGGTGGTTGGATGGATGGATTTTACAGAGAGATTTAAGAACTCTCATTGTATTTGGCAATGCTACGCGAATTGAAATAAACACATAATCAAAATATTTCGACCGTCTTGGGAACGGCATTGACAGAGGTGACCTTCTGCTCTGTGACAGAGGTGACCTTCTGCTCTGTGACAGAGGTGACCTTCTGCTCTGTGACAGAGGTGACCTTCTCTGTTGTAGGAAGACCCCTCGATGTCTACATCAACATTAACGTCAACGACATCAGCTCCATCAGCGAAGTCAGAATGGTCAGTTAATTAGCATAATCAATTAACATTATCAATTTGCATTATCAATAAACATTATCTGTGAACATAATCTATTAACAAATTAACATTATCAATTAACATTATCCACGACATTTACAAATGCAATCATTTTCGTCTGTTTTGAAAAGAAATAATTCTGCATGCTGATTCAGCTGACCATTACAGTTGTGCTCTATACAAACCGCCATCGTTCTTCATTTACATCTATTTGCATTTAATTCATGCCTTCTGATGCTTCGACTCTTCATAACGATCATCATTTTCGCCATCGTCGTCGTCGTCGTCATCATCATCATCATCACCATAATTTATTATGTCGCTATGTCGTGTTATAATTTCGTTACGTAGTGTTAAAATGTCGCTCTGCAGTGTTGAAATGTCGCACTGTAGTGTTAAAATGTCGTTATGTAGGACTATTCGATGACGCTATACCTGCGTCAGGTGTGGAAGGATGATCGCCTAGACTTCACAAAGTATAATCACGATCGGAGGTAAGAATCACCTGTCGATCTAATCAACATAATACTTCCTTGTGTGAATTAAACGAATCGCTGAGCGACAGTTCTATCTTGAACATTCCATTCTGCTCAAAACTTTTGTCTATTTTATGGAACACATTGTTAATTTGTTATGCAACCTGTACGGCAGTGTTGGTTAGAGGTGGCCGATTGTAGAGCACGGTCACCGATTGGTTAGATCGCCTGCCTAGTAGTAGTGGAAGTAGTACTAGCAGTAGTATGGGAAAGAGCAATAGTAGTTGGAATAATAATTTTGAAGTTGTAACAATTAAAATAAAAATGATTTATCACTGGATTCTTATCTATCTCAGTAGATCTATTTATATTGATATAGAATCCATGCGATCGTGTGTGTGTGCGTAGTTTTCACGTAGCGGCGCTAAAATAGATATATAAGTAAAAAAAAATAATTGTGCAACACCACTGATGCTCTTACGCCCGCAATAACTGCTTGATCACTGGTCCCTCGCTATGTGTGTGTATGTATGTGTGTGTGTCTGTGTGTGTGTGTGTGTGTGTGTGTGTATCTATCTGTGTGTATTTGTGTATGTTGTGTCCAATGACAGTATAACTCTCAACCACAATCAGTTCGATCGTCTCTGGACTCCGGATGTGTTCATTCGCAACCTGAAGTCTGGTCTCTTTCACTCCATCACCGTTCCAAATCGACTGATCCGCCTCTCGCCAGATGGCAGCATCCTCTACAGCCAGAGACTCGCCTTGACCCTGGCCTGCGACATGATCCTCGATAAGTACCCCATGGACAGTCAACAGTGCTACATCGAATTCGGCAGCTGTAAGTTGTCGGCATCATCATCGTCATCACCACCACCATCAAAATCATCATCATCATCATCGTCAACAACAACAAAAAACAAAACAACAACAGTAACATGAACAAAATCAACATAATCAATGTTATCATCGCCGTCATTATCATCATCAGCAACATCATCATCATCATCATCATCATCATTATCATCATCATCTTCTTCAGTATCATTATGAACAACGACATCACCATCAACGACATCATCATCATCATCATTGCAACCAATATTGTAACTCATCGTCATCACCGTCGTCATCGTTATCATCCTCCTTCGTATCGTTATAATCATTGAAATCATTATCATGATAGGAATTTCATTTTGTAAACTGAAGTATTTGTACTTTTAGACCTCTACAGTTCTTCGTTAGCCTTCTCTGAAATCCTTTCCTCTTCCCTGTAATGTTATCGTTATTGTGATCTCCAAATTTCTATAGCGCCACTCTAGAGCTGTGCGCTAAGTACTAGCTCATTCACGGGCTCTCTAGTCAGTTAGCGTTGATGTGGCGGTGCGTTCTGCATTAGCGAGAGGCGTCAGCTGGAGAATCCGTGAGACGGAGCATTTGATGGAGCTTGTTAGAGGCGCTTAGTGCTTGCCGGAAATTGGAGGAAATGGCGGGAAATGAGGAGGCACCATCTGAGATGGAAAAGGTAGAATTGGTTGGAATCGGATCGAATTATGACGAAGCAGTGATCAACACCGCCTTCGTATTACAATGCGTCGCTTCGGTCTCTAATCGGATGCTGTAGAACTCTTCATCTCCATGGAACGCACTCCGCAAATGGTGGACACGACAAAAAATGTCAGCTGTCTCTGTATCTGTATCTGTCTCTATATCTGTCTGTATGTGTGTCTGTTTGTCCATCCGTCCGTCTGTCTGTTTGTCTGTCTGTCTGTCTATCTCTCTATCTGTCAATCTCTCTCTCTCTCTCTCTCTCTCTCTCTCTCTCTCTCTCTCTCCATCTACATCTTTCGCTCTATATACATCTCTCTCACACACAAACACTTGCTCTCTTTCTCTCTGTCTGTCTGTCTGTCTCTCTCTCTCTTTCTGTCTCTCTCTCTGTCTCACTCTTTCTCTTGCTCTCTTTTCTCCATCTATCTAACTTTCTTTCTTTCTCTATCTTCACTTTGCCTGTCTGTCTGTCTGTCTGTCTGTCTGCCTGTCCCTCTCTCTCCCGACTGAGACTGGTCCATAATTCCAGTCGATCATTGGCATCCTAAACTCCCTCGGAATGAATGAACAGGCAGGAAGACGATGACCCGGGTTTCTCCACTCGCCTAAATGCGCCGACGCGAAGAATTTTGAAGGCGCTAGTACTTCCTACCATGACTGCCTTTCAATAAATGACTCAATCTTTTCTTTTAGCACTACATTCATGATGTCCTCTGTTGCACTGATGTTGTTTATCTCATTTGTTGCAGTTGTTTGTGGCAAGTTTTCGTCTGTTGTTGTTATTACTGTTGTTGTTGCTGTTGTTGTTACTGCTAGACGCCTATACAAGAGAGGATCTGGAGTTCCACTGGAGGAGTGACGCTCCTGCGATGGAGATGAACAAGGACATCAGTCTCCCAGAGTATACCATATTCAACATTTCGCATGTCGTCTGCACCAAGAATATCAGCAGCACTGGTCAGTGGTCAATAGTCAGTGGTCAATGGTCATTTGTAAGTGGTCAATAGTCAATGGTCAGCGGTCAATAGTCAAAAGTCAATAGTCAGTAGTCAGTGGTCTGTAGTCAGTGGTCAGTGGTCTGCAGTCAGTGATCTGTAGTCAATGGTCGGTGGTCAGCGGTCAGTTGTCAGCGGTCAATGGTCACAGTCAATAGTCAGTGGTCAGTGGTCTGCAATCAGTGCTCTGCAGTCAGTGGTCAGTGGTCTGCAGTCAGTAAGTGCTCTGTAGTCAGTGGTCAGTGGTCTGCAGTCAGTGATCTGTAGTCAGTGGTCAATGGTCAATGGTCGGTGGTCGGTGGTCATTGCAAAAGGATCCATTTGTCTTTTGTTACAATGACCACAATATGTTTCTGATATACTACAGTAGCCATAAGAAGCTGTTGCCATTCCGATATATCTACTGCTCTGCGTTATTGCTGTACTCGTGTTGAAACAGCTACCGTTGCCGTAGCCATATTACCATTATTATGCGGTTGACAAGCAACTGTTTCCACTTTTTGCAACTCGATTTCGATAAGCGCATCTAAATGAGACGCGGCAGGAACTACTTTCGATGTTGTTGTTGTATTACTCCGCTCCAATCTCTTCAGCCCACCCCTCCGCTCTGTCGATAAAGCGTGTGTCCACCTTCAACACGTGCTCGGCTCAATGGCTGCCCATTCCTCCTCAGAGCAGGATCTGCCGGCGGTGGATCGACGGGAAGCCAGAGCACGGTCGGATAAAAGCCTTGGCGCTCGGCTGAGTCTCACCGACTCCGTTCTTATGAAGCCAATCTATGCTAGCTCGCTCGCTCGCTCGTTCTCGTCGGAAGATGACGCCAGGCGTATACCGCCACCAACAGCACCGCTACGAAAGGCACTTAGAGAAGGGAGCAGTCTCCCAACCAACCCCAACTATGGAAGGCACTACGGTAGAATGAAGTGGACCGACAGAAGCATAAAGAGACAGAGAGATAGATTGACATCCTGCCTGCCTGCTTGCTTTCCTGCCTGGAATCAGCGGCCGCTGTCTTTTCATCGCTCAATTCACTTCCTTGCAAAAAACGGCCAAACACTCACTATTTCTCCATGAGACTTTGAAGCATCTGGTATCTAATTGCATCTTCTCCTGGCGGCTGAATCACTTTCATCTCAGAGTCACATTGTTATAGTGACCATGATTGTCAGTAGTAACATAGACATCCATACATCCAACCATACATTCACACATACAAACACATGTACATCCACACGTAGTACATGCATAATCATTCGTTCATGTGGAAATTTATATAGCGCCCCGTCAAGATACCTACACGGAGGAGCTCTATAGATGGACTGGTCGAGAAGATGTCAAACGTCATTACGAACGAATCAAATACATTAGTTAGTAAAACTATGCACACAAACACCACATACAACAAGCTTACACACACACATACATACATATATGTATATATATACATAGATATATATGTATGCATATAACATACATATTAAATATCTACACTTGTGCATATCGTGTGGCACGGTGGCCGATTGGTTAGAGCGTTCGTCGCGTTACTCTCAGTGTGCACTGAGTGAGAGGGTTCGATCCTCGACTGAGGCGTCAGTCACTGAGTAGGAAACTTGAGCAAAAGTCCTTCGCACATAATTGCATCTGCAGTCGGTCTACAACTGCCATATCGCGTCGTCGAGGCGTATTTGCACTTCTGAGCAAAAATGTTGGAAGTAGAGCGATATCAAATTTCAGAATAAATAAAAATAATAATTAAACAAATATGCTCACATTCTCACACACACACATATGTATGTCTGCATGGACGCGTGTTTGCCGTTGAGCTGTTCGCTCATGCCCTATAACTATTTGCAGGTGACTTTTCCTGCCTAACCTATTACTTACTGCAGGTGACTTTCCCTGCCTGCGGGCCTACATCCACCTGAACCGTCGTCTGAGGGCCTACATCCTGACGACCTACCTGCCCAGCTTCCTCGTCGTCCTCCTCTCCTGGTTGTCCTTCTGGATCGACATGGAATCTGCGCCGGCGCGCACCTCCCTCAGCATCCTCACTGTCCTTACGATCACAACGCAAAGCTCCGGTCTTCTGAGGAGCATGCCCGCCGGATCGTTTACGAAGGCCATCGACGTCTGGATGGCTACCTGCCTCGTCTTTGTCTTCGGAGCGTTCATCGAGTACTCAGTCGTTAATACACTCGCCCGTCGGGAGAAGGCCAAGAAGTCGGCTGCAGCGGCCAGGAAGCAGGAGCAGGACCTGCTGCAGAAGGACCAGCCACAGGAGGAGGAGCCGCCGCCGCCGGGGAGTCCAGCCGTCTGCCATTGTACGGCATCGTCACAGGTGCGTCTGAAGTTGGTCGAGTGGAGGGAAATTTTTAGATGAACGAAGAGGAAAATGAATCATTCATTCATTCATTCATTCGTTATGAGCACTTACATAGTGCCCTTTCAGGAACCTACTCAGGAGCCCAGCCACCACTAAAGGAAAAGACTTGAGGGACGTTTAAAGAAATGAAGGAAAAATGAAATTCATCTTTAGATCCATCTATCAATCCATCTGTCCATCCACAATCCATCCAACGATCCATCTATCAATCCATCTATCCCTCAAACATTTATCCGTCAATTCATCCACCGTAGCCGTCATATTGTCTGCCTGTCTGTCTGTCTGTCTGTCTGTCTGTCTGTCTGTCTGTCTGTCTGCCTGCTATCAATAGTTCAGTACAGCGCCTTTATGCTTCATAATCGATGTTCCCTCCAGATGCATTTCCAAACTATGCAAGTTACATAATCGACTTTCATATCATGTATTCCGCTTTATAATTCTGTATTAAAAATTTTTTCGTCTGTTTCATTTTATTCAATATTATATTGTATGAAATTGCGTTGCATTGTACAGTGTTTCGCTGTTGAGATATTACTGTACAGTAGGATAATATATCGCATTGTATTGTATTTTATTCGATCGTATACAATGCTGCGCTCCATTGGATCTGAACTTTGAACATGGAGTCTAACTCATCCTCTGCCCCTCTACTTTGCTTTGATTGAGCGCCACTTTGAATGACCTACAACCTATGACCTATGACCTATGATCTAGTTGCTTGGTGCTGATGCAAACCCGAGGTTACGATAAGACTGATTTCTGCTTATAAGGAGAGGATGTCGCTGACGAATGGATGGAACGAGGAGAACCTGACGTCTTCCCTCCAGTTGTCCGTATGTGTCTGTCGGAAGACTGGATCTGGAAAAGGGTCCAGAGGGTCGACCAAGAAGAACCCCGACGACGTGGAGGACGAGAGCAACCGGAAGCTGAAGAAGAAGAAGAAGACCTTCTGGAAGGGACTGTGCCACAACAAAGCGATCATGGTCGAGGTCATCTCGAGAGCTCTCTTTCCAATTCTATTTCTCATCTTCAACCTCATCTATTGGCCGATGTACCTTCTGTAAGAGGTCACGCTGACGAGGCCAAACGTCATCTTCTATAAGTATTTGCAGCCTGAGTTACGTCATCGAACGCATTAACATATTCCTTTTGTTCGCCTGTGACAATGGTAACAACCGCCAGTCCACGAAGCTATCTCTGACTGACCAGTTCGTGACCAATAAGGAAATGTTATTTTCAGTTTATAGAACGCTGTGCTTCATTCAATGCATCATTGGAATTTGAGAAACAGCTGAACGTTGGTTGGTTGTGATATGACCGATTTGGCGATTAACATATTTCACAGGTAAGAGATTGAGTTGAAGAGCCGTTGAAGTAATTTTATGGTCTTTCGCCCGCATGTGTAACGCTGATAAATTTCACAGGGTTATAATACATTAACGTGTTTAATTATTGGAATGTCATGCATAGATGATGGACATAGGCCTGTTGCATTTTAACGGAATCTATGGCTCTCTCTATATAAAATTACATTGTTTTCATGTGTCTTTTATATAGCTCCTTTCAGTATCGTTAGAAGCGATGAAACAGGGCTGTCGAATAGTCTAAATAATTGTGATTTATATCCATGCAGTGAGCATTGGTCATATTCATACGAAGCTAAAGTTGTATGCATGCACTTTTAGTTTTCCATAGCGCCTTTAAAACACTTTCAAGCTGTTGAACAGATTTAATAGGAATGATTTATACCCAACCAAACGGCCCATATTGTAAACGAGTTTGCAGATGAACGCATATAATAATTTTATATATAAATATATATATTATATATATATTATATATATATATTATATATATATATTATATATATATACAAGTGTGTGTGACTCATTGTTTGTAGTATTTTTGCCTATTCTCCAAGACGCGGAAGCAAGGTATTCGACATAAGAGTGATAAAGTGGTGTAGGCTTACCTGTACATCCAAATGGTCGTATTCAGCGCTTAAAGCGCCCAAGCACCTCCTCCACCAATAGATATTTCGCTCGTTTTGCAATAATGGGATGGTGTTAATTGGCAGACAGGCAGGGAAACAGACAGGCAGAGAAACAGGTAGCCAGATTGGTTGGCAGGCGTACAGAAGGTGAAACAAATTACACACAACGAAAGACAGTAAAAGAAGGAGAGACGGTGACAGAATATAATACACAGGGCCGTACAGAGGGGGGCCAGCGGGGCCATGGCCCAGGGCGCAATTGTGGAAACGGCGCAAATTTCAGAATTGAATAATAACTATTCCATAAAATGCACTATTTTATAAATGTGGGGGCGCCAGATTGATGCTAAGCACAGGGCGCAATTATTTATCGGTACGGCCCAGATAATGCAATCATTCACCGTCAACGGTTTCACGTTACATTACACAGCGTAAGATTTTCTCGGTAGAAGACGTCGTTTTGTAACTTCTTGTCTAATGCTTCATATAGACCAACACAAACGGTCTAAAACTGTATATTTATTGTACCACCAGGTCAATAAATGACTGTTAACCAGTAAGGGTCAGATGAAAAACAACAGCGATATAATCATATCACTTGCAATTAGAGGGACTAACATTGTAAATTAGGTATTGATGGGCGGCGCCCACCTAGTTGATAGCGCTTTCAGAAGCAATTGACGACAAATTGAGTTAGTTTTAGATAATGACGCAGTCGAGAGTATAACATTAAATTAACTATATTAATAGACTTAATTAATTATGACTGCATATGTTGACTCTGTTATAAGTCATTAATTATTATCGTGTGGCACAGTGGCCGCTCGGTTAGAGCGGTCAGCCCGCAACACTCAGTGTGCGCTGAGTGAGCGGGTTCGACCCTCATCCGAGGCGTCAGTCACTGTGTAGGGACCTTGAGCAAGTCCTTCGCATACAATTGCTCTGCATTACAACTGCAGTTGCGTCGTCGAGGCGTGTGCACTTCTGAGCAAAAGATGTTGGTAGAAGGGCGGTATCAAATTTCGGTAATAAATAAAAAATAAATAAATTATTAACGACTGGAATCTTTTAATTAGATCACTCCCTACTACCAAATTAACCAATTTATTAGAGTGCTGTTACAATTATTGCTGATCAAAGAAAGACGGGTATGAACTCGTGGAAAATTGAAGCGCACTATGATCTAGGTCATTGACCCAGTTTTCGTCGACTTCCCAGCCTTTTCATGTTAGTCCCAGACATGGCGATGACGCACAGATATGGCAGCATTGGTAATATCATTGATTAGGTTATGATAACTCTATCGATTCGGGTAAGCTCATAGTAACTTTATCGATTATGGTGTAGTAATGTCATCGATTAGGTTATGATAATTTTATCGAATATGGTGTAGCAACTTCTTCGATTAGCCTATGGGAAGTGTTGGGAACATTTTCGATTTGGACAGTTTGACACAGTGGTTTACCGTTGCAATGAAATGGTAATCGCAACTTTATCGATTACAGTTCGTTTTTTTCAACCAACAGCGAACTACTTTGTCAGCCAGCTTGAACAACAATTTCTCTATCATTGATTTCAGACAATTTAATAGTATACTAATAGGCTTACTCTGATTATATATATATATATATATATATATATATATATATATATATATATATATATATATATATATATATATTAATATGCACAATACATTCGTTATTTATTTAAAATGCGGTTTAATCATGCAAATTATGATTCACCAAGATATGAATTGTTTTGCTACCTGTAACGTAAGCTGTATACAAACGATACAGTTTTTCATGTGTTTATGTCGATATATCAGACGTTTATATGGAGCACGTTTACACAAGGACATGGGATAACATTCTTTTGTCGATATAAATAAAATACAGTAATATTCAATAGGGACATATTTATTGCTGTGAATTATTAATTAATCAGCTTTCCATAGTTCGTACATCCGAATAACTACAGACGAACATATTATAGCGAATATAACACAATTAATCGACAAATTAGCACTAATTAATATCTTAATCTTTGAAAATAAGTTCTTGTACTACTCTGTAGTTTCTTTTCGCTTCGATGCCTAGAATTTAGATGGGTTTTCACCAGCGATTCTGCTAATGAATATTCATAATTAAAACAGATGCTAATGAATATTCATAATTAAAAGAGGTCAAGGCAGACGTGTTTCAAGGACTGTTCAAAAGGAAAAACAATGATCGTGCGTTTGATGTTATTTTGTAGCGCCTCTGTAATTGTCCGCGAGTGATTGTCAGTGTTGCGTGTTTACGTAATGTGTAATCAACCTGTGCCTAGGTAGCTGGAGTTGTGTTACAACTGAGTGGACTAATTTATTGTGCGACGTTATAAATAATAAAATTCGATGATATGTTGAGTCACGTGTTGCGTTGTAGGCCTCGATGGATGGATGGATGGATGGATGGATGGATGGATGGATGGATGGATGGATGGGTGGGTGGGTGGGTGGGTGGGGGCTAGGGTGGGTGGGTCGATGGATGGATGGATGGATGGATGGATGGATGGATGGATGGATGGATAAATGGAATGAATAAATGGAATGAATAAATGGAATGAATGAATAACTGAATGAATGAACGAATGGATGGGTAGGTGGGTGGGTGGGTGGGTGGATAGATGATGGATGGATTTTAAAATGTATTGATAAATGGTTAATTGATGCATGATCTGTTTCATGATTGATGAATGGATGGATGGATCGATGAATGAATTGATGAATGGGTGGATCGATGGATGGCTTGATGAATGGATGATCAAATGGATGGGTAAACTGTCAACTTGATGATCAATTTGTGATTAGAAGCATGGTTAGAATGTCATACTTATGAATTTATGAATGAAAAGATGTACAGAAGGATGGCTGAATAGACTCAGGTATGCTGTAGGCTGGCATGATGAACGGCAACAGCTTCAAAGCGATTGCTGAAAAAAACTTCTTTCCCTGCGTTGATCTTCGTGAAATCCTCTCCAACGATCGGTCTAGAGTTCTTCATCTCTCGTCAACTTCTAAAAAAATTAGCTGTAAAAGAATTTCATTACAAAAATCAGGAATGCCGCTTCGCTGCTTTATTTGGGGAAAGTTAACAAGTGTTGAAAAGATTCGGAATGGTGAATACCTTATATCCAGAGCAGATGAGGAGAAAAGTTAGACAGGGCACATGGAATAACTTTCCTTTAAGCTTTGCTTGTGCTCTTAGCTAGGAACTCGGTCCACGCCATTCACAAGCTTTCTCCCACCTGTCTGACTATTTCTAATGAAAACAGTACTGTTCTTTATAGTCGCAGTTTGGTTGGGAGCGCCTCTTACAGGGGCGGCAATCCTGGAGGGTCGAGGAGGATAAGTCTCCCCACGTTTTACAGAGAGGGGACACGTTTTACGAGTGTCCCCCTCCCAACATTTCCTACCCCTATCATTGGGTGTACCCCACCTGTCAGAATTCGCAGCCTCTGAACTTAAACGAGTAGAAAAGTTGTGTCATCGGGAAAGCTAAATAAGAAATAAGTAAGTACGTTATGTGACGATTTGCCACCAATAATAATAACGAGTTGTCAAACGTTACCATATAATTTCTAAGGATTTAAAGGGAGGTGAGTGAATTCTGCTTTACCCTGATAAAAGACTTTCTTTGGAAGTCTGCAGTCAGTCACCTACGACAAATGATAGAATATATAGTTGTTGCTGTTGATGCTCTACCGATTATGAAGGTGATGATCATCATGATAATGGTGATACGTAATAAAGGTGATAATGATGATAATGACTGATATAATGAAGGCAGTGGTGGTGATGGTATGATGATATTGATGACAGTATTAATGATGATGACAGTATTAATGATGATGACAGTATTAATGATGATGATAGTGTTAATGATGACGATGATGATGATTGCATGACGAGGATGAGGATGAGGCTGATGATGAGGAAGAGGAGGAGGGAAAAGAGGAGAATGACCTTGATGATCAAGATCATAACGGAAAGGAGAGGTCACGGGAGGAGATGGGAGAGGAGAAGAGGAGGAGAGGGGAGGAGTTTGAGGAGAGGAGGGAAGTGGAAGAGAGGAGAGGGAGATTAGAAGAGGGAAGAGAGGAGAGAGGAGAGAATTTTTCACAGTAATTACCAGCTCCCTTGGGGATAAAGTGACCCATACTCTCTCGTTCGTGTAAGATTACCTGTCCATTCGGCGGAATATTTGTTCGAATGGCCCTTTGATGAAGCGGCATCGTAGGTCGATAGTTGTTACGTATTGGAAACTTCGGATGGTCCTCGTCTCCCTGCATCAACTCTCTCAGCTGTGACAACTGCCGGAGCAGACGAGCACACAGACAACAGCGAAATCATTAGCTACTGGTCGTCACGTCGTTAACTTGCACTGTTAAAATCATTAATAGTTGCACAAGTAACAAGTTCCATTAACGTAGAATAATGTTTAAAAAGAAATTCTGAAGCAGTCAACGATAGAGGATTGGTCAGCGCGCTCGCCTTGTAGCGTGGAGAGTATAGGTTCGGTTCGGGCTTCCTCCACTTATACAGTAACCGTAGGCTACAGGGACCTTAAACAGTCCTTCACACATAGGGTTAGGTCAAGGGTTCGTGTTAGGGTTATGGATAGCGTTAACAGCTCAGCCCCGTCAATTGACGCTTTGGTCGTTAGATAGCAGCGATTAATACTACAATGCAAATAAAACTGACTTAGAGAGTCAAATCTGCACTCGCGAAAATATTTTTTGCAACAACAAAGTTTATTTTCCGCACTGCTTGAAATAGTATTTCTGACCACAGCTGTGCATTTAAACAATTTCTTTCTCGTAGTAATTGTCAATAATTGGTTTGCTGGGCATGCAAACATTTTACTATAACATCTACTTGAAAATCTCAAAGACCTTCGTTATGAACACGTAGCGGTTATATGAATGAATGCCTACTCTTCAATAACCCTAAGCCTGCTCACTTATGAATTTATTAAACCTATCACACGCGCAAGGCTAATGAATATGAAGCGAGAGACAAAATTATTATCCAGAGATGTATCCAGGAGCACTCTCAGTAAGACCAGACCCACAGTCCTCGGATTATAAATCCAAAATTCAGAGCCATACCGAATAGTCCACGATGGTGGCTGTCATCCACCGGTCTCATCTTACACGCGAAAAGTCAAATGCATACGTGTTGGCTTGTGACGTAGATTGGCTTGTTGAAGATCACCCAGGTAACCGTCTCCAGGCAACCGGGTTGGCTTAGCGACCCCTCGTAAGTGACGTAATCGTCCGTCTGGGGCAACATGGCGTTAATTGACAGATGTCGCACTTCGACTTTCTGTCCTGTAAATATTGACGCTAGACCGGAAGTAAATGGCAGGCGGTTGATCAACCTCTAAGATTTGACGCAGCGCTTAAGCATCTGAAGATAGAGGAAGAATTAGACATCCAGGTATCAACAGACAAGAAGGAATGATTTGAACGGAAACACACAGAGAATGAGAAACGATGGATTAACTCTGGAAGCTGAGAGGCATGGAACTGGAAGGGCTTGATGACAAGAAGACTGGTGTCTTACCAGTCTTCTTGTCATCAAGCCCTTCCATCATTCCTTCTTGTCTGTTGATACCTGGATGTCTAATTCTTCCTCTATCTTCAGATGCTTAAGCGCTGCGTCAAATCTTAGAGGTTGATCAACGAATCAAAAGTGAAGAAACAATTCCGATGCAAAATTCTGAGCAATCATAATAACAGACGACAGAAGAAGAGAGATAGACAGACAGACAGAGTCAGACAGAGAGACAGAGTCAGACAGAGAGACAAAGACAGAGAGAGCAAAGAAATTATTACACGTGTGTATATTGTGTAACCTTTGTATCGAATAGTCGCAAAATTTCCTATGATTCTGTCGAACTCCGCATTTGACTGTTGATTGTCAATCTGAAAAGTAATGAAATAAATTCTAATGAGGCACAAAATAATGCGCCAACACAAAATAATTATACTACATTCTCAGAGATATCATATAGCATATATATTTATAATAAATATTTATGTGTGTGTGTGTGTGTGTGTGTGTGTTTGTGTGTGTGTGTGTGCGTGTGGCAGTCTGATAAAGCAGTGGGCATTGGGCATGTGCCTCAGGAAAAATAGTCTTTAGTCATTAAATTCTGTTGACCTTTGAGATAAGAAAGGAACCGAGGTGAAGGAAGGAAAGGCAGAGGAGGAAGAAGGATTATGATAGGTGCAAGATGTCCGTCTGCATGTCTGTTCATCTATCCGTCTGTCAACCTTATTTGTATGTGTGTATCTGCGTCCATCTCTCTTCCAATCTGCCAGATTCTGCCTGTCTGACTCGGTCTATATTCCCGTCTCACCCTGCTGGACCCTGTCTGTTTGGCAAGACTGACAATTCATGCTACAACAGTCCGTCAGTCCTTCCGTTTGTCAGTTTGTCTCTCACTCTGTCTGCTTACATTCTCTAGATTTCATTGTCTGCAGTTTGCTTATGTCCGCCTGTGTCTGCCTACAAGTGCCGCCGTCTGTATGTGTGTCTGTCTGTTTTTGTCAATTTGCATGCATGGCTGTCTGCTTTTCGTTCTGTTGTCGTCTGTCCTTTAGATTGTCTGCTATAGACTCCTTGTGACCAGGACTTCATCGGAGTCGAAGATCCTTTCGATGAGTTGGACAAAGAATTGGCGACTCCTCTCATTTAATTAACCGATCCATTTAAATTCACTCGAACGGATCCACCTCGTCCAAACGAATGGGCTCTATTCTAATTTTATCTCTCTTTCTCTGACTCTCTCTCTCTGTCATTCTGTCTCTCTGTTTCTCTATATGTCTGTCTGTATGTCTGTCTGTCTCTCTCTCTCTTTGTCGATCTCTGCTCTCTATGTTTACCTATTCTCTCTAACACTCTCTCTTTCAGATTCTCTCCCTTCCTTCAGTTCCTTTCTTCTTTCCTTCATCGGTGTCTCGTTTGACTGCCACGAATACATCTATAGGCTAATCTAGGACCTATTGGTGGTTTCATAGGCCTTATTATTCGAAATATTATCGTAATATGATAGATGAGCCTGCCTTTGCTAGCAGACTGACAATGGCCAATCCGTTGGTAGAGTGCAGGGCTTGACTGAGATTTGAATGCAGTTCCGAATTGTAGCCAATTACCTGAATCTAAAATGTATCGACAATTATAGTCAATTCGTGCTCACCAGTAAGGCAAGGACTTTTATTTTATAGGTAGCCTAGTCTTACTACAGGCCCCTATATAGGCCCTACTGTCTTAAGTTTGCTTAACTGTATATTATGTACAGGAGAAAAGTTGATCTTTGTTTTATAGTTTAGATGATGTTATTTATATACAGGATTCAATTAATATAAATGTTTGTCTGTATTTATATACACGATCGATTTCAACGATTAGCGCAATAACATTTAGCAAAGCTCTACAACAGCCCCATTCGGCGTCCTGGTACTTCAAAATTTACGCCAAATCACTGGTAGTAATGTAGGCGTAACTTATTTATAGTATCCTACTATGTGTAGGTCTGCAAACCTCGGCTGGAAAATGTGATCCGTTGATCGTATGTTCAGATCCTGTTTCGTCTACGCTTCCGAAGTGAATGACGATCTGTACCACTCGGTACTGGTACGACAGAGGACCACCGCTGATGTTCACGTAGCTATTGCTGGAATGCTCCACCATCAGACTGATGTCATGGCCCGTATTCACGAGCGTAGCACCCACCTGTAAGATAATAGCCATTGTGAAGACAATTGCGCTGGAATTCATGCAGATGAGGTGAAGCAAATCAAGGTAAGCCAAGCTGAGCGAATATGAGCAACGGTAAGGTCAGTTAAGACGAGGAAGGTGAATGGACGTAAGATAGGGTGAAGAAGTTTAAGTTATGCAAACTAGTAATGTAAGTGTGATTGAAAACTTATATGCTGCTAAACATGAGTGGTAAGACACGATATCAAATTGGAAATTAAGAGGGAAGCTATATCAATAATATAAAATTATTAGCAACATCGAGCGCCTCTGAGTAGGTTTTTTGAAGGGGCGCTATATAAATGTTCGAAATGAATGAATGAATTAATAGATTGCTTCGAATAATTACAATTCCTGATATTGACGTCCAGCTAATAATCGAATGATAATGATAATGAAGATGCTGATGGCAATGAAGTGAAAGCGTTCATGCTTGCCCAAAGATCAATCCGACCAGACTGACCGTGTGTCTGTCGATGGTGATGGCTTGGAGACGAGGGTCGTAGAGGATCGTCTCAGGGTCGATATCGACGGGCGACTGGCGTTTCCCTTTGCTGCACAGGCTCCACTCAGGGTTCACCAAACCCCAGAACTCAGGACCTACTCACCAACCAACCAACCACAACCAAACCATGCGAAACCGTGGTCGTCAAGCGTAATATTTCCAATCAAGTTCTGGGAGTTAGTCATTTGAATTTCCTTTCAAACCATGCATTGGTAATTCAATCAATTTGAAACACCTGAATCTCCATCCATCCTGCAGAACTGTGAACGGCCCTTCTAGATCAGGTAGCTTCAGTTTAACGACACTGTGTGATAGAAAATAAAACCTCAGTGTCACCCTCCTCCTTTATCCAAGCTTGAGACTGCGCCTGCCAGACTGCAAGCAGCGACGTGGTTCTCCAGGATCAACAATGAATTGGGTCTACTATATATATATATTTATATATATATATATATATTTATATATAATTTTATACATTATATAGGCTATATATTAATCATGAACTATTCGAAATTTAAATCACCAACCGCCGACTCTGCTGACCAAGCAACCACCAGATTGCAAAGCACTCGAAAATAATTCACCCCCTCATCACTTTGCACCTGTATGCAACCAACACCACCACACCTGTATAATACTACTAAATACCTGTAGATGTCTCTGTGCC
>OY365815.1:29340861-29493361 GCA_959347315.1 Bimastos eiseni | reverse complement strand
GTTTTGTAGATATGATTGTAGAGCCTAACAATTTTTTTACGTCATCTCTCGGATAGGTTACACTGGTGGAAATAATAATCGCATCACTGAAAACGGCTAAAAATCGGTTTAATACGTTTAAAGTCAGTTTAAACAATGTCACTCATATTGTTATGCAAACAAGCATATCAAGATCAGTTATTCACATATTTTCAGGAATGCCTGTTCAATCATGAAAATAATAAAAATTGATTGGTTCACCTCATTAGGCCTACTTTTAATTATTTCGTTGTACCATAGCTAGCTTTGATCATAGGGTGATGCAATAGTTATTTTCACAACTGTAAATTGTTTGAACAGCTGCTTCTTCTGAAAGAAAATTAAGTTAGCGGTTTCTGACAATGTTATGCAAAATAAAATGAATATAGAAAGCATGCGTTTCTTGCAGAATCTCGCCTGCATTTATTGACCCTGGTAGTACTTGTAATTTTTACTTTGGTGTAATTGAAATTATGTAATTTGTCATTAGTAATTTCCAGCAAAACTCGAAAGTAATTCGTAATATGTGTAATTCAATTAATTCGCAATTCAATTACATGTCAGCCTGTAATTTTTCCATCCCAGGCAAGAGTAGTGTGGGAGTTTATAGAATTGCCTAAATGTACATGAAATCGAAATTTCTCCTCACGAACAGGCCAGGCCTGTTCGACTGCTTCGAGTGAACCACAATCATGAACACTTGCTAAGTCTGCAGACTGCAGTGATCATAGTCTCGTCCATCCTGAACATTCTAAGTTTCCTTGCCTGTATGCGCTGCACTGAAGACTGTTTGAATCGTCCATATCCGGATGAAGATCGTCCAACTGCCTGCAAAGTACATATCGACAACGCTACTATAGATGCGAGGAGACGAAGACGCTCGTCTTGGACATTACTCTGAATCCCCATCAGCTCGTCAAGTGCCATCTATGCATCACGACGGAGCCTAAAGCACCGTCGCTGTCGTCATGGAAACGCATAGCAACAGCAGCAGCAGCATCTGAACGGCGCGCATTAATCCTTCCATGCTATTCCATTCTACTCCTTTCCCCTTCTTCTCTGGAATTGGAAGAATGAGGTTAGGTTTCGACGCGTCGTCGATAAACTCTTCCCAGTTAATTGCTAATCAGAGCAGTTGCGGATCTGGAGACAGACCAATCCGATTGAGAGGGATCCAAGGGACCCATTAAGCCTCTTTCAGACTGCAAGTTCCAGCTCTATGAGTAATCCGACAGTGCCCTCCATCCCTTATAGCTCCATCCCTTGATCACTCGTTTTCCTCCATTTAAAGTGTTACGGTGGCACTGTTTCACCTTGCTTGCATATATGTATGTATGTATGTATGTATGTATGTAGGTATGTATGTATGGATGTACGTATGTATGTATGTAGGCCTATGTATGTATGTATGGATGGATGGATGTACGTATGTATGTATGTATGTATATAGACCTATGTATGTATGTATGTGTGTATGTATATGTATGTATGCATGTATGTATGTATGTATGTATGTATGTATGTATGTATATATGTATGTATGTATGTATGTATGTATGTATGTATGTATGTATGTATCTATGTATGTATGTATGTATGTATGTATGTATGTATGTATGTATGTATGTATGTATGTATGTATGTATGTATGTATGCATGTATATAAGTACTATGTAGGCTTACATAGGGCCTACATGCCCATGCGTGCATCAAGACGCGCAATGATGGTGATTTTTATGCCGCACAATTACCGTCGTTGCCTATGTTACTGACTGACTGCATGGTATCTAATTCTACTGCAACTATACATGTAGGCCTAAGGGTCGAATTTCAGTACCAATTCCATTCCAATTTTTAAAATAATTCATTTATGGGCCTATCAGTTCTAATTAAGTCTAATCGAAGTTCAGAAATAATTATTTTAGTTCTAATTCCGGTCCTAAAACGTATTTTTCTCTTGTTCAACCTTCAAGTGATACGGCAAAAAGCCGCTGACCAGTTATGGCTTGCTAAATACCCAAAGCCAGCAGTTTTCAAGGTTTATTTTTGTTATTACATACCAGCCACCAGATATTGAAATCGAATTCTGGCGTAGGCCTATCAGGACGAAGGTCGGATGAAACCCAACAGGCGAGCTCTAGGCTAAGTCTCCTTGTAATCAATTATAAAGACGGAACCTCGTAAGTTCTCTTGCCGGGTCTTGGGATATGGAATTAGAGTCGCTGTAGACAGATTTTTTTAAATTAATGAATTTTGGTATGGTAGCAGTGTGTAAACACCTGCTGTTAGCAGCAGTTAACAACACTGCCTTTGAAAGGGCAGAATATAATAGTATAACAAAACGCTGGCAAAAGAGGCTCGCTGAGACCATGAGCACTTAAATGTGTCCACATTGCCCAATAGGTAATCCTATCCTGATTGTGGCCATTGTTTTTGTGGCCTGTTCGTTTTCTCATGTGGGTCAAATGCCCCGACACATCATAGCCTTCACAGGTGACCTAGTCCTAGACAGAGTCCAGACATCACTCATCAGCTTACATAAGTCTCTGCATGACTATATGTCATTAGCGTCGCCACACGGGTAAGGGGGGTAGCGGCACCCCATCTCGGCCCGAACTGGGTCTTGGAATTCGTGCAAACCTGAGGAGTTTTTATATGGGGGTATCCTACATGTTTTTGTAATTTCACAATTAACTTCATCTGCATATTATATAGTCAAATTTTGTCACAAGTTCATAAGTCGAGATGAGTTAGGTACTTTTATTTTGAAATTATAGTTGAAAACTTTGAGGAAAGCAAGAGCCCAAAATGTACTTCATTTAGCGTCAAATACTTAAAATTGCGCAGGCTTCTGGGGCTCTGCCACAGACCCCGATATCTATAAGCTTACGACGCCTCCCTCAATTGCCTCTAATCGTTAGGGACTTCTTGCCCAACCCCAACCCCCAACCTTCAAGCTCTGGCGACTCCACTGCTACACACTATAGCTTAGTGGTGGCGCTGGCCTTGAAAATTTGGTACGCAATAATAACCAGCGCTTGAAAATTTGGTACGCAATAGCGGCAATACACATGTTCCGCACAAGATGACATTTTTAACTTTAGTATATTGAAATGTATGGACCACTAAGACCAGTAATTTTCATAAAAATTATTGTTGAAACTTTTCGTGATTATTTTATCCTATTTTGGGACGTAATTGCTATTTTGCGTCCATGCAGCGCCGCCACTACTATAGCTGGCCTCTTCCCTCAGACTAGGCTATTTTGAGAACCCCTCTGATTCGACGCAACACTCGTAAATAAGCTGATTCCCTGCGCTTGTCGCTTAATTAGAGTTCGAAGTTTTGAGGTAACAATTACGAGCATCCGTCATAATTAATACATTTGCATTTTGCGAAAACACAGGTTTTCCGTTGAATTTGGAAGATGATTAAAATTATTGTAGGGTCGGCCTAAACTATATTTCAATAGGAGTATCTAGACTATGTGTGAACATCGCCCAAACTACTGGGATCAATTCTTTCTTATATAAATATTGGGATATTTACATTTGTTTGCCGCGACTCTAATACTAAGTTCACATCTGATACCGCGCAGCGCTCGTGAATATGATGGATCGAGTCCTGCGTTCAACTTCAAAGTGGTAATTAAAATGTTTCGAGATAACAATTACGAGTAAAAGATCAAGAAATGTAATGAATATTGACCAGGAATTATACTGTTCGAATGCTCCCAGTCCAGTCTATATACTACATCATCAAACGATTCGTACCTGATATTCTGACAGTCTGACTCCACGCAGACTGCGCAAAGGATAGAATAAATATTATTCGAAATAATATTTTATCTGTGGCAGACTTGGTAAAGAATGCCGTTGGCCCTTCTGAGCTTTCGTAAATATTGAACTACAATCATTTAATCATAAACGTCTGCCGTTATATGGCGCTTGAATAATTTAATAATTTTGGAGCCTCGTACAAAGCTTTTGTTAAGTTTCATTTTTCTATTCTATAATTCATTTGAAGGTGGTCTTCATAAATTCTTAATTTTATTTGCATGTGTTCATTATTCTATTTCTGGCGAGTTCAAAGCAACATATTATCGCTCACTTCTTATCACGCACCATCATAATCAAGCCGAGTGTGGTAGCGTGGTTAAGATGTCACATTTTGCGTTGTAAATGATTGAAAGACGGGTTTATTGCTGCGGTACAATAGTGTATGCCAAATGCCGTTTAAGATTTATGTCTTGGTTACGGTCGGATACTATAAAATCATCTTTATTATGACAGCAGAGATGCAGACTGTCATTTTAATGCGATACATAACTTTTATGATCAATGTTTTTTGCAGAAATATTTAGTTTTGTTTATTCTGCGTGTTTTCATCATCGTAAGAAACAAGATGTCATTGTGGTGTTTAATATTGACTGATCCAATTTGTTTTTCAGGCTTGTGAAACATGAGGCTGTTGGCTTTTGCCATTAGCTGTTTGGTACTGATAAACATTCTGGTTGAGACAACCAACCCAGAGAATGAAGATTTTGAGGAGGAAGACTTTGAGAGTGGCAGTAGTCTAGATGACGCTACATTGAACCAAGAGGAGGAAGATGAGAAAACGGATGAACCACCTATATTTCTTGAAAGGGTGAAACATTTCATGCTGTGCTGATTGTTAAAATCTTTTTACTTTTTCCAGATAACCTTGTAATCTTTCCGCTATCTGCAATGTGTCTAATACTTTGAGACTCCTCGAAGAAGGCTGTATACCAAATGTTCCTATATACTTACAAACATGCTTACATACAATTACATGCATACATAGTACACATGTAAACATAGGGCCTACATGCACTTACATGCATAAACACTCATATGAGCATACATAGGCATTATAATAATAATGATAATTCCGATTTATAAGGCTAAAAAAAGTCAGCGGACAGGGTAGGCCTTGGAAAACAGGAACACTATCAACTTAGTTTTAAAGGAGTCTACTAAGTCGGCCAATCTAACGGTAGGTGGGAGACCGTTCCAACACCGTTGACCAGCGGCCGAGAAAAAGGTTAGGGAGCCAATTATTTGGGGGATTCAGGGAATGATCTTCTGGAGTTGAGGTGCTGTGTGGTATTGGGATCGGTTGGACGACTTAGGTGGGCAGTGAGTTGGGGATGGGAGAGAGTGAGATAATGAGGGGATTGGATAGAATAGGGCGGGCTGGATAGTGAAGGGTTTGTGATGGTTCTTGGTGGTAGAGTTTTGCAGGGAAATTTAGGTAGTGATAGGCTACATTCTTACCAGTAGTACTCAAATCTCGTATCCAGTTGTAGCACTCGCTTGAGGAGAACTTCTACTATGGATTTGATAAGATGGGATGTCCTAGTATTAACTGAAGATTGATGTAGTAGAGCGGCTATTATGTATTGTGTAGGGTTTCAGTCTTTGGTTGCTTTTTAAGTGATACCACTTTGCATAGGTATATGCAGTGCTTTTTCTAGCGGACCCCCAAACGGCGTTCCGGCACCATTTTTTAATTACTAAAAGGAAAAATAGTAATTGTGCCTCACAATTTGTGTTCAATGCTGCCATAAAAGAATTGTTTGCATTCTAAAATTTATAGGTAAGTGTTTAGATTATGATCATTGTTTCCTATGAAATTTATTTAATTTGGTAGCAACTTTTAGCGCAATTACTTTTGACAATACAGATGCGTTCCGGCACATTTTTTCTTAGAAAAAAAGTACTGGGTATATGGCAGGACACTCAAATGGTTAAATTTGATAATTCTTTGTTTATCTTTTAGCCATTGTACAAGCCACCAGTTGCAAGTGGAAACGTGTTCTTAGCAGAGGCCTTTGAATCTCAGGAGGCTTTTAAATCAAGGTAAATGCCACCATTTGATAAAACGTGCAAAAATTATTTGAATGTGTGGGGTTGTACACTTCATGAATATGCAGAGTCCACGATTAGAGCACAGTAACTTTATGTGTATGTCAGTATGAAAGGGGTTCATCTTTGGTTATTTGGTAATGGTGTTTCACTGTAACCATACTGTATGTAGTCTGCGGCCAACGTTTATGGACCTGCACACAATATGGTCATAGCCTCAGATGCTTATCCTCAATAACTTGACGGCAATAAGCATGGAGAGTATCGATTAAATTGTGTATTTCTTACATTTATGACTTGTTGATGTTGCGCAAAGCATCTGCTTTTCATTGTCTGAAACAGTTTTATGAAGACATCTGTAAGCTGAGTAGTAACCTTGTAGGGGTGCTATATAAATTGTCACAATGAATGAATAGATGAATGTTGTTTTAGGTGGATTAAGTCCAGGGCAAGAAAGGACGGCGTGGACGATTCTGTGGCAAAATACGATGGTAATGATTTCTAGGAGTATTTTGTCTCAATTGATTCTTATAAGTGACCAACCATTAGCAATGAGCTTTGTGCATCATATGATCCAACATTGAAGTATGGTCCCTGGGTAGGAAGTGTTAGCAACTTCATTTTCTTAGCCTTGGCACATGAGGGGGTAGATGGCCAGTCCTCTCCCTTGTGGTCTGATCTTCTCACTGACAGTGTACAGTCGGTGTACTCATTATAGGTGGCATTGAGTGCAGATGGAACAGAATTCTTGAAGTAAATATCATGCCTGGCAATTATTTGACACCCCCACCCCCACTTCTCATCTGAAAGTCCGGCGCACTTGCGGCTAGACTATTAGATCCTTAGAATGGGGATGTCTTGCTCAGCTAATTTTGAAGCTATATAAATTTCTTACAGCAGATACAAAATATTTTCAATGTGGATATATTCTTAATGGATTATATATAACATGTTGAGACTTACGTTTTACTGTGTCATTCACATGTCTTGGTCCTTAGTAAACATTAATCCTTGTGGTAGGATCTTATTTACAGACTGAACACATAATAATTGCTTCATATAAAAAATTTAAATTATTGTTTCAGATGAAGCAAATAAATAAATGTAGAGAACACTGAGATGTGTTGTGGCTATTGATAATCTTCAAGTTCAAATTTATTAATTTAGCCAAGATGGTATGACAAATGACTGAACCGTTATTTTATTGTTTAGCAAGTAAATCATTCGATTTTACTGGCATTGGAGGTTGTTTTTTTTAGATCATCTGCTGTACCTTTGACGTCCATAATATTAAATTAATTAAACAATATTAATTAAATGATGTCAATTAATTATATTAAGTACAGTTTTTCTCTGTTTTGTGACGTGTGCTGATTCTTCCTCTGATGATTTTTTTAATGTCATTATAATCAGGCGAATGGAGCGTAGAGGAAGCAAAGGAGAACTCGCTACAGGGAGACCTTGGTCTCGTCTTAAAGGCAACTCTTATTCTGCATTTCACTAGAAGCTAATTACTTATTTAGCACTTAATAAGTACAGTTTTCTTGGTTTTATATCTATGCTATATCTTGCTTGAGCTACAATGATACATTTCTGGTTACATAATAATATGCTAATCAATTAGCAGTTTGTTATTAATATTATTTATACACTGCCGTTATATATAATCAGAGTTTTATGACTCAACTGTGACTTATGACCCCACTGAGGTTTTTTGGGCAATTATTTCTCTCTTGAAGTATAGTCTCCTCAAATAAGGTTCTGTTTTCATTTTCAGAATCTTGCAAAACATCATGCAATCTCAGCCAAACTGGACAAACCATTTCCTTTTGATGGAAAGCCACTAATTGTTCAGTAAGTGAACAGTGGTATCTGATGCAGTTATCTGGTACTGTGACTAGAATTGTAGAACTGGTACAACATGACTGAGCTCTGCAGTGCAATGGATGATTAACATCGTTGACATTATCATTATTAATTTTATATAATATTATATCTAAAATGTGTTAGTTATAACTAAATGCACTGCTTACCATATGTCTTGATAGTGAATGGTTTGAAAATTTGGAATTCACAGCATTGTATGTGAATGGTCTTATGATGTTTATAATGAGAATTCACGTGATTGTGAATAGTCTAAGTAAAGGAATTCGCTTGATTGTGAATGGTCTAAAAATTTGAATTTATGTGATTGTAAATATTCTTTTACAGCATTGGGGTTTTCATACAGTTTTCTGAGGACATGAAAGAGTGTGACATCCATAAAATGTTGTAGATATGAAGTCAAGTTCCAGAATGGCCAGGAATGTGGAGGAGCTTATATCAAATTACTGACACAAGATGATACCATTGATCTGGTAGATTTCTTTTGATATTCTGTATAATACATCATCCAGGTCCTAAAGCAAGACACGTGGGATGCCATGATCATAATAATTGTAATAATAATGATAGTAATAACAGCTTCATTGTACTTTTTGTTTGATCTGTAACCATTTGTTAGTTTGTTCTACATGAAATTTAATGATTGACTTTGGCTGTATAAATGAATGATTATGACTTTACAAACTTGCGTAGTTCTGGGCAGAGTTTTGCATGGAAGTAATGTAAATGGTTAAAAAGTTTTTGGATTACAGTTACGGTTTTGTTGCCTGCTGCTTTACTCTCATATTCTGTTTTTCTTACGTCTGTTACTCTGTTGTTAAGTAACTTTACATTTTTTAGGAACCATTTTTTGTAAGAACCTTTGAATCTCTGAAAAGATTATATCCAGTTTGAAAACAGTAGCATTGTGCTGTTGCTCAAAAGGTCTTGATTGTGCCATTGTTTGGCCAGGGTTGCTGCTTGATTTTGAAATTGATTTGTTTAAGGGAAAGTTTCAAGACAGGACCCAGTACACGATTATGTTTGGTCCAGACAAATGTGGGAATGATAACAAGGCAAGTCTATGGACGACACGCATCGTTCCAATAGATCATCATAATCATAAACTATAAATTTGTAAAGTAGTAATCTGAATCCAAGCACTAGCTTATTGGTGAGTGCTGCGTCATGTCGGATAGGTTGTTCATAGTGCTTTAGTGAAGATCTGAGTCAGGTGTCTGAAGTGAACAAGAGTGTCGGTAGTTTTACTGTCTCTTTTTCTAACAGAATTTGTAGGCCCTTCATGCTTGTGGTTTGTAGGTTTTGTACTGTTATGTAATACGTAATTTATATAGCACCTCTGGATATATCTGCTCTATAATTCTTGCAGAGCATTACATTTTTCTTTTAATGACATGAATATAGCACGAATTTTGGTTCTATTTACCTTGCATGCATTTTCCTCAGAATGTTGTAACCATGGTTCTATAAATAGAGCTGACCATTTTTTCCTGTTTTTTAATCTGTGTATTATTTTTTCTTTTCAGCTTCATTTCATCTTTCAACATAAGAATCCCCGTACTGGAAAATTTGAAGTGAGTTTTTATTTATTAAAGGGAATTGGTAGGTGAGATTTTATTTCTTACTGAAAGAAATAGGGTCTGTTTTAGTTTTGTACAAGACGTTTTGTTGTTACATTTATATCTTAAGCAATATCTTTGCCGGAGGTCACCTCTGGTTGGCTTATTAAACTCGTAAGTGAGTAAGATGATATTGTTTGTGATTTGGTTCATTAATTGCTGTATCGGTACTCTGGTACTTTGCTAAGTTGATTTTGTAATTTTCGTGCCCAGGAGAAGCATGCTAAGCGTCCATCTCAGAAGTTTGAGCACGTCTTTACGGACAAAAAGACACACTTGTATACACTCGGTAACGTTGCACAATTTGCTTTATGTAATGTTTCTTTTTGTTGACCGTAGCCTTTTCTGTGAAATTGCTATGATTTTTTTCCCCATCAGTGAAGCGATGGTAATCAACTTATGTGTTGGATATTGTGCATATGTGTGCACATATCTTAATGGTTAATATAATGCCTTCAAAGTGCTACTACCTGTTCACCGCTGACTTAGTGATTGTTTATTATGTTAGACATGTCTTCTATTATAATTATATTTTTAGTGTTTTGCAGTATCATAAGTGATGATTGTGATTAATGGTCTGTTGTTATGGATCAATTAACCATTTGGTTTGCTGCTCTCAATTTGTTGAATGGTTGGTTATAAAATAACTGATCGATTGATTGATTGATGATTAACTGATCGATATGGCCGACGCACTGTGTGGGTGATGGTTGTTGGAACTGATTCTTTGGAACTCTCTTCGTGTCTGTTTAGTTGCTTGTCTTATTTTTCTTCTCAACTCTTTCAAATTGCTTATCTGCTTATCGGACTTCCTCTGAGTGTTGATCCGATTACGGCTTGATCTACGTGTTCCATCGGTTGATGCCTTTTTCTTTAGACGTCGATGCAATTGAAATTATTTATTAAAATTTCAGTCTGTTGTTACTGAGCTATAATCTGTGGATTGATGCTGCGTCTTTACAGTCGTTTATTGAAATATAAGATTGAATGCAGTCATTGCTTCTGGCTGCACTGTAATGTTTTTCTTGACCATCTCTGATGTTTGCAGAGCGATGACTTCCTAAACATTGATGTTTATTTCAGCTGTTCATCCTGACAACCAATTTGAAGTGTATATCGATGAGGACTTAATTAATTCTGGCAGTCTACTGGACGATGTGACGTGAGTTTTATCATCAGAACTAAATAGTCGATACTTTTGTTGGTGACTTTTGACATGGCTTCTGTTGCATCATCCATTGTTGTCGTCTTGTTTTGTCTTTTTGTCATCGTCATGGCTTTTTCGTGTTTCTTGGTGATCATGAGCCAGCGTTATAACTTAAGATTCCTCCAGACAATTGCATCTCATCATATATGAATGTCCAGGATTGCATATCTTATAGTATGCTGGGTTAACATGTTGATAGTACGCTACATTACGTGCTGAGTATGCTTCGTTTACGTTTTGAGTATGCTCTGTTTACATATATGCTATGCTTATGGATTGAGTATAATTTATGTGTTGTGTATGCTGCATTTTTGTGTTAAGTATGCTACATCTGCATACTGCATATGCTAGGTTTATTTGTTGACTAGTATAGGCTTATGTGCTGTATTTGCAGATTTATTTCTGGATATTGCTTGAGTCTAGTCCATAAGTTATCTTTTGAACAGGCCTCCAGTTAATCCTCCAAAGGAAATTGCTGATCCAAATGACAAGAAACCGGATGATTGGGATGATAGAGAGAGGTAAGTCTTGTTCAGGATCCTTGAATTATCTCTGATTCATCTCTTCAGATAAGTGATGTTCAGTCACCTGTTCATGAGTTGTTTCTTAGAAGCAGTTGTTGATAATTAGAGATCTTATCTAAATGCCTGACACCTTAAAAGATGTACTTCAAAATCCTTGACATATTGCAGCTCCTAGTGAGTGAACGTCTCCTCATCCTCTGACTTGTCTCAATACTGTTCACAAAACTGTTTTGTGAAAAATAAGAAAGTTAAATGTCCACTGCTAAGGGTTGCTATGCGACACCAGCCTTTGCTTGACATGGCTGAAATGATGCAAAGAATTTGAAACCGTTAAAATAAAATATATGATAAAACAGAGATGTTACTTTCAGAATTCCGGATCCTGTAGCCAAGAAGCCAGAAGACTGGTGAGCAGAGGGTTTTTGAAGATTACATTTTTAGATATAGTCTTATTCTGTTCTGAGAATGTAGGTTAAGCTGAATCACATCTCTTGAATCATGTGTAGCAAATCACTTGTATAGAATCACATATAATGAATCACATGTAAAGAATCTGGTGTAACAAATCACACGTAAAGAATCACACGTAAGGAATCACACGTATGGAATCACATGTAATGAATCATGTATAACAAATTACATGTATAACAAATCAGATGTAATGAATCACATGTGATGTGTTAGAGGGAGATTGTTTCAACAGCTGGAGGGAAAATTCTACAGAGAAATATGACCAGATTGCGGATTTAAAGACTAGCTGCATTCGTTTCATTGTCGTTGTTTATTTGTGCTCATCATCGATGTGTTACCTCCACTGAAATTGTTTTCTCTCTCCTCAGGGATGAAGATGAGCCAGAGATGATTCCTGATGAGACGGCGGAGAAGCCCGAAGGATGGCTGGATGACGAACCAGAATTGCTTCCAAGCACTGAAGCAGAAAAACCATCCGACTGGTAAGTGGGCTCATCGATGCTTCTGGTGTCATTGTCATCTCATTCTTTAAGACAATTGGCTCGTTGTGCCAAGGATACCAGTTGAGTATCTAATTTTTTTTCATTGTTTACTTCTGCCTTGCGATCTTTGTCTCATAGTCAGTTAAAATTACTTGAATGGTAAAAGTTTTTGCATGTGTAAAAGCTCCAAGGTAGGATGGTTCAATTGACTTAGATCAATCACCGCAATATCAGGTAACAAGGCACTTTTGTAACCTCGTAACTTGCACACACGTCATCCTCGATTAATTTGCTAAATTTTACATTGACCTGAAAATTTTATGGTATTTACAAATAAGAATTGATTGAATACTTGATAAGATTAACTGTGCAAGATAAAAAGTGTTTTCTCTTGAAAATAATTCAAAAGTTGATTGTTTTTGTTTTTACTATGCTTAGGGATGAAGATGTTGACGGAGAGTGGGAACCACCATTGATAAGTAAGTAGAATTTTGAACATTCTAACCGTTCACACAACTTTCTCTGACAAGTAAGTAAGTAGAATTTTGAACATTCTAACCGTTCACACAACTTACTCTGACAAGTAAGTAAGTAGAATTTTGAACATTCTAACCGTTCACACAACTTTCTCTGACAAGTAAGTAAGTAGAATTTTGAACATTCTAACTGTTCACACAACTTTCTCTGACAAGTAAGTAAGTAGAATTTTGAACATTCTAACTGTTCACACAACTTTCTCTGACAAGTAAGTAAGTAGAATTTTGAACATTCTAACCGTTCACACAACTTTCTCTTAGTGCATTTACAACATTGTCTAAAATTCATATCGCACAAAGGGCGAAATGAATGTCAGTATGTGAGCCTTGGGCAGAATATGTTAATATGTATATGTTATATGTTAATCCTATTCTTTCAGTAACACAAAATCTATCAGAAATGGGAAATAAATAGTAGCACCGTATTTTGGTAAAGTTAGTGTATTATATTTTCTATAAACTACTATATATGAACTTGTTTTTGTGAATTTCTGTGGCTACTGAAACGGTAGCCTGCATTTTGTCTTAACCAAGGTATCGATGTGCCTATTTGAATTGATGTCCTGAATGGGAGAAGGTAGCATACTTGAGACCATATTTCAGATGTGTTTACTGTGGTGTGGAAATTTATTGTCTCCTGTTTTCAGGTTTTCATAATGTACGGTTGTTGTTCTGATTCAGGTAATCCTAAGTGTGAGTCGGCTCCGGGATGTGGAGACTGGTCCCCTGCAGAGGTGAAGAATCCAAAGTACAAGGGCAAATGGCATGCACCACTTGTTGACAATCCTGATTACAAGGTAAACAGTCTAGTAACGATCGTGCTTAAGGTAATAGGCTTCTACTAATTAGTTTAGGTGGTACCTATATGTGAAATAGACCTTTTTACGGATTTAGAATACTGCCTCTCTTTGTTTAGGCCATAGGTGCTGTTGTATATCTTACTAGGACTGATCCTATTATAGGTTTTAGATTTTTTTCTAATTTTATTGGTCTTGCATTTTTTAGATTTACATGATTTACGAGTCTCTTGCAGATTGCCTTTTGCAATTTTGGTGACCTAATTGATTGTGGTCTTGCATTGTCACTTTTTGTGGAGTAAACGTGAAGAGACTATATATAAATGCATGTTTATAATTACATCCTAGGCGTACGTTGAAGATATAGCCCTCGGTCATTACCTGTTTGATCAGCGGGTGTAAACTCACAAATATTGGTGGATTTAAGACCCAGTGCACTACCAAATTAGCCATATAAATGACTGTTTGGTCAGCTGGTGCATTACATCTGTGCAGCCTTCATTGTGATGCCGTATGAGTTTTTGCTAACAGGGCGCTTGGTCGGCAAAGACGATTCCCAATCCAGACTACTTTGAAGACAAGCAGCCTTACAAAATGTCACCAATTGTGAGTTAAATGGATTTTATGATTGGTAATAGACTTTGCTAAGAGTGATGCAGGCTATTTGTGAACTGGATTGGTGTTGATTTAATCGTTTCTGAAAGCCATAGAATGAGGATAAACACTTGAAACTACTCCTAGCTTGTAAACTATTCAACTACCGGTAGTTTAAAGTATCTGACAATTAAGTCAGGTGAAAGAGATGTTAATTATGATGAATTCTTGTCATTGTTATATGTTGCATTAAATGCTAAAGTCATCGTAAGCTTCGAGGTCTCAACAGCTATGATACCAAATTCGAAATCTTACCAAATTGATGCTTAATGTGGGAAGTTATACATTACTGGGGTGTGCCTTATTAGAGATGTTACATATTCATGATACAGGACCTTTGTGCATTTCTTAACATGTGCTATGTAAGTGCTGAGACGAATATTGAGATGCCTCGTATGTTTGTTAAATTAAAGGAATTTTAACCAGTTTGGTTAGTTTGGTTTTAATTTTAACCAGTTTGGTAACCAGTTACCTGTTTGGTAATTTCATAATGTATTGCGTTGAATGCTTCCTCTATCAGCAGTGCTTGTTATTGTTATTATTGTGCAATTACTTAGAACAAGCATCAATTGATAGCATTGAGCAATTGTGTGTGAGGGACTTACTCAAGGTTCCTACACAGTGTCCGTCTCAGTGGAGGAGACCTGAACCCATACTATCAGGGTTACCAGGTGAGGGGTGTATCCAAATTGCTAGTACTGCGTCCCACAGTCAGCTATCATGTCCCGTGGTGGACCACTGAAAATTAACTCATCAGCATTGTGTGTTTTTGTTTCTGTAGAGTGCCTTGGGGCTGGAGCTTTGGTCAATGTCAGAGGACATCTTCTTCGATAACTTCATCATAACCGATGATAAGGCCGTGGCCGACCAGTGGGCGTTTGACACCTGGAGGGTTAAACGCACCCAGGAACTGTCTGGATCTGGGGTGAGGCATGATCAGTGGATTTCAGATTGTGTCATTTGGCAGTGAAAATGCCTGCTTGGGACTAGAATTAAGTTAATGAATGCTCAGGCATAGTTGATGGGAATTAAGACATACAGATGATACTTAACAAATTGAACGGGTACTGAGGAATACTATCTACGTTCAAAACTTAGTAGCCAATATAAAGTTAAGTTATTATAGACATTGATATTTTGAGGAATACTATCTACGTTCAAAACTTAGTAGCCAATATAAAGTTAAGTTATTATAGACATTGATATTTCGCAAAATTTGTTTTGATATTTTTATGCTGATACTTTTTATTCTCGTATCAAAATTTTTCTGATTTTTTTCTTAGTGTCTGTCTATACTGTTTGCTCTATCTCTTCTCATCAATCTGTAATTCAAAATTATTAAATAGCTATAAAATTTTTCATAGAAGATCTTGTTGGTTACCCAATGACATGTGTGTAATAATGTGAAGTAGTGTAGTCGAGTCTAGAAAACTAATCAGCTTTTAATGCATTGAATACTGGCCTGAGACTTTGATAGCAATGTTTTTATGAGCTTTGCGTTGGAATTGTGCTGCATATTTTTGTAGCGTAGCGTCGTAGATGCTGTGATGGAGGCAACCAGTGAGCGACCTTGGCTCTGGGCCGTCATTATTCTGGCAATCCTCCTACCGATAATACTAATAGCCTACTGCTGCATGTCTCCAACACAAGTAAGCTACTTTACTTGCACTTTAAATTTAACCTCTTTCAATTGTAGCTGAGCTTTAATTTTCATGATGCTAAAGGGCTTGTATTTGGTGAGTTATAATAATAATAATAATAATGATAGGCTTGTATTTGGTGAATTATAATAATAATGCCAACTATAGTGCACATTTACGTATCACATTTTCAACGATTAATTTCAAAGTGATTATTATCATTGCTATTGGATCTGTTTTTGGAAAGCATTGTCACTTCTTCACTTCAAATTAATCCTAGAGGAGGTGCGATTAGTGAAGATGTAATCAGAACATTTGTATAGCGCCCGTTGAAGATGTCTACTTATAAGGCACTCTCTGCGCTGGCCATAATGATGTTAAATGTTACAGTTAACAATTAAAATTATATCTATTAGCAAAACTATACACAGTAGGCTGAAAAGAGCCATCAGTGGTGGGGTGATTCGGTTTTACTTCTGATGGCTTTAGCATTGATGGCTGTAACTGTGGTGTTGACTTGGTGTTCTCAGCAGATACCGGATTCTGGACTGCGAAAAAAGACGGATGCACCGATGGAGGATGACAGGGATGAGAACGAAGCAGATGAAGAAGATGACGAGGAGGAGGAGGAGGGGCAGGTCGAAGAAGCTCACGAGCAGGAGAAGGATTTAGGAAGATCAGAAAATGTTCACAAGCCAACGAAATCGGATTTGGAAGTGGAAACTGTTAGTATTCTTGAACTTGTTGCATATGTATTTATGCTGTAAATGTTTCTGTTAGACTCGAACAGCTAATAATTTGGGCAAATTTATGTATGGTTTTGCCTTTGCCTGTGTATTATTGATTTTTTTAAATAAATTTTTTGTGATTTAATGTATTCTTGTTGAATTTATCAAACGTTTTGTGCTTCTCTTTATCCAATTTATCTTTAAAATAAATAAATATAATTTCAATATCCTGAAATTGAGTAGGTATATTGTTCAGCCTTCTAGATTCTAATGTGGAAATCTGTGTTTAAATTTGCGTCTTTAGTTCTGTTTCTGTTTCTTTTTGATGCCCGTGATTGCTTGAAAGGCTGTTATTAAAGAGGTGTCGTCCTTATTACAGGGCAAAGAAGCTGAATTGGAGGTTGATTCTCGTGAAGCGAGCGGCAAAACCAAGGATCCAGTTCCCAGGTAATTTAATCAGACATAAGTGGAGCTCAGTTCCACTGTTCCACTCTTTTAAAGTTCTATTAAAGTTCATCCATTCTCAAATGGTGTGTCGCGGGGCTGATAGGTTTAGCCGCGTCGTATTTAGATTTGTGTCATCTTGGTGATCTGTTAACTTATTTTAAGATGTTTAAAGGCAGTTTCATGCAATGATACTGCTTTACTGCATTAGTAAAGTATAAATAGGGGCACCCCATGTGTTTTGCAGTTTCAATCTTTGGCTGTAAGAGCGCATTATTTTGTGTGTGAACTTACATGTATGCACAATAACATACATACATGCACACACACATATATATATATATATATATATATATATATATATATATATATGTGTATATATACATAAATACGCAAACAGTTGCACGTGCATAATCTTATCTGTACATACATTCACCAACACATAACAGACACAAAATATGTTTTCTAAGAGAAACATTCACTTGCACTCATTCATTTTGTGAATTTATGTCTAGTGTCTTTTCAAGGTGACTAACCAGAACCTAACCTCAGCAAGGCCAAGTAACTTGACATGAGTTACTGATGAATGTATTGTCATTGCAGCTCATCGCCTCGAAAACGGAAGACCAAGGCAAGGAAAGATTAGCTTCCAGTCCACGAGAAATTCTGTCTTCTCGCGATGTTCTTTGCCTCGTGCATCCTCGCATTTGCTGACTTTATATGATAGGACTTTCAAAGTTTCTTACTTGCTGAAACCTTAAGACTGTCTAGTTTGTGTTTAGTTTAAATGTTATTGGAGTTGCTCGTAGTCCTTCACCTGGAAATTCAGTGCTCGGTGTACGCGATATGATTTATGAAAACTTAGCATCGTTGTTTTAAAATGATTGTTTGGTTAATTCTCCTGGTCGCTAGTAAGTGTATAATTATGGCAACAGCAATTCTTGCCCTAACTCTACGAGTTGATTGTGCTGCTTTTGAAAAACAGTTATTACAGTATGACAGTATTGTGTGTGTATGTATGTATATGTATATATATATATCGGGATATTTATTTGATCCATTCTACGTGTGTCCAGGTACTACAGCAATGCTTTCTGAGGCAGCCACAGGCTGGTTATAAATGTGCTGCACAATCTGTCCTCAGTTGTGTATATGGGACGAGTCAACATTTCATTATGGTTGATATAAAACAATATTATTTGATGTAACACAGATGCGGGATTGTTTACAATGTTCAATTAAACTTTTTAGTCGTAAATTGTGTTTATTTATCACTGTTCCTGATTAGATTCATATTGATTGGTGATCATTAAATCGATGATAAAAATGATGATGATAGTCTAGGTAAATGTCAGGAATTCCAATGCTTGGGGTATATAGGCCTACCATGAATTACTTAGCTCTATCCTTTATATGATGCAGGTAAGAACAGTGAAGTCAAATAGCATAAGACACAACAATTGAAAAAGTTGCAATAAAATCAGTTATCTGAATATTTATGTGTAATATCCTTAAGTTGTCAAAACTAAGAAAATAATAATTTCAGGTGATGTCCTGTCAAAAGCAAGAGGGAAAGCTAAGAAAACGCAGAAACAGCATAGAATGCAAGGTGAACGTTTACCGACGGTTTAGTTGAAAATTGAACAATGCCGTAGGCCTACAATGTATCACGTTCTAAAAGGTTGCGTGTACGGAAATTCCATATGGCTTAGCGTCCAAGCAGTTTACGGTGTTCTGGAAAAACGGGGAAAATTTGATCTTCCTTACAGAGTTGCAGCATGCCAAATTATCTTACTCAGACGTCTTGAAAGCAAAATCTGCTCAGTGCCTTAAAATTAATTTTAAAATAATGCATCAACATGATCAACGATGGCGGTTTGTGTGTTTATGTTCACAATAGCTCGTTTTTAATAGCGTTCTGTTACCGGTCATCAGGCAGTTGTTATTTAACAGTTTGCTATTACGATAAGCCGCATAGGCGTACTCCTTGGCTCTAGCTTATTCACGAACCCTATGTTGTGCGAAGAGTTGCTTATCCCAGGGTTACCGAGATTGAAGTCCAATGCATTAAGGGCTAAGGCCCGGATCCGGTCTCAAAAAGAATAGTTTTTTTCTTTTCTAACAGTTCATTTCCATATTAATGGTGATCGCATTATGTTTGAGTTGGGCTCTTTTATGACCTGGTCGTTTGGGGATAAATAATAGTTAAATTTGGCATCCATATTTCATGGATTTTTCTATCAGCCGCATGGAGCGCGGCAGTTGATTCGAGATTAGGCAGAAGACACCAAGACACTGATGTAATTTGCCTTCGTTATTGCCCACGAGGAAATAAGGTTCGATTGGTCTTATGTCAAACGTTTCTTCGTCCTTTATATGTTTTGACTTTTTGTGGAGATTATAAACGTACATGAAAAACGTCCATACACTGATCTGTCAAATATTATCATTGATGTATACGGTACTAAAAAGTGCAATGGGAATTGATGCACCCGCTTGACGGACCGCGTATTCTCGCTTTTAAGTGTTTTAAGTGTTTAACCGCCTTCAACTCTGAAGCATATATTTTTTTATGAATGATAATAAATATGGCCACTGGTTGGCTCTAGAGAGATACGGCCAACCTCGCTTAATGGACCTTTGAAGTGTAATAGCTTGTTGACGTCTCCGAGAATATCTGGTTAACTTGATTCAAATGATATTTTTTGGGACCAGTTAAACCTTGAGCTTTTTAATTCATTTACTGTATGAGACATTCAATTTCTTTATTTTAGGAGCTGCAGAATGACTTCGCTGGCAGTTTTGCAGAAGCTTCAGGGTAGAGCAGGTCTGGCTGATCGTCTGCTGAAAGATCTTCGAACACAGCTGGAACTTGTCAGAAAATCAGCTGGTAACTTTGAACTTCTATTTATGAGCAGATTTACTTAAACTAAGATTTCGTGATCATAGTCTAAAAGTCTCGTGCTTTGAAAATGGTGAACAATGGTGTAGGGCAATGTTGTTCAATAGTGGAAATTACCTTTTCAGGACTAATTTATTATTCGAGAGGCAGTATTGACTTATTACTAACATCCTTTTTATAGACACCCCAATTTTTTTAGTGCACGTTGAATTGACTATGATGAATTATCGGAGAGCAGTGTTGCTAAGCAGCTGGCAGATATTTGCACAAATCGTTTTTAACTCTGGCAACATATCATTATGTGTGTTTCTATTTTGCCACAAGTACTGCTAAGAGCATCACTAAAACATGGCTTCATGTTTTGTTGGCTTTGTTTTCTAGTTTTGTATATCATCGGAGTAATGTATGTTCTGGTCCAAAATATTTCTATCAGATAAACTAATAAAGGCTTTAAAATGAAGTTCAACAATGATGCTGGACTTTTGTGTATGCCTATCCCTAACGGCTAGTGGAGACCAGTGTTTGATTGTGAATAGAATCTAAAAATAGTGTTACAGATGTATTTATCTGCATGAATGTATGTGTGTACAGGTATTTACTTGTTTTTGCGTGTGTATGATTGTGTATAGGTATATATATGTATAATGTGTGTGTGTTTTTGTGTAGGTGTATATTTGCTTTGATATGTGTACATTTATATATGTACAATAATTGTGTATGTTAATTTATCTCTGTTTTGTATAGTACTTTTTAAGAAATTTGTAAGCCCTTAAGTGATTTCAGATGTACTTCTTTGGATGTGTTCTCCGTTGAATATTTGTCAACTGCGCATCTAGTTGAGAAGGCGTGTTTGGCTGAGGAGGAACGGTTGAGCAAGGAAAACCAGAAACTTTGCCAAGAAGTGGAGATTCTCAAACAGCGCCTGATAGAAGCCGAAATAAACAATGGAGGTTAGTTACACTGTCCTCCAGCCGAACACTTTACTCGGTTTGTATTTAATGATTCTGAAATCAAGCATTGCACTCTGATGTAACCAAATATTAATATAATAGCCTCTCGTAACTCATGCACTGCACACTGTGATGTAACCAAATACTCATGTAATAGTCTTTCATAATTGTATGTATTAACTAGAAATGTGTATTGCACCCATTAAGAAGCTATCAAAGATGCTGTGAAATAAACTGTATGATCTTGATCTCAACTAATTATCTAAGAAATTTTCCGTTCTATTTTTTGATCTAGTAGGCTGGAAAACCGCAAAGTTTCTTAAGTGTTTAATTTGCTGATATTGTTTGCACATAAATTTCTTCTCCTGGTGTATATGAGGAACATGGAATTCTAAATTACCTCTTCAGTGAAGGCTTGATTAATTGCTGTCAGATTTGATTCACTTGGATAACTGCAGAGAGGAGAACTTCAGCCTCGGCAAATCATCTCGGCCTTGGAGTTGGAGGGTTCTAAAAAACAGAATGTCATTTATTTTGAATGAGGCCAGATGTAAGAGGATTTCCTTCGCTTAACGAAGGTTGTGAGAGGTAGAAGGCCTAAGATATCGGTGCAGTACAGTTCTTAGTATAAATCTTACTGTGCAAGGTTAAATTACCGGTATGATCACTATAGTGAAACAAATTAATTGAAATAGGAAACAATTTTTGATGTGTTATCAACCATTTGAAATTGTTAGTTAAACAGGTGCCTTTGCCTGGTTCAAAGCCATCTGTTGCCACATCAGCGCCTGCGCTCAAGGTGGACTCACGACCAGAGCCTCTGAAAGTAAGCGACACAGCTGCGGTGAAGTTGGAAAGGAAAGAAGTTGTTCCAAAGCAGGATTCAAAGAAAGAAGCAAAAGCTGAGAAGAAAGGTTTCTCTTTTGCTAATTGGTCTGAACTTCATTCACTAACTGACATTGTTAAATCTCCCAATCAGTACTTCATTATTGAACTGGAGGCACAGTCACTTAGCTAATTGCCCTCCTCATTACCAGTTAGCTTTATTTTTATTAATGCTGGAACACATATATTGGTGACATATTTCTTAACAGTTGATCACTGTTCAACATCTCAATTCAACTCTTAAGCATATTTATCATCATATGTTGTCTAACTGAATGAAGCTATTCATTATTTAGCTTATACTTTCCTATATTAATTAATTGGCCAAGCAAGATATTTGATATGCCTTGTACCACTATATCTGTTAATGTTCTTCTTCCCTTATCCAGCAGCTGTTAGAACATGCTGCAACATGTTAGAGTGCACTGAATAGACTCCATTTTGTGACCTTTGACGCAACTCTGATGCCTAGCGGATTATTTTTGAACTATTAGTTATCACTCTTAGTGACTTCTGTCAGACCGTTGTGCTGATGGCAACAGAAGGGTTAGCTGGTATGTGAATGCTTCCGTTGGTGCACGACTATACGATTCATCCATTCCACCTAAAGCCCTAAAGAGATGAAAGTTCACAACCTGACGTTTCACCATGGTACGTCCCAAAATGTCTCTTCATCTTTTTACATTTCTGTTCCCCAAGATGATATTCTCACACTTGCATTATTCACAGTTGACGCCAAACCGGTTGTTGCTGATGGTGGGGACAAGGTAGATGTCTCGCGCCTCAACATGCGAATTGGTAAAATCGTCAACGTCAAAAAACATCCAGATGCGGACAGTCTGTACGTCGAGGAAGTGGATGTTGGAGAGCCAAAGACACGGACCATTGTCAGCGGACTGGTTCTCCACGTTCCGCTTGAACAGGTATGTTCGATTGCTGTCATGAATTTGTTTTTCGTGAATTATTTTATTTGTTGTGTATTTATTAGGCGCTGAGGACCAAGCATATATTGATGGCACTGAGCAATTGTGAATGATGGTCTGGCTCAAGCTCCCTATGCGGTAAACGTCACAGGGAGGCTCAGACTTATACTCTGCATCACATGGCATACACTGTGACCTCCAATCAGATACCGTGTCCTAATAATTAGCTACCATATCCTAATAATCAGCTACCATGTTCTAATAATCAGTTACCATGTTCTAACAATCTGCTACCATGTCTTAACAATTAGCTACCATGTCCTAACAATTAGTTACCATGTCCTAGCAATTAGTTACCATGTCCTAACAATAGGCAACCATCTCCTGCCTGCATTATACACATCCTTCAAACTCAGAAGTGATCTTCAAAGGCATTTCTTAGAAGCATGCAAACAAGAGTATTACCTCTACATTTTGGGCATCTTAAAGGTGTCGTAACTACTCTGTTCTTTACAATCTTTTAGAAAATATATATAAAGTTCATTTTGAAGAAACAGTCTTTGTAATTTATTCATCAGATTGGATGTAAATGCTATCAGGAGTTTGAATTTTAATTGCTTAATTGTTTGACGGAGCAGATGCAGGATCGAATCGGAGTCTTTCTGTTGAACCTGAAACCAGCTAAAATGCGAGGAATTCTCTCCGAGGGCATGATCATGTGTGGCAGCTCCCCAGAAAAAGTTGAGATCATCGATCCCCCAAATGGTGCTGCAATTGGAGACCGGGTTGTTGTAGATGGATATTCAGGTAAGATTATTACTTAAGATATTGTAAATAAATTCATGTATGTTAGTATCTACCTCCCATCCTTACAGCGATATCCTGGTAAAAGCATAGTTGATATATCATGTTATTGCCTATTGTATCTTTAGATTCGTATGGCACCGTACCTCTAGCTTTACACAGATCTCCAGGTAAAGGAGTAGTGTATGTATTCTGGCCTCCACTTCAACCTTGACATGCCCCTTCTTTGTATCTCACCTTATTTAATTTTCCTTCCTATTCCATAAATCCAAGCATTTTGGGGGTTAATTCTTTGATAAGTGTGATGTCGGATCTACTACCTATGCACATGGTCTCATGACCAGGTCTTGACTGCTACTGAACGTAATATGAGGAAAACATTTATAGGAAAAATGATGTACTCTACTACTCCTGTTGATTGTGTATTTGTTTTGCAATTGATTGTAAGACAAATTCAAAATCAATATTAGTGCATGTAGTGCGGCTCTTCTGAAACCAGTTTCATTAAGAATATACTTATTTGTGTAGAATGTATAAACGAAAACTATGCCAACGCTATACCAATAAATGATAAATAGATGTTTGGCAGTCTGCTGTATAGTCGATTGATTCGTTTTTTAGGTGGACCAGATGAGCAACTGAACCCAAAGAAAAAGATCTGGGAACAGATTCAGCCGGACTTGCGAATCAACGACGCAGGAGTTGCAACATACAAGGGCGTTCCATGGAACGTGCGGAACTTGGGACCATTCAAAGTTGCCACAATGACCAACAGTGGCATTAAATAATCGTTTGACCATGCTCGAGTGTCTGCTCTATGATCGGCAAAAAGTGTCCGATATGAATTTCAAGGAATGTTCTGGAGTTTCGATTTGTTATTTTTGTTTTCTCGATAATATAGATTTTTCAATGAGAATTTGATATGGACAAGACAGCTATTCATTGTAATGAAAATGAATTTGTCCTACGAGATGATTAAACATTAAAAAAGTGTCTTATTAAAAATACCATTTATGGTCAGAGTGGTAGTTAATTGACTAAGTTGAATTATTCTCAGCTAATCAATTTTTTAGTTGGAAGTCCTTCTGATTATCTGCAATTTGTGAAGGTTCAAATGTCCAATGTTGCCACCCATCTCTGTCATCATCCAATACAGCATCAGTGGTCTTCACCTTTCTTTTGTCTGCTGTCCCTTCATTTTCCTTCGATGACTGTTGTTAGTAGTGAGTTGCGAATGTTTAATACGGTTAATTTATTGGATGTTGGTCAAACAATGACATTGTTCTGATTTTATGCTCTGCTTGCTTTTCTAGTTTTTGACGATAAACTGCAAATGCTTCGATTCTTTCAAAATTTCATAATTTATTTTCGCTGGTCGCAGTGGGGAATTACTAGATGCACAAGCCAGTGCACTGTATTGTTAAATCGTGTGGTGAGTCGCAAAAATTAAGATAATTCTTTATAGCGCTGATGCCGATAATAATTATTAGAATATTAATGGTCTGATTAAGCTCGGCTACTTTGGATTGTTGCCATCAGCAAAATGTTTGGTCTATCTTGGGCTCTACAACTGAATTATCATAATAGGCCTAGTAATGATTAACCAGCTAGATTTGACAATTCTGGAACCTCTAATACGAAGCAAATGGAGAGCTTCCTTAAGTTAAAAAGACAACTAAAAGGTAACCAAAGACATCAAGTGCTAGTGGCGTCATTTTCTTAGCCACGGTATATTTTACCGGTACTCTTCCTTGCAGGCTGATCCTACGACCAGCAATGTACGGTCAATGACTCGGTGTAGGCCTACTCGATCACTACGCACGTGAGAGAACGCCCTCTCACGGCTGCCAGAAGTGGAGTAATGTTGATTGCGTGTAATATAAGCAAAGGTCATCTTTGATTAAACGACCTGCAATTAATACACGAAATTAATATAAATTGGTCAGATTTGGGGTTTATGCTCCCATTTAGCATTTCCAGGTGTGGTGGATGGCTAGATTAAGCCACTGGCTGAAGTCTGAAGTTGTTGGTTTCCGTCGTTTTTGCGATTATAATAATTACACTGGCCTGCAATAGGCTTACAGTTCGCAGCTAAGAATGGTTCGCAGAGCTTCTGTATACATAACGTCATGACAAAGATGATATAGCCTCGCCCTGCTTCTTTTTCTGAGGCCATCTATAATTAAAGTCAGTGTTTTATAGTGTTGACTCCGTGCGATGCTCCATTCAAATTAAAATTTTACTTCGATAAAGACACATGCTAACTTTTTTATTAATTTTAAATACGCTCTGTACAATGAGAACCGTTCACTCCGATGCATTATCCAAGGAAATATTTTACCGCTTATTTTTCCATAGTAAACCTCGCAGATTTTATGAAGACCGTATTATGTTAGGACCAGCTAGTGGCGTAGGCCGGATTTCCCCAAGGGGGGTTAGTGAAGGCACTTTTGGGATAGTCATTTTCCCACTAGATCTACAGTAAATTAGGGGGCTCAATGAGCCAGGATTTTGTTAAATTTTTGCCTTTTTTGCACTGCAACAGTTTTTTTGTGATATTACAAAATATAAATACTTTTTATTAAAATCGGCTAGGGCGCATAGCTAATGATTTTATAACAATGGAAAAAAATAACAAACATATACTCAAGCCTTAAATTTGATATGATTATAAAATAGCCCTGCCTATGCAAATCAGTCTCAGATTTTCTTTTCTTAACATCTTAGTAGGCTAATATTCTTCTTCTGATTATCAGTAGAAGTTCAGTTTTCTTGACATTAAGGCCTATCTTATTTATTCATTCCTTAGTCATAATGAATATTGGTCTTAACTTGCTTGGCTTCACAGAACGAAATCTAATCTTCGCTTCCTTAGTAGTTCATTGATTATTTCCTCGGTTGTTGTGGTCATTTCATGTAGAAGAGCTAATCAATTCAGCATAATTTTGCTTGTCGAGTTCCTGAGATATGTTTTCAGACGGCGAAGTGTTGAGAAAGAGCGCTCACCGGTACAGGCAATGTAATGTTGCCAAGATTTGCAACAACTTTGTAATATTTGGATGAACTGTTGAATGACACAAATGCATTGCGTCCAAAGCATTTTTGGCACATTGCCCGTTTCTTTGCGTGAAAGTTCTGCCACTACGAATCCCAATACGTTCAGAGCATTGCTAATGATCGCTTAGCTTTGCTTAGTGCTATTCTTGCCCCAATATCTTATAGCAAGAGATAACAAATTATGTTTAGTTAAACTTACCACATCACCTTCCAGGGAGAAATAATCTGCTTACTGATTTTATCGATCCACTATACAATGCAGCAGTTTAAATAATTTATCATTTATATCCAACTGTTCAAACTTCTGAACATATAATGCGTCCAATGATCATGTCTAAGGATGAACTGACCTATATACATAAGTCTCTCTTTCCATCTCTTTGCATTTATATATATATGTGCATTAGTTAAATATAAACACACGCACCCATTTTATATATTTATATAATAAATAGCTATATCTATATATATTATATATATATATATATATTTAGTACGTATAGGGGTTATGACAGCTGTCTTATATCCCTGTTCAATATCCGAAAATAATTGAATGATACATTGCGCTTGTCACATTATAGGCTAAGTTCTGCTTCATTTACACCCTGCCAGAGTGACCCTGGTCTACGGTATCAGGTATACATCAAATCTATGCCACAGCTGCTGCCTCCGTTGAGTCGGCGCGTATGCTGCACTCAGTGCACTGTGAGTGTCTGTTATTCCTCTAACGAGAACACGGTCCCAAAATTATCCCAACTTATTCTGTAGGTTGTTGCTAAAAAATATTTTCAACTATGTCAATGTGGGGGGGGGAGTTAACCCCCAACCCCCTTGCCTACGCCACTGGTTAGGACTATTGTATTTCTCAACTCTTACTAAACTCACTTCTTTCTGTATTGTTTTCTTTGTAAGCACAAGCGTCTTGCCTGTTGTTAACCCAATAATTATACGTTGCCATCGTGAAGGCTTTGTGGGCCTAATAACTTATAAGGCATTGCCCAGAGTAGCTTAGGCTTAAGTACTGCGGTACAAACAATAATTATTGTCAAACATACCTACGTAGATCAATCATCACCGCAGTGACCCAAGGCCATTCTAAATATAGTACACATAAATATTATAGTATGGTAAGTATAGTATATTATAGTAGCTATATCAATTTGGTTATATTATTAAGGTGGCCGTGATCGAGTGACCGCACGCAATTTTACATTGCTCACAACATTATTTTAAGACAGTGACATTTATGTCAAACTCTCTCTACATGCTTTGACTTAGAACATTTTTTTGTAAGTTAACATACAATAAAAGGCTGAAATTGGCATTCTACAAACAAAATGTAATGGCCTTTGGACCAACGCTTTTGACACTAGTTTCTCTCAAGAAGCGCGTGCTGTCGTCATAGCAACATCACTCTATCAATGGCCAGCAATGTGTGGACACTAACAGGAGATTAACTGGCGGTTTAAAGTTATGCTTTTGAATTCCTAGTAATTAATTACTATTTAATAAGCTTGTGTCGATTTGCAAAGCAGCGAAGAATTGCGGCTCATTAATCGAATTAGTGCAAAGCGGTTGCGAAGTAAGATGACCTTCTATGATTATTGACGTAGCTGTGCGTTCATGCCAGTGATCGTTTTGTACGGTTGTTGTATTGGGCCTATAGCTATTATTTCATGGCATTTTTAGCAACTTTCGATTGCGCATGTTGAAGGGAATCATTCTTACAATCTACAAAGTACAATTTAAAGAATGTTTCTTGCGATAAGTTCTATGCGTATGTTCTTCGTAATGAGGATTTTGCTGTGAAGAGTTCATTATAGAGATATAGGCCTACTGTGCGTAATCAAGAATGGGGTATCGATTACTTAAACGAGTACTTTGCAACATTATGATAAGGGGTCTTAATTCATTTGATACAGCTTTCCAATGTGACTTCGTATCTTAATTGGTTATTTGTAAAAGACCTTCCGTCTATCCAGGTAGCTGATAACCCTAGCTGTAGGACACTATGTTTAATTTGGTTAATGGTTTGATGGACATGTGTGGTACCTATGTCGTGCTTGTATTTACTTGTAAAAACAATTTCTGTTGACAGTGACCTATCCAGGTTCAATGCAATTTTTAATCAGTCGTATAAGTCTGTTTCATATATTATTTTACATTTGCCTTCAGCACTGTGTCTTAGTGATGTTGTAATTCCTAGGTTTTCAATCGATTTATTAACTCTATTTCTTACTTACTACTTTGCAAACTGCTTTTACTCACCCAATGTGAGCACACCTGGGTGACTGTTTACTTGGAGTATCAGATAAGCAATTCCTGAATTCCTGAAACAGATTCATTTGTTATTTTTATTTTTTTTATAGAGTTTAGGCAAGACTAATTATAATTATACCTGTCTGCTTTTTTCTGTACAGGCCATTACCGTAAATTATAGGGAATGGCGTCTAAAAAAGGAGCAAAGAAGAGCAAGGAGAAGAGTATGAAACTTATGAAGCCCACTAGGTAATGTTAGATTATTGCACAGTAGCTAAACTTCTATATAGATCTAGTAAACAATGAATTACTATAGAAAAACAGAAGCTTAGTTTGGTGCTATTTAGAAATTGTATGAAGCTTGACACTTAATGCTTTCAGGCATTTAAAGGCTCTCCAGTACCTTAAGAACCATGTAGGAATGTTAAAGTACACTTTAACTTTAACACTTTAACATGCTTACTTTATGCACGAAGACTTACATTTTTTGTCACTTGTACCAGAAAGTGAGACTATGGCAGTAGGGATGGGGGCAACTGGCTTGCATGTTATATTTGTACCTATGGATCAAGGTTCACAATGTGGGCCCATCATATGAAATTGATGCAAGACACATTGTTGACGTGTGTTCAATCTTGGTGACGATCAAGGAAGCTTAAGTGCCTCCTGAAATCTTATATAACTCCCAGAAATATGATGTCTATTTAGTGATTACAGGTTTAAGCAATTTTAAGGATGGGATTATTATGTTTTACAATTTGTTTGCATTGATTTTCCCTATTTTACCTCTAGCATGACTTCCAAGGCACTTGTATCGTGAGTATATTGACGGAGAGCATCAGGGCACGTGCTGACAAGTCCTTCTGCATACATGTTTATTATCTTTAAGGACTGCTGATGTTTTACACTACATTACGTAAATGCATTTCTTAATGACCTGTAACATTGCACAGGTTAGCAGAGAAAGCATCGCTGAGTAAACTTTCTCTTTTAGTGACCCTGTATGATTTATAATTTACATCTATAATTAGCTACAAATACAATGAACTGTAATTTGTGCTTAAATTTATGTAATGTAGGCCTATTGTAATTGAACATTGATATGCCTTCAAGATACCTACTCAGCATAGATGATGTTTCTATCATAATATAGTTGCTGTGAATTTATAATTAACTAGCTGGTTTGTGGATGGTTTGTGCTCGCAACAAGATCTGTTTAACATTTACTTACAGCCTGCCTGCTAGAGTTCGTATGGACATGTTTCAAGACAATGACGACGATCCTCAATTTCGTCAAAACACTATTCAAAAGCTGAGGGACAACTCGTTCCTTCCTTCTTCTCCTTTGCCTCCTCCTGTGCCTCCTCCTCCCCCTTCCAATGAAAGTGTTGGTTTTTCTGATAAAAATTTTGTTCAGAAAAAGAGCAAAAATCGTTACTCATCCAAAATGGGTGAGTACGTAGGTGCTTCTCATTACCTGTACCTATATTAGACAACAGTGTAATTAGAATAAATTTGAGTAATTCCCTGATCAACACAGTCTATTTTCCTATCTTCACTTGGAGCATTGTTCGATCTTCCTATGGTATCATCAGTGCTGTTTTAATGTTTCTTTGTTTTATAATTAAATGTTTGCCCTGCCTAAGATGGTTAAACCAATGTTGAAATGTGTTTTCAACTTGTAATGTGCTTGAAGACGTCTGTCTGGACGGGGTTCAATCATGTTAGATCGGAAGTGTTTCTGTTGAGTTCTTTGAAATGATGCAAAGTAGATTTTCTATCACAGTTACAATAGGTTGCATTTGTCAGTCAACCTTTATGTTAAGATTTTAAATTTCATATGAAACTTCTAACTCTTTGTTTGCCCTTCTCATGTTCCCTTATTATGTATGATGTGTCTCTGCCTCATCTGTTCCTTGCTGCAGGTTCCTAGTTCCAGGTTCCTAGTTCCAGGTTCCTAGTTCCAGGTTCCTAGTTCTAGGTTCCTAGTTCTTGGTTCCTAGTTCTAGGTTCCTAGTTCCAGGCTCCTAGTTCTAGGTTCCAGGTTCCTAGTTCCAGGTTCCTAGTTCTAGGTTCCTAGTTCTAGGTTCCTAGTTCCAGGTTCCTAGTTCCAGGTTCCTAGTTCCAGGTTCCTAGTTCCAGGTTCCTTGTTTGGCCATGCATTTCTTTGCAACCCAGCTCAGAAGCTTTGGTTTTGTCATTCCTGTGGCCTGAAACTGACTTCCTCATAAAACTGTGGCTGTTAGCTAGTCTCTCTTTCTGTTCTGCTTACGTCAGAAGTCGATTCAGCTTGAATGTGGGTTCTCCTTGTTGCGTCTGGAGCACAATTGACGAGTTTTTCGTTAGCGCTTCTCATTACAAATACTCGCTTATGTTATTTTTGTGTAACGGCTTCCCTTGCTTGCCTAGCGTACTTATCTATTCCATATTCATTCTGATGGATGTGTAGAAAGCGCCCTTGAAGCAGAGTATGATGGTGATGATCAACTGGGGAACATGGGTGGCAGGAAGGAGGTCTTCCGGCCAACGGCTGATGTGCTCCAGAAGGCAAAAACACGACTGAGATCTCTCGATTCACAAAAAGCAAAGGGTGTGTACGCATGAACTTATATTTATCCTGTTTTAAACTATACATGTACAATATATAAATATAAAAAAATATAAATATAAATATAAAAAATATAAATATACATTCACAAGGAGCAAAGAGAGTTTGCATGCTCTTATATTTCCTGTTTTTAAAATATACATATGATATCCATGAATTTACATATATTACCCAACTGACACTCAGTCTATGAATAACAGTTGACTGGTAAGGTAAGATTTTTAGACCCTCTGTGGACAGCTGCTAACATGGATTACTTCATCTGTATATATTAATTTTGTATTTAGTTGAATGGTCATATGATGTCCATGTAGGCCTATATTTATCAATGCCATTAGCGCTTTGAAACTCTTCATTGCTTGTTTGTCCAGATTCAAAGTGTTCCTCTGAACTTTGCATGGAGAGCATTATCAAATTACGGTTGTATTGTATTGTATAGTGTGCTGTATTGTATTGCTCTGGCCTGGATGATGATTGATACGGAGGGTTGCTTGAAATACGGCAGGGTAAGTTTGACATCCTGATTCTAACCAGCCAGCCCTAGCTCTCCATCTCAATAACACCCCCCACTTTGCTTTGCCTATGTTTGCACTTCAGCTTGGATTTCCTGGAACTGTCTTCCACAGTCCCTGTGCCTGGAATTACTGACCCACTCACCTTGCAGGTTGTCTTGCCCAAGCACAGACGCCTGTTGGTGCGCTGCTGATTCAAGCAGCGCTATATAAATGCTTGATTACCGGGGTACATTACATTACAATAACTCACATAATTTTATTAATAGATTCTGATATGCTGTCTTCTGATTTTAGTTTCTTTAGGCAGATCAAAACTGTTTGACTCATTGGATTCACCAAATTGCTATCCATTGGAAAAGCTCAAGGTATACTCAGTCGCTGATGATACTAGTACATAATTCCTCTCTGATGCCTGGCACTTCAGGCATAATACAGAGTACGAGAAACGCAGTGTAGAAAACAGTACATTCCATTAATAAAGGATCTTATAAACCTGTTTTTACAAGATATGAGTTAACCATTTGTAATTTTGACAGTTTCTAAATTAATTATTGCACTGAATGATAATAATATCTTAGTATTTTATTTTTGATGTCATGTGTAATGTGACAGATTGAAAACCTTTATTTTGAAAAATGTATGCTTTTAAAGAAAGTGAACATAGGAAGTTCTAATTGTTTTATTTCTCCATCGATATTGCGAACAGGATATTAAGTGGTTTAAAGACCTTGAACTCAATGAGCTGCAAAGCTAAAATTCCTAAACTCGCAGAAGTACTGCGTTTCCCACTACGAACAAGCTCTTCAGTCCAACTCCATAAGCTGCAATGGCTTTCTGTTGAATTTAGAAGAAAATGTTAATTTGCCTATTTTGTGCTACAATAGTTCTTAGCACCAGAAGTGCCGGTCCAACACAGCTCCCTCATTTCATTCACTACTAACTCCTTACATCCTTTCTTGTTGACTGCGAGCATCAAGTTCGAGTCTTTTAACTGATTCACGATGCAAAATGGGCTCGCATACATTCCATGCATCTTCCCCAAGGAATGGAATCGACTGTCACTCTCTTGTCCCAGCTCAAATTCACTTCATCGCTCCCAAAAGCAACCAAAACCTCATATCCGCGAATCTGAGTCTCACATTTTGGTGTGACCAGTGTGCATTTGAAATTTAATTAAGAATAAGATGTGACCACGCATAGATTTCAGATTTAATTAATTTTTATAATAATAATTAGTAATTATTATTCTTAATGTTACCAGTTTTAATACTGATAGGAAATGTTCTTTAACTATGAGCATGTACCTATGAACACCTCTTCGTTAAAGTATTAAATAACACTTTTACCAGTAGTCAAAGTTTATTTTATTTTTTAAGTACAAAATACTGGTTTTGTTGAGTGCATTGCTTTTTGTTTTCCTAGGATCTATTTACTGTGAACAATGCCACTGTAGACTCCCTTGACCTGACCGGAGTTGAGCAGTTGACGGACGTGTTCTTTGGTGCGGTACAGTTCCTTCACAAGAACAGTTTGTTTTGTCAGTATGTGACCGCGATCGTGTTACAAGGCTGTAACCACATCACAGACACTGGAGTTAAATTGATCATTGAAGCTTTTCCAAAACTCCATATAGTAAGCTATATTTTCCACACATTATGACTGACTTTTTTAATAACAAGCAACAGTGTTTATCTATTCAGAGTTGTTTTTAAATCTATAAAGAAATGTGGATATATAGTAGTGTTATAAGTTTTGAGGCACCTGTTGTAGAAAGCACAGGAGGCAATCAGAGGCTATGAGAAATGATAGGAGAAACTTCTGGAACCCAATTATCCCCTGAACCTACTCACGTCATGTAGCCGTGATGTAAAGATTTCCCACTCATATGTGATGTAATCGAACATTTTTATGGCGCCGCTCAAAACTCAGTGGTTCTGTCAACGGGCGTCTGTGCTTGGGCCAGAGAACAGGAAGGTAACCAAGTCGATTGTTATGTAATGATTTTCACAGTGCTGGTTTTTGTTCCAGCATTTAGAAGTGTGTTCCAGCATTTAGAAGTTTGGTCCAGTATTTAGAAGTTTGTGTTTGCATTTTATCATTTCAGCTGTCACTCGTTGGCTGCTCCGAAGTGACAGAGAAATCGTTGACACGTTTGCTGAATTGTGCTAAGATTGAGTCCATCAATCTCACGTCTACCAATGTTGGAATGGTTCACCTGCCCTTTCGTTCAGACATCTTTTGCTCCCTTCTCCTTGAGGGCTGTCCCGTCTTGTCTCCTCCTTACAGTGTCTACAAGCCAACAAAAGTCACGTTGATGACAGAACACACCTATTTCAAAGGTAGATATTGACTTATCCCACACAGAATATCTTGTAATATTTCAGCAGAATGTTCCATCTGGGGAAATCCCCTGGTGCTCCCTGATTCCCCTCTCTTCCTCCCTCTCTTCCTCCCTCTCTTCCTCCCTCTCTTCCTCCCTCTCTTCCTCCCTCTCTTCCTCCCTCTCTTCCTCCCTCTCTTCCTCCCTCTCTTCCTCCCTCTCTTCCTCCCTCTCTTCCTCCCTCTCTTCCTCCCTCTCGCCCACTTTATTCGATTAGACATTAATGTTTTACTATTACATGCCTACAATACATACATGTTTAATTGCTTATAGGAACTGATTGGACCACAGTAAAAAGGCAATATTCAGGTGAATACCCAGATAGTCAATCCACTGAGATACAATCATACATATAAATCAATTAATGCAATTTATATGGTGCCTCTTCAAGATAACTATACAGAGGTGCTCCCAACCCAGGCACGGTCAAAGAGGAAAGTCTTGAGAAGTTTATAGAAAGAGCCACACTGCCACAGTCGTGCATATATTGACACTATATAAATTGAGGATGGAATAAATGCAAGATACTGTATTTTGTGTTAGATGTGGTAAATGAGCAGTCTTGGAATGTCTACAAGGCCCTCGTAGTCAACGTATCGACCACAGAAGTCAGTCTTCTCAACTCGTTAGTAACTGGCAAGGTCTCGAGATTGCAGACAAAGGTTCCATTCGTCTTCAGTGATTACGAGCTGAACAAAGAATTTTCCATGAATGTCTTTGAATGCTCTGAAGTGAGTTTCTGTGTACTAATTGCACAATTAAATAAATTTATTATAGTGACAATTATAGTAATAATAATAGTTTTCATTTAATTTCAAACTGTTGTATGATTACAAACATTGTATGAACAAATGATGACAAGTTATTACTGATGTCAAATAATGTGTTGAGGAAGCATAATATTTTTTAGAAAACAATTTGGCTTTTACTTAAATCTACTACTTGCCAAACCTACTATTCTGAAAAGTTAATATACTATTTTTTAAATCTATTATACTGAAATCGAGTAAGATCCTGTGATTCTTTGTCAAGTAATAATAGAATAATAATATTCGTTTATTCGATTCAAACATACAAACCCCGATATTATTACATTTAAATTGCAACAATACATGATAACAAGTCAAACAAGGCTTGATTTTGTGACTGTGTGGTGGCCTGTTAGGCGCTTATTCGTCGAATTGCAGCTCGTTTTACCGTCGTCTCCTAGGGAATAGAAGGCTGGATCGACCTTATGGGGCTATCGGGTATCGAACCTGCATCATTCTGCTCTTCCTGCCTGTATATTGTCTTTCAACCATCACCCCACACCAGCATGATACCTCTAAGTAGTTTCTATTGAATTGGTGTTATATAAATTCTCGATTACGATTACATTTACAAATTACTTTGAAGGGACCGTGTTTTTTGATCTTGGTGTAAAATATGACTTCTGTCCTGTTGATTCTTTTTCTGCAGGAATTGGCTCATCTGTTTATCTCAGATCGCACTGTTTTTCTTCTCCCGTACAATGCCACCAGTGACATTAAAGACATCTGCGCTGGAATTGAAAGGCGAATCATACCAATACTAGCAAAGGTTTGAAAACACTACTGACTGATCTAATTTGTTGACTAATTAATTCTTTCACCTAATGAACAGTGTACGGATAAAGTGCTGGAAAGAAGGGTATTCCATAATTTCTGCTCCGCGAGCAAACTTGAATAGCTTACATGTTATCGAAATATGTCTGTGATATTTTGTGTCATTTTGAAGGTGGAGAATGCCAGTGTGATGCTTGTTGGCCATTCAGGAACGTCTAAGAAAGTAGTTGCTAACAGTATCGTTTTAACTCACGTAAAGAAGAGGCTGGAGGACAACAGAAAAGAGTTGCAACAGATTCTGACCAATCTGTACAGGTTATTGTGTATTTCTTGTATGTAATCTGGTCATTATTAGAAATCTGATTATTTTGTGTTTAAAGAATAATTCTGTTACCTGTTTCTTATAATCGTTTTTAAAAATTATGTTTCATGTTTCTTATTATTCTGTGGAGACAAAGGACGAGAAAGAGAGTGAGAAAACGAGACAGACATCAGGAGGAGTTTTCCAGATCATCCTTCCAACCCTTGCTTTGTGTTTTCAGCAAACTGTATTCGCGAAGCGAGTCTGTTGACTTTGCTGAACAGATGAAGATGACGAGTGTTTACAGACTTCTCGATGGAATCGAAACGGTTGAGTTAAAGGCAGATGTTACACTGAATGAGGGGCAGGTAATTGGATTCCTTGATCTTAGCTTCATGATCATGGCTTCATTCGACAGAATGCTTGTTTCGAACTGACACCAAAGGTCTGTATGCACTATGGGCTCCATGCATACCACAATCTCATCTGTCTTTCTGGACACCCATTTGGCTTCGTGTCCTTTTCAGCCTCAAAGTACCCCATTCACTGATTTGTTTTCCCATGCAAGCTTTTGCATCGTCCCTGGTTAGACGCAATTCCATTTTGTTTTCTTGCATATATATTGTGATCATATGTTAATGTGAAATCAGCTGAGTTTGCGAGTAATACTAGGAAGACCCGATCATGCAGTGTAAACTATTAACAGCATATTATATTCTTGCCATGAGTTGAACCCACTATGGGTGTTTTTTAATTTAATCCTTGCTCCATTTTTTTATCCACACTCTTGTGTACATGATGATCATACTCACCCATACTCAAAGATGACGCTGAAGTACTTTTAATACTTTTCAATTCTATACAGACACTATACAGACACTTGATGTCATTTTTTGTCTTTTACATGATTCAATTTCAGACTGCAGCTGAGCTTCAGTCAGCTTTGATTGAGGCAGTTCACCAGACTAACTCTTCGCAACCATTTTACTCGACCTTACCGAAGGCATTCTCCAAAATGGCTGCTTTTCTTACTCCTAAGCCAGGAATACATCTTGAAAGTGAAGTAATAACCGGGCTCCGGTCGGCTCATAAGACTGACTTTGGTAGAAACTACCAGACCTACAGAAAAGCCCTGCAGCTGATGCACATGGCTGTAAGTAGAAGTTCTTGTGAAATGCTTGCTCTATAAAAATTTCTCAGGACATGAGGCGATTCAGTGGAAAGACTGGTACTGTGTTTGACTCTGACCATAGCTTCTGAGGATTGAATTCTCGTTTATCTTGCACAATCCAAGATTCTTTCTCTAGTTATGTAATTAATCCTGATTATTAACATATCTATTTATTAATTTTTTTCCATTTTGAGTTTATTACTGACTTTTTAACTTTGAGCAGTTTGTTGAACTCCACAGTATCCAAGCTACAACTCAAACTGATTCACAGTTACATATTTATATTGATAGGTTGAGTGCCACAGAAGAATTCATATATAGTGCCGCTATATAAATTAGCGATTATAATAGCAGCTTATTAAACGGTTGGTTGATTCCAGGGTCAAGTTATTTACTTTGCCGATGCCGAGGTTCCGGTCGTCGTTACCGACCTCAAGTGGTTTGCGGATGAATTGAAGAGTTTCCTCATTCCTAGACCATCGTCCGATCTGCCATCTGTGCTGATCCAACCGCTGCTGGACTCTCACATCATCTGTCACTTGCAGGATCCTTCAAGTTCCTCTCTGAGATTGACCTGGGCTGGTAGTCTGCCGGTGGAGCCTCCAATGCCTTGGGTGGGTATAATATAATAGAAACTCGTTAAAGTGCAGCGTTTGCCAGTCGCATCAGGAACCAAATTATAACGAGGGGGTCACAGTATAGGGAGTTGTATATATACAAGACTTCAATTTTTTGATTATTTCAGAACTCATTGTCGCTCTTGTTATTACCTAAATCTGTGTCGTGTACAGCTGAGCACAGTAACATCGAAATTTAAATCTGAGTTGTGGTTTGTGAGCAGACAAGAAAAGATGCAGTTAAACATCCAAGTCCTCAAACTCCAAGGAGTAATGGCGGCTATACTGGAGGGGGGGTTTGAGGAGGACAGGTCCCCCCACCTTTTACAGAGGGGAGACAGGTTATGCGTGTGTCCCCACATTTTCTAACCCTCTCATTGGGTGTCTCCCCACCTGTCAAACGAGATCGCCGTCTCTGACGACTGTTGTCACTTTTTGCTTTTTTGGAGATTGTTGTCTTTCCATTGCTCACTTTTTGTGTTTATAAGTGGTTTCGACATTGCTCTCTTTCTAGGATTATTTTCTGGAGACGAAGAATTCAGACGACATTTGTGACCTGAAGTATAGTTTCCAGTTCATCCATCCATTACCACCTGGTCTCAGATTGGAAATTCTGTGCCAGTTAATAGATCTGAACCGGACGGGTGATCTGAAGTATCCACCGTCTGTTTGGCAGACCGGATTTATCCGACTCAGTGGGCCACTTACATTCGGAATGAGATTTCTAAATGCGGGTGAGTCGAGTCGTCGTAGTGAAAAGAGAACAATGGGGCTACATCTAATTGTCAGACTGTTGTTAATTTCTTTGTTTGATTGACTGTGTGAGGATTTTGCATTTCAATAGTTTATTATAACCATGACCATATGTTTTTATTGATCCCATTGGTTAAACATTTTGTAATGATACATACTATGAGATTAATACGTGTTGGGGAATGGGAACAATAGGAGAGAATTAAAATACTATTCTTATATAGACTTATTGTTTCATGGGCTGTCACGGATTTCCTCTGTCATTTGTATTCTCTTTAAGGAACATTATTGTTTTGCGTCCTATTATGAATAATGTATCGATTGACTACTGGGGGTTGAAAATGCCTGGTGGTCAGTAGGCTGCTCAAGATGGCTGGTCTGACAGCAGCGACTTGTTTATTTAAGCATTCAGCTGCTTTCATTGGCATGCGATTCAGTCTCATTTTTACTTTTGCATTATTATCTGAGTTTGTGCAAATTATGCAGTATTTCCCAATAGTCTGAAGTATACAATTACGATATTGATATTAGGATATTATTGCTGTGAATATTGCAGAGAATACTGCTCTGGTGGTAACACAAGGAGTCCTCAGTTGGCCACTGGTGAGATGGTGAGACTGGTCATGTGGCTAACTGGATGACCGAGTTGTGTTTACCTTGTGAGTTTGTTTTAAATCTCAGATCTTGACCAGCCTCAGATCGTGATGACCGCTCAGGTCAGTAAACCAAAGCAGGAGGCACTTCGAAACTCTCTCGAAAGAAGTCTCTGGAACACGCTTGAATTTTATCGAGTTGTTGTGGAAAAGGCTGCCAAAAACTGTGGCTTCTACTGTTCGGTCCAGGTGAGAAGAAATTACATTGACTGTAACGTTTAAGCGAAGTAGAAGAAAAATTGTTGAAAAGTGTTGGCAGATAGTTTACAACATAGGAACTATGAATAAGAGGACAATGGTGTTTCCTTTTTCTTTTCATGGTGAATTTTTTTTATTTCAGCATCAATTTCAGTAGTTCAGTTGCTTGATAGATAGTCAAGTGGCTAGTGTGCTGGAGGGTCAATCGAGAGGTCAGGGTTGAAATCCCTCCCAGAGCAGAAATTTTTTATTTAGCTGCAGATCATTGCTCTTCAAGCTCTGTTGGAGATAGAATTGGGAAGACTATACTTGGAATTTTGTAGAGTTACTGGTGATAATTTGTTTTTGTCATTTTATTTAAGATGATGTTCAACAACAAGACTGAAATTGTTGTACCAGGTATGAACAAAGCTCAGTATGTTCAATTAAAGATGTTTGGCCGACTCATTTTTGTATTACAATGAGGACAAGCAGCTTCCGTTGAAACTTTCTTTGTTGTTCTAAGTAGGAATCAGTGCTTTGTTAATGAAACAGGTTTGAAGTAAAATGCTACAAAGACAATGTGATGATTTTTGGAAATGTTTACCCTTTCAATTTCCTATTGGACATGAAAACGATTGCCTCGTCCAACTACATCCATACAACAAGAATTCAACGATGAATATTAAGCTCTCTGGTTTGGAGATCATGTTAAATATCATCCTCGTGCATTGGCCTAGAGGGTACTTTGGTAATGTTCTTCTTTTGCATAGTTCTTAAATATAAAATATGAGTACTTTGACAATATTCTTTCTGCAGTTTGCAACATCGCTATATTAATGGGTTTCTAGATATCTTAGATATATTGTTAGAATCTGGGCCCAAGGCAGCTATCTGGACTCTAACATGTCACTAGACTGTATTCCTGAATGCACGAGAGATGTAGACCACTTCTAACAATATATATATTATAGGTATATATATATATATATATTATAGGTATATATATATATTATAGGTATATATATATATACATATATATATATATATTTATTACATACATACACATGCATGTGCCTACATGCTGTTTGTTTGAATTATTGTTTCCTGGTTGCTAGAGGGCATAACAGGAATTACATCTGGTCATCAGTTGGTCGATATACCAGAGACCACTAGACACCATTCACCAGCCACTACCATTTGTCAGAATTGTTTCATTGACGACGTAACTCTGAGTCGTGTATGGGTGAGTCAGTTTTAGACTTCATCAATATTTTACTTTTCATTTTCACAACTTTCTTCGTACTCAGTTCTAAAAAAATGTTTTGAGAAAACGTCTTTCAAGAGACAGGTTAGGGCCGCTGCGAAGGTTCGAGAGTCGCGTGAAAGAAATTTTCTATTTTGTAAGGCAACATGATGCACCTCAGATTAGGATTCGCTGATGTTGTCTGCGTGTTAAATGCAGTAAATAAATAAAAATGAATAAAGTCTTGGATTATATGGTTTGTTGATTTGTTTAACTGAATTGCAACTGAATGATAATTTTATACATTATACTTTCTGGTATAGAGAACATGTTAGATATCAGCCTAATTACAATGGCTTTGATGGTACTTTGGGAATATTCTTCTTTAATATATTTATTTCATATAAAATATAATGATTATTTCATGTCAGAAAACTAAGAAGTCGCTGCTTCCGACTTTTCAAATGGGAAAATTGTTCGGCTCAGCCATAGGAAGCATACAGACTGAACGTGGATTGGGTCAATCAGCCATTGAAAACGTACAGATGAAAGGAAGCTGGATTGGTACCAGCCCCGGAGGGGTCGTCATACCTCTTCCGCAGATGAACTCGTTGGATTTCTCGAGATTCTCGTTCACCGTTCTTCTCGGAGAAACCTATGTGATTACAATGAAGTGAGTTTTATGTGCCAAACACAATATATGTCATATTCTATATCCTCTCGGTCATGTCTCGCTCTATGTGACATGGTGTTATATATCTATATATATATATTATATATATACCAAAGCATTATCTTAACATTTAGCGATGAATTCTTGTTTGTATGCAAGAATTTGGCTAGGACATTAACTTTCATGTCCAATGGGAATATGAAAAGGTAAACATTTCCGAAAATCATCACATTATCTTTGTAGTATTTGACGTCAAACCTGTTTCATCGGCAAAGCATTTTTTCCTCCTTGTAAAAAAAAAAAGTTTAAGCAGAAGCTGCCAGTCTTTATTGTGACACAAAAAAATTGAGTCGCCCAGACAGCTTGACTGAACATATTGAGCCAAGTTCATTGTTCGTCCAACTATTTCAGTCTTGTTGCTAAACAAACATCTTAAAATAAAATGACAAAACAAATTATCCATATAGAGTTTTCTCTGTATTGGCTAACATACCATACAAAAAACTGTAGCACTAGGTATCGGCTCTTTCAGTTTTATTTTTTGTTGAAACGCAGCCCAGGTTACGCCTTTAATGTAAGACACACCGCCGAGACGACTTCATGTTAACGAGTCCACGCTGTACATGTTTTGTTGGACTTTGCTGTAGGTCTCTACCGTCTGCTACTGTGCAGTTCACCTTTGACTTGAAGAACCATGTTGCATGTGGCATGGTCGTGACTGTTGTGTTGAGAGGAATCTCAGAGTCAAAACCGGTATGAAGCATGTCTTGCATCTTTGTATTATGCTAATATTTGGCTGAAATATACAAAGCCACTGTTTAATGACACTGTGTCTTAGCAAAGGTCATTAGCATCGTCCTCCTCATTTCTCCCGGCTTGAGACTGGCACTGCTAGAGTACAAGTAGTGGTGGACTTTCGTGTAATGTAACCAAATATTCACTTTCTAAGGGCCTCTTAGAATTGCTTGGAACGTAATTTTATGAAATGTATTTATCTGAATTCTGTTTGTAACAGCTATTGACTGAAGTGTGGATCCTTCTGAATGGAGAACTTGTGGGGAAATCGAATCCACTGACTGACGTCCGCTTAAATCCCTATTTGGTCATCAATGATCATGCCAACTTTCTGCTGGACACATCCCTTGCTTCGGTCAGTTCTACTGTTAAGATGTTCTGTTTGTGATCTGTAGACACTAATGCTTCATAAGTTACTCCTGTGATGCCCTTCTAATATGCACTTTCATGATCAGTAGACAAAATATGGTTGATACTGAGGAGCTATATGCTCAACAGCCAGTCACAAAATGCTCCTAAACACAAAGCTAGATGCTATGATTTCTTATTAAGCTGTGAGTATATATTGTGGAAGTAAGATAATTATTGATCATGATGTAGCAGCCACATTTTTATAGCACCGGCATAGTGCATATGAAACTCATCAGAGCGAATATTACGTGTTTCTGAATTCAGATTCAGAGCATGACAGCTGGTTCAGCAAAGTGGGAGCCTGGTATGAGAGTCGAGGCGTTGGACCGACAAACCCCCAACCTCATCTGTGCAGCCTCCATTTGTAAGTTTATTTGGCAAAATATTCATGTAATAATAAGTCTCACAGCATAAAAGATATAAGATCTATTTACAAAAACTGAATCAATGCAATTTGCATCTTGGACAAAGATTAGTTGATTTTGAGGTAATTTGTGAAAACAGGCATGTAATAGTATTTTCAAATTCCAGTAACAGTAGAAGATCTTCTGACAAAGTTATTATTGCATGTAATTTTTTACTTCTGTTGCACATGTGTCTCATCAGTGTAAAATGCTTCTTAAATGTATGTCAAATTTCCACAGTTTGAAACTTTTTGACTGATATAGCAGCAAGGTTTCTGTCCCATCTTGCAATCCTTTTGCTACACATTTTAATTTCTAAGTTTTATACATAAGTTTATGTTTTTTGCAACAGCACAAATAAACAAGGCTGGTGAGCTTCTAATCCACTTTGACGGTTGGTCAGAACATTATGACTACTGGGCTGATTCTAAGTCCACAGACATTCATCCGGTTGGTTGGTTTGCGCAAAGGATTTTCAACCACACGGAATACAACGTCACTCTTCAACCGCCAAGAAGCAAGTTTTCCAGTTTCATTAATTAACTGTTCTAAGTGAGAGTTGGAGTGAGTACTTAAAGACTTTTACCGTCCACGCCATCTGTCAGCTGTCGACGGAAATCCATTGGTTGGTTCCACACTCGTGCGTGGGCCCACCACTGGCGATTCTTTCACTTTGCTGTGCACTCTTTTGCTAACATATTCGTTAGTAATTCATTTAACATCATTTAGACCTGCGCATAGTGGATATCTGGAAGGTTTGCTATATAAATATTCAATCACATTATATTGCATTACATTAAATGATGTTTGCACAGTTTTTCATCCGACGATGCTCTCCGATCGTGTTCATAATCTCCAAACTTCTAATGTTGTGAGAAGTTTTCTGTTATTACTAATGCAATGCCTTTCATGCTATTCTGTGTATGCAAATGACTTCAAATAATGTGTTGGTATCAATGAGATCATTCAGTTGTTTCTAATTTTAGATTATAAAAAGGTGTTTGAATGGGAACAATATTTGATTGATGTCGTCGACATCCCTGCCCCATATGAACTCTTTACACAAGTGAGTTATCCCTCTGTAGAAACAGATGTTTAACAGCTTTTTTGTTCGATATTTAAATAATGCGAGTATCTTATTACTGAGTGCAATTTCTCGAACATTATAGACACATGTTATCATCTGACTGATAGCTGCGTGAAAGCAGCTCTGACCTACTATACTCGTATATTCTTTTACTCTACATTACATTATATTGCGAGATGTTTGTATGGCACCTTTGAGCCCCTCACCGAATTCGTGTGTGCGTGAGGTTGGTAGGAAAGTGCATTCAGGACTGTTTGAAATTGCATGATGCTTGGAGTCTAATGTAAGAGTATGTTACTGCGTCTTTCTGGAGAAATTCTTTGAACTGCTGCATTTTCATTTTTGAATATGCGATTCTATTTGGACAGCTAGCATGTTCTAGAGAAATTGCTTTGTTTCAAATTGAAAACATTATTTCAGGACTTTTGTTTGAGATTAAAATCCTTATCTGTATGGTTAAAAGGAACAAACAGAGAGCTGCACTCCATTTCATTTAAAGCTGGAAACCATCCTCTTCCTCCAATCTCATGGAAAAGGAATAAGCTGTGTGGAAAGGTGTGGACTTGAGAAAAGACATCCAGAAGGTTGTTAAAGCACTCTGGCATTTCTAATAGAAAATGCTAATCAGGTGTTAAATCTGATTTTTTTAATGGAAATTTTATGTTAATTCTAACTTTAGCAAACTGAGAATAAGACAGGGAGTGCTTGATTAAAGTTTAATTTGGTTAAATCTGATGAGAAAACATTGAACAAAGTTAACAAATCAATAACCGGCTCTTAGAAAAACCAGATTGAATAATTTTTACCACTTCAGTGTCTTCTTTTCTCCTATTTTTCTCACTGCCTTAGAGTGTGCGTCTAATGGCAATTTTTTTAGCTATAATATGCTGAAAAGAAATGGCTATTATGGAAATTTTTAAATAGAAGCAATGGAGGACATTTATTCTTTTACTCTTTCTCATTTTGAAGCATCTTCTGAAGACTTGGTTAGTTTTTCAGTTTGTAAAGTGAACTTAATGTGTTTGTTTAATTTAATTTGTTTTGCAAAATGTGTCATTTTCACAAGTGTTTCCATATTTTTTTTAAGTTCTGGCATCAGTGGCCCTGAAAAACTGGATTTACTCAGTGGCTGGTGTACAGTGTGAGTCACCAGTGGCCATCTTTCTACCCAGAGAGATTAGTGCCAAACATCTTCTGTATCCATCCAACAAGAGCATCCAATTGCTGAGCGACCAAGCATGGCATTTCATATGTGCAGGCAGAGGAGGTAGACTGACTTTTATTGCATTATTACTTTGTATGATATAGCTCGTGAATAAGCTGGTGCCTTTGAGCAACACTTTAGAAGTTTGAAACTTACGATTACGAGTTGTCTAGCTGTTAGCTGTCAACCGAGAGGTCGGGAGTTTAAAATTCCCAAAGCAGACATTTCTTTTCTACTCCACGTTTTTCCTTAGCCATTCCAGCTTCGACCTACACTGTTGGAGGGAAGGTGAGCTTGGGAGAGAATGTATTTACCAATTGTCTGTCCTCATAAGCCAAGCCTAAGAAAAGGAAGGTGCTAACAATTTATACCCTTGGCTGCCTCTTTAAGGTACTGCTCTTCCTTTCTGTTCTATTGTTGTAAAATGATAAATTACACAATAGAGTGATGATGATGATATAGTATTTATTAGTTGATGACGATTATGACACAGCGCATTAATTGATGATGATACATTACTCCCTTCCGAATGAGTTGTATGACTCAAAGCCGGCTATGATGGGATATTGACTGTGTTTACATCGGAATAAATGCTGTTAAATGTATGAGACGATTCACATGTTAACTGTGCGTTGATTGTAAATTCTAGAATGCAGACACTTTCTCGATGTTGAAGGAATCCCGATCAAGGGTTCGAACGTTGTACTTTCCGACTATTACCAGGCTGTTGCTTCAGTTGTCACCCAGTACGAGGTTAGTGTCTGTCTCCATCAGATTTCAACCAGATATTGCTTTACACTCTGAAATTTAAGGGCGTTTCATTATAATACATTGTCAGGTGACTTCATCCATGTGTGTGTATCATAACAATTTATTATAGCCCCTTTTAATTACCTCTCAGTTGATGACTAAACTTATCGAAAGAGACTTCTATCAAAGCTCATGCCCTGATCCTCTGTCAAGAATAAAATGACAATTTTGACTGATGCATATGACTACTGATTTAAGCATTTGAATCTTAAGACCGTTGCAGTCAATCAATCAGTTTTATTGGTGCCAGAAAAATTGAAAGTCCAAACATAGAAGAGGACTCATAGCTCCAATTGTTACAATGCAGCAATTGCTAACTGGTTTACTGGAAAAACTTTTTCAGTATTGAGCCTGACTTAAAAGCAGTTTCTCTGCATTCAATATATTTTCTCTGGTGTTGGTTTTTTTCCAGTTAAAACTTCCGGAAAATATAAAGAATCTGATCGCCAATGCTGAGGACTTAAAACCTACACAAGTGAGTAGAATTTTATTGGGCACACATTTCTTGACAGCCTTTCAAATGATTTGTATCAAAGGTAGTTAATTTTGAGTTCTGCATTGTTGAAATTTTGACATCTTGCAATTACCCTTGTAATGCGCAATGATTAATAATCATTATAAGTTTAAAATGAATATTTATTGCCAGTAGATTATGATATGAAGAGTAAGGTATGTTTGTCGTTTACTAAAATCTTTTGTCTTTTTCAGCTACAGGAACGATTGCTTCGGTTCCTCTCAACTTTGTTCTGGAACCTGTGCTTAGTGAATTCAGAATGTGGTGATGATGATGCTGACTATGATGTGGACCACACAGAACTGAAAGGCAAGCACTCAGAGGTAATTGTTACTCTATTGTTTAGTCAGTTGTGCATTTGATTATAATAATTCTGTCGATTTCGAGTTAAACTATTGTCTAGGATTATATATTTTTAAAGGAAGAGGTTGCCATATCAATAATTTTATTCTCTAAAGCAACAATGTAATAATTATAATTAGTTTGTTAATGAAAGAGTTTGCTAAGCGAGCAGTTTAATTATATTAAATCACAATGCAATTTTTATATTACTAATTATAATTGCTAATAAAAGTGGTTGCCATGTCAACATTTTTATTGTGTGAAATAACGATGTGATAATAAGGTTTGTTAATGAGCTAGGTTGCTAAGCAAACAGCTGAATTATGTGAAATCACAATGCAGTAATACTAATGGAAGAGGTTGTCATGTAAACAGTTTTATTCTGTGTTATAGCAGTGTAATAATAATTAGTTTGTTAGTGAGAGAGGTTGCTAAGCCAGAAGTTAAATTTTATATGACATCACAATGTTATATTAATTATGGAAGAGGTTGCCATGTCAACAATTCTATTCTAGGAGATAACAATGTAATAATTGGTTTAATAATGAAAGAGGTTGCTAAGTTTAATTATATGAAATCACAATGTAATTATTAGTTTGTTAATTGAATTGGTTGTCATGGCAACAGTATTATTGTGTGAAGTCACAATGCATCTGTTATTTTAGTAATGAAAGAGGTTGTGATTGTTATGCCAACAGTTTAACTGGGGAATCACTATGGGATTATTGCAAGATGTTTTCATGCCGAATGTTTTCTCTCTGAGAATAATTGTAATAATCAATTTAATGTAAATAGCTATGCATGTATGTGTTTGCATACGTTTGAGAGCATTCAACTATAAATGTGTGTGTGTATGTATGTATGTATGTATGTATGTATGCATGTATGTATGTGTTTATGTATGTATGCATGTATGTAGGTATGTATGTATGTATTGTATTTAAGTATTTCTTCGATTAAGGTGAACATTCAAATGCAAATTGGTGAGCCTTTGCTGCCCAAAGATAGAGCTGATCTTTGGTTGATAATTTAGATCACCTTGTCTGATTCAACTTCTGACTGGCATCAATTTTTGCTTTGTTGTTGCAGTTATTCTCTCTGCTTTGGAATCAGCAGAAGGGAAATGAGACGTTGAAGTCGCTCTTTGTGTCCGATGGAACTGATAATGTTCCAGTTTGTCAGGCTCATCATCACAGCCATTTATCCGGGAAAGGACTTACAAAAGTCTTTTTGGATGCATTCAAAAACTGCAGTAACTTTATTGTGTCTTTGGACTTAAGTCTGAATCTCCTGGAATCTCTTCCCTCCAACTTCTTTTCAACATTTCCTGTGATCCAGATTCTGAACCTCTCAAAAAACCGTCTCAAGTCTCTGCCGAACGGAATCGGTAACTGTGGAGTGTTGGCCACTGTTGACGTTTCGCACAACTGTCTTGAAAAACTACCAGAGGACTTTGGAGATGTCAATCCTTGTCTCAGAGTCCTCAACATTTCCAATAATCCTTTAGGATGCCTTCCAGAGTGGGTTATTTCGGCAACCCTTGAAGAACTTCATGCGAGCAGCACCCGTCTAAGAGAGCTCCCAGCTGGCATTGGGCAGATGGAAAACTTGATTGTGTTGAAACTTGGTGAAAACCAACTGGGAACTCTTCCACCTACTTTTGCAAATCTCTCTCATCTTACTGATCTGGATTTGTCCGGAATACGTTGGATTGAAACAAACGATACGAAGATGTTGCTTACACAGACTGCATTTAACGATTTCATGGGCGAAAATTCGTGTACGGCGGCCATTGAGAAAAAGGTTTCTACACTATTATTTTACCTATATTTTCTTTTAAAATTTTCATCATGATCGATTAGCAACTGAAAGTTGGTTCATGCTTACTAGGTTTCTGACATACTTTCAATTTTAACTAATTAGTTCAATTAGACCAAATAGTCTCTAGAATATACCAATAAAATAGATATGTTTAAAAAGAATCATCCAGAGATTTTAGTCCTGTGTTAAAAAAATAGTTTTGCAACAAGGATTAAACCATATAAAATATTAATTCATGGAATTCATGTTACACCCAAAGTAAATTAGTTAACAGTTAAATTAGTTAAACTAGTTTAACAGTTACTAATGCATTTCAGCTTTAAATATGCATTTTTTTATGTAAATATTTCATAACTTTCTAGTAGATTATTTCCAAAGTGATGTGGTAATGTTTTGGCCTTTGAAGACATGGTACTGTAGAGCAGTCAGTTCTAATCCTTAGGTGCTATATGCATCTAGCCTTTTGTAGGTAGGAATCTTTAGGTTTATCTTTAGGTTAATAATGAAACTGCATTTTCAGCATTGATGCACTGCTAGAGCTGTTATAAACTTGATGATATATTATAATTTCAAGGCATATCTTGTTATTTGTTTTCAAGGAAAGAGACAGTTTGTTTTCAAAATATGACGAAAAGAATCAAGGAACCCTGGATTATCAGGCAATCCAACTTCTCAATGCTGAATTATTCGAAATGTTCACCAGATTTGGAAACGATGAAAATGGTTAAGTTTCGACTGAATATATCTTCATCATTTCGGCTAAGGTCCCTAACGGTCATAAATCTGCTGTGCGTATAATGGCATCTTTCTCTGTTATATATGTCTGCTAACTCTGTTATTGATTCAGTTTCAAATTGATTGTTGTAGCTTTTAATGATTTCAGTTTTCGATTGTGTTTCTAGCGGCTGATCCTTATGCCGGTTGTCCAAAGGAGATTTTCTCTTTGAAGACCTTGCTTAGACTCAACCTCAGTTTCCAGGGTCTCAAGCGACTGACCGAGCACATCGAAGAGCTGAAGCAGTTGGACGAACTCAATCTCTCGCATAATCCTGTACTGGAGGCTTTGCCTGGAGAAATCTCAAGTCTTACAAGTCTTAGAGGTAAGCATTTCACTCTTTCTGAATAAATAAAAATTTGTTCTGCATTTCGTAGTTTTAAATTTGAGATTTCTTGGCAACATCAATGAAGGTCGATATACAGAATTGTTTTGATGAATGTGTTTGGTTGTTGTATGTTTACAGTATTTCTAAAATCAGGCAAGAAATTTTATATTTTGCACAAAATTAACTTACAGTATTCTCTGTGGTCTTCTTGACTATTTACGATTCTCACTAACTTCTGTTTTTTTGCTTATAGGTATGATTATTCACCTACTGGTTGCACTGTCTGTTAAAAAAGTAAGACAGTTATGCTTCAAGTGTTTGTGTTTTTAATGCAGAGATGCCCCTTCGTGGATGTGTATCGCTGAAAACTCCTCCGAAGGAAATCGTTCGACGTGGTTTCTCAGCCATTTTTGGTTACCTTCGTCGTCTGAAGATGGGTTCTGTTGAATGCAAACGGACGAAGCTGATGATGGTCGGCCTTGGAGGAGCGGGAAAAACAAGGTAACAGTACACAACGATGACTTTGATGTTCTATTTACAGTATGTCCTTATGCTGTACCTGATGCCAGGTGAGGTAACTTGGGTAAGTGGAAAGAGAGAGCAAGCTAGAACAGTAGGAGGGCAAAGGAGGGTAGAGAGATTTATTGCACGTTAAATTGATTGAAATTGGTTTGTTATTGGTTTAACTGAAGCCAAGTGTATCGGAAGAATAGTACATGTTGCATGGATATCTCATAACTGTCTAATTTCTTTGTTCTTATCGACTGCTAAGTGCTTTTGTGACATTGGACAAATTCTTTTGAAGAATTATGAACGTATAGCAAAATTATCTGATCTTCGGAAATAATTCTATTTGCAATATTGCATGATGTTCTCTAATCTGCTGCTTTGTGTGTTTTTCTTTGAATATGGTTCTTCAAATCCTATTTTCATTTATGATTTCTTAGTTTGGTGCACTCACTGACCCGTGGTCAGTATGTCTCGTCTGGCAGTTATGGCGCTAAAATAACTGATGGCATCGACATCACGACCTGGGACGTATTTCACGACAATGAGTCCGTACGATTTAGCGTCTGGGATTTTGCTGGACAGACAGTCTATTACAATACGCATCAGGTACAGTCAGCTTTTCCTATTACAATATGCATCAGGTACAGGCAGTTTTTAATCCTTCTCTACTGTCGTATGCTTGCTTGTCATCTCAAGTTGTAATCGTAGACTTCAAATTTCTATAGCGCTGCTGCTCTAAAGCTAAGCGCAAAGCATTGGCTTATTTGTGAGTGCTGCGTCAGATGGGTTGTCCAGAGATATTAATCGAAGAGCCAACCAGAGAGAGTAGGCAGAGAAGCTGTTAGAAGGAAGGAACTGTTCCCTCGGATTTTACCTCCATGCCACTGCACAGTGTCTTTGTTGTGGTGAGTTGGTCACTTTGGAAGATATTTACCGATGGCTTGAGCTGAGGCTTATTTGTTTCTTTATGAAATAGTGCTACATAAATGTTCTATTACTATTCCAGTTGCTAAAATAAAGGTAGATACGTAAGTACAGATTGTGGAAACGGTTTATCATGCAGCCAGCATTGTTTTATTTGTTTTGCAGTTCTTTCTGTCCAATCGAGCCGTCTATCTCCTCCTTTGGAACATCCGTCTCGGTTATGAGCACGCGGGGCTCGACTTCTGGCTCAGCTCAATCGCCTGCCATGCTCCAAAGGCACCGATAATTATTGTTGGATCGCACAAAGATCAGGTTGGAAGTGGAAAACTATTATCCGATAAAGATACGCAAATATATGCAGATGAAGATGTTGATTGTATTTATGCTTGAAACGGCGACCCTTGCATCAATGTTGCTAAGGGAGTCTTTACTCTTCAGATTACGTTAGAATCTGTTGCCTGTTAAGTGAGTTGTACTTTACAGGTTTTAGATATTTAATTTCATAGAAGGTGGAAACGATATTTTATGGAAATTTATTTTCAGGATGTTGTGCTTACTTGTTTTGTGTTCAGGTTCAGAAGTACTGGTTCCCTGAGGCAGAAATGAAGAAACGTTATCCGCAGATTCAGGCATTCTTTGCCGTTAGCTCCTTCAACGGTGAAGTAAGTTCTGTTGAATGCTGAACATACATACTTACCATTCTAATGCAAGTCAACATAAAAAGATACTAATTACATATTGTATGGAAGTTTGGCTGTGGTCTATCGAGATCTGTGTGGAATAAGTCGCATAGTAACCTGTGACAAGATTCCGGTTATATGTTCACTTTGTACTTGTTTAAAAAAATCCTGCTCATTTATGGTTTACCTAGACAGCATGTGTAAACATCAGGACATTTTCCAGTATCAGTGCACAGTTTCATGACATTCGTTGCACACATTTTGATGCCGTGGTATAAATTGTCTGCCGTTCGTGTTAACATGGCTGCCAATGCTTGTTTTTCAATCATTGTGGAGCGTCTGACTTTAATCATAATCATTATCTCAAAATTTCTTAAGTGCTACTTACATACTAAGCATAGAGTACAAGCTTATTTACAAATGTGTAGTTTGAGACTTCCATCAAGACGGTTAGTGCGCAGGGACATTCAGCGAGTCCTACATTCTACATGCTCAGTAAGTAAATAGTTGGGCTCAATAGTCTCAATGCTTTGATTCAATCGTTCCGTCTCTTTGGAATATGCTTTCTCCTTGTATCTGCTCTAACATTCTAGCTGGCAGTCTCTCATCCTCTTTTCTCAAAACCAGCTTCTTCTCTTGTGGCCTTGCACACTGGCAGCGCTTCTGAATCGTTCACCCAATTAGAGGCACTTTACAAATGATTAAATGCAATACAATAATAACTACAGAGAAATAAATGATGATTAACAGGGAATTAGCGAGTTGCGGCTCAAACTGGGCGAGGTGGCGCGAAAGGAGAAATATATGGGCGAAAGAATTCCAGAGGTGTGGCTCAACTTTGAGAGAAGAATGCTGAAGTGAGTTGAATACAATTCAATACACTTTGTTTATTTGCTTAATCTAATTGACCGAAGCTGTTGTAAAGACTTTGTAAGATCAAATGACAAACTGGCAATTGGCTGCATAAAGATGTAACTCATCGTAATCGTAGTCTCAAGATTACCCAGGAGTGGAAGTCATGGAACCAGTACTCAATCAAAGCACAGAGACTTAGTCAAATAAAGAGATAGACAGGCAAGCGTATGGGGTCTTGAATTTTAATTTTTCTTGTACCAGGTCGATTTTATGGAGGAGATAAAAAGGTGCTTTGGAGCCAGGGTGAGCGCCAGAATGAGTATGCTCAGTTGAATATAAACCTCAATAAGGAGACATTGCAATTGGCTTACAAATCTAGAGGGCTTATTAATTTTGAACTTGATAAAAGCCTTTATGCTCCTTTTATATAGGATGAGGTTATGTGAATTGATTGTATTAAATAAGCTGTTTTATTTGCAGTGAGCGTGCACAGTCTTCGACTCTTAGTTGGGATAGGGTGGTAGAATGTGCCTATGACACAGGGATTGCAGACCAAACGGAAGTAAGGCTTCACAGAACAATTGTGATGTTATCTGACATTTATAAAGTGAAACTTCATGAAAAAGTTCGTCAAGAAAAAGCTAGTTGTTTATTCAGTAAGCGGTTATGTATGTCAGTGGTACTCTCGACCCAAAGGAGTGAAATTACTGTTGAATACAGTGATACAGGCACTAGAGAAACTGTGGAGAGGAAAAATTGAGGAGCTCAAGCCACAGCTCTTGAGAAAAGCAGCAGTACAGCAGTGGATGTTTCATGTTTCACTTATCTTACTCTGAATTTGAACATCATAAATTAGTTATTATTTAATTTAACATTGATTCTTATCTGTAAAGACATTATTTAGCTTCTGTGAAAGCTGCTTCTGTAAAGCAGTTTCTCTTAGGTTTGTTTGTTTGGCTTTAGCTTTTCCAGGCTGTCCAGTTTCTACACGATTTAGGATCAGTACAGCATTTTCAGAATGAATATCTGAAGTCTCGAGTTGTTATTAACCCTCAGTGGATCGTTGATGCCATGTCCTGCATGGTCTCTGTTCAGGACACGTCTATTAAGGTATATTGTTGATCACTTATAGAGGTAAATTGTAAAGGTATATTATCACCTGGAAAATTAAATGAACTCCTACAAAGGTAAATTATCACCTGTCAAATTAAATTAACTCCTACAAAAGTAAATTATTATATGTCAAATTAAATTAACTCTTACAAAGGTAAATTATCATCTGTGAAAGTGAGTTAACTTCTATGAAGATAACTTATCACCTATAAGGGTAAATGAACACGAACACATTTAAGTGGCAGACTTGGCTTCCTGCATAGTTGGTAATGACCATTTTCTGAGTATGAACTGCATGTTGATATGCCTACAGAAGAACCACCCATAGGCCTACATTTAATTTAGCATTTATAAAGATAGAGTTTCATCTATTGCTTTTATTGAGAATTGAATAGAATGAATGTATAAGCACATTCATTTCTATGTTTAGAATTGTTCAATTGTCATTTTCAATAACCTACTAATTTTTCTCTCAGATTGTGAGATTTATTTTCTCTCAGTCCACATTTAGAAAACATGGATTACTGTATATCCCTGTTGTTTTTGCGTATGTAATCTTTAAAAGAACAGCTCAGTGGGTCGTTGTAGTATTTCTATATTTCTGAGCCATTCATTTGACTAGGAAGGGAAGTTATACCACAACGATCTCGGAAAGATCTGGGGAAGATACGACGAACAGCTTCGTCCTTGGCTTCTGCGACTGACGGAAGAATTCGATCTGACTTTTCCATCAAAAGATGAGGCAGCAAATATTGTTCCTTGTCTTCTTCCAGCTTCAGAGCCAGAGGTAAAGCAAACTGCTATGGAAAATTGTTTCGCTTCCAACTTTTTATCTTTTATCTACATCCATGTAGTATATGTACTGACGGAAGAAGTTCAATGTGAAGATATCACTGAGTAGATATCTTAAAGGGGTGCTATATAAATGCTCTATTACATTATATTGCATCAAAACTGCAAGAAATTTGATTGATTGTCTTGGTATCTGATTGATTGATTGATTCATTGGTTGATTGATTGACTGCAGTTCGATTGGCCAGACGTCAGTTCTCTTGTGGGTCGCAAGGAACTGAAAATGGTCTATAAATTCGACTACTTGCCAGCTGGTCTCTTCAACAGAATTCAGGTTACTACATTTTAGATGTTTCTCTTTGTTATTCTATTCACTTAACAGTTGCCACAGATGTATGCAGAAACCTGCTTCTAACACATTTTAAGAAATTTATAATAAAAATAATTTAAGCGCAATGTGGTTCAAATATTGCACACAGGGAGCTGTAACAAGGTGTTTATGCCTCTTAGCGATCACAAAAGAAAACAAAAGAATTATTATGGTGCTAGAGCATACAGAACAAACTACATATCTGTAGCTTTTCGTATAATGTGTTACTATAGGTATCATCTGTCTGTCTCACTAGAGTGAGCTTCTTGAATTGTGTCAGTAACCAAGAGTCATTGTTCAACCATAAGTTCATGTCACGTGTATCATTTTGGCACTACAGAAGTTATATGGTTAGATCACTGTACCAGTACAAATTGAGCCTATGAAAGAGACTATGAAAAAAGAGCAATTAATTCAGAAGTGAATTGTAAGTGTTTGCCTGTTCATCTGAGCGTGAATTGCTTCTTGCAGGTGAGACTCTACCAGTTCTCTGACAGCTCTAAAATTTGGAAGAATGGTTCTTACCTGCACAAGAATGGTCACTTGGCTATGCTAAGAACACAAGAGTAAGTTATGCACTGTGTACATAGCCTTTTATTTCGGTGTTAGATTGTCTTGGACCTCATTTGTCTGGCAATGCATACTAGGCCTCGCTCATGCCTATCTGGTCGAGCTCTGTAGCCTCACCCCAAGTTCTCGGGGCTCGCCCTCTCTGCTTTGTGTTCCTCTTGTTCGCATCTCCACCAGGCAGAGCCATGCCTTCTCAGTGGTAGGCCCCTCAATATACCTTTTTAGAAGTTTTCTACTAGTTAATTTAATTTGACAGGTGGTAATTTAACAGGTTTCTTTCCTTCAGTTCATTATTTATTTGTGTTTCGAACATCGTCACAGGAATCTGCAATGAAGAATTTGTAATATTTTTCCCAATTCTATTTTTTTCACTTTTCGGAGGTTCTTGATTCTTCTGTATTTTCTGTTGTTTATTATTTTATGGACTGCGTCAGACTTGTTTTGCATTGATATTGTTTCTATCCAAAGACTTTTTCCTTGCTAATTAGTAATGTATTTATGTATTTATGTGCTTAGTGCTGATTAAATAAAACAAATATTTGTCTGAAAGTAAATCAGCTTGAAAGTATTTTTCAATTTACTTCAGAGCTTCGGACGTTCTCGTGAAGGTGCAAGGACCTCGTCCAGAAAACATTTTGTTTTTGGTGAATGAAGTAATCGAAGCTTTGATATCCGAGTCATTTCATGGAGTCCATTATGACTTTCTGCTTCCATGTACTGACTGCATCAAGGCTGTAAGTAAGATTTATAGACTGTAGATGCTTCAGAATTCATCAATCAATCAATTATCAATCAATCAATGAGAGTTCCTAGACAAGAGATCCAATGGGATGCCATTTCAAGCAGTCGGGCCCACAACCGAAAAAGTATGATATTGCATAATATAGGTCTGGGAGAAAGGGAGAGGAAGAGGACCTGCACTCATATGATTTTATTCATTTGATAAATTTTAATAATGTTTAAATTGATTATACCTTACTTTATACCAAGTCATTTGTGATAGACCGCTGAGTGCATTAATAATCATTCGGTTATTGTCTTGGTTTTCACTGTCTTAATTATTCGTGATTTGCTAATTAGTTCTTGGTGGATTATTATTTGGTTGTTTCGTTTGTAGGGTTCTTATGATCCTTGCTTGTTTGCTGCTTCTAAAATCCGTCGTGCGGTTGAGCTGAAGGCTCCGTTTTTGCAGTGTGACATGTATTTCCACACTCTTTCCCTGACTGAACTACAAGGTATAAGGTCTACCATCATGTCTCTTACTGTTACGGCTTCACAGATTCTTTATTTTTCATTTTGATATTGGTTAGTACTGTCAATATTGTAATTGGTTACCCAGGTGCCATTTACGACTTTGTTTAGTGAATATAATCTGAATGAATTTGCATTTAATGATGTCCTCCTGTAACATGAGGAGATGCAATTTGTAGAAAAGAATTTATATATGATTAGAGGAGCATTTGGTGAACTGAGTTTATATTGAAAACTATCATTTGCTTCACTTAATTATGAGGATGATGTTATCACTTGAGTTTTCTTGTGAAAAAATGTTGCGTGATTGGAAATTTGCCTTTCCTAACTAAAATAATTACTTTAGCTGTAAGTTAAAATGTAGCATTAATTGGTTAATTTAATATACAGCTGTTAATTTGCCTCTTATTCATGGGTACCAGCTTATTCACGAAACAAGTTTTTTCACGGAACCAGCTCATTCTCGGAAGCCAGCATAGCTTATTCATGGAACCAGCTTATTCACAGGTACTAGGTCCCCAAGCAACAGCTAACGGCTTGGTTTAGCTGTTTCAAGTTTTGAGTTTAACAGAGCTGTGTGGTAGGCCTGAGTTTACAATGCCTGTGGTTCATTGTTGGCAGCCATGATGCCACCTGACAATGGCAATGACTTTGACATGCACCTGGAGAGGAGTCTCGTCGACCTAAATAACTTGCGCAATGACATGGCATACGACATCTTTATCATCTACTGTCAAGACAACATTCCGCAGAGCGGAGAGGAGGAGCGGAAAGTCTCTCCACGTCAAATCTTCAACGACCTTCAACTCTCTGGATTTAGAGTGTAAATGCTACTACGATTTACTTGTTAGAAATTAATTTATTTACTTTCACTGTAGCCTTCACAGATGAATAATCTTCTCTGTTGATTGATTTTACAACAATGCTTAAGAGTAAAAATTAACCATGGAGCTTTTGCGGCCAAAACTTCGGCCTCTTAACACACAGTGCAGAAAGAACATAACTTTTGCGGTCGAAAGTTCTTCACAAATGTCTACAGCCAACACTATTACCCTAATCCGGACCCTAAACAACCCTCACAATGCCTTACCTGACCCTAGCCGACCCTCACGATGATTAACCTAACCTTAATCGACCCTCACGACACACATTAAAAATTGTAGGTGTTTGTAATAGTCCGCATGCACCAATGTTGTGCTTGCACAGAGCTCTTCAATCGCTAAGTTTTGTACGTGTTCGGCAGTAGAAGTAACATTTTCGTTTGTATTGGGGCCGAACTTTCGGGCGCAGAAGATTTATCCATTAATTAATAGGTGTAAACAATTTTGTACACTTTATCTCTGTAGTCTCTCATTGCTCTGACTTTTATAAGTATGTTGTTGATCTATGCAACACTGTGTAAAAATCAGATATATGGTATAATGTTACGTGGTGGTGTGGCAGCATGTTCTTTCTGTGCCTTGTAATTGGAGGGTTGCATGTTCAAATCTACCCCTCAAGCTGCTGTGCATACTGATATACAGTGTGGCGCCATAAAAATGAGGTCTTCAAGAGATGTATCGTATGATACGGAATGTAAACGTAAAATATATAATGCTGATAAAGTCAATTTGTTTGGAGCCACATTGCAGCTCTTAGCATGTTGACCAGTATGGTACATTAGGCTAATCGTTTCATTAAGCAGAATAGTGTGTAACCCTGGGAGCGATGAAATTCACCCGCGCTGTATGCTTATACAGAGTTTGGGCTAAACCACAGATCGGAGAGGATGAACATTATGCTAAATCTTTTAATCTAATTATATTGCTGTGAATTTGTTGTTTTCAGATGGTTCAGCTCAGATCCGGCTAATATTGTGGTTGAGCAGGTGGCCGTACTGATGAGGGAAGCAAAGGTAACCATCATCCAGAGCATATCCGTCTGATGTAATGTAATCCTCATCTGTTTACTTGATATCCTGGCATCAATACTATGGTCACTACCAAATGAAAAACTGTTAACAAACAGGAAATATATCAGTCTGTCGCGGTTTATTTATGACAGTTCTCAAACAGTTAAGCATGAACTAAAACGTGTCATGCACTGAGCAGAAGTATTTAACTAACTCTAGATATTAAGAAAGTAATTTGAATGGGAATCGTTGGCTGCAGTTTGTCTTCTGAAGAAATCATATCATAAATGCAGTTCACAGTAGGTTTTTGGCGAAATATTTGAGAATGGAGATTAGAATACTTTTAGCAGAATGCGGTTATTTAAACTTATTTTACAGATCAGTTAATACGTTGTTAGGGTTTTTTGTTTAATTTGATGTGTTTGGTGATCGTAGATTGTGCTCGTCTGTGGTTCAAATGAGTTTGTGAAGGATAACAATTGTACAAAGCTCTTCTATCTGGCCAAGAACAGCATGCAGGCGACAATGCAGTTAGTTCTGCTTGGCAGCGGGATGGATTGGATCCGGTCTTCCGAAATAGGAATGCGGATGTCAAGCGAAGTGAGCAAAATGAAACAAATCGTAACAATCAACACGGTTTCTATAATTTTTTCGTCTGTTGATAACAGATGCGGGTTTTATATAAATCCAGCATCTTATGTCCTAGGTTATTTTACAGTTCAATGTATGCTAGAGACAACCAGGAAGGAAACCTGCGTACAGAGAGCAGCAATAGTCGAGTCTGGTAGTGACGAAAGAAAGGACAAGAGTAGCAGTAGGAGTAAGTGAGCGAGCAACAGTGCGTAGTTGGCACAGTTGATAATAGCATGCATGGCTGAGTGAGTGAATTTGGGGAGCATAAGTAATGATCACCAAGGTCACACTACCACAGAGGAGAAGACAAAATAAGTAAAAGCAGCTACAAGTGGGGCTATATCTAACTTAGCCATGTAAAATTTTTGTGAGTTGTTTCCTCGTTAATTAAAAATGAAATGATTCAGTGACTGCAGCGTGAAATAAATTCTGTTGTAGGTTTTTGTGAATATGAACGAGTCTCACGCAAAGAAATACAGTCACAAAATTACAGAACTCTGCGATTCGATCCGCGGAAAATTGACAACTCTACAGGTTTGCCCTATTCATTTATTGTTAAACAAGGTTCATAAGTACAGAAGTAATAAGAACGAATTTGATTGATTGCTCAAAACAATCAAATCAAAACCATTTTTATTTTCAAACATATCAAGGTTATCAGTTAACAAATAAAAACAAGTGGTATTACTTTCCAGAAAAATTTTAATTTGCTGAAGAACGGGCAAATCTGAAAGAGACGCGTCCCAGTAGCTTTCACAACCCTATGCACAGAAAGAGTATGTGACAACAAGATCAATAATGATTAATTAGATGGTTTGATCCAAATAATATAATATGTAAATTTAGCGGTTAAGAGACAAGAGGAAGAGTAGGAAATAGTTGATCATTGTTGATGCTCAGGAATCATTTGATCGTAAACTTTTTTATCATGGATCGACTGCTGCTAGGAAAACCTGTCATTTTACGTTGCCACTGTTTTTAATGGTGCGTTGTGTTCTATTGATCCAGCCGAGCGCTATCGTTCCAAAGGTTTTCATCAGTTACTGTTGGTGTAATTCACATGATGCTGTCACCAAAGGAACAAAGGAACAGCCGGGTTCCCTGGGGTGGGGTGACCCTCGGAAACTCAAAGACTTCTTGGAAGATAAAGGAATCAATTGCTGGATGGACATTCATAGAGTTCAGGTGGTTGTCATCTGATACTTTATTGTTGCTGCTGTTTGTTTTGTCTTTAGTTTTAGATAACCATGTTCTAAGAGGCTCTAATACAATTGCGTTTGATATTGCGATTCTACCAAAGTCCATTGACCAACACAGTAGAGGTTCGAACCTGCGCTCTACTCATATTAGTCCCAAGCATTCTTAACTGTCGGCAGTCATGTCCAATCATCTTGTTTATCGTCTGTCACCCTTACTCTGATGTCAACGTTGATGTATTGAATTTAATTTAAATTTAATGGCGATCCAAAAAATGTGATGCGTGTTTTTTGTTGTCAGGGCAAACTTTTCAAAGAAATTGCGGAGGGTCTGAGACGAGCAAAAGTTGTCCTTGTCTGCGCCTCTGACGAGGTATTGTTTGTTTTATTACTTCCATTATTCCAGCATGCATTAAAAAGCTGCTGTAGCCTACAAGAGTCTTGTTATTTACAAATCTTAACAGTATTTACAATAAAAATATTGTAAGCTTATCATAGCAGAATTGCTTTGAGACACATTGGAGGCAGAAATCTCCACAGAAATATCTGCCTTGACAGGGATTTGAACTGTATGGCATTATGAATTTGACTTTGTCATTTGCAGTATGCAAAGTCGAAAAACTGCATGATGGAATTCCGGTTTGCAGCTACACAACTAAAGTTACCTCTCGTTTTGGCTGTCATGGGAACGAGTCAGAAATGGGAAGCGACGGAGGTCAGTTAGTCTCCAATCTATCCTTGTTTTGTTGTATGTTGGTAATTTGAAATTGCTGCATGATCGTTTACCTCGAGCAAATCATTGGTGCACAATTGCTCTGCAATATAAATGCAATTGTGCCATCGAGGCATGTGTGCATATCTGAGTTAATTGTAAGCAGGGCAATATAAAATCACAGTTGTATTGTATTGTATAGTCGGCCGATAGAATAGCAGGAGGTGGCCGAGAAAGCACAATCGTCAAAGACAGACCTAATAAAAGCATTCCAAAAATAAGACAACTGTTCTAAAACACTTGAATTGAACCTTGTTCACAATGCTTAGAGCCAAATGCACTATGCCCATCTGCCAATCGCAAAGAATCTTTCTAGTTGATGTTGATTTCATCATTCGAAAGTGTCGTACAGGGTCGAATATTAAGCAAGTGTGGCCAACAAAGAAGCAATACAAAAGAACACGTTATCTGTTCATCTAAAATGTCCATTTGTGTTACATCTTCGTTCGCTTGTTTGTTGTGTGATGAATCTGTTCGACTACTTATGGGATCAATAAAATATTTGGTTATGGTTATGGTAAACCAAGTATTAAGGAAACAATTCACAGTTTAATGATAGCAGTCTATTTTTAATGCTTATCTCTTAATGAAACATTGCTGGATTAGTATGACTCATGTGTAAATAGTTTCAACTGTTCATTCTTCAGGTTGGAATGTTGTCAATTGTTAGTCCAAGAGTCAGTTTCCAGCACGAAAGTCCCGATGCCAGCGAAAGACTTCTGAAAGCCGTTAGGATGTACATAACTGACAAAGACATTGAGGAAGAAAGATCTGCGGCCAACTCCCCTGCCACGACTGCAGACAACAACCAGCGAGCCTTCCAGGTGAAAACTTTGTCTAATGGTGTATTGATTTACTCTTTGCCATGTTGTTATCGTTGTGGATGCTCAATAGTCTGGTGGTTAGCGTGCTGGCTGTAGATCGAGAGATTGGGGTTCAACTCCCTGCCAAGGCAGAAATTTGGTTTTATATTTCAGCTCCATGTGCACCCACAGCCCACCCAACTATGATGAGTACACTGACCGTACACTGTCCATGGAAAATGAGACGGCAAGGGTATGGACTGACCATCTGCCATTGCATGCCGATGCTAAGAAAGGAAGTTGCTAGCACTTCATATCCATGACTTCCTGCTAGCTTCAAGAACTGCTCTTCATTGACCGTTTAATTTCTCACTGGCTGGTCCAGTGACCTGGAGTGGCTTTCCAGTGGTGCTGCATCTCACGCCTATAGGTCAATCTGCCCTGTTCTTCTCTGGTCTTAAGACTGTTCTGTTTGACCATGGTTGGGCTGGAAGCACTTCTGAGTAGATGGCCTTGAAGGGGCGCTATATAAAACTGCTGTTATAATAATAATAATAATAATAATAATAATAATAATAATAATAATAATAATAATAGTAGTAGTAGTAGTAGTAATAATAATAATAATAATAATAAATAATAATAATAATGTCAACTATTCATCTCTGCTGTCTCCATATACTTGTATGAATATGTTTGTTCTTCAGATACAGTGCTTTGTTGATTTCAAGGAAGTTGTTGGCTTGCTTTCATAGGAACTTCTGGAACTTGCTCAGCGAAAATTCCTGCGTCAAGTCATATCATATGCTGATTCGATGGAATACAGTCCTTATCCACGGCTCTTCGTTCTTGACTTTCTTACGGACGAGGAAAAGCAACTGCTGCGAGGGAACACAGCATCTGGTGAAGAACAGAAGTCTGCTTGGAACATTGACCAGGTACAAGCAACATGTGAAGGAAAGGATGGCAGGAAAGCAGATATGGAATCAGGCATCGATCAAAAGGTATTGGACTGTTTCTTTTTTATTAACTAACTGTATTTGTGGTGTTTATTATTATTGTTGTTATTATCTCCTCCCAAATTAAAAATGATACCCAGAGACAAAAATTTTGTTGCCGGTAAAGATTAATCTCCTAAGAGATCAGGAGTCATCCCAGGTTTCACAACCTGGGACAAAGTTATTATTATTACTATTATTATTAATATTATTATTATTATCTGCTGAACCTATATTATTGCTTGTGCATGTGTGCGTTTGTAATTGTAGTCGTTTATGAAGCTTATGATTACCATTGCTGTATTGTTTTCATTTAAGAAGTCTGAAAATCGCCCTTCGTCTCGAGAATGTACCTCAAGACCAACTTCTGCAGCAAGAACGAAACCCTCTCTTGTGAAGCGCTTGACTTCGAAGAACATTACCTCATATATCGTGGAAGAGCTAACAAAGGACTTGATTTCTGCTGAGAAGGTCACCAAAGACTACGAATATTGCATCAGAGTTCTCTGTGAAAATGAAGAGGTCAGTCAACACTTCGTTTGAAGCTTTCTCAAGAACTTCTGTTGGACATATTTGGTAGAGATTATGCAATGGCTACATATATGTACGTATGTACATATGTATGTATGTATGTACATATGTATGTATGTATGTACATATGTATGTATGTATGTACATATGTATGTTTGTGTATGTATTTATTTATGTATGTATGTATATGACACTGTGCATGCATAGATGTTTTCTACAATCAGCTGAGTTGAACATGGTATGTTGGCAGCGATCCACCTTGTCTAAAAGATGTTAACATGTTAACACAACGTGGGTGCTCCGGCTGGTTTACCAAAGTTGTAGCCATGTTCTTTGGTCTTATGTTTGAATGAAAAGCTGATCATAGTTGAATAAAATACATGAAGAAGATCTCACTGGATATATATATATATATATCATGGGGTATATATATATCTCTTGAAGAGGTGCTATATCAAATTTCATTGATTGACTGACCGACTGACTGACTGACTGGCTGGCTGGCTGGCTGACTGACTGCCTGACTGACTGACTGATTGATTGATTGATTGATTGATTAATATAGCTGGACTTATCTGAAGTAAGTAGACTGCTAATGCCTGATTTTGAATTGATCATTCTTTTCATACAGGGTTGGCACCGTTCATCTGGTTACATTCCACTGGAACCGATGGAACCATCCGAGTGGGATGCATTCCTAAGCGAAATTGCTGGCTATATGGCTCGGTTTATAGCCATTCTCAAACACACAACACTCGATCTCAGCATACTCGTCAACAGTAAGGCAGAACAACTGTGCAAAATACTTGAAGAGGTAATAAATAAATTGACTAACCTGTGTGTAATGTATTGTAATGTGTTGAATGTAACAGTAACAGTTACTTTAAGAATTCTGCTGTAGACGTACTGACAACTAGTTACTGTCAATCATCTAGGTCGCAAAAATTTCTTCTCTTATGAAATGCATTAAATATTTCTGCTTTCCAGTTTATGGAACGTAATAGTAGGTCTTAGCATCATAAGGTAACATAATGGGAGGAGAGGTAACAGAAGAGGTATTGTAGCTGTACATTTTTGAAAATCTCATGTAACTTATTACATGTATTATTCTAGCTTATGTTTTTACATAGTATATAATTGCAATTCAATGTGTTTACACTGCTGCATTTATTTGTATAATAGAATTAATTAAATTGTGTAACAGATTACTATTTATAGATCTGAAATTTGATGCAATTTTTTTAACATTTTATTTATTACTTTACATCTATAAATACTAAATTTGTATGCATAATGTCTGTTTAATTTTGAAAACTGCAGAAATGGGGAGTTGATTCAGATTTCAAGGCTCAATACGTCTACATACGTAGGCTGGCAATGTCTCTCGATGAAAAGCATGAGCGCTTTGGACTCTCGCGGTAGGAACAATTAATTAATTTAATTAAACAATTGCAGATAGTCTAGAGAAAGTACCAGTGCTTTTGGAAGCAATTGACACGATAAGGGACCTGTTGTTAACATTATAGGATTCCATTTTCAGCTACATCTGAACATTTATTTAAAAAACAAAACAGCTAACTTTCTAAATAAATAATGGATTAGGACTTACCTAAATAATTAAGTGTGTTTTCGCATTGAAAATCCTGTAATATTCACGATTTAAATATGCACTAAATCCAAGGGATCAAATGATCCCCTTGTGGTGCCAATGATAACATAATGTGCTGTAGTAATCACTGGATAATTGATACTTTTTTTAAAGAAATTTCTTTGTATGTATTGTATTGTATAATTTGTATTTAAGTATTATAAAGCTCCTCTTGTAGGGTGAACCGTTTAGAAGCGCTGACACTGCGCAAGGCGAGAAGAAGTAGGTTTTGAGAGAAACAAAAGAGGATGAGAGACTGCCAGATAGAATTTTAGAGCAAACAGATGGAGAAAGCACATTCCACAGAGACAGACCAATTGAATTATGTTTAGTCTGTATGTTGTTCGTATTTTTTATTTGCCATCGCTTTATTTTTTTCATCTGACTCCAGATGTCGTCTGCTGAATGGCAAGACCGTCTGGCTCTGTCCGGAGCACCAGAAACAAGATCGAGTCACTATCCTCTCAAACGAATCTGCAGAAGTTAACGTATTACCCAACGAAGGGGCAGTTGAATCGGAAATTATGTCACAGGCAATAGCTGGAAAGAAAACTAAACAGGAAAACAGCGAACAGGAATCAAGGAAGCCGAAAGACGAACAAGCTTCCGGCAATTCAGTCGTAGGAGACCGAACAAAGAAGCAGGTGCTGCCATTGAACAAAGCTAACTACCAGCAAAATCAAGATACAGAGCCCAGCCAGAAGGAGATCCATAGCAGTGCAAAGAAAAGGCAGACTATGATAGATGCTATGGGAATTGGAACTTCTCCAGAGGAGAATGGATTACTGGAAAAACAAGGTAAGGACCATAATTCTTAAACAGCCAACACAGAAACTGCTGATCATCTGCATAAATGACATGTATATGAATAAAATGACATGTATGTGAATAAAATGACATTATGTGAATAAAATGACATTATGTGAATAAAATGACATGTATGTGAATAAAATGACATGTATGTGAATAAAATGACATGTATGTGAATAAAATGACATTTATGTGAATTAGCTTTAGCGTTGCGCTTTAGAAATTTTTTGTTTCACGATTACGATTAGAGGCCTAACTGTATGTCATTATTATTCAATAAAACTATTGGTAGTGATGGTACTAACAGTGCTGTGTTGGTCGTTGCCATGGATGTGCTTGCGTTGGTTATGGTGGCGGTGACACTATACTAGTATAACAAATATAGTGTAATGTTGTGGATTTTTAATGTATTAATTATATTTGTCGCCTCTCATATTCTCTGCGACGTGCTGAACTTTCTTCCTCTATTAATATTAATAAATAGCTAGCTTCTGGTATTACATAGCTATTAATTGACATCGACATCGTTCAAGGTTTTCAAATAATTCTTCTTTCTTTTAATCTCTTAACCGCTTGCATGTGCTGTTTAATTGGTTAGTGCATCTCCTTCCGTAGATCTTGGAAAAACAAATGCACGTGGAAAGCTCGTTGGTGCGGCAATGGCCGCCAGAATCGCCGCAGGTTACTCTCTCAACCAGAACAATACAAGCAAGGCTTGCATCTTGATGTGAAGTCTCTCTGGTCTGAGAGGAACTATCTATATCTGCTGTCATTTATTTCTCTGGCTTGTCATATTTTTATTTGCATTTTTTTATATTTACATGGATTTTTAACTTGTTGATATATTGAAAGTTGTTTTTGTGAGACTTTTTGTTTTATGTTGTTACTTTTTATGGCTAAGGTTGTTAATTGTAGCTACTAGTATTATTATTCGCCTCATGACAAACAATTATTGCTATAATATATTTTAAAAGAAGAGCAGAGCAGTCAGTCCTTTCAAGCTGGCATCATAGGCAGCCACGGTACAAAGTTTCAGCAACCTAATTTTGTTTGCTTATCGGGTACAGATGAAATAGAAATTAAGTTTCTGTCCTGAAGGGGCTGTGACCTCTCAACCTCGACTGACCTGCACACTAATAAGCAGGGGCGGTGATCCCAGGGGGTCGAGGGGGATGAGTCCCCTCACCTTTTACAGAGGGTACACGTTATACGTTTGTCCCCCAAACACATTTTCTACCCCTCTCATTAGGTGTCTCCCCACCTATGAAACGAGATTGCCGCCTCTGCTGACAATTATATCACCCACCCCTTATTATTATTCTTTTATTATAGCGTGAAAGCATTTGAATGTGCATTAACATAGTGCAAATGGTACATAGTAAATGTAGGAAAATGTTCCTTTTTATGTATTTATAATGATGAATTTCATTTAAAATCCCAGTGCTTTTTTTTACCATGGCATCGTTTAATTCATAAAGGATTGCAAGTTGACCAACAACTCAGTTAGAGTAGTTTCGGCACACATGACTAATCGTTAATCGTTATCTATGACCAGTGATTATTTTGTTGGATTATCATAGCTGTGATAGACAACGTTTTTGCTGCAGAGTGAACTCTGTTGAATATTCTCATGTTTTATGTGATTCTTTTTTGATTTTTGTTTTATAAATATTTAAAGAGTTACTTTTAAGACTAGGTGAAACTGAACTATGCAGTGAATATATATATTGTCTTAACATTTGTTTCTTTTCTTGTTATTCGTGTTGTGTGGGTGGTAGGGTGGAATTAGCGTGATAGGCCTAACATGAATGAGTCTAGGAATGGATATAATGTTATGCTAAGTTTGATGGATGAATGGACAGACAGACTGATGAGAAATGGAGGAAGATATGGCAATAAATGGGTGGGTGGATCTTCAGCGATCCATTCACCCTTTTTTCCATCATAATCATTCAATACCTTAGGCCTGTATATGTAATAATTCAATACCTTAGGCCTATATATGTAATCATTCAATATCTTTGGCCTGTGTAGGTAATCATTAAATACCTTAGACCTATATCTGTAATCATTCAATCGTACGTGAACAGCAATAATTACCTGCAGTCGTAGGCCATGCAGCATCCGTTACGCTATAGTGAGATGTTTTTTCAGCCTCTTGGCTTTTAACAAATTTTTTACTTTCACACGCAAACTTTGATATGCAGAGGCTAAAGGTCACTTTTAGTAGATCGGTCTAATGTCAATTTCATTCATTTGGGTCTATATCCCTGTAATGTATACTATGCTTAAGCTTAGGCCTAAAGGCCCCACTTAATTCTGAAATTCAATCCTTCCGTCGTCACTGCATGAATCGTGAGTTAGACTCAGTTCCGTTAAAAACTTTCGAGCGGAACGCTCTGGTGATATGAAACTAAGGCCTATGCAAAGCGTTCTCTTGCGAATTTATAGATCAACACAACTATTTTCTTCCAAATTACTTGAAATTACGATAACATATGGACATTTTAAGTTTCAATACTTATGGTCTATGATTAATACAGTTCAATGCCTATCTAATGGTGACCATAGTCCATTCAAAGTTTCCAGTCTTGTGTATCTAGAGTCCTTGGCAAATCAAGCGGGAACGTTGAGAATGATGTATTGGGTAGAGCTACTCTTGATTTTTTTATACGAAGCCGCTGAAGAAATGGACATCAAATTAAAAGGCGAAGTCGCTGTGTAAGAAACCATAACCACGGGCGAAGCCGGGTTCAAAAGCTAGTGTTTTTTGAAAACATGTACTAACAGCCTCTACCATAACGACTTGGCCTAGGCCTACTGTTACTCTTCATGTACAGGTTTTTGCCTGTTGCAGTAGGCCTATAGAATTAAACTGATATATGATGGGAATCATGGGATATATATATATATTTATATGTTTATATATATATATGAGTATATATATGTATATATATGTATATATATACCTAGACCTATAAAAAGTTTCGCAGAAAAACTATTAAATGTAGCCTATCAATTGCCCACTTTGCTCTATTAATTATTAACGCATTAAAATTCACAAGCATGCTCTAGATTATAAGTTGGCTTTATTAGCCTTAATTTATTCAGTCCCATTATGCTAATTAATCTCTATCCTCGTAATTTAGCAAGCACGCACTTGGACTGTAGAAATCCGCTGGTTTAGAGATTTCCGACAATCACGTCTGACTTGTTATTATTGTGGACCATATAATTTTAGGCCTAGGCCTATCTGGTAATCTGTGTGTGTGTGTGCTCTGTGTGTGTCTCCGTGCGATTGTGATTGCATAGGTGGGAGTGTGACCGTCTAAACCGGGTTATATAAACGAGTGATTTCATTATTTTGCTGCAGAAATCTCGTCAATGCCGTAGCCTATTCAGAACGATAGGCATGTCGTTTACCTGATGGATGCTTTGCGGTTAAAAGCATGCATCTTTATAAGGGACTAGCTGAAGTACCAGGATTTTCCCGGGTAGTAGGCCGACATATATTTTTTTAATGCGTTGAACATTGCTTTCCCCATGTTCGCCTATAAGGAGGCATTTAAACGGACTATCCCTCGGACAACCCGTCTGATTTGACGCAGCGCTCGTGAATAAGAACCCCTGTGTTTTTATCAGCTGCTATAAGGTAGGCCTAGGCCTATTCATGCGCAATTTGGTAGCAATCGGTAGAGTGGATCAAAAGTTATTGTGGAACATACCCCCCCGTGCATCTGCTTATCTTCTTTTATGATTAGGTCCCGTATAGGGTCTACTAACGCAAAATAAGGTGGAAATAAGCGCCTAATTAATGGAATCACCTCAAGTCCTCAACAATCCTATTTCAGAACAGCTTTCACGAATCACGATCGCCGTTACAAGAGCTTGACAAGTCTTGCGTGAATATGCTTGTATGGGCCTGGCCTATCCGATGGTTCGTAGGCCTGCAGTAACACGTATAGGCCTTTTCAACTACCGTACGTAAGAGTAAGAGTAATTTACAGATTGTTTGAATAGCCTCCTCGTGCAGACACCGGTGCAGTCGATTCGTGTTGGTCGAATCGTGCATTCGAGAGGCGAAGTCGCATCTGTCTCGCATTCTGATCGAACGTCTTCTATAGGAAATCCTTTCTCGAGTGATCTCTTGCGCCACAAATTAACTCACCTACGAGTCTAGTTGCTTGAACGTCACGTTGGCTTAGAAATTAGCTCAATCAATAGGCCTACTCTTAGAAGAACTTTTTCCATGTAGGGTACGCCCCTAAAAAAAAATTTTTATAATAATTAATAAGCTATTACATGCATGTCTATTTTAACTTTGCCAAGAAGGTGCTACATTGTAATTATCTTCATATATACCCACATACACACCTGTGTACATACGTACAAACATACATACATACATATACACACATGCGTATACGTTCATACATACATACACAGGCCTACAGTAGGCCTACATTAATCATTCACACATGTATACACAGGCCTACACATCTTGACTATAAAGCGGAAAATTTTTATGTGTCCCAATTTCCAGCATGGTCGGAAAAGGAACCTCTGATGATATAGGAACACATGCATAAATGCGCCTGATTTGCATACTAAAATTAGCATAATTAGCATAGCACAGCCTTCAGGTGATGTAAAGGCAAACTAATTGCAATTGTTATTATGCCAAATGTCGGCGATTTGTACAATTCGAAACTGAAGACGTCAAAATATCGGAATGTAGGCCAATATAGAGGCCTAAGTATATAGACTGTGTGCAGAAAATAGTCCACTCTGACTTAGAAATTCTCATAATTACGGTGGTATAAATTTTCATATTATATATATATATTTATATATATATAAGTTTTATGCTTTATAAGCCTAAACTCGCTAGTTTATGTTTTTATGTTGTTTGTCGTGCGACGTGTGCGCTTCAGAGTTCTTCGGCCATAGGCCTACAGTTTGCGATGTGTATAGCCCACAACCGTACCACGTGACTGTTTTTGGCTGGCGACGAAGTCTAAGCGAAGGCCTACTATTTAGACCAGAACTTGCAGCAGAAGTCTGACGACCGTAGGATGGCGGAAGTAAAGGCCTACTGGAAACTGTTCCAGCAGCAGAATGTTCTCGATGGACTGAGGATATTCGTCGATCTGTCGGATGAATTTTTGGAGCTGCTGAGAAAGGATGATATCATACCGGAAAAAGCACTCGATCGAATCAAGGTAGGCCTGGACTAATGTAATGCAATGCAGGCCGAAATCTCGGAAATTTCTCAACTCCACACAAAAGCCATGCACGTTTGCAAGATAGCCTATTTACTGGCTGGTTCTAACTTAATTCACCGATGGTAATTCAAGAGTCCACGCTGACTTAGAAATTCTCATAGTTACGGTGGTATAAATTTTCATATTATACATGTATAGTTATATATATAAGTTTTATGATTTATAAGCCTAAACTTAGAATTTCTAAGTCAGCGTGGACTATTGAATTACCATCGGTGAATAAAGTTAGCACTAATTCACCGACTAAAATAATACAAGCCTAGGCTACGTACTTAAATATTTTGATTCATGTGTACAAAGTGGTAAGAAAATGGACCTCTGCCTAACACGATGGCCTACGAATGTCCTTGGGTTGTTAGTCGACGACTGCAGGTTCGACCCTGCTGAGCGAACTCCTAGTTTGGAGACCATACACGAGTTATTGTGCGCTCTTAGAATTGTTTCATTTTTAAACAACTTTGTGCACTTTAGTGTTGATATTCTAACTTATGGAAAGTAAACGGAAAGTACTGCAGTGAGTTTTCTGCCAGCTTTTGAAGCTACTGATTAATACTGATAATTGTTTTGGAGCGTTTCTGTTCAGCTCATTCAAGGAACACACGAGGACTGCCCTATGGGCGGCATAATTATTACAAAGGGCGGCATATTACCAAGAGCGGCGTGTTACAAAGAGCGTCATATTATAAAAGGTGCCATAATACAAATGGCGGCATACCATAAGCCTAAAGGACGTCATGTTACATATAACAAAGGGCTACGCACATTATACCGAGGTTTGCAAAAAATATAAATCGAAAATATTAAAACTTCACAATGGAATATCGAACTTAGTTAAATCTGCGAGCTAGGCGACAATAAAAAGAGGGCTAATTGCAGTCATATCCTGGCGTTAAGTAAAATATTTGGAGCATAATTTTGTAGTGCCGCATTGCGAAATCCGCCTCTGTGGCATGCAGCACAATCCTATGCTTGTGAACATGTTATGCTTAGGGAGAGAGCCCCACCAGTTGTGTTTCCCTGGTCAAAACTAAATAACTGCATAGCAAATTACTGCAGTTCATTTGTTAACCTACCACTGCATTGAGAGAGAGAGAGAGAGAGAGAGAGAGAGAGAGAGAGAGAGAGAGAGAGAGAGAGAGAGAGAGAGAGAGAGAGAGAGAGAGAGAGAGAGAGAGAGAGAGAGAGAGAGAGAGAGAGAGAGAGAGAGAGAGAGAGAGAGAGAGAGAGAGAGAGAGAGAGAGAGAGAGAGACAAACACTTACCTGATCACTTCAAGTCACGTTTTACATCTCCCCCCTTCACCTTTCATTTGTTCGAATCCTACATCGTAACACACGCACGCACGCACACCACACGTGCACCAACACACACACACACACACGTATATCCACACACGTCGAGATGGAGGGAGAGAAAGAGAGGGAGAGAGGGACACAACCTATTTCATTTTAGAAGGTGACGCTTCTATCGTTAATGTTGAAGAGGTCATTTCGACCATCTTAATTAGGACGGGTTGACGTCTAATATTATAGTACTGATATAAATCTTTAGGAGCTGAGTGGATGGATGGATGGATGGATGGATGGATGGATGGATGGATGGATGGATGGATGGATGGATGGATGGATGGATGGATGGATGGATGGATGGATGGATGGATGGATGGATGGATGGATGGATGGATGGATGGATGGATGGATGGATGGATGGATGGATGGATGGATGGATGGATGGATGGATGGATGGATGGATGGATGGATGGATGGATGGATGGATGGATGGATGGATGGATGGATGGATGGATGGATGGATGGATGGATGGATGGATGGATGGATGGATGGATGGATGGATGGATGGATGGATGGATGGATGGATGGATGGATGGATGGATGGATGGATGGATGGATGGATGGATGGATGGATGGATGGATGGATGGATGGATGGATGGATGGATGGATGGATGGATGGATGGATGGATGGATGGATGGATGGATGGATGGATGGATGGATGGATGGATGGATGGATGGATGGATGGATGGATGGATGGATGGATGGATGGATGGATGGATGGATGGATGGATGGATGGATGGATGGATGGATGGATGGATGGATGGATGGATGGATGGATGGATGGATGGACTGGTTGATAGGTGGATTGTTGTGATTTGATGGATCGGAGGTTGAATGGATAAATATACGAACGAAAAAATCGAAGAATAAGAATTATTGTTTGTGATTTGATCCTTCTGAAACATTCATTGATATCAGGACCTCAACAATTAAGTTCCTATAATATCAAGTTGCACAGCGTAATCAGTCGATATTTCGTCTTTGCATACTGTCGCTACATAAATATAGGTAAATAAATATGATAATGTATGATTATTGTTTCGTGCGTGTAGTCTTATCCGTGGCCGGCCAGTCGTACGGAGTTGATTCAGACGCTGGTTCGGATGCGATGGACTCAAGTGACCTTTGACAAGTTCTATCGTGCGGTCTTGAGAACACAGGACTCACAGCTATGTAAACTGCTCACCGACAGACTACCCTCTGGAAAAGCAGAGCATGGTATTATCATGAACACATTGGCTATATGATGACGACACCTGTGTTACGGAGTATGGCCTATTAGCATAGAACGTTGATAACAGTGAGTAGGTCTTAGGTTTAAGACTAATGGAGATAAATTCTCCAACGCAATTTAACTGGAATTGGCACTTCAGCCAAGATTTCTTTGCAATCATGAGATCAATACATCAGAATGTAATGTAGTAAGCATACTATCATTAATTAAGCTTAATATAATAATGGAATACAATTGTTACATAAGGACCTATAGTAGTTGTCCGCCAGGGTGACCGACACTTTTTTCGCCATCAATTTTTCGCCAGTACACGTTTTCCCCCGTCAATTTTTCACCAGTACGTTTTTTCCCCATTTCATCGGGTTTAAATGGAAGCTGGATGGTTGAAATGGCGAGAAAATGACGGGCAAAACGTGTACTGGCGATAAATTGATGGCGAAAAACAGGCGGTGAAAAATTTACCTAGAACCGTCTGCCAGTCTTGAGACGGTCAAAATGTACTCGAAGTTTGATAACAGGAAAACTGTTGCTTTCTACGAGTTAACCATATTTTCAGTTTATGTCACATACAAAGCATGCCATGCTGCAGAGACATGCACGACATTAAGGTTAATGTTGTTAACTACACGTTATATGAACAGGACCTGGTGGGAAGGATTACTCCACTAACCTATACTCCGGCATGGACGAACTGCTGAGTCCGTTGAGCATCGAGACCCGAGTGAAGGTTCAGACGATGCTCAGAGACCGTGATCTTGACATAATCAACCTGCGAGCGGATAACGAGCGCATCCGTGAGGAACTTCGAAGTGCAACGAAGCAACTGAGCAACGAAACCGTGCAACACAAATACCTTGACACTCGGCTGACGGAGTGGTTGGCCGGGCTCCCCATCGACATAACGTCGACCGCGGACAAAATGGACGAAACGGTACTCGTAGAGTCGTTAAAAGCCGTCGATCAACACATCGCTAAACAGAGCAAACAGATATCGAAGCTTGAAAGTGACCAAGCGGAGCTCAGGTCAAAAATAAAGGAGCTACAAAACGACGTCGAAACCCTCACCGAAGACAGAGATCGTCTGCTCAAAGCCGCGCGCGCGAAACCCGAAAAGGAAAACAAACAAGACGAAAGAACAAGAACAGCCGTTGTCAGTGACAACCGCGATGATGACGTGGCCATTCTGAAAACAAAAATGGCTTTCGAGGTTCGATCGCGTCCAGAAAGCGCTGTTTCATCGTCGAACGGTGAAGAATGCTCTTCAAAAACAAAAAATAAGACAGGACAAGATGGACCTAGAGAGATTAAGCGCAAGAATTCGCTTCAAATATCGCCCAAAACTCTCGCCGACAAGTTCAAGGCCGAACAGGTAACCCACAATCGGATGCGTCGCAACAGTTTACCGAAGCTGTCAACGCGAGCCTGGGATCCGAAGTCGCATGCTTCAAACTCGCCTATCTGTGTCAGCCCAAAGCTTCGAAGAAAATCCAAGACACCAGACACTTTGCCTAGACTAAACGCGTTTGAAATTTAACGAGGGTCATAATTATAGATAGACAACAGGCCTAATACGAACCTTTAAGCGCGTTAACATTAATTTTCCAAGACGAAACAACCCTACTTCTCTTGGTTTTAAGTTTTGAACTCAGCGGGTGCGCCGTCGCCTTTGAAGTTAATGTTTCCGGGTAGGTCAACCCGATCGTGAGTATTCCATTACTTCCATTTAGCGAGCACCAGCCCCTAGTCAAGGACGTGGCTTTAACTAACGCGCCTGATTTGCATATTCCAATAAGCACACCACTCAGATGCTGCGAATGTAAATGACTCTTGCCACTATATTGAATGTCGGTGAATTGTGAAATTTTAAGCTGAAAATTTCTAAATACAGGAATATAAAGTTGATTGCGTGCTGAAAATAGTCCTGATCATTTAACCTAGAAGCTCGCACGAGAACGCTTTATAATTTATTTTCGTTAGGGCGTTGTTGGGACAAATAGAAAAAGTTTATGCCCTATAGCTTAATTAGATGCGGATAATATGTAGGATGTGATAGGCCTATATAATTATTATTATATATGCCTGTGTAAGTTTTAAGTTTTTAACTATAAAAATAAACGCTGTACATATGTTGCGATAGGCGCTACGACCGTTTGTGTTTCCTCATTTAAATGAAATAATTGGATGGGATCATGTCTCTCAATCTGCATCCAAGGGACGTCACTTCATGATGTGCGCAGGCCTGTCGATCTTAACGATAACTTCACACGAGTTAATAAAATATTAGGCCGTATGCAACGTCCAGGGCTGTTAACAATACTGGGAAAAGCACTGCAATAGCAATAGGCCCTACCAATAATTCCTAATTAAAATATTGCGATACCAATATATATGCCAATAAATTTTCTTTAAAGTATTGCTATATCAATACTTTTCTATAGCTTCCTGAATTCGCTCTTAGCACACTGCATGCACCGATTATTATGAGGAATAATATTTCCCAAGAAATCGCCTGCAACAATGGCAATGTAGGCCTAGATCTATAATTAAGTAACCTTCGGGCTAGCTATTCTAACACCCTGCGCTGTTTATGCGGCTGACATCGCATTTGCAATCTTCGATTTTTTTCCAATATCAACTACGAAGCAATGTTCCCCTAATTTTTTGGAGGCTGTGTGCGCAAGATAATTTTTGTGTGCAACATTATTTTAATTTACACACCTTTGTGCGCTGGTCCGAACTGAATGCGACGAGAGTTAGCCTAAATCAAGACCATATGGCCTATCTAAAAATCAATGGTGATACGTTCCGATAACCGAAAAAACGTCCCCCTCCGTAAAAGCTCTCACCCTTCCTAGCCTTCAATACGCTCGTCCTCCCTTACCTCCTATCGGGCTTACTCTCGTCTTCCCACGCCTCTACTACTTTCATTCTCCCTTGCCTCATATATATATATATATATATATATATATATATATATATATATGTGTGTATATATATACTCTTAAACTCCCTTACCTTCAAAACTCTCACCCTCCCTTAACTCCAATACTCTCGTCCTCCCTACCTCCAACACTCACATATTAAGTTATCAACAGCCCTGGCGACGGTGTACATCACTTTTTCTGAAAACCGAAACAACTATACAGTCGAGATCTGCTGACATGCCATTAAAGCTAGATTAAAAATGTAGGCCCTATGCCTCCGTAGAAACACCAAACTATAGGCCCACATCTCCAATCAGTTAAGTTTCAGTCTAAAAACCTGTTGGTGCCGTAACGAGGGGTGCTTCAGTAGTGCCATGGAGCAAGGTGCCATATTCAAACACATTTTGAGACAGACGGAATGGTTAGGCCTATATACTTATTTTAAGTGGGCAGCTATCAACTGGTGCACCCTAATACCCAATTGTAACAAAACATATCAATCATTATATATTCAAGGTATAAATAATTCAAATTGAAGCACCGCCGTAATATTACGGGTCATAGTATGAACGGGGGTCCTACAATTTCCTTTTCGTTTGGTTCTCTGCCTCTTATATAAGCAGGTTCAAATGTCCGACGTCGCCATAGACTCTTCTGGGCTTCTGGCTGCTCAGGAATGCGGCCGAAGCTAAGAATTATAAGGACAGTGATATAAGATCAGCAGGCCTACGTGTATGCTAGAATGTGGTGCAACACGAGATAGAGACGTGGACCACGAGAAAGCGGACATAAGAAAACTGGAGGCTTTCGAAATGTGGACATGGAGAAGAATGGAGTAAATCAGCTCGACAGAACATGTAAACAAGACTTAATAACGACAACGATCGAATGTAGAAGACAGCAGTGTTGTATGCAAGACTTGAAACTTCAAGACCAAGACGAAACCGAGACAGTAAGATGCCAAGACTGAGATCGAGTCCGAGACAGTGAAGTACCAAGACCGAGACCGAGACACTAGGTAGTAGGTTCAAGACAGTTCGAGACAGTACGAGACAGTAAAAGACAAGTGGTCCTATATAAAAGGCTGCAAAATACTAATGTATCAATTTTCGGGAATAAGGTTCATTTTTAATTTCAATTTGAAACTTATAATGTACATAGTAGGCCTACCAATTCCCGAGAACAGTTTTGTTATTCCGGAGTGTTATCTTTTTCGATATCTCTTCGTCGGCCTATCTTCTGAATAGGCCTAGTAGGCTATAAGGAAAGTTCTTTTAGACACGCGTGAAATCTTCTAGACGATTTTAAACAAGCAATTTTTCGATACCAAACATCAAACGAAATTATAAATTTGCGCATATCACCCTGCGAAACTCGATATTGTTCCGATCGTTTCGGTTATGGTGGTTTTACATCAATAACAAACGTCAAGCCATAGCCATTGTCTGTCAATAAGCTTAGGCCTAACTTCAAATTGCGTAAACGCAAACTTCACGATCTCAGGTTCTCTCTCAGACATTTTTCCACTTTAAGACTATTGAATTGATTTAAAACATCACGTGACTCGCGCTTTAACCAGAATTACCGTGTCTCGTAAATTCCGGTTTCAGTTTCTAGCGCAAGATTTTAAGACGGTTAACGCGAAACTTATAGCGACCGCTTGTTCGAGACAAAACAAGACTTTCACTTCAAGACAGTTTCTAAATAGTTGAGACAGTACCGCGAGACCGATACTGAGACCGAGACAACAGGCTTCCGAGACACTAAAAAACTGTTTCGAGGCGTCTCGAGGCGTCTCGAGACACTGTCTCGAGATCATGCAACTTTGGAAGACAGTATCCTGAATGCCCTCTGCACACAATAAGAAAGACACAAAGGAAATATATTGGGCGTACCCTGAGAAGAGACTCACTGCAAAGAACGGTCATCGAATAAATATTGAAGGGGATGCGGATAAGAGTAAGAGAATGGCTAAGACACGTCGACAGATGATGCCGGAGTGTCAGATGGATATTAGTCTAGAAAGCTTAATAAGAGACCCAACAGCTATAGAAGTGGCAACGTTGTACATTTTAACATATCTAAGAGACAAAGAACCAGAAAAAGAATTAAGCAGACACTTGGGAATTAGATTATTACTGGAATTGTGGCGTTATGTATTCAGCAGTAGGTATGTATAATTTATTCAAAGTCCTTTGAGTGTATTATTAATAGGTCCTTGACAGAGGAGTTGCAAGTAAGATTATTCTATGGACTTCCGGCCGGGATAAAAATGCGAAACCATTGAATTTCTGTATAGGTCGTATAAAGTGTTTCTTGTGATTTATTCAGGATAGATACGAATTCGTTGGCCGAGGTAGGTATTTTATAAACGAAGTACTTCGAGCAAGTAATTTTGTGTGTGTTTGTTTCGTGCCGCTTGTACCCAGGAATATATTTACGTTTAGTCTTTGCGCGTGTGCTGGAAAGTTCAAAATCTTCAGCAATAATAGAGAAGCTTACATCAAACATTTGTATTTATTGTCTTTGTAATGTATTAACTTTTAACGGAATTGTTCGAATTACTGCAGATGTTTTTCAGCTCATTAGTATTTCATATTGAGTAAATGTTATTCTGTTTCATAGGCGTAAATTATCACCGTATTATCTTACAGAGGCCCAGATATTAGTTCGAAGCCTTGGATACTTCGTTCTCTATATTCTGTTCGTTCTTTGAAGCCAGTTAGATATAAACTCATGACTTTTAGTTTAGCTTATAGATATTATGAAAACTTTGCTAATGGATATTGAGAATCTGGTTGGGTGTCGTTCATTTTCCAGTTCAGCATCACCCGGAATTTAGAGTGCGTAGCGAATCGTCGAAACCCAAATCCCCGATATTGATTTCTGCCATATCCCCGAAAACGAAGCTAGATTGATGAAAAAGAATCTGCGTAACTGGAAGCTGGATCAGTGAAAAGAATTCACGCTGAAGCTGATGAATGAATTGCGCTGTTTTGAGACAGTTCAGCGTTTTTCAATAGTACATTGCTGTTTTCGGGGAATCTGGTGTTTTGGCCTTTTCAACGTTTTCGGGGATTCGGGTTTCGATGATTCGGGTTGATCCCGGCAATTTATCAGTAATCTGTGACTTTAAAATATCTTGTCATGTATGTTTGTTTCTACATAAGAAATTATCAAGGAGAAGAAGAACCCAGGCGATGCCATCTATTTAGCTATGTGATAAATGGAAATTCCTTCTTTACTTTTCAATTTGGTCTCAATTGATCAGATATGAAGTGATATGTTCTCTCGAACTTACTTGCTGGTCAATTCTTCAATGCAGCTTTTACAATTTCAGGCACCTATCATTTGAATGTGCCAACTTCTCAGGCATTATGAGTTATTGTTTAAAGTCATGAGTTATAAATTTTAATGCAGCAGGATAATGTTAGTGTTCCATTAACGCAAATTTTGAATGTAATGCGTACAGGTTTTTTCTCTGATGCAGGTGCAGTTAATAGCCTTTCCATTGGTTGACAGTTGAATTCTGCAACCATGGACCAATCACCACACTATCCTTCGTACTTGTCAAACTTACATCCACTTCAGGTTAGCTTACACAGATTAAAGGCAGATTTTTTAATAATATTTTATTTAGTCTACGTTTTGAAAACAGAAGTCCTGATTGCAAAACTGAGTCAAAGAATATTAAGAATATGTGTACTTGTCTTTATGGTTCAACGTTCTTGCAGCCAGACATAATGCTGCTTTCTCAATTGTGCGTCCCAGTGTTTGGAACAGGCTCCCGTCTGACATGCGCTCTCCTGTAGGACCCTCTAGCTCTTTCTATCAAGACTTTCCTCTTTGACCAGAGACAGACAGACAGATGAATTGTTATGCACAAAATAAATAACAGCTATTAGGTGCAAACTGGTTGATTTGTTGTTTATTTATTTATTTGTATGGGGTGATCTTACAGTGAGGGAGAAGGTTGTGCATATCCTTGGAATATTTACTTACTTTTATGTATTTGATCATGTTAAGCGCTTACTTACTTATGGCTTTCCAAATTTTATTTTGGTTGATATGAAGGGCGAATGGGAACCAGAGTGTAAGGTTGGCTTATTCGAAAGTGTTACATTCCAGTGACTGGTTCCAGGGAACATTCACAAGGAATGCACTTCAGTAGTCAGTTCTACTGCTATTGAAACCATCACTCTCCAATCAGTGTAAATTAAGTTGCAGCTTGTTCTTATTAAATGAATATTTCAATTGAATTATTCATCTGTAGTTTTTGGCACATTTGTGTTGTGCCTTTGGAATCAATTTTCCCAGGCAAGCATTATTGTTTGACTGTAGAATTGATGTTACTTATAGTTCACTCGATTATTCATTAGCCAGAATTAATTGACTTATTTGTTACGTTTAACTGATATTAATTGCAGCCAACACCACCTGCTCATCATTCGTCACTCTTTTCACCTATGGCTCCCACCGGTTATAACATTCCTCCGACGCCGGCCGCACCGGGCTCCATCGGAAACATGGGAAGCACAAATTTATTCAGTGCTCCTCCAGCTCACACAGGTTCTGTGAGTGCGTTGAATCTGGCGTCAACCTCTCTCGGAAGCGCAATGCCACCGCCAACACCTGCTGTGGCGCCAATGACACCACTTAATCCAGCAACACCTGCATCTGAAAGCTCAGGAATTGTTCCCCAGTTACAGTAAGAAATTCTATTTCAGCTCTCAGTTTCAAGGCTTGTCATTGATGTGTAAAGACGTTTCTGTAATTTATCTGTGTGAGTACTACAGATGAAGCTTGTGTTTGTTATATTATGAAATTTTATTGGAAATGTAACCTCTAAGATATAGGCTATTACTTTTATGGTGTTAATTAGGCTTTTGGGTTTTAACGGTGGACATATTTAACTTTATGTGATGGTAATTAAAATTTTGATTAAGCAGTGATTTTTGCATATGTGAATAAGCATTTTATTTGATTGCTTGCAGAAACATAGTCTGTACGGTAAACCTTGGTTGCAAACTAGACCTTAAGAAAATAGCTCTTCATGCCCGAAATGCTGAGTACAACCCAAAGCGCTTTGCTGCCGTCATCATGCGAATTCGAGATCCTCGAACAACAGCGCTGATTTTCAGCTCTGGCAAGATGGTCTGCACAGGAGCAAAGAGGTGATCTTGAATGACTGAAATATGCTATGTGGCTATCGTTATTTGTGTGGCCGTTGAAACTGGATGACTTTTTCTTTTGCCTCTGAAAATTGATTCCTAGGGTTCAGTGCAAAATTAATAATTCCTCGTCAAGCCATCTAACCTTCTAACCTGGAAGGAATCATTTTTAAGTTTTTTGGTTACTTCTGTGTACAAAACTGTACATCTCATCCTCAAAATTTGTTGGTACATTAACTGTTGCTGGATAAGGCACTTAATAAATGCGTGATTGTTGTAGTAACTCGCATATGCGGATGACTTTACTGTGACAATATTCGTTTACTAGATTTGATATTTGGTAAAAATACTGATTAGCATTATTGTGATGTCACCTTTTTGTTTTTATTGTTAATACTATTTCTGTATTTGATCTCTAAACTTGGAACCCTAACTAAACTCGTTATTTTATCATTTTTACCACTTGAATAAAACTTTCAGGCAATTATTAAGTAAATCATTAAGTAATCAATGATGATTTAAACTTGAAAATGTTGCTAATACTGTTAGAAAATTTTTTGCTTCTGACTCTTTACCTCTCTTGTTTGCTGATCATCCTGATATTTACACTGTCCATGGACCTAGCGCATTTAAATAGCAACTATCTGATTTTCTTTCATTCTGTTCCAGTGAAGAGCAAGCCAAACTAGCTGCTAGAAAATATGCACGGATAGTCCAGAAACTAGGATTCCAGGTATGCTTCTTTTGCAATTGCTAGTTAACCTTATTGATTCATCAATGTTGTTACCTGGAGGGCAACAGTTTTTTGCAAGAGTATGATAAATGCGGTTTGCTGAAGAACATGTATACTCTTCCTAGATCTGTGTATTATGTGCACCAGGTATGGGACCATGCATTTAATAGGTATGCATGTAGGGGAGAGGTTAACCGAAATGCACATGTATGCCTGCATTTGGGGTTTTTGATGATAATGTACGTATGCATAGAAAGCGGGGGTAATGGTGAAACCTTGATAGTGGATGAAGGTTTGCGCTGAACTACTGAAGAAAATGTGTTCTTGCTTTATATTGGGTAAAAGGATATGATATATGCTGTGCAAACACATTTGGAATACAGCTAAGTTGATAGCATAAGTGATTAATCGTGCAGATGTTATAATTGTAAAATATTGGAGAATAATTAGAAGGAAATTAAAGAGGTCTAAAGGAGTCTTTGTATCACTCTTCTTCTATATATATTTATGTATGCATGATGCCCTTGAAGTAAAGGTTGCTGTTACTTGAGCTATTACTATGAATTCCAGTTTTCCAAGTTCACTGTTTTTGGTTGTGTTACAGGCAAAGTTTTTAGACTTCAAGATTCAAAATATGGTTGGCAGCTGTGATGTGAAATTCCCTATTCGTCTTGAAGGATTAGTATTACAGCATGGCCAGTTCTCTAGGTGAGTTAATATAATTATTAACTTTTGGAGAATTTGCCTTTAAATGACTGGATTATTTCAAACATAAGAAATCTGTTGAATAGTTTTTAAATATCTAGTTTTAAGACCGTGCTGAAAATCCTTTAGCCGATTGTGTTTCTACAAAGTTTGCAGGGATAATTCAATTGCTGTTGAACACAGATGGAATTTATCAAATTTCTTACCAAATGATTATCTACAGGGTATGCAGTTTGTTTTCAGTTATGAGCCAGAACTGTTTCCAGGACTTATTTATCGAATGGTGAAACCTCGAATTGTTCTTCTCATTTTCGTTTCTGGCAAAGTTGTACTTACAGGTAAATATATTGATTTTATATCTTTTATCACTGTTATAGGAAATTTTCATTTTGGCTTATATTGGACAACTTTAAGCAGCCAGCTGTTCTGTTATTAACAGTGTAGTGCTAAAAAAGAGTTTGTCGATTTGACGTGACATGCCCAGGAAACCACAGGGCAGCAGTGTTGTGATGTTAGTCAAGTTGTGCATATTGCTAGCTATGTGTAGAAATTAACTGGTCATTCAGAGGAACATTTGTGGAACTGACATGTTATAGTACTTAGTTGAATGGTTCTGGTAGGTATTGCATATCTATTCTGTCTGTCTTATTAATTAACTTCGCTACTAAAAACTCCGCTTGTAACTAGTTGCGACGATGATAACTAGATTGGTTGAATAAAACGAAAATTGATTGATGAATTTGTCCTATTTGTTCCCCAATCATGCAACTAACCAAGTGCTGATTGCATTTTAGCAAAGATTTTATTTGAATTGCAACTGTGTGTCTTATTTCTTTAGGTGCCAAAGTGAGAAACGAGATCTACGAAGCATTCGACAATATCTATCCAATTCTAAAAGGATTTAAAAAACAATAGCAACTCAACTGTGCATATTATTTTCATGGACCATGTATAGTTAAGTGTCTTGTTATGTCCTTCAAGACACGTCAGTTTTGATGCTTTGATGATATACCTTTCCTGACTTTGGAAAACTAAAAGACGTTTTTTTCATTCTCAAGTTTTTCACTTTTTCTGATCAGGCAGATATGTTTAGGCAGGTATGTTTAATAGGCATTCAAGTTTAAAACTCTTAAGACAGTTTGATTTTTTGTAAAATTGAATAGTGTTATGTTAACTGTTATCACAATGCATCTGTTTAATTAAGTGTTCAGCGTTGTGAAACAAAGAGGACTGTGTTCTAAGACCTACACTTTGTACACTTGACGAGAAAGCATCAAAGGAACCATATGCAGAAAATTTATTAGTAAAGTTGCAAGATGCACGTATCTTGTGACACATGTAGACATGGTGGGCATGCCATTGAGGCGTCCTAACTGGAAAGTCTCTCCTCTAGAAGCAGTCGAGTTTAAGAAATTTATTAGTAAAGTTGGAACAAAACTTACATATTTCTTATGTAAGTGGTGATGATGGTGAGAGAGTCTTTTCCGTGTCTGGAATTCTCCATGCAAGCATTTGCTCTGCTCAGTTTTTATATCTTGATTGAAAACTCAGTTTGCTGGCCTGTCCATGGGGCATACACCTATTTTGCAAAACTGCTCCCTTGGATAGATGCCAGGAGCATTTTTACAGTGGCACCACAGAAGGTCTTATTTAAATGAAAAAAAATCAGCTGTTGAGCATTGTTTATAATTATTGCAACAGATTTGTTTATTGCAAGACTGCAAGCAATGCTGAGAAAAACAAACACAAAATTCAACTTCCTCTTTCAGTCATAACCACAGTTAAATATTTGCTACAAAGCTGGTTCAGTTTGCTGGTCCACTTCAGTAATCGTAGTATTTGTGAGAGTCTGGTAAATATGTGCCAGCACATCATTGTCAATCAGTGGTTTAATCTCCTCCTGGCTGACGGCCTGTTTTTCGGGAGCAAGCTTTCTCTGTAGCGCCTGAAAAGCAGACTGCTGCTGCTGACTGTCTCCATCATAATCAGCGTTGCTCACATATGGAGTGCTGGTATCGTCAATTATTGAATGCATTTGACAGTCCCGAAGTTTGTCCAAGCCAATCAGGATGTCTTTTGCAGCTGGTTCTTTTCCGGTCACTCCTTTTAGGCGTTTAAGTTTTCCCTCTACCAAAAGAAAAAACATGAAATGCATTAATTGGAAATATGAAGCAAAGACCATAAAATATGCATTAGTGTTCAGTGACAAAATTTTTATGGTCCAATAATTTCACTTATGTACTGCATTACTGTACAGGTGAAATCTGTAGAACAATATATGTTGTTTCTTGCAACCTCATTCTTACCTACATTGACAATGCAATTTAAAGACTATTCACCATGTGGCCTGTTCCTATCCTGCAGCTGTGAATCATACCCCTTAACAGAACCAAAGAAGTGGTATAGACCAAGCACCAGTGAATGGCAAATTCTATCAAATTGGGTTTCTCCAGTCGAGAGTCGTGTTCAACTAGAACTCCTGTTTTTTTTGTTGCATCAACTGTGTGGTGTGATTACACATAAAACTTGTAACATCTTTGGCATAAACCAGATTTATTGTAATTATGGCTCTAGTGTTGGACACCCACAGGCTTGTTGACTGGATTTTACGACATTCAATTCTTGAATACTGGATAAAATGGGTCATCTTTGCGTGCGTCACAGGCTTTATTAGCCCGACTTCTCTTATGAGGTTCTTGGCGGATGATGGGACTGTTTCGTACCATTCTTATTCCCTATAGCGGTGTGCGTGAGGTTAATAATAATAATAATTTCCAATTAATTTTCAAACTGACAACAACGCAGCAAGATTTTATATATATATATATATAGTATGAACGAATACTGTCGGAAGCCATGCAAGGCGCCCATTACGCTATACATCTAATTTAACCGCCGCCTAGAGAAAGAAGGACTAGTCAACCTTACGGTGGATACGGGTTTAATTGGCCCAGTCTTCACAAATAACTATATCACACCAATAACTAACCAATAACAGACAAATACTGATCAGATTTAATATCCTGATGTGCGAATTCAATCGGTGGAGGCAAAGTTGAGGGAAAATCTGAAGAATTCAATGCAGTCTGAGGCTTCCATGGATCCATTTCACAGACCTACCACCTATTTTTAGCCTCACAACATGGACTACATTGTTTAGAATCTACCTTTGCAGAAGCAAATAAGCTTCAAACCTAGGTTCCATTCTTTGCCCCGATTCACACAGGCCAAACATAATCTTGCCCGAACGAACTGGGGCCGATGAGCATAACCAAGCTCTCCCCTAATTGGGCTAATCTGGGGTTATTGGATCCAATAATTTAATGGCATGATTATTATTGGCATGGTGATGGTCGATTGGCAGTAGGCCTACGTGTCATGACGACGGGAGCTTAAAAGTGCAGAATTCAAGAGTCAGATTGTTCCAGTGACGTCCGTTGATGTGGCTCGGTTGGAGAATTTGAAATGAGCAGTGACCCCGGGGGTCGAAAAATAGTGAACCAGAATGATGATCGGGTAGTCTAAGAGCGGGTTGCCTGGATGGTGAAGCCTTATAATCAAAGATACGTGGGCATGGAGTATTGTAAGGAATTGTGTGCTTTAACGATAGAATTTTGAAGTGGATTCGCTCTTGGATTTTTAACCAGCTGATTCAGTGATTTGAGAATAGGAATGATATGATGATGGCTGGGCTTTCGATCTGGTGACAGCTCTGGTTATAGTCTAGTTTTGGATAAGTTGTAGAAGCTTGACTTGTTTGGACGACGCTGTCAGGTGTAACCCATGTGATCTAAGATCTACGATTATAATAACGACTGTCCGCGTAGCCTTTTTGATGAAGCCTAACGGTAGTAGTAGGGGGCGTAGGTATTTCAAACCAAAGTACACAGCGTTCATGTGACGCGACGATTTGGATCATCGATAGATATTTGGACTGTCTGAAACAGCGTATGATTCTAACGGTCAGACTTACATCACTTGTTCTACGAAACTGACTGGGGTAGGTTCTGATTATATAAACTTCAGTTCGTCGGCTAAAGGCTATCCTACATTATGCAAGTCGAATAATTTGCAAGCAACGGTGTTTGGAAAACAAAGCTATTTCCGATCGTCAATTTACACGCCTCTGACGAATATAGGTCAGGTCAAAGTGCAGTGGCAATGCTTGGAAATGGTGTCACCGTGTAGTTCACAAGTCGTTGATGTATTTAACTTATTCACTTACGTAATTTCGTTTCCTGCTTCCAATTTTTAATAGGTGAAAACTGGACAGGCACGGTCTGCAAGTTCTGCAACGTAGCCGTAAACCGTCGTGTGGCACTTTTTAAAATACGTTTAGCGATAAGGTAATCGCAAAGATAAACATAACTACCGATATATGTTTCGTTGCCTTGAATCGATGCTTTTTAATTATGGTCCTCGTGTACTGATTGTGCAAGCATCATATGACTGGCCATAAATCGATTCACAAAGTTTGTCGTTTGATCCGCACGATACCTAAGCCCTTAGTAAACTAGAATAAACTGCTCTAATTTCAGCAAAATGTCGGTGTCGGTACTAGCCAAGAACACTTGTGTCACAACCGGTGAGGGTCCATTTTGGGAGGAATCCACCAATTCCCTCCTCTACGTGGATATTCTTGCAGGCGATATTCACAGGTGGAATCCGGCAACAAATTCCGATTCCAAGATACACCTTGGTATGAAAAAATCAACTGTTTGATCATATACCATACATTACAGTAGCATAATAACTGCAATTCCACCATATTTGATATTGCCCTCCTTACAAAGCTCAGAAGACCATACAACAAAATTTTGATGGTGCTGAGCAATTGTGAGTGAGCGGTAGGTAGCTCTGTGACGTCCTGAGTAGAGACCTGAATCTGCACCAGCCATACTAAGATTGAGGACTCTATCCATTTGCCTTATGCTTTATAATTTTATTTTAGTAAGATCACTATTAGTAATAGTTAATAGTATTGAAGTACTCAGCTAAATTTATTCAATGCTTTCAGGCGCTTTCTGCAATGCCTGTACTCTGCAGGATATTAACAAGTCAAAGTAGCTCCAGATGACTTGATTGATTTGACAGAGTATGTGGGATTGTGGGTAATAAAACAGTAAAACAGCAATTTAACAAATGTTGAAGCCACAAGTATTGTATTTATAAATGAATGCTGTGTTTCACATGTGATTTTCATTGATATAGGAGGTATTTCATCCTCAGGAATGAGGAAAGGTGATCTCAATTCACCAGATGGGCATTTATTTAATTAGCATTCACCTTGGGGCAAAAATAACCAAAGGAATTGATTTCTTTTGAATTAATAGCTGTATGTATAAAATACATTCTCATTTGCTAAAAGAATTTTATTCTGGCGAATTATTCTGCCAGAAGATAAAAGGTCATCTGCTGTGGCCTCTAAAATCCAAGTTTCAAATCAGAAACTATTCTTTAAATTTGAAATATAGAATGTTATGAATAAATGCGTTTTTTTCTTTTGTCTCGTGCTAGATGACGATGTATCATTCATAATTCCAAAGTTCCGTGGTGATGGCTACATTATTGGTCTGGGCAAGAGTCTTGCCTTTTTGAACTGGGATGCTGGCACCACTGAGAAGATAGTCGGAGTAGAAGAGGGAACCAAAAACCGGTTCAACGATGCAAAGTGTGATGCATCTGGCAGACTGTGGGCTGGTTAGTATTCCTAATGCTCTCGATAATTCAAGCAATTTTTTTATCTTACTCTCTCGAGTGATTGTTAATCTAAAAGGGTGATTGTTAATCTAAAAGAGTGATTGCTAATCTAAAAGGGTGATTGTTGCTCGTGAGATACTTCTATATGGCATGTATATTTTTTATGACGCGAATTCGGATATCACGTACATGGATTTGAAATAGAGTATGCTTTGGAACTGTCATTTTATTATGATGTAATATCGAGATATCATGGTGCTTGTATTTAATCTGAATTCTTAAGATAGCATTATAAAATGGTTTGGATGTGTAAAGGTTGATTTGTAGATTTTATGTACATTCTCATAATCTCGTTATTTTAACAATTGGTTGTAAACAGCATTTTCATGATAGGAGAAAAGTGATATCTGTACAGCTCTGGTATGGGACATGGTTTAAGTTTTGGGACTGCTTTCATTTACAGGAACTATGGGACACGAGTCAGAGCCTGCAAAGCCTGAGCCACAGATGGGGTCTTTGTATTCATTGGATAAAAGTCGTACGCTGAAGAAGCACCTTGACAAGATCGATATCTCAAATGGCTTGGCTTGGTCACTGGACAACAAAGTCATGTACTACATTGATTCGTTACCGCGCAAGGTCTATGCATTCGACTTCGACTTGGAGTCTGGCACTCTTGGTAAGTCTACATTTGTATAAGCATTAATTTGATTTGAATGATTTGTTTAGAATTTATTATGATGCAAGCAAAGATTGCAAGCCACAGTCTTGTTACAAGTTACCAAGCTTGGTGAACTGCCAATTTGGTAGTAAACAAGCTTGTTGTATAACTTCAATATATTTGTCAGCATTATCGACAATTTGCCAGTATACACTATGCACAATCTTTACTCTGTCCACTTGCTTGGACTGTTCCTGGGTACAGAGATGGTAAATAATCGTTTGGTTCTTATCATGTGGATAATTGATTTGAAATATAGCAGATTCTAATTGACCTGCTACAGAAATTTGATAATTCTTGATTCTAATCGCTTTGCAAATTACAGTAGCTAATTATAATCGATTATCAAAATAGTTGAAGGTAACGAGTGCAAACTATGACCAGTGTGAAAGTACAGAATTGGACAGCTGTGTGAACATAATTTTGAGTCTAATCAACTGTACCATTGCAATTTTTTCAGCCAATCAACGAACAGCAATTGACTTTAACGTGAGCTCCGTGGCAGAGCTTGGCTTCCCTGATGGAATGTGCAGTGATGTGGAGGGAAAGCTGTGGGTTGCCTGCTATGCTGCTGGCAAGGTCATTCGTTTCGATCCAGAGACTGGTGAGTCTGTCGTGGTCATCGGGGATTTACTGTAATGTAACGGCAATGCATGAAATTATAGAGATATTACATAAAGCACTAATGTGTAATAAATGGAAAACTTAAGTGGTGTGCGATATTTTAGTGAACCCAAACTCACTCAGCTGTAAAGAGTACACTGACAGTCTACCGTTTGTTTGAAGAGGGCACACAACGTGTACACCAACATAATTATGCCAAAGGTAGGAAAGATGGTCGTCACTGGTACTCATACCCTCAGTTGCTGCTTTTCAGGTTAAGTTAACTTAAGGAACTGCTCTTCTTCCTCAAGATGAAAGCTTGCACTGCAGTCCTGTTATTTCTTAATGGTCGGTCCTTCAACATGGAATATGCTTTACCTTCTCCCAAAAGTCTTCTGGTCTCTGTTTTATCAAGTACGTCTTGGTCTGGATTGGGTAATTTATAAGTTGTGATTGATTGATTGATAAATCAGTTTTGGTACTGTTGACAGGCAAACAGTTACAGACTGTTAACCTCCCAGCCAAAAGAATAACCTCCTGCTGCTTTGGGGGACCGAACTATGATGAGCTGTACGTGACGTCAGGAAGAACCGGTCTCAGCGAGGATGAGTTTCAGTCCCAGCAACCGCTTGCTGGATCTGTGTTCAAGGTCACTGGACTCGGAGTGCGTGGCAGCCGAGCTCCGTCTTTCATCGAAAACTGATTCTCTACGAGTCTTTGAGTTGTCTGTGAAACAGCAAAGCCTTCGGTGCCAGAAGTTATTTTAAATGCATTTTTTCTGTGTCAACATATTTTTCCTTTCTTTACCGTTGTCGAATAATGCCAAGCTATTTCAAGTATTTTTTCTGCATTTGAATTTTAGATGAACTCGAACGGCAGTCTCGCATTTGTTTTGTTCTTTTGTGGTGGTATATATTTACTTCTAAGACACTTTGTAATAATGTTTTTATACAGCAATGTCTCTTGCCCTGCAAGCACGGTAACACCTACCATGTATTTTAAGTATTTAATGGTTGTAGATTCGTATGATTAGCTTCTGCTATCGTGACTTTTAATTATCAGCGTTTGCAATTGTGGAATGCAATAGACTGTTCTGAAACGGTTTTAATAAAACTTAAGAGAATGTTTCTGAAAGTCTTTCAATACCAAATAACCAATTGCGCATTAATATTTAAATATGGTAACACTTGTGTTTGAAAATATCTAAATTCAATTTGCCTAAGATATCTTCTCTGCAGGAGCAAGGCTGTGACGTGTTGTCCTCCGCTTCTGACTGCACTCGCCTGTAATACCACAATTGTGGTAAACTAATTAAGTCAAGATCACTTATTGACATGCTTTTAATAATTATACAACCAGCCAGAGGCCACTACAAGTATGCCAGTTTGATTGCAAAGGATCAAAACAAATATTAGTTTAGAAGAGTTGAGCAGTCATGAAAAGTACAATGTTTTGCACAATTCTTCAAGAAGAAACCTTGTCTCCTTATAATTTTTTATGGCTTGACATATTTCTGCAGCAGGTATTGTAATATTCTTAATAGAACACTGATACCAGTTCTATTAAACTGTTAATCCAGCTAAATTTTAGGATGTAACAAATGACAAATATTGCTAACGAGACTTGTTACGAATCAAGTTAAAATCTTCAGAACTCCATGCAAAGATATCACCATCACTTCACCATGTAACGACGAACGTGTACAAATTTTATTTCATGCAAGCACATAATTATAATTATAGACCCTGTTGTATATGCAAGATTTCACTTTATAGCATATCCAAGAATTTATGGTCACTGGTACTCATACCCTCAGCTGCTGCTTTTCAGGTTAATGTTAGGAACTGCCCTTCTTCCTCAAGATAAAAAGATTGTACCAATCTAGACTGTTTTCTTGTATGTTGTATCAGATCTGTGCCTAAGATCTGGATTCTTAGTTTGCGTAGAAGTTTAACCATTCAAGCTGGTATATTATGGAATTTATGGTGGTGCCAATCAAGCTGAGTAATGCGTGAAAAAAGGCACTACATAAAAAACTTTATACATACATGATGAGACATCAACAGATTAAAAACCTTCAAGCTGTGGATATGGCAAAGGATGCTTAGGGGCCGTCCAAATATTACGTAGACAGCGAGGGGTTTTAAATTTCGGCCATTTTGCGTATGGGTGCGTATGGTAGGGGATCCCGAAAATATGTACGTAGGCAAAAACAATTGTCTAATTAGGGGCCGTTTACATATTATGCACACACACTTGAGTGTTGTTTTCTATACAAGAACACAGTTGAAATGCAGCATAATTACTGTATGTACAATTTAGGATTAATTATTAGAAATAAAATACAATTTACAGAACTGAAAGACCTAGAGATACAACATCTCAGAACCAGAAAATGCTTCCACATTGAAGTATAATCTCGGTACTGCCTTGTCTGAGTGAGCCTAGTCAAGAGAAATATCTCTTAAGAAATTCTTTGAAAAGCCTCTTGGCATGGATAGCATTAGTGCTGAGTTGTGCTAAGCTCAGCATTAACTTAACTTCCGTTGCTCATAACCAGATGCATTGACCTTCTAGTTTCATTCTAATGACACTGTCTGATAACAAAATCGTTAGCATTGCCCTCCTCCTTTATCATGGCTTGAGACTAGCACAGTCGGAGTATGAGCAGTGGAGAGTTTGGTCTAATGCAGGACTTATCCTTAAAGCAAATAGCAAGTGAAGAGACAGAACAACTCCACTAAACTCAATAAGGAAATAGATTAAAAATAGCAACTCTTTAATCATGTACATAAAAAAATGGCTTCACAGGTACAAGGGTTTGTATAATGCAACACTGAATCCGCTGAAACAACAACTTAGACATATATATATATATAACAGCCAAGCAACAGAAACAACAGCTTGGAAGGACTTCCGACAATTCTATACTGAACTCCTTAAACAAGTTAAAGCAAACAGATAACCGCACAAAATTATTTCACTGAAGGTTCGAGAACCTACCGTGGACTATATATTAATTACCTATTCTAGTCCTGTGCACAGTTTTTACAGAATGCATATTTGTACAGATTGCATGTATTGCTTCATTTTCATCATCTTTGCATAGTTTTGGCCTGATCTCAAAACAAATTAAATTAAAAGTACAAATAGACGGAAAGTATGCGCTGTTAAAATCAAACTTAAGACACATCCTTTTCTCCCAATACTCCATATACGCATTCTATCACATTAATTCTACGTCTTCACCTCTACAACAGTGGTTAAACCAAAGTCCTTAGATGACTTGTTGACATCCAGTGAATGTCCAATGCAGGTCAGCTCTACACTTGTCCTAAGGAAAATATCCTACAATCAATCTAGCATTATAATTTGAAAATTGTACAATTTATATGTATGCAATGAAGGAAACTTCCAACAGACAAATCAAAGCCACTAGACATGTAGCATCAGTAAAACTACTAACATAGCAGTCTAAACAAATCTTATGCCTACATGGTTAACCAGAGTTTAGAATCCGTAATCACTCAATTACTTGAAGGTTAACACGATTTAGAACATTTCTAAAAATCTGAAATGCAATAGAACATTAGGACAAGGCCTCACAATGCATTGCAAATGTTTTCTGGACAAATCGTAAAACATAAGTAAAATAGTAAGTACAAGGCGACAAAAACATAAAAACAAATGGCCTAAACAAGACAAAAGAACAGCCATCTAAGGCCTAACTCCAGCCATCCACAACTAATCTATGCTACATAGTTTTAAAAACTGAAGATCTGAGTGCACGATTGGACTCGACTTCCCACGACAAACTCAAGATTAGTTATGAGCGTTTTCCTCTGTGCTGGAAGAATCTGTCGAATCTTGACTGGAATTTGGAATCAGGTAGAAATATAGAAGGAAGTAGATGACGACAAAAATCGAAAAACCAGCAACGAAAACCAGAATAACATCCTAACAACAAATATCGAATGATAAAAATAGGCGATTTAGGGAAACATACATTAAAAGTGCATTTATTCAAATAAATTGAATGATGTAATAGAGTGAATCTCTCCTAAAATTTTTTAGCATTTTCATGCATTAATACAAGGCTCATACATTTTCTAGGATGTGGTGCAGCGGTGTGTGCTGTGCCTTGTACCTGAGGCTCGAATCTACCTCAAGCCACCATAGACAATTATTCCCAAGAACAATTGTCTGTGAGGAAGGTGATAGGAAACCATCACACTCATCTCATCCCCATGCGGCATAATAGCTAATTGACCACCCTTTGAACAAAGAAATCATCATCAGAACTTATTCACTTACAGTATGCCTCATTATTAAGCAAATTCTGATATAACCATATCTAAAAATTCCATATACCAATTTATGTAGCTGAGCCTACTCAAGAAAATTACCTAATTATTCATCTAACCTCATCTTAAAGTGTATACAGATATGTGGTCCCAATGGACATTGTCAGAGCAAAGTTCTGGAGATATCTAATTACATATATATGTAATTTATATGTAATATATATAATATATATATAATGCTAATATATATGTAAGCATATACACATGCTTGTACATAATAACACAAATTTTATGTACATAAATATCAGAACCGCTACATAAGAAAGTGGATTAACAGCCAGCAGACAACAAACTCATTTAAAAGAACTCAGAATTCACGGTTTTCTGCTATTTTTGTCTCTGATAATTTTGTCATGAACTGGCACTACATAGTACCAAATAACAATTAATTAAACAAATAATTTCCAGAAAAACATTAATGCAGCTTTAATTTTAATAATCGTAACTGTCAGGTAATAAAACATATGAATTATCCAGAGCTTTAGTGAGATACTTAATAGGTTCTATATATTAGGTGTTTTGATACAAAGGTACATACAGTACCTATAGCCAGACATGACCTTTGACCTGTAAGTTATACCTTAACTGTCATGGCCGATTTCTTAGCCTCTCGATGTCGTCTCAACTCCTTCAGGTCTTTCTTGTCTCTGTGCGAGTCATGTCTTCCTGCAAAACAAGATATGCTATGTTGGATTGATGTTGGAAACAGGAGTTCATTATTTATAAAAATCTACCAAGATCTCTTTTTCGATTGGTTCGTTCATCCTTTTGTCAGAAGTGCTGTTACAAGAAAATCTTGTTGACAGCCGCTGTGAGTTTCAGCAAAAGCTATTATGAAAACAATAATAATAAATAATGAGTAGTGACTTCTATAGCGACGGTGTCTAATGCACAAGGCAACAACTGATGGCACATCCAAAAACGAAGCCATAATAAGGTTCATATCGAGAAGAACTGGCTGTAAGACAGTTTACGTTTATCAAGCTATACACAGTGACCGGTTTCTGCAGTACTTTCATTTAACCGTCATCGTTAGATACAATAGTCATTGGCAAGACAGAATTTAACCAATAATGAGATAAAACCAGCAAGGCGTTCTAGACTAGAGCAATTATTGACATGAGTACTCTTCGAATAAACAATGAACAACAGCACACAACACCATAATTTAAATATATTTTATAAATATATTTATTTATTAGTGCACTAACTAGTAAATGCACGTGCAAGGTAGGTCAGTAACTTGGAATCAGACATGCAAGACAAGTGTGTTTGTGAATTTGTTGTCATATCGAAAGTCTGCTCTGAAGACCTGAACATGCAAACACTAGATTTCAGAATCAGTGCACTACCAAAGTGACCCAGTATGCTATGGCAAATGAACAAATACCGATCTGTTTTCTGTACTGATCAACTGGTGTAGAAGCCGCAGTGTATGCGTCTTTTCGACCCATCGTAGTGACCTTCTCAAATCGTTCAGGGGCAGCCAGTCACTTCAATTGTTGCACAGCACTTTAAAAAAAATACATGAAAATGTAGACGTTTTTTTTATAAAAGCAGTATGACCCCAACCATACCCATTTCAAAATAAATTGAATTGGGCAAGATCTTTCGTCACTGCTGTTCATTAAACGTACATACCCTGCCAACCCAAGATACAAGTCTCTTAAATAAACCACAATGTGCAAACGAACTGGCATACTCACTCACAAAGGCACTTTGACATATGCTACGATAAATGTAAATAACGGCTAGTAGAAACAAGTAGACTAGGGTTAACAAATGAACGTGACTTTCCAAAGAAAACGACTCACACTTTAACATAAGAGATTGGAAATAATCAGAGCTGCAAAGAAGGAACGTGGACGATATTGCGGTCAAGTTGTTCTGCATCCTGGCCATGACCAGATTCAGATCCTGATGCATCGCATGAAAACAGCAATTCTTATCTCAAGCATGACTGAATGGACCAGTTGGTTACAGTCGCAGGACTGTTTTCCTCTGAAGTTTAGTGCCCCTTGTAGAGATCAGTGCAGAGAGGAAACTACGACAACACACTGGATGCTCATTATACAAAATGTTTTATTATGCGACAAGGATGAAAGAGATGTTGTAGTTCTGCTCTATTGGAACCCTTGCCTGATATAAGAAACGTCATTTTCGCGCAGATGCGTATGTACTAGCAAGATGCAAATAAAGTCAACTTAAATGATCGCACCCCGTGGCATTATCTGTCAAATCACAGAGACAAGTTAACGCCTTTGCGATCTAGTGCGATAGCCTAACAACTAGTTTAATACGACCACTTGCTTGCAAGATCAGACTCTAATGCTGCAAAGAGTTTAAATTGTCATAAAAGTCTAATTTATTCATCTAATTTGAAATTTCTAGTCTGAAGATCTGAAAACCCTTACAATGTTTACCAACTGCCAACTCTTCGATCAATCCTCCTCATTTCCACGTGAAACAACAACAAAAGCGCCTCTGGCGACTGACTGACACTTCCAGGTCATGCATAAACTAACGCAATACAATGCAACGGACAATAATATTATTTTATAGCGCGCGTATTTTGGAGAACTATTCCATTGAATAGGACTATTGGTAAATTCGAACGTGCGGTTTGTGCAAAGTAGCTACAGTAAACAAAGAAATCCAGGGCTGTGTTAGCAATTTATTAGCATCTAATTTAGAAGTATCAGGATAATGTTAATAGAAATGATATCACGTTCTAGTTGAAATGCTTTTGTAAACATTACAGGCTGCTTGGCTGTTGAAGGGAAGAGGACAGGCCATTCCAGATTCCAGACACTTATGCCACTAAATTTTGCTGAATGCACTTGTAAGTGCGTGTTTGTGTGTGTAAGTGTGAGTGTATGCAGCCTACTTGTTCTTGTAACCAAATAATCGCTATAATAGTAATCCCCAGACTTGTAACGCGCCACCAGCACGTTCACGAGCACTGCATTGAGTCGTAGGGGTTGTCCGAGGGGTAGCCCAAAGAACGTCAAGATTCCGTTCCCATAGTGGTTAGACGCAGAGGCGGCGATCTCGTTTGACAGGTGGGGGCACCCAATGAGAGGGGTAGGAAATGTGTGGGGCATACGTATAACAGTTACTTGTCCCATTTCTGTAAATGGTGGGTGGACTTATCTCCCTCGACCCTCGGAGCGCTAGACGGCAGAGTAGATGGTGACGCTTAGGGTAGCGTTGGGAGGCATAGGATCGGATGAGTCATATTCTCATATATATATATATATATATATGAATTTTTGAAGAAATGACCCCCTCAGTTTTGAGTGGAATGTCCGTGGGGTGATCGGTAAAAGATATGGAAATAATTATTAGGATATCAGCATTCTTATAAGTTTGCGATTAAAGTACTTGTTCCCGTGGTACCTAGTTAGTAACTTAATTGCGGTCAGTCTGATACAAGAAATGCGATAATAAATATTTTGAGACGGTGGCTTTCCATACAAGAAATGACGTCATGCGATTGTGGACGAGCGCTGTCTGGCTGGCGCTGGGTCACAGGTGATTCGTAGGCTTTGGTTACGCTCGGTCGATCGAGTGATTAATAACATCATGGTCTTCTCTGCTCGATAAAGAAAGAATCTATTAATGCGGAGGCTCTGTCATCGTTGTCGTTAAGATGTGGAATAACTGCTGTCGGAAACGATTGCTTGAATTTGGACGCCACCGATAGGTAAATTTGACAATATTGCTGTCTGTTGACGCGTTACTGTTCGTTGCTGTTTTTTTAAACTAAAGCTCTAACTGCTCTTGAATTGAAATTAAGAATGGCTGAATCATTGATACTGGCACCAATCTGTTCAAGCATACAATGGACATATTGATTTGTTCAGAGTGATTTTGACCAGGCTAACTGCTACCGCCGTTCTTTGACGATGCCAGTCCAAAGCCTGGATAATGGAGGGGGACGACGCTAATCATCGTTGTTATGGCACATGTCATTAAACAGAAAATGCAAATATGACGAGTTTAGGTTAAAATCTGCTCTCAAAACCTGAACATACAAACATGCTTAAAATTGAAACTATAACTACTGTATGTGGGTAGGTTTTTAATACTACCCATACAGGTTATGGTGCAATACTAGTTGAAGCTTTTAAAAGAGTTGTAGGGGCTAGGGGCCTAGTCGCATCATTGTAAATGTTGTTATATTTTTAAATTTCTGAATATCATACCTTTTGAAGGGTTATAAGATAGATTCTTAAATTTTTCTTTCCCATGCTGGTTCATCTTATGAGGTGGGAATTGAAGATGCTGAATGAATATTTGGATGTAGATACTGGGTTGTTGGTTTACATAGGTTTAGTTCTTAATCATATTATGTACATGATATCCTTGCTTTACTAGGCTGCTTGTGTATTTTTTTATCAGCTTTGTATTTAGTAAAGATTTTCATTTAATTTCAAATTGACAAGCCACAGTATGATTACTTAGTGTGAACGAACTATGAAGTTGAATCTAAATATCGGCAGCCATTCAAGGCGCTCATTACATTATGCATCTAATTTCACCAACGCTTTAGCCTAGCGAAAGAAGGACAAATCAATCTTACTGAGGTTTATGGGTCTTGAACTCAGTTTGTCTGCTCTGCATTCAATGTATTAACCATTATCTTATGGGCATTTATCTGGCATCTTTTAAAACGTTGCCTTCTGTTTCTTATTTGATAATGTGGGAATTTTTTTGGTGAGTGGCCTGCGTCTTTCTTTTGGTTGTTGTTAAATAAATATGTTAAATTTCTGCTATAATATGGACAGCAATGCACAGGGTTTCACACAAGAGGACCATGGCATTTAAAATATGACTATATAACTCTATTCCAGTTGGAGTTTGACCTCACCTGTTATTACAGTGGCATATTCTCAAGTAGCAAAAGTATCATAAACAAATTAACACTTGGAGTTGAATTGAAGTGTTATACATAATATTACATATATATATATATATATAATATTACATATATTTATAATATATATAGGCCGATATATATATATATATTATATGATTCTTACAATATATATATATAGTATTATATGGTCAGTTGTTTCATTGTGTCCACTCAACGTTCTATGCTCAAGATTCCAAGTAAAGAGAGACTAAGGCAGACCATGATTATGGATGGACATTGTATCTATGAGGACATGACACCACTTGGACCAACACTGAGGGAAGGTGAAGGGTGCACTGGACTTGAGATCTTTCATTAGCACCCATTTCCACAAGAGGGCTGGCATCAGGAACTGATGATGATGATGATGATAATGACGATGAGTTTTTGTGTGGCAAGTGTACCATATGACAGCGTCCTAGAATTGTGTTCCATTTATGGCATAACCGGAAGTCGCCTCGGACATTTGCCTCATCCTAACATGCCGTTTTATGGGACTATTTGGAAGTATTCGCCTCGGGAAATATTACACGCACAAATAGTTAAAAATAGAATTTTTTAAATTCAAATGTTTGTTGAAACATTTTTGTGTTGCTAATTTTTCATTACGCGAAATGGCGAAAGTGATGAAAGTCGAAAATTGCAATCTTCACCTGTGGATGGTACTCGCCCGGCCAAAGTTACCACTACTATTCGGTTCGTACCCGGATCTGGCAAATAGTGCATCCAAATACTCGGATTTGGTACTCGATGGAAATTGTCTACTCGTTTATGCCCTAGTCCCATTCTTCGTTTTGAAATTTTAGATGACTAAGAGGAAGTTGGAATTGAACAGAACTTATAGTAAAGTTTAGGGGTGCTCAATAATGGAGTGGTTAGCATTCTGGAATATCAATCGAGAAATATACCATCGAAGGATGTTCCTCGTCCTCTTCCTCGTCCTCTTCCTCCTCCTCCTCCTCCTCGTTCTCCTCTTCCTTCTCCTCCTCGTCCTCCTCCTCCTCGTCCTTCTCTTCCTCCTCCTCCTCCTCCTTCTGGGATAACATTTAGCAGACTTACTAGTTGTGTACACAAAGACTTGGTATGGGTGAGAAATTCCTCCGCCAGAGACTGTTAATGAATACAAGGGCCAAACTGACGGCCATTTCTGCCGGGGATTTGGGCCAAACATGGAGGCTCTGTGTAGACCTGATCATAGTTACTATCCAACTTCAAAGTGAGCCTCTGAGCCACCGCAGTGGATACTCCTTATTAAATTTCGGTGCTAAGGAATTCTTTCATGTGTTAAATCATATTGCATCGAGTCTGAATGTGTGGCATTATACTGGGAGTCATAATTTCATCGTACGCATGAAAGATTTTACATTAATAAGAATATACAATACGACACCAAAATTATATCGCATAATTTATGTGAGATATTGGGAACCTTCTTACCACATGTGTGGTGAGTTATGGCCGAACTTCACCGGTTAAATGTACTCTTACTAATGCTGATGGGACGTTTTCACATATGCAACTGAAATAATTTTTTCACTTATACACATGCCATGTACTTTGAAGCCTTCCATCATTGACTGTACTCTGCCAACTCTGTTGTGCAATTATGTTGTATTACAGAAGTAATGCCTGTTCTATGATCCATACAGAAGATATGGATGATACAATATATATATATATATATATATATAGAGAGAGAGAGAGAGAGAGAGAGAGAGAGAGGGAGCGGTAGATAGGGAGGAGGTAAATGCTGGCTAGGTTTATGGTATACCATTAAGTGTTCACATCGGCTGTCTGGTGTTCTACACGGAATTCATTTATTCAAATATTTATATAGCACATTTACATGTAAGTACTTAAAAGCACTCCCAACTCTAACCTGAACAAAATGGTTAGTTTTCAAAGGGTCATGAAATGTACTACTACATGATATAGGGAACGGACATAATTCCAGAGAGAAAGGCCATTCCAAACCTTAAAACCTACCACGGAGAATACACGGATTTGCATAGCTGCTTTAGGGACAAATGGAACCACGAAGAATGTGTGTAGTCTATAGAGCATCAGTTTTCTGCTTTATAAAGGTGGAAGAACTGTCTATGGGTAACTTGTTCACTACATCAAGGAATTGGAACATTGCTCTTAGGGATTGAAGTAATAAGTGGCTGTAATGGTCAGATGGTTGAGGCAGGGAAGCTGCTGGAAAATGAATAACGGTATCTGATATCTCTTGTGGTTGCTCTCTTCATTGGAGTCCGAAGTGTTGGTTGAGTTGTTAAGTAGAGATGACAGAGGATGGCAGCACCGGAATGGCACCAGACAACAAATGGGTCTCAGCAGGTGGCATTCCTTATGAAGTGTTCACAGCTTCATTTCCAGAGCATGGGAGGTCAGAAGGAGGTCGGAAGGCGTGTCCATAACCATCCAATTCAGTAATCCATTCATCGCTAGAGGAGGCAATCCAGTGTTTGGCTTCCCAGACAGCAAATAAAATGTAGACACACAACCATACGCTGAAGAGGAATTGGAAATGTAGTACTGATCATTAAACCATATTAAACATATGTACATGCATTTTACATGTACCTTTTAGTAAAGTATTTAGTAATATGAAATTGGAGGTAACTAGATTTTCATTTAACTATACTTAACGTGTGTATTTGCAGTTAACTAGATTTTCTCATTAGATTGTGGAATATGTACTCTGTGTGTAATATAATATTAAAGGAAAAAACTGGCTATGAGCACCTTACTACAATAAAAAAAAAACGGTGACAGCTCTGTTGAAGTAATTTGGCGGCTCTGGCCTCTCTATTACATTGCTGTAGCCTGTAAGTTTTGAGAGGTTGATGGTACGTATGTGTCAAAACTGTTAATTGTTGTGTCTAGCGACAGTTGAAGTAAAAACCACATAAGTCACTAGCCCTAGGACACAGCAAATGTTATCTCGAAGAGTGTTTGCTGCGCATTTTTGTCTGAAATATACATGATATATACATGTATGTTTTTTGGAAGAGTGTATGTAAGTAGGAGCACTTTAGTAAGTAAGTAAATAAGCCAGCCATTTATTGACATGTGCATTTATGTATGGGTGATTAAATTTATATACAAGTATAAGCATACTGGTGCCAGTACACAGAGTTGTATGGTCTCGAGACAGTGTCTCAGTCTCAAGACAGTTTGTTAGTGTCTCGGTCTCGAGGTAGTGTCTCGAATTTTTAGAAACTGTCTTGAAGTGAATGTCTTGTTCTGTCTCGAATTGTCGTACAATCTTGCGCGGCAATATATAAAAACTGTTCTAAGGAATTTGTACTATATACATTATAAGTTTCAAATTGAAATTACAAATAAACATCATTCCCGAAAACTGATACATTAGCATTTTACAGCATTTTACCTAGGATCACTTGTCTTTTATTCTCTCGTACTGTCTCGAACTGTCTTGAACCTAGTGTCTCGGTCTTGGTACCTCACTGTCTCGGTCTCGGCACCTCACTGTCTCGGTCTCGTCTTGGTCTTGAAGTTTCAAGTCTTGCATACAACACTACCAGTACATATTGTACTAGACTCGTTAGTTGGTGACTCGCCTTAATGTGTACACAATTCTTTACTTAGATTGAACGACCCCCAGCGCTCATGAACAAGCTGGTGCCCTGCGCTTGGCTTTCAAGTGGCACTTTAGAAGTTTGGAGATTACGAATACAAACAATCTTGATCATTTTTGGTAGTTTTCAGACCATTTTCTGTAATGTCATCATAATGACAGTGAGATTGGCAAATTGTTTTTTTTAGTTTTTCCAAGCCGTGCTGGTAGATGATGAATTTGTGTTCTCGTGAATACCTGCATTTGGGTCTGAGTTGGAGTGTGCTTTCACAGCTCTGCTTTGACAAAGTGGCTTCTCATTATTATTATTGTTATTATTATTATTATTATTATTATTATTATTATTATTATGCTGCAGGTTGATCAAGTGCATGAACTTAGATATTCTTTGTTGTGTCACTTGGTCATTGGTTGGTGACCTATGTCTCTCCTTATATATATATATATATATATATATATATATATATATATATATATATATATATATATATATGTATATATATATGTATATATATATATATACTGTGGAGTTCGTGGTGAGTGTTTAGATGGAAGTCTGACAGGGTTTGTTTAACAGGCAGGTATATGGTTGTATGGTTATATGGTTGTATGGTTATATGGTATATGGTTATAGAATTAGCAATTAATGACAACTTTTGACTTCAGAATGTAACTTTGCTAATATTAAAATAGAATAATTTATTTTAATTAATTCCTTGAAGTGCCTTAGTAGTTGTGATACTCGTGGTAATTCTAATTTTCTGAGGTCCTGTGTTGATATTATGGTTGATTTTCACTTGTGCAAGTTTGCTTAATGGAGAAATCATGTTCTTCGGAAAGCAATAAATTGAATATTGAATTGAATAACAATTGAATAACAGTCACAATGCTCTTGATAAATCACAATATTTATGATCGATCGATCATGATGATCGTGTTAGATGAGAATTATGGTTACTGACAAAACAGGATGTAAGGTTTATAACGAGACGCTTCTGTGGTGGACCTTAGACTTTGTGTGAACTGTTGGAATAGATGGCATCTCTAAACAAGTTAGTATACTGAAGCAGTCCTTGCCAGTCATGGTCATTTAACCCACATTGTAACCATAGCTAGGAAATCCTTGGGATATTGGACGCAAGTCATGCAACGCTCATGAATAAGGTGGTCCCCTGTGCTTAACTTTAAAGTAGCTCTTCAGGAATTTTGAGATTACGAATTAGTAAGAAAGTGAATGATATTTTAAAACGTGTTGATGGATTGATATCACACTGACAATTGGCACCTGATAAGAAGTTAACTTTGTATCAATTATTTTCAAATGTGCTACATCAACTATATTTTCCTAATGAGCTGAACAACTCCAGTTGCAATATTGTGTAACTATAAAAAGCCTTTTTATTTTAGCTACGTCTTTAAAGTAAGACATTCTTTGAGTGATGAATTTCTGTCTGGTCTGTGTTGCCGTCGGTGAGAAAGACTCCAGTTGTCAGCCTAAGATATAGACCTCTCAGGTCATCTGCGCTGAAAGCAGTTGTTCTGTTGGTCGAGGTAATAATAATATTCTTCCTGGCAACAGCGGCGAGCAAGGAAGGCTTACAGGGCCAGCTCTCACCGAAAGATCACGCATCGCTACAGTAATGCTTTCACCTGCCTTCTTGACGGACTCTTAGAAGTGCATTCCTCGACGCTGAGCTGGACCGTACGGCTGTTAAAAAAAGTTAAATCTGGCTCAAGGTATACTGTCTCGAAAGGAAAGAGGAGAATAGGGAAGAGAATTTGAGATAACCTGAGACTGAGAGGCGGCCATTGGTATTCTTGGCCTCCATGTGAGGGCCAGTCCCCTCGTGATGGCCAGTCCCGTCCCACTCACCGTCAGATCTTCCGACGGACAGTGTGCGGTCAGGGTGTTCCTAGTGGCCTAGTTGGCTAGGGGTGCGTGTGCTGCAAATATCTGGAAAGACATTTATGCCCTGACCAGAGGTGAACAAATCTTGGGTAACATATGACATGGTATTGAAAGATACAAGCATGTACAAGTAGGCCTACAGGGAGTTAGCTCAGCAGGGCCTGCCTCACTGTCATTGGATTAGTAACCAAGACTCCCAGACACTTAAGTTTGTAATTAGTCACCTGTGACCCACACCCAGAGACTTCTCAGTTTGGATACGGCAATGAGCAAAACCTGAGTTGAAGTAATTTTAACAGGCGCTTTAACGTGGTTATGCATAATTAAGGGTTGGTTGGTCTAGCTACAGTAGTGTCTCATCTTGTCAGACCTTACTTGCTAGGTCCGTGAGGCAGCGGCATTAGCCGTAGATCCATCGGTACTACACTTTCCTTTTCAGCAGCAGCAGCAGGAGCAGCGTTTGAGATGAACTTCTTACAGAGGTGATAAGGAGGAGGAGGAAGATGTTCCCACAGCAGTCTGATCATCGGTGTTGGATTTTTGGACTTCCATAATTACTGTCGGAGGTAATTATCAGTCGTCTGTGTAATTAGTTATTATGTTTTTCGTGATGCCGTGAAGCACCCGGATGAACCGGTCATTAGATAGGAGAGAAGGCGTGCTTGGTGTCCAGTGTGTTTAGCAATTCTCTGTCAGTTTACTTGGTGCTCAGTCATAACTTTACTCATTCCTGTCTGACCTGTTTTTTGCTACTGAAACCAGGCAGCCAGGCTCAGTCTGTACATATTCAGGTGAACATCCAACCCCTCTGACTTGACGCAGCGCTCATGAATAAGCAATGCTGGTGCCTGTGCTTAGCTTTAGAATAGCACTTTTAAATTTAGAGTTTGAGATTGTTCATAGCTGGCCAACTGTGTCATTCTGCCGCCCTGCTGTAGGTGCAACGAGGGGGTGTGATCTTCTTAGTCCTCAGGAAGTCAGGATTGTACTAAGCAAATTAGTGTCCTTCTTAGTCACATTCTTTGTACTGCAATCCAATATTAGCTTGTGTTGTACATAATATACTCTGCGGTACTTGAATTTATTTTAAAATTAACGCCAAGGTAATTATGATCACGGTATTGGTGTCTTGATTATTGTAATTCACAGGGCAATGCAGTTTATTCACTTTATTCACAGAGCACTGGAAAGTCCTCTTGAAATAAGAGAGCTTTCGATTGCGGTAATACATTAGCGTGTTTATGTGGGCAGAAAAGCTTTAGCGAAGTTTGACCCCAGTTAAGTTGGACTCTCTTGAAGATGGCTCTTCGTTAATTTCCAAGTATTTAAGTAAACAAATTGAAACCGTTGATCGCTGTTGATGGTTCATGTTTAGAACTGGGTCATTGACGCATCTGCTGTGCTGTGTTAATTGATTTGTCGATGAATGACTTTGGTTGTAACATAAGGATGAATTATTATCAATAAAAGGAAATCACTTGCTCGGCACAGCTGGCGAGAGATAAGGTGTCAGACAAAGACCAATTACAGCAGGTGTTAGGTAGACAAAATGTATCTGCCGCACATGAAGAAAATTCTTCCCCTAACTTACCCAAATATCAACTCCTGATAGTTGTAATCGATCATTTGTGTAGCTCCACTGCTAAATGCAAGTGCAGAACAAATAAGAGATGAGGGCTTTGTCAATGTTAATTGTTATAAAAAAACAGAACATTTTTCGGTAGGAAATAACTATTTAAGAAGATTGGTAGGATTGGGTTGGGTGCACATGGTGTACCAATCAACATCCTCCCAACTACAGTAAATGGATGGTTGGTTCTGAGTTTTTGAAGCGCATAGAATCTGGAGCATAGAATCTGGAGCATAGAATCTGGAGCATAGAATCTGGAATGAGGAACGGTGATAGGCGATGACATCATCGTCCAATAGTCCCTCGATGATTGAGGATGGTTGATTGAGGATGATTGATTGAGGATGATTGAACCAATAGACATTCCTGCATTAGATCAAGTGAGAAAGTTTGAGGCAGCACCCATGTCAGTGTAATGAAATTTAATGTAATGGGTGAGCATACCAGAAATAGGCCTACCACAAATATAAAAGTGTAATTGACTGAGAGACGAATCCAGGTAATAGTCATTGATTGTATCTTTATTAGCAGAAGGGGCCAAATGAATATTGCCATTCTGGAACTCTGTCAGATCAAGACAACCCTAGGCACTCGATATCCAGGCATCTAAACCAGCGTAAGACAAGTTGTTGCTCTGGTTTCTTGTTGTGGTAGAGCCATTAAGTAAGTAGGTAAGTATGTATGTACTCTATTGAACTGCCTGTAAATGCACTGCGGGAACATCAGATAAGAACAATCAAAGAATAAAAAATTATCATAATAAGCAATTACAAGTCATAGGTCTTTGGGGTTATGACAGAGTAAAGGGAAAGTTAGCAATAGGAATAGATTGTAGACAAGATACACGATTCATTCTAGTTATCCGTTGTTATGGTAACCATTTATATCCTACCACTTGCATACTTACCGACCATTCACCGCTGCAGGTAGTAAACACTACGAGAAGCCTGGTTCTGTAGTCTGTGAATCTCGATATGAAAGACTAGAATGGTATCGATTTACCCGGCAATCTCAATACTTTCACGGCACTGTTATCCTCGTAGGTCGTTCGGTATCAATCAATCATGGTCGAAATTGGGAATCTATTTGCAAAGTAGGTGCAGTTGAAGCCGAAAAGGACAGAGGAACCAGATTGTAGGGTAGGATAGGGTTGGGTAGGGTAGGGTAGGGTAGGAAGGGTTGGGTAGGGTAGGGTAGGGTTGGGTGTAGGATGAAAGATTACAGAATGATGCATTGTGTTTTTGAGCTGCAATGTTGTACATTGATTTAGTTCTCTCTCCTTCAACTTCTGATTAATTATCGGGTGGTGCCAGGCATTGTGTGGACGCGGCCGTTGGAATCGAGATTGATAAACTCATTCTGGTTTCCAGATAGACGGAGGGAGTTTTCTTTTCACGCGGTAGGCAAACTAATATTGAAATTGATAACCTCTAGGAGTTTCTAGACGGTGGGGTCGAACGCGCTTTATGTGATTTTAATTGCCTTGAGAATTATAAATATGGCGGTTTCAGGTCCTGCTGTAGTTCATGGCAAATTTTTTCTTCAGACTTATTTTTAGGTTCGCATAGTGGTGCAGAGTTCAAATATGGGGATCCATTGGATCGTAAATGAATCTGACAATGACATAGACTCGTTTGACCCATTTTAAAGCCGAGTTGTAGGGATTGTATATCGTACCGTCAAAAGGAATTGACGTCACTTAGACTAGCCACTAACCCGGAGCAACGCACTTGATAAATGACTGGTGACAATGGAGATCATTTACTCGTACCCATCGATGTCAGAATTAATGGGTTTTTAGGAACATTAGTTAATGATGATGTTGAGTTCCTTCAACATAACCAAACAAAGTAATTTTAGTTTAATGACACTGTTTGCTAACAAGGATCATTATCGTCGCCCTCCTCTTTCATCCGGCTTGGGAGTGGGACTGGCACTGCCAGAGTGCGAGCTTATGTTATTTTCAGTTTAACGACACTGTGTGGTAAGAAAGATCATTATCGTCGCCCTCCTCCTTCATCCAAGCTTGGGACGGGCACTTCCAGAGTGAAAGCAGCCTCTTTATAATTATACTAAAGGGTCTCCAAAGTACAATCTTCTTATCTGCTCCACTGCGTGTGCAGAGCAACTAAGAAGGGCTTCATGCAAAAGCCCCGCAACGTTACAGCACTTTGAACCGGCGGAGCGCATCCCAACAGGTGCAACGGGGCAGTGGGGCAGCGGGAGATAAACAAGGTGCAAGATATAGATAGGTTGGCAGGTCACGTGGTGTGGAGGCCCCAAGGATGCGATAAGTGGAGCTGTGTTAGTCATCGCTTTCCACGACCTCTTTAACACGCTCCCCTTCCTCCTCCGGGAAAGTAATCCACTGGGACCTCCCTCCCCACCGCTCGCGTGCTACGGTCATGGGAGTAGAGGAGTGTACACCATCTGGCCGAGGTGTTGTGGCCGGCCGACTGTCCAGCGCTGATGCTTGACCCTGCGGACGGATGGTGATAATGTTCTGGGCCAGCGCTGACCTGTGGCTCTGCCAAGCCTGGCCTCTGGTATGGTGTTCTCGTGAATGGGTAGGGCAAGCAGACAGACATGCAAATCGTCCCAAATGTGGGTTGTTGTTTTCAGGGTTAGTATCAATGGGTATTACGGATCTTGCGAAGCTGACAGATTATGAAAGGTAGTCTGTCAGACTTCTATAGTTGCATATTGTTGTTTAATAATTAATAAATGCGGCAAAATTAATATGATGAGTTACCTTAATAATCTGCACCATAGCTGAGTGCATAGGTGTAATAATAATGTGGAAACCATCTTCCTTCCTTCTGGCTGAGGCTGTCACGAAGGATGGTAGGCATTCGTTAAACATTTGCCATGCCTAGCACTTTCATAAAATTCTTAAAAAGCTAGTAGTAAGCTGCGTACACACACACACACATTATATGCATACTTTGATGCATGCATTATATGCATGTAATGCATTCATTCACATTGTATTCATGCATGCATATATATACAATATATACATGGATGATGGACACCTGCACACTCACACAAATACATATACATATATATACTGACACATACATGTCCGTGCACTTTGCTCATCTCCCTCTCCGTGGGTTACAATCACACTCTGAAGTTCAGGATTTATGGTTGGATCTGGACATTTATATAGGCACCAGTAAAGAATGATCTTAATGGTACTTTCAGGTCCCTTGATATCGATATATTATGTTGAGGAGCATTAAATATGTAATTCTAACAGTAGTGTTCTAGATCATTATATACAACCTTGCTGTGGGTTGATCGGCTCATACATCTATGCGTACATCATCCATGGATTCATCCGTGTATACATCCGTGCATACATCCATGCATACATCCATACATCTCGCTTTGTACCATCTGTAGCATTCAACTTCAATGATCCTTGTTTACTGTTCGAATGATGCACTATTTTCATGCATGTATCGTGCACTTAATTATTACATTCAATTAATGTTTTTTATAACAGTAATAATCACATATTTTCTGTTCTAAGTTATTGTAACCAAAGCGATATGCACCGACTGTTCACTTACTTTTTAATAGTTTTGATTTATGTGCTACTTTAATCTGCGGAATGTGAAGTTGTTATACACTGTTGACGATAAGTGACGATAAGTGACTGACATTCTCGCCGACCAATTATGCATCTGTTGCCCAAGTTAGCATAACAAAGACTGTTAAAGCGCTTATAATGCGTTGCCGCAGATTCTGTCAGGGACGGAGCAGAATAAGATGATCAACGACTATGGAAGAAAAGCCGCTATCGTCGTGTCATGCGTTGTCTATTCCTAAACTATTACTCCCCTATTGCCTTTTCTATAGTTAGGCTCTCCTATAGTAAGTGCATTGCCGTGCGTTATATCGCGTGCATACAGTGGCTTTCTGTCGGCATATTTGACATATTTGATATGTGTCGGTCTGTAAGCACGTCTCTAAATCGCACACTATTGAGTTTTTATTTTTTATAAACCCACCAAAGTGCATCTAATACTTATCCACTGCTATTCCCTCCCCTTAAATTCTGGAAATTCTTAGACTTTGCGGCAAAGCTATGTCAGTTATGTTGGAAGTTTGGTTGTCAATGCTTGAACAGTTAGTTGCACACTTTTCATCGGCCTTGGCTGTGCTACGGTGCTATATCATTCAATCAATCGATCAATCAAGGCAATTTATGTACCGCCTCTTCAAGATAACTATTTAGTCTCTTAATGTTATTATAAATTAGTGTTGACGGGGTGGGGGCAGTTATTTTGGTAGCTTCTGTTTCAGTAGGCTGCATCCTAACAAATACAATAATGCGTCAGGCTCCGCTCTAACCAGGCATTGGACTGGCGCTGCCAGAGTATGGACAGTGGTAGAGTTGAATGAGCCCGAATAGTAAGGGCTTGCTGTCATCCATAGTTGATGGTGTCAGATCTGGGTCGAGTACAGAGTAATCAAACGAATAAAGAGACCTTCGTCGATAATTGGTTGTCATATTTTCTTATCAGTTTCGGTTGGTTTACACTGAATGTGTGTGTTCCGCAGAACGATCGTTCTGGTGGCCATAAATTTGCTCTATATAAATTCATAAATATATGTATCGTAACGATAATTTACTGATACTACTTCCATGTAGCAGCTCATCGACAATGGGTGAGGTTGGCTGGAGTTGGGGATAGACTATTCCACCACTGTTTGGATTCTGACAGTGTCAGTCCCAATCTGGATAAAGGAGGAGGGCGGCGCGAATGATCTGTGTTATCACATAGTGAAACTTCTACTACCCTTAATAAAGTTAATGGGTGAATCAGGTGCTGGACTCTCGGTTTCTGGTCCATTTGGGTCATTTCTGAAGCATTGCCCATGCAGGAGGGCTTCTTAATGCCCCTTTCAGTCATAAGGGGAAGGGATATGCTGTGGAATTGCCTCTGGGTCAAACAGGACGAGGGGGAGGCTGAGTCTGATGCTGCTTTGTTAATTCCCAGTCTTAGTGAGTCAGGTAGTCGTTAATAAAGGTATTCTAGGCAGCCTTGGCTTTGATTGATTCAAGGCAGTTAACTACCTCTCCTACAACTCTGTCTTTGGGTAGAAAATTTAGCCTTTGAGAAGTTGCTATTCAAAGCTGTTGTTAACAGAGCTTCTTCATTCACGTTAATTACAAATACTTTTATTGAATGTTATATATATATATATATATATATATATATATATATATTAACTATATAATAGTATATATTTTTGTATCTGGTGCTAGAGTCCAATTTCCTGTGTCTACTGTTAAAAAATAACTGGCTGTTGTAAATGCATTGTCCAAACAGGTGGCAATAAAGTCTATGGTTATGGTTATATATATTATTGACCAGAGATGATTGAGGTTATTTATTCATACTAAATGGTGTGTCTGGAACTGATGATGATGGTGATGTAGGCTGCACCATCTGTCAGGGCGAGAATTTGATCCTCTTTAGATGGTTAATCTTAAGACTGCTGCTCGGATGTTGTAATAATAATAATGATGATGATGATGATGACGATGACGACGACGACGATGATGATTTCTCAGCCGGGTTAGTTAAATTTAAGACTGTCTGATGACTTTCTGGATTGTTGATGTCCCCACGCCTGGCCTACGGAGACCCTACATATTCTAAATCAATTACCTCCTGTGTAAATTAGATGGAGCTTTCTTTGTTCGGTTGAATAAAGGCGGTGAAGCAATGGGAATGACTGGAAACAAAGCTCCACAACGTCTGTGCATGCTACAGGCCACAACATGTTTCCTTTCCATCAATGGTGAGCACCAAGATGGCGGAGCTGCTTCTGTAAAGAACAACGATCTCTAAACACAGAGCGCAGCCTAACAGTCGTGCATTCGTTGTTTTATGACATCCGGTGACAGTTGATGTTGACATTAGTCAACTTCTTTTTCTGCAGCTCCAAGGGTTGGTCAGCAGGATTTGCCCCCCTCCCCATCCGTATAAGGGTTGGGATTGGCGCACTCCTCCAGCACATAGCAACAGTCTGAGTGTGTTGAATGTTGAAGTCAAGAGTTCCTTATCTTTGGCTGAAAATTAAGAGGTGTGGTCGTGGTGCCCGGCCGACTAGGGGGTCTGTCAGTCGGTCCATTGATGGAGCAGCCATAGATAAATAGCCAAACGGATCTGAACTGCAGACAACCAAGTGTACTTTGTGACTGTGTTTGTCGACTGAATAAGCTGACTGCTCAAGTATGTGTTTGTGAGCGCGCTCGGTGTTGGCATGCCCCCTGCCCCACTCCGAGCGCCTCAGTGATCTGCGCTTAATGATCAGTTTAGGTGCTATCTGCATGTATCAGCAATTATGGTTATTTCATCTGATATTACCCTGATCATGACCTTCACTCTTCCCTCTTGAAAGGCCACCTGCCCTGTTCATACCCAAGTCTGCCTCTCAGTCTAGCTCAAACGATTGATCTTCTTCTTCTTCTTTCTGTTCTTCTTCTTTATCTTCCCCTCGTCCTCCTCCTCCTCCTCCTCCACCTTCTCGTCTTCTTCTTCTTCTATGAACAGTAGTATCTGCTGTGTTCAGACAATTCTTATCTGAGTTAGATCGAACTTTGATATAACCAGTTAGTTTTCTCTGAGATGATCTTAAGCTGGATCAATATGATGACTATCCGTTATAATAATCAGTGTTTTATACGCACAGGTGTGTGTGTGTGTGTGTGTGTGTGTGTGTGTGTGTGTGTGTGTGTGTTTTGGTCCTTGGATTTCTCTGTTGCCTGATGAAGATCGTTTCTTATGTCTGCATAAACATGAAATATGAGGCAACCCGAGAGAACCGGAGTCTTGCTTAACAGTCACGCACGGCTAAACCACCAGTAGACTAAAAGTAGTGCATGACAACATCTGACCTTTTCTTATGTCAGTATTATTATCTTGACTGCCCTCTATGTTAAGTCTTCTGTCCCTTAATTCACGTTCCATATCAACAGCTTCCATTGAGCAATAGTAACTGAACCACTAGAGGGATTATATATTAGTAATTTGGTGCATAAATATTACTGCCAAGTGTGTAATTCCAGTTTTAGATATAATACTATTAGTAAATCACTATTTGGCACATTAGCCATTTATTATCAATTCCTTTCAGAAACGTTTTTTAGAAGTTATATTCATACCTAAACCAGTCTTGTTTGATATTTGTTCTTCATCATCATCATCGTCAGTTCCTGACGCCAGCGATTTTGTGACGATGGGTACGAATAAATGATGCCCATGTGTCATGTACATAGTTCCCTTAGTGTGATTCCAAGTGATGTTATTTACTCATGAATATAATCTCTTTGTTGTAGTCGTCGTCTGCCTTTGTTTCTATTGCCTTCAAATCTTGCATTGTGTGGGATTCCGTCAAAATTGCAGTCTCTCTCTCTCTCTCTGTTTCTGTGTATCTCTGTCTGTCTGTCTGTCTCTCTTTCTCTCTGTCTGTCTGTCTGTCTGTCTCTCTCTCTATCTCTCTCTCAGTCTTTGCTGAACGACTTTGCCTATTGCTGAATAGCTTAGTTCTGAGTGAGGCGCTATATAAATTCTCAGATACGATGCTGCAGAGTTGTTTTGATACCTAAAGTTGGTTGTTTCATGCATAGTATTAGTCGCCACTGAAATATATTGTAATTGCGGTTTTGGTTAACTACTGGTGACTAATGAGGCTCAAATTTTACAACTATCGGATACATCTGCTTATTAATAATTATGCTTTGCTTATTAATAATTATGCTTACCAATTATGCCCTCATCAGTTTCCGGAGTGATCTGTATGATATCATGTGCTGAGAATGTGGGTTGATTTTGTAATTCGATATGAAAACGAGTCCTGTTTGCGTCAATGGGTTTACTGTTTCTATTAATTTTTAGCAACTGAACACTCGTTACGTTGATGTCTTTGCCGAAAGAACTTTTTTTATGCAGATGTTATACGATTTTGTTTAAATGTTTGCTCTCAGTTATACCATTGTAAGCTATTTTGTGCTAGCTGGTAGTGTGAGAATGAAAGTTCATACTGACTTTCCGTTTCCCAGCTTTTTTGGGAATTCCTAGAGCGTGTAAACAGGGAAATGTCGAGGAGCATAACCAAGTTATTCAGTGCTTTCTGTGGGTTTCTTTGTTGGGTTTTCTTCCCGAAAGTCGTATATAAAGCAATGGGGTTACGTAGTTGGAGACAATAGCTTTGTAGTGTTAGCTCGAATTTATCCAGCCTTGTTATGTCTACGATGATTCGCACGGGGTGTTTGAAAGATCTACCAATTAATATTATCTCTACTGTTGGTGTTCGGCCACCTCAGACGCCAGGTAATTCGTTCGGTTTTTTAAATTTCATATTTCTTTTCTGGTTTTATTCTCCTGAATTTGGAATTGTGTGTTTTCCCGGCTTTAGCAGTTGTTATAAGACTTGCGCCTTCCAGAGGTTCTTATAAGGCACTATATAAATAGCCAGATACATACATACATATGCCAGGACAGATATGTTTGTCGAGATTTCTGTTCCAACCGTGACCGTTAGCGGAGACCAAGCTATGATGAGTACACTGATAGTACACTGCCAGTGGGAAGATGTAAGGGTGAGGAAAAGAAATGGCCACCCGCTCTCATATGCTGAGGCTAAGAAAATGAAGTCGCTAGCACTTCTTATACCAATAGATGCCTTTCCGTGACTTCCTCATAGACTGCTCTAATAGGATATATGTGAGGCTCAGTGTCAGTGATCTAGTGACAGTTACTAGTTTTTCTTTAGAACTCAATTAAGCCTCTCTTAGTTTATAGCAGGAAACTGTTTTGTGAGGCACCAAAAGAGGCTGCTAGATATTTCCCAGTTGCCTGTCGTCATATTATATATTAATTTATAATCATAATTTATTGTAATTCAATTTTTATATGACACCTCGGTCAGACCTGAAAACACAATCACTGGCGAAATAGAGGCGAAAGACAGGGACACACACACATACATTTATTACATGCACACATACATACATACAGACTTACACACACACGCAGACATATGCAAGCATACGAACGCACACAGACATACATACACAGACATAAATGCATACACACGCATATATAGTTTTTATATACAATTATACATACATACATGCATGCACTGTTCGATGATGAGATGATACGCTTTGGGTTTTGGTTGTGTCCGTGACTTACAAAGTAATTATTAGTAATTTTTTTAGTCATCAAAAGATCGTCTGACCATAATTGTCTGCGTGTCTCTCGTACACTGTGTACTAATCGCTAATTGTTCACCTGTCCGTTTTGTTCCTGTTTGTTTTTTCATCAGTGTTAATTAGTAATTAATTATTCAGCGGTCGTTGTTGGCCAAGGCCTCATATATTGAACTCTATGCATGTGTGTCATACTCATCGGTAATAGGGGCTGTCAAGAATACGGGGGGGGGGGGGCGGGGGGCGGGAGGCCAAAGGTCAGGCCAGTCAATCACTCTTTCAATAAGTGCCTCTAGGAGCAATATCCTTAAGACCAAATCTTCTATAAAGTGCAGCTTTCCTAATGTACAGGGCATTAATTTTTGTTGCTTCAATACAGATGTATAGTGTGATGACCGCCTTGCATGGTTGCCATACAGTTAATTTGACTGCTGTAATTTCTTGTGACTATCCGTTTATTTATAATATACTTGTTGTCACACTGCAGTTGTTTCAGTTTGAATGTAATTAAATAGAGGTTATTATTATTATTATTATTATTACTAGTAATACCATTGTTAACCATTATTTTTGCTATTATTATTATTCTAGTGAGATTATGATCAAGAATTATATGTGGAAGAAGCAGGACAAGTCCAATATTTTAGTAAAGGCGCTATATAAGCATCCAGATGTACGTACACACGTACAAGAGGCAGGTGTTTGGGTTGGAGGGTGTTTTAAGTTGACGCTCATGACACGAGGCATGATGGCGACAACCACAATCTTTCTGCTCAAAAACGTTTTCATTGCGTGACAGCAAATTCCGTTAATGCTCCGGTTCTATATTCAAATCGTTGCGGGTTTGCATGTTAAAAGAAAAATGCATTTAAAAACGACCCAGGGGCAAAGGTTCCTCTGTCACTTAGGGTAGAATCTGATACCAGAGTAATAAAATACAACTGGATTTGATGTTAAACTGATTCCAAAGTTTAGGAGTTCACGAACATTGTGGTTATCGTCGGACAGAAGAATGCAGAGATATTATATGTTGAGGACTTTGTGGAGTTCCTTACATAAAGGAGGATCGAATCCGTGCTCTTCGCTTTACAGGTCAAGGCCTCTTTCTATGTGGCTATCGTGCCCCTATGCATGGGCGAGTCTCTCAATGTACAGACCCTGTGTGATGGCCAATCAGGCAATCAATCATCATTAAGCCGCTCTTTGTATTGGCAATGCTATAGCAAGCCTTCATATAACATGCTATTTATCATTAATTGTCAAAAGGTCAAAGATCAGCAGATAGCCCCTCCCATTTGTTCCCTTGGGGCACGTGACCTTTACTTCTAGTGAATTGTCACTTTCTCGTGACACATTGGGGTTTATGGGACATGGTTACCGAATGGACAGAGCGCTGCCTTGTAACACAGTGGCCCCCTTCAAATGTGAGTGCAAGACTCCTTCACTCAGAGGGTCCCAGATGTGTATAGACCATGAAGGTATTACTGGATTTTTCAATTTTGATGTTTGATTTTTTGCAAATGTCTAAAAACGATACTAACCCTAACCGACTCTCACGACGCATATTACAGATTTCTGTCTCATTTGCTCGACTTATAGAGCACGAAGCATTACATGAATCAATTTAGTCCTCTGCTCAAAAATATTTTATAAGCTGTTTACGTACTCCAGTAAAATCGACCATGACAGTGAGAGCTATGGCTTTTTCCGTCAGAAGGGGCCACTACAGGGCCGGGGACCTGATAGAGGGGTTGTATGCCTGGTTTCTTGAAAATTGAAGGTGGACTAAAATTTGGATGGACCATCAGTAGATGGGCCCCAATGCCTCAACTGAGTGTGTGCCCCCTCCCCAGGATGACCACTTGAAATTGAGTTCACTTTCAGTTGCCACGAAACCATGCATCGAAGTGACCCCTCTGCCATGTTCCCAGGTCCCTTCGTGACCCCCCAGCTAGAAATACCTAGAGCCGCCACTGGCCCTTCTAGTTCTGGATATTTGTCTCACTTGTTTTGCACGGGAATAGAGCTATTTATGTAGAGCGTGAAAGTAGCCGTTAGAAGCGCTTCAGTTGCGCGTGTGACGGCGTGTTCCTATGAATTGTTATGATTCAATATTCTTTGGTCGGATATTTCCATTGAGGAGCATTTTGTTGACGCTGTCCTCACTAAGCGCGTCCGCCTTCTCTGGAGGCGTTTCAACGTGTTTTTTATGATGACTGTGAGGGCGAACATCTGAGAGAGAGAAAGACAGAGAGACAGAGAGAGACAGAGAGAGAGAGAGAGAGAGAGAGAGAGAGAGAGAGAGAGAGAGAGAGAGAGAGAGAGAAGCATAAATAAAGCCTGAACATAACAGAAACAACGTCTCTTGTCATAATAGAACTGGTTTGCAGCTTTCTATTCATCGGTTGTTTCTCATTATCTTCTTGCAAGCGTTGCACTGTTTATATAGAGCTTGCCTGGCAGGGCTCTGCTTTGGTTAATGGTACCTGTATATTTTAACAAGGTAAAGTAGTCACTGCATTTATATATATATATATATATATGTATGTATATATATATATATATATTATCTGTTATCTGTGTTCGTTTCTGAGGTCACTGGTGCCCAGTACCCTGAGATATTCTAGAAGTATGGAGCTGCATGTGTAAAATACGGGATCGGGGTCTGGTCGGAGATGTGAGTTTGTATTTATGTGTCAAATAGTAGGAGGGTATGTATGAAATTATGTTGTGGTCTGGAAAATGTGGACTGGTCACGATTTTATGACTCTCGATTGACTAGAATATCTCCCTCCCCCACACCCCTCCCCCACACCCCTCCCCCACACCCCATCCCCCACACCCCCTCCGATGATGACCTCTCTTGACCATAGTTTCTTCCCAGCCGAGTTTTACGATCATGGCAGGATGTTAGTGATTGGAATTTCTGGGCCCATCTTCCGTTGTTTCAGTTTCGGCTTTGCATTTATCTTTAATTGACATCGATTTTCCTACTCTTCCCATTTATTAATTAACTAGGCAGGTCGATATGACTGCAATCGATATGACTGCAATCGATATGACTGCAATCAGGCTTCTAGGTGGAGCCCGGACTCATTTAAGGCATTGTCATTACACCATTTTGCAACATGCTAAGAGCATTTCAGTGAGATAATAAACTGAAAACTTCTAAAACGCCACTCAAAATCCAAGCACAGGTCACACGCTTATTAACAAGAGATTGTCAATTAGAAAATTCAGATAATGGGAATCCTGTGAAGATATAAATCTGGCAATTTAAATCTGAAAATGTAAATCTGAAAATGTAAATCTGGAAATATAAACCTGAAAATGTAAATCTGAAAATGTAAATCTGGAAATATAAACCTGAAAATGTAAATCTGAAAATGTAAATCTGAAAATGTAAACCTGGAAATATAAATCTAAAAATATGAACTCTGCTCGTTGAGTAGTCATGAATGAAGGTACAGGGATAACATTTACAATTCTCAGCAGTGGACCAACAGAACTTTGAAATCATTTGTCGCTCAGAATCTTGATGCGTCTAGACATCGCGAGTAAGCCAGTCTTTATGCTGTGCGTGTCTGGGCGCCAATTGCGGTCAATATCGCGTAGCACGTGACCTGTGGTTTTCTGTGAGAGATCAGTTCTATCGTGAAAATGCATTAGCATTTGCGTTCATTTTGACGTTTATATGGTGCCTTTTAAACTTCTTTCCAAGGCGATTGTGTCTTGTTTATTGTGTTGGGAAAGTTAGTTAGTTGGCTATTTTAGGCATTTGATCTTTGCCTTTTGAGGACTTTGCCTGTAATTTCCTACGGTGTTAAAGTCATTATGTCTTATGACAACAATGGCCTTTTATGTCTTCTTAGCCATTAGGGTCAGACAGTTCATTGGTTTGCTAATAAGTGCTAATAAGTGCTAATAAGTGCTCAGATGGATAGAAAAGTTGTCACTATTCTAACTAGGAAATAAACTTGTGTACAGACAACTCTACACAGTAGGCTACTCAATATCTGATTTGCCTGTTATACCCTATCGCTGCTATAAGACAAAGATATTATCATAATTCAGATGTGATTATATGCGTCTTTAATTACTCATTGCAAGACTTTTGTAAGAAAGAAAGTTCTGTCAGATCGCTTAGAAAATGTCAAGACTCTAAAATCGCTTAGAATAATTTTAAATGTAATTGTTTATGTTTTATGAAGTGTTACGTTCAATCAAAACCAAGCGCAAAGCACCAGTATATACGTGAGCATTGTGTTAAGCCATAATCCATCAATATTTGTAGGCCTATCTGAGCTGAATTGACTCTGGAGGGTGGTGCCCTGTTTGGCTTATAGTATTTTTGTTCCGTTAGTGCACCAGAAACGTTTGAATATTAGAATCAGCCAATCAATGAAACTTAATATACAGTAGCGCCTCTTCAAGAATTCTACTCAAAGGTGCTTCCGGGCTGACCTTAGCCGTATTGGACAGATTTCAGAGTGGAATACTAATAGGGTAGAGTTCTTAGGTAAGAGTCGAAGTGCCAATGGAAGGCTATTCCAAGTAGTCGGACCCACAACCGAAAAAGCACGATACTGCATCGTAGAGATCCGAGAGAAAAGGACAAGCAGAAGATCCTGTGAAACAGAGTGCGCAGCGTCCTGCCAGCATTTCTATAGCTTAGTAGCAAGTAAGTAGGCGTAATTAGCATATATTTGCGTGCATAGGGTTGCATCCAGTGATTACTTATGGTATGTTGTTAAAAGTTAAAATAGATCAGAAGGTAAATAGAGGCAGCGTTTGGGATGGTCCGTCCACCTGCCAACTCACATCTTGGTCTTTAGGCTGCTCCAGAAAGCAGTGCTTAGACGTGAGGTTACATTGAGGCGGTTGAGAGGCTGACTAACCCAGATTGGAGTTGACGAATGCGGTAGTAGTGCATTCATGATTCGCCATGTGCATGCTCTTAGACTAACGGATGCCAGTCTTCTGCTTTCGGTCAGGGAGGGGAAAGAGTGTGTGAGAAACTCATTTGGAATAATTGCTCAACTCTGTGGATGGATGGATGGTCGCTCAGTGAGAGGTGTAGACCGTGAAGGGAGAAACTGGCGATCAGACATCTGTCTGGCAGGCTGTCGATGGAGGTAGTCTTGTTCCTTCCGTCAGAGCTCATGCATCAGTACCCGACAGAGACAGACAGACAGAGCTAGATAGACAGAAAGACAAACATAAAGAGATAGACAGAGACAGACAGAGACGTACAGACTCATGTAGAGACAAACAGGCAGTAAGTACGCTGACTGAGCTGTTTAGCAGCCTGCATGGTATGTGGATGGTCCCATCTGGGCTGCCATAGTACAAGCCCTGAAGTGATGCACTAATGTCAAATAGCGGTCAAGAGGGGCTGGCCAATTTGTGGCCAAGAGGGAGAAGATAAATACGAAGAGGCAGTTTAAATAGACACACAGACAGACAGACAGACAGACAGACAGCTGAGAGAGAAGCATTGTAGGAAAGCGAAGTGCAAGAGGGATACAGGTGCATGGATATAGATCATAGACTGAGAAAAAGACAGGGACAGTTTGATACAGAGATAGAGAAACTGACAAACAGACAGACAGACAGACAGGCAGGCAGACAGAGACACATAAGTGTGAAAACGAGAGGCATACATAAAAATGCAGATATAAATTAAACAAGTGACAGTGGGAGAAAGACAGATTTTTACAGATAGGGAGCATGCAATAGATTGCTGGTCATTGCCAGGCCTCTCTTCCACATGTATCCCATATGGAACCAATAATTCTATATGGGACCCTCATAAAGCCCATATGGGTCCCATCTAATATCTATGGAAATTCTGGCAGAGCGGGCAGAGACAGGCAGTTGGAGAGAGAGAAATGGAGAGACAGCACCTGGGAGACTGAAATTAGGTAGACAGATATTAATGGACAAAGACAGACACAGAGAGACATACATACAGACACTCAGACAGACAGACAAACAGACAGACACAGACAGATAGCAGTATATTTAGTGAATTGTTTTGTTTGTATGCTTTGGTCTGAATGCATAACTGAAATATTATATAAAATTATGTTATGACTAATTATGATCACCTTTATGGATGACCTACTTAAATTGATCTGGTTAAAGAGAGGCCAGGATGGAGGAGGAGAAAGAGGGATAGGGAGGCAGTTCCATGTGATTCATTGTCTAATTGATTCTTAATACGGACAATGTCCTGCATCTGAGACTTGACTCCTGTTAAATTAATGCTAGCAGTGGGGTGTGGGGCTCGCCGCCTCCGCTGAAAAGAAAGTGTTAGTCACGTCATTTGTTATGGAATGAGAGCCCTATATGTAGGCACCAACAGTTCACAGACAGATGACGGCTTTCGAAAACAAAATCTGGATTTCAATTCTAGTATGAGTTTTCTTGATTGATTCTTGGTATTCATTAGTCACGACTTCTAACTTTACATCTTTAATCCTGCACCCAGTCCTCTCTAAAGCTATGAAGCCTTTCTTGAATTTGGCCACACTGTTTGACTTCCTTTACCTGCACCATCCAGTCATCTCTGAGCCACAATGCTTGTCTGGCCACAGAGCCATGTGTCTTTAGCCACATGGCTTGCCAACATAGCTATCATCCCTGTAGCCTTCGTTCAGTCGTCATTCACAATCTGTGAGTCTGTGTTGCATCCCGGTTGAGAATGAATGGCTTTAGAATTGATTAAGAAAGGATAATTTGAATCTCTTGCTGAGTACCGAGTTTTATGAGTTGAATTTTGCCGAGCTTGAGTCAGAATCAGAGTTTAGAATATCTTAAAAAGTTTCATTCTCTTGATTTTTATTGGGCAGTTTGCAAAACTTTTATGAATTTGTTAGTATTGCCTTAGTTTGTACTAGGAAGTGGTAACTAGTAAGTACTGATGGTAGCAGTATTTGTGTTATTGGTTAGGTCCATAGGCGTTTTGTAAATTGTAAGATCAAACTCGGACCCATTGTTTGTCGAGTCCGAGTTTATGCCGAGTGCTAAGAAACTCGGACCGAGCCAAGTTCAGAGCCGAGTTTCTGTTCATGCCTAATAGCAAAGTGGTGGACTGTCGTAGTGAGGAATATAACAAGTGTGTTACCCTTCAGAGTGCCTGTAACTTTATATCTACCATGATTTATTTCATTTTATGCTGTGAGGATGGTTTCAGGCGTATTTAGCCAACTGCAAACGTGTATGTTATCTCTTTCAGACATGTTTTCGGCCAAAGCACTGTACAACAACGTTGCTGACACTCCCGACGAACTCAGCTTCACGAAGGGCGATGTCCTGGAGGTGCTTGAGAACGACGACAATGGCTGGTGGGTCTGCTCCCTCAAGGGCAAGATCGGCATCGCTCCTGGAAACAGACTGCAGATACTGTCAGCAGCGACTGCGGGCAGCAGAGGAGTGAGTCCTTCCGGAAGAAATTCACCATCCACCAATCAAATTCTGCCATCTGGGCAGAAACTACTTCCAGTGACCGGGTCCTCAGGTCTTCACGGCCAAAAGTCTCCTGCTAACGATCAGAGCGCTAGACAAAACTGGCATCATAGTAATAAGGTTCGTAGTTGTTCTGAGACTGTGCTAGGAATGTATTAGCTAGTTAGTTGGCTAGTTAAAGTCACTATTTCTGCTTAGCTTCCAAGGATTGGAAATCTAAGTGCATCTGTTTCTTTCGACTGACTATCCACGCCTCAGATTCACATTTCAGTGTGACCTTGCGCACGTTACAAATTTAATTAATAATGATAATTAGCTATATAGACACGTGACGTGATGCATTTTGGCCTTTTATAACTTTATACTGTTAGTTCAGTTGAGCAGCACTTGCACTAGTACTATGTTTCCTAATCGGTTTTCTGGAGTGTTGGAGTTTGTGAGAAGGCAAATGCCAAAAATATATAATATCTTCGTTTAATTTCGCACTGACAAACCGCAGTTTGATTACAAGTATTGGAGAATGCTGTCTCCTGATCTCTTGACACTTGGAAGTACAGTCTCATTCCATTTTAAGTGTAATTTATTGTCACATCCTAGGTGGTAGTTCCGAAGAAATCGGGAAATGTCTACGTCTATGACCCTCCGAACCAAGTCCTGCAAGACTACGACGTGCCACCCTCACGACGTGATGGAAGGCCTGTGGGTGTAGCATCGGCCAGTCCAGCCCAATTCAACCAATCCTCCAATTTCAACTCCTTTGACGCCCTTCAGAATTACGATGTGCCGTCGTCTCTCAGAGGCACAGTTCAAAGGTCGCCACAGCTGCCGGACAACTACGACAAGCTGCCCGGGTTTACAAGAAATGCCTCTCGGATGGAGAGAGACGCCCCTTCAACCAAGACTGCTTCGTCACTGATCTATGACATTCCGCCTTCTTTTACTGAGACGGAATCTAACCGGTCTAGCATCCTCTCCGTTCTCTCCACAGGTAGCCAGTCGTCTGCCTGCAGCGGTCATTCTAGTCTTGGTGGAAGCGTGTCGACTCGATCGAGCGTGGACGTATCGATGCACGAAATTTACGACGTTCCTTTGTCGTCTCGGACGATGTCGGGTCCAGAGGCAGGTCGACACCTTCAGCCTCTTGTGGAGCAGGGACTGCTGGACGATGTTGGCACAAGATCTGGTGCACAGCTGGCGGCATCGAGCCCCTTCGCTAAAAAGGAATTTAGCAAGCAGAATTCCTCCGGTCCACCATGCAGTCTGAAACTTCAGGTCGATCGAGATTCATACCTCGACGATTATTCGGTGCCGAGGAGCGACGTTTCGCAGGGTTCGGGTGATTCGGGGATTTCGGTGTCGAACGTCGATCCTTTCGGTTCGCGACCTTGCTGTGAGGAGCTCTACGACACGCCAAGGAAACTACTCACAGAAGCTGGGCAGAGACACGAGCCGAGTCAGCCGAAGTTAGAGGAGCTCGCCTACGACGTTCCGAACCAGATTAAATATCGGTTAAGGGATAATAACAATTCTGTTGAAAGTACGGGTTTGGAGCTGAGTTTTATGGAGCTGGGCGATAACGGTGCGCAAACATCTAATCCAACGGACGTCCTCGTCGCGCTTCAATCGACCGTTCTTGGCCATTCGTCGAAGTTGGTTGGTCTCATCGGTCGACTATTGTCGGATGGGGGAAACCAGGGGCAAGAACTTTCTCAGATAAAGCTTGCCTGTCTGGCACTGAAAACGGCCCTAAAGGAAGTGATCGATTTCGGAAACGGAGGCCTCATCCAGGCGCTGGACTCATCAAACAGGGAATTGTCTCAGAAGGTTTTTGAACTGATGGACAGAGTACATGTTCAGCTACAGTACCTCAGCCGGCACGTCGAGAAACTGCTGACGACGCAGTGGCCTCCCAGGAGACGTGACAAGGCCATGGGGGGAATTTCGGAACTTGATGACACATTGAACACAATCGGGATGCTGACAGACGCGGTTTCGGGTCACCTGCAGAGTCTGACAAAGTTCGTCGTGCAGAATTCTTCGTCGCTATTCAGACACAGTGCCGTGGAGAATGGTGTCTCGGGTCGCGACCTCAACAGAGCGGGGAAAGAAAATGATGCCAGGTGTCGGCCACCACTACCACCGGTGACAAAAGCAAAGCCAAAACTTAGCAGTCAGGATTCTATCGAGAGGCAGCAGCTGCCAGTACAGTACAGACCATTGCCACCAGTTCCTTGCCAATCCTCGACCATTTCGGTCTCTAAATTCCCGAAGCTTCAGTCCTCACAGGTGGCAGCCAATCCCTCTGGTGCCGGCTTTCAGGCAAACAACTCGAACGAATGGAACGACGACTGCGATTACGTGTCTATAGCAAACGAAGCAGAAAAGGAAATGAAAGTTTGTGAAACGTTGCTGGACGACGCAAAACCAGACAAGCTGTCAGCTGGCTGTGGCGGGCGCCAAGACCTTGGTAAAGAAGCGGTCTGCTCGGAAGACGACTTCCTGAGTGCTGCGTCTTCTGAGAAGAAACCGGTTGGTCCAAGTGCTCCTGTATGTAAACTAAAGCCTCCATCTGGTCCTCTTTCAACCATTCTGACAAATGCAGGAGTGGCAATGTCGTCTGGAAACACTGATCGCCGATCGCCGATCGCCGATCACCGATCGTCTGGAAACACCGATCGAATGGAATCCGTTTCAAAGGTTGCCACACACGAAAATGGACATTCTGTCAACAGTAGCGGTCTCGATTCCCGGAGTACAGCGTTTTACTCCGATCAGGCCGAGACCCACTTCACGGTTGTCGACTCGGCGGTCCGTGAATTCTTCCAGATGATTTGCAGCGATCAGGTGACGGCAAAAGAGTTTCTGTTGCGCAGTAAATTGGTTATTCTTGCCGCACATAAGCTCGTCTATATCGGTGACACGATAACGCGGAATTATTCTGTTGAGTCACCTGCACAGAACCAGATCGCTCTGAGCGCCAACAAACTGTGTGATATTCTGAAAGAAACGGTGGCTGCAACAAAAACGTCGGCTCTAAATTTTCCTCAGAATTTCGCACAACAAAAACTGATTGACTGCATGAAAGCTGTGTTGCAAGCATCGCTTCAACTTTGCAAAGCCATTCGCTCAATCACTGGTCAGATGTGAGTCTAATGTTTAAGTTTTACCCATTGTGCAGTCGATAGTGTTAAAAAATTGATTTTATGAATAAACTTTATATGTGTCCCCATTATATAAGCTCCTTTGAGTCAGAAGGAAAGCTGTTTGTCTTATGGAATTCTCAGTATTGCAATGTCAGCAGAGTTAACCGTGTGAGATTTTGAAACCAGCAAAATATATGCATATTTTATTAAATTTAAATGGAAAGCTTTATTTAAGAGATTCTCAGTTTTCATTTTACAATGATTATATTCATGTAATTTAACATTATGTAAGATTTTGCACATAAAATTTACCATGTGATTGAGCAGCACAGAAGAAGGCATATGAAAGGAGCTTTTTGTGTTCGTTTTGGCTTCTGACAAGACTAATTCCCCGCCTTCTAACAGAACAGTGGGAAGGATTTTAATAGGTTCTTAATCAAGTTTAAGTGATATAACATATCACAACTAGGAAATCAATTGTGTGATATTCTTCTAATAAGACGTGACATAAGTGTTATGAATAAACAGGGCTTCTCTGTTGCTAATTCATGCGTGATCGCAGTGATGCTGTAATTGGTATAAGATATAATGTAATAGTTGCTAACTATTAACGTGTTTTGGCCTAACAACAATGATGCGTGTTTCTTTGCGTAAGCCCTGTACTTTTTATTTTAAGCTCGATGTTTTCTAGAATTTTTAAATTTGAAAGATGAGTTATAATTTTTAAACACTGTGTATATTTATAGCACATACTAGAAAAAACGTTTGAGTGATGTGTCTGGGTTCAACTGATCTAAAGTGATTTTATAAAATAAATATTAATGTTCTTTGCTAGTATATTAGAATTGAACATCTAACCCATCTTTCCTATTCAGGAAATAATAAACATCAGAATAGGTACTTGCATAGTACAAAAGTATGTGTAATGGTAAATAGGCATTCCTATTACATAGAGAAAAAATTCTCTTCCTTCACCATTGGAAAATTCTGGCCAATTGCAGTAGTTTTATTATTTTTTAGAGCATGTTCAAAATTGCGAGGCATATAGGCTATTATTTATGATAAAAGACCTGCATAAATTATGAGAAACTTCGTAATGCTTTTGATATGGCAGATGGGTCCAGGTTCAAATTGCCCTAAACAAAAAACAATTACGGTAATATGGTAATCAATTTATTCGTGCACATTTTCGAAACTGCCATATCGGTCCATTAATTTTGTTGTGAAAAATGTATAGATGCCGACGCTGCCGGTTTGACGTGACATCAAATCGGGCATCAAGTAAAAGATGCGAGGGAAAAATATTGTAATTTGTTCACGTGATCGATGATGTATAGACCACTGATCTATATAATTATACTTAGAATAGCAACAATATAATTGCATGAAGCTGAGTGAAAAATCTGGCCCTGGAAAGACATTAAGTATCCTAGATTATTATTCCTATGTGCCTTACTCAAGTGGGCCTATGTATTGAAATAGAGTGGCATCCATTTTTATAATTATATAAATAAATTGACAGGAAATTTGCATGTCTTTTGAGCAATGCTGGTTTTCAGAGCTTCGTGTAGCTCATCTAGTTCTTATCTACACTTAATCCATAATTATTAATTTTTTACTAAGCGTGCAAATGCGTTGCTGTGAACGCCACAAAAACTTGCAATACTTTAAAGAGACACAGAACTATGTAAACGATGTAAAAGCAGTTAGGCGATTATTATGGTATGTGTTGATCAAGGAAGGCGCTACAAAATTCCATCTGCACTTTTCCAGCATGAGAGTTTTACAAGTAATAGGGCTCGCGTAGTAGGCCTATAACATCGTTGGCAGTAACAATGGATCACCTACTCACTATTGGGGCCTCTCATTTCCTCGACAAAACATTGTTTTGCACGTCATTTTGGTATTACGTTAGTACATTACTTCATGTGTTAGCAAGATTACTTCAAGCATTGTCTAAAGCCAAAACCATCAGTCCGGACATCTTTTCCCACGGAAGATGTTTATAGCAAATGTGCGAAATGGCTGTATAATACGATTTTAAAAACCAGGATTTTCAGTTTTTAAATGCAGCCTTTATAATCTAAAAATTCAAAATTTAAGGTTTTCATAAGATTTTTACTTCGTAAAGTGAATATAGTCGCACCAGATCGAATTTTCTAGAAAGCTTTCAGTTAGTTCGCTTGTAGGTCTACTGTTCGAACTTCGAAAACTCCCCAGGCCATCAAATAGAATATAATAGCCACGAAGCATCGATATAGTGGAAGAACGTGTCTTGCGCTCTAATTTTATTCTGCCGGTTATCCATTAGTAAGCTGTCGTTGCATGTCTGACCAGTTTTTGCCCTCACTCTCTATCTCTCTCTCTCTCTTGTCTGGTTCCGCGCTACGCAAAAAATCAATGCGAAATCCGGTCGTCCCTCAGTCAGAGTACTAGTCATTACGGTGATGTGGGCGAAAATCTGATCAAACCAGAGATATTGTCCAGCTGCAGCCCGTCCTCATTCCTTCCGATCAATTCGTTATGTAGGCTATGCGCAGCTGGATGTTACTTCCGGAACATTAGCTGAACTTCACAATCATATGAATTGCGTGTTAATATAAATCGATACAATAATAGCCTGCGTGATAATTAATATAGCAGAGGCGGTCTATATGGATGAATGATAATCTAACCTGGGACTAATATTAGTCCCAGATCTAACATCATGCAATGGTCTGATCTAAATGTCATCTAATGTTTTCTATATCTGTCCATCAAAATGGACATTGACGTTGTCTTTTTACTGCTGCTGCTTGTATTTCATCACAACAATGCTTATATCGAAAATATATAAACGCCAATTAAACGTTAAAAAGGTTAAAATTACAGGGGTGGTGACCAACTTCACCAATAGTTTCTTTGTTCTGTATTTGAGCCAACGATTCTTTGGTAATGTAAAACATTGATAGAGTATCCAGACTGTTTTTTTTCGAATATTCGATAACCTCGTTGATTCAAACATCCCGCCGTTGTGGCAATAAATGACGTCATATATATTTCAATTTAACCAATCAGACGGCGCTGCATGGTTCATTTCAATCTCAACCGTATCGCATTTACCGCCAAGTGACACGCTCATAAACATACAATGCAGACGTCACATTTCGAATTGTTTGTTACGAAATTTGCGCGACATAAAAGCCCGTGAACAATAAATGCAGCTGTAAGTATTATATGTATTGATCAATAAATTAATCGGAAACTACCAGCAGCACTGACTAGTTTTGGCGCTGGTCGAGATTAAAAAGACCGCGACACCGTTTATAAATTATGTGATCCATTGCATATAATTATCTGGTTTGCCTAGGGTCGTCATTCGGCGTAAGGTTTAGGTCAGAAACCGCAAAATTTTGGGACGCAAATAGCCTCGTCATTGGCAATTGACAATATAATTAGGGCCTATAATCGTTCGAACAGATTATTACAATGACGCTGTCAATTATAATCGTAATCTCAAAATTTATACAGCGCCCACAAAAGCGAAGTCGCGGGTACCAGCTTATTCACAGGCGCTTAATCGAAACAGAATCGATAGGCAGAGGGTCGCAGCAGTAAATAGGTTGAGAGATCAGAGGTTGAGTGGCTGATCAATCATCATCTGACAGCTGACTGGCGATCAGTGAGTACTTTAAACATGGAGGCCATCTGCTAATCAATTCGCATCATTTAACCATCTAGCGAAGAATACACTGCAAAAATAATGTAGCCTATAAAGCTGTGAGAAAAGTCATTTATCTCGATTACAATTCTATATTCAAATGTATTCGCTAGGTGGCGAATACCGTTCAAGTGTGGTCCCTTCGTCCACTCCATTGAGTCTCGATGCCCACGGCTCTTCTAGTGCCATAGTTGCAGTTTAACGACACCGCGGTGTGATAACAAATATCATTTGCGTCGCCCTCCTCCTTCTCTACCCAACTTGGGACTGGCACTGCCTGAGTTCTAGCAGTGGAGGAGTTTCTCGTCTAGTGAACATCCAGTGAATCATTTGACCGTCACTACGCATTGTCAGCAGTGTCATACATACATGTATATATATCCCTGTCTCGATACACGACAGAAGTAGGACAATCCTCTTCCTCGCCGCCTAATCCTCACACAGGCAGTGTGCGGTCAGCGTACTCTGCTGAATACGCTAGGGGATGCAAGCGGGACAGAAAAATCCAAATAGTTATTCGATATTTCTATACCGTACCGATTATATAATAGTAGGCCTAAGGGTCATTGTTACTGACCTTGACCACTGACTGCTCGATTGACCGTCCTGCACTTGACCATGGTCAATCACAGTTGATTAGTTGCCGCTTATCTACACCGTCTCATAATAAGGATTATAATCGTCGCCCTCCTCGTTTTTCCGCACTTTGGACTGGCATCGCCAGAGTACACGTAGTGGCGGATCCCAGACCAAGATGCAAAATGACGGTGACTAAGAATTCATATATACAGGAAATAATTTATCGTGGTCTAATCTGATCTGTTCATTTTTATAGCGCCACTCTTTTGACGCGCCATCCTCTCTGCAGTCGGGGTTTAGAGCCTTCCGCTATGCGCCAACAATGCGTCGTCGTGAGGTTCGTATAAGGCGCTATATAAATAGCCAGATACATGCAAAGAAGAACATCATTTGAAGCACGAATTTCGATTATGACTGGATGAAACAGAGGAGGATGTGCGGCACCAGATAGTCTCCATCTTCATTGTACAAAAATGGCAGAATTGCAGAGGGTGGTATATGACTGAAAGGCAACCGACGCCACATCACTCTGAATTCATATCGATCGATATACGCAGGGATGCACCAACCAGCAGCCGATGCACTTACAGCACCAGCAGCAGCGATGCCTGTGACTGCCTTACATAGGGTCCACTGGATCAACGCAGGAGACGCCATCTTTGTTCAGTCTGGTGTGCACGTGCGCGACACGTGACCTCAAGGGACACAAGATGGCGGCAAGGTAGACAGACGTACATATGGGCCTACACCCTCTAGGTATTTCCACCAGGTAAGATGTGTTCGGAGCTGATCCTTGGAGCGTGCTGCCTGCTGTTGGTTGCAATCGTTCTGCGTCGCTGGCTACAGAGAGATGGCCACGTGCCTGACGCTGCAGCCAGGTCCGTTCTGGTGACCGGATGCGACACTGGGTTCGGGAAGATGCTTGTGCGACGCCTTGATGGATTCGGGTGCCAGGTGTTCGCCGGGTGTCTGACAGAGTCCGGGCAGCTGGATCTGAGACAGGTCTGCTCGGCCAGGGTCAAGGTGTTCGGACTGGACGTCACCGATTCAGACAGCGTCTGCAGGGCTTATGAGTTCATCAACAATGCCGTCGCATCCAACACAGGTACAGATATTATATATATATATATATATATATATATATATATATATATATATATATATATATATGCACCCATACATACATGCATTACACACTTGTATACATAAATGAATTCATGCATCCATATACATGTATACATACATTGCGTACTTATATACATACATACATACATGCATATGCATACTTCTGTCTGTTCATTCATCTGTCTCTCCGCTCATCTGTATGTCCGTCCGTCCGTCTGTGTGGACTAAACAGATTGCACACATGTGTGATAATAAAGATCATCAGCGTCGCCATCCTTGTTTTTCCAGGCTTGGGACTGGCACCTTCAGAATGCAAACAGTGGACGAGTTAGTGACGGTGATATATGTAATCTGAGACTATAATTAAACTGTGCACACATGATCGTACATGTAGGTCTGTGGGGCCTTGTGAACAACGCAGCCATCGCTGGTGTGTCCGCGGGTCCCCTCGAGTGGCATTGCGCAGACGACTTCCGAAAGGTTCTTGACGTCAACCTCATCGGTCTTATTGACGTCACTCTGACGTTTCTTCCGCTGCTCAAGCGATCACGTGGGCGCATCGTGAACATGTCGAGCACTGGGGGACGGTTGGTTGGACCTCTCGCTCTGCCCTATGACGTCAGCAAACATGGCGTTGAGGCATTCTCAGACGGACTCAGGTTGACGTAACTGCCTTATTTATTGGTCACATTTGTATACATCTAGAGACATCAGCGTTGATTTAGTGTTCTCAGTCCTACTTATGTATAAGGGAATTTGTATTAATCATATTAACGCTTTGATCTAATAAAATCTAATAAAAATGCTTTTATATATACGCAAAGACTTTATCTCATCTGGTTGGTTACACGGTTGTGTTTAACGACATTGTGTCATGACAAAGATGATTAGCGTGGCCCACCTCCTTTCTCCCGGCTTAGGACTGGCGCCACGAGAGTACAACACCAGAGTACAAGCATTGTAGGAATTGATCTAGCTCATCTAGGAAAATCTGCGGAAGTCATGTCTGGAGGTTTCTACAACGCCGTTAGAAATTGACAAACACGACACGATGCTGGCCATTCGATTATACAGTTCAATTGTTACATGTATTGTATTGTATTTACGTATTTATATAGCGCCTCTCCCAGTACAACCTAATCAGAGGCGCTCTCAGTGCGAAAAGCTCCGTGGGAATACAAAAGTCTTAGAAATGCAAACGGAAGCAGAAGCACCTCGAGTTAAAATTAGAGAGCGAGTGACAGAGGGCATGTCATTCCAAAGCAAAGGACCAACAGACGCATAAGCACGATGTTGGGCGAGAGCCGTCCGAGTCCGAGTTACCAACAGATCATGTCGATCTAAGGAACAAAGAGGACGACGAGACGTAGGCCTAATATCACTAAGGGACAGAAAATCATCAGGTAAGCAGACATCTATTATGGATACACAAATTAAACGATATAAAATTAAAAGTCGATCTATGAAATAATATGTAATAACATGCCTATCTATAGCGTGACTTTCACGGAGCTAATGGACTGAATAATGTTATTGCAGGCGTCATTTGAAGTTGATGTAACTTTACTAGTGACGTAATAATATAATTGTTGCTAGTGACGGGATAATATTATTGTTGCTAGTGACGTAATAGGCAGGCGTCATTTGAAGTTGGATTAACGTTGCTAATGAACTTAATCATATTATTGTTAATAGTGACGTAATAATATTATTGTTGCTAATGACGTAAGTCTAATGATGCTGCAGGCGTCATTTGAAGTTGTACGATTGCGGCGTCACTGTTCACGTCATTCAGCCGAGCATTTTTAAAACGGAGATGCTAGATCCGGAGAAGAATCGACGACTCTTCGAGTTCACGTGGCGCCGCCTTACGTCAAAGGCACGAGAACATTTCGGAGAAGAATTCTACTCACAGTGTAAGCTCAAACCAGCGAATGCATGACTTCTAGACTGTTAAACTGCTTCCAATTTTAACCAAAGCAAATGCATTTAACAGATGACATTGTGAAATGCAAATGGGATACATAGGAAATCATTATTCTTTTGCGGCACGACCGAAAAGGAGCTCTCAATACCGTTCATCTTCGATTCTTCCAACCTACAAAACGCAACCCAAATTACACGTCGATTTCACCATTGCATGTAGCCACACAAACAAGAACTTCTGAACTTGAGATATATGCCTTCTTCCGTACAAGCCGAGGATAAGAAACCGAAGTCGCTGACACCTCATGTCCTCGAATTTTAAATAGACTGCTTATCGTATTCTGTGCCACATTTTAGCAAACATTTACTGTCGTCTGCTGAATTTCGAGAAATAATTTCTGATGTATGCTGTAGCTCTTTCGATATATATATATATATATCACTTGTATGCGAATATTGTTCAGGTATGTAAGACACCTTAGTTCGGTGATTTGGATGTCAAGAACGATCGGCGGTGGGGGAGGATAAACTTTAACAGATTCGCAAAGTATACACGAACACAATCTCCGGTTATGTTGCACACGAAACAGCATTCGACTCTATTATGTTGGTTTTCGCAAATACATTTTTGACCCACTTAAATCAGTGCCATGCAGAGTTTGCAAGAAGAGTTAGAGGATGAATATCCACCCGCTCAATCCAAAACATTGATCTTTGATGGCTTGTATAGGATCACTGGAATCGACCTATCTTGCCTGCTTGCTTGTGTTTATGTGTGCAGACGTCAGCCACAGTCTGGAAAGTATGGATCGATTCGCTTCGACTGACTACGACAAAGTAATCGAAGCCTACATGCACTCGCTGACCTCCCAAAGACCCAGGTTGCACTACTCGGTAGGATACCGAGCCACGTTCTTCTCGCTTCCGCTCAGCAATCTGCCGTCATCCGTGGTTGACTGGATCGTTTGTCAAGTGCACCCTAAACTGCGCATCGCCAAGCCCAACCACAGCATGCACGACGCTTACGTCAACAACAGAAACGTCAGATTTACGTCACACGACTCGTCCATCTAATTAAACGTTTTGCGTAGATTAAGCAATATTTATGATGATATTTGTTTTTAAAGAAGTATGTGGAACGTATATCAATAGCTTACTGTGCGACTGTAGATGTCTTTAGCTTACATTCTACATTTTTAGAGTATGCAAAGCTTGTTTATCTTTCGGATGCTTCTAAAACGTTTATGTCGAAGTGAAAGTGATTTCAATTAATCATTGCTGCAACGTAAATGACTCCACCTGTTCTCTTTTTTCAAACAAAACGTGTGATTTCTCAGTTTATAAAATTTAGATCTAGGATGATGACTGATGATATCGACGTTGGTAACGACAACGAAGACGATGATGAGGCTGATAGGTGTGGCGCTTTGCGTGTGATCACCGACTGTGTGCCTATATGCCTACCTATATGCGTCTTTGCTAAAGTTTATGATGTCGGAGCAAGTTTTGGATAATAATCTGCCGCACTGGAGTGTGCGTTAAAAATCCAAGAAATCGTAATCGTGAATTCTATAATTATATTCCAAAGTGCTACTCTGAAGACACGCCCAAAGTAACGGCTCATTCAGGAGTGCCACCGACATTGAAACTTATTGCTTCTTATCAAGTGGAGGACGTGAGAATTAGTGAATTAGAACTTTGCGGGATGTTATTCTCCAGACATTATCGCGTATTTCGTATGAAATGTCTGTCGCAAAATGACCGCTGAACAAATGTTGCCAAACATCCGATGATGTTAAATTGTTAATGCATAAATGACGTGTGACTCTTCTTAACGAGAATATGGGTTCAAGCATCACATGAAGCCTGGTCGTGGTTTCAGTTTAACGACACTTTGTGATAAAAAGTTCGTTGGGGTCGCTTTCCTTCTTTATTCAGGCTTGGGACTGGCACTGCCAGAATGCAAGCAGTGACGGAGTTCCACTGAAACTTTTAACGACCTTGAGCAGATTCTTCACCCACGGTTGCTCAAAGCCACCGACTGATGTGCAATTTCAGTAGGTATACTGGCGCCTAACAATTGCATGTAGGCCTATACTAGTAATGATGGTCACCTCTGACATCACTACCAGCTCAATCACCACTGCCGCCACAAAGAACAGCGTGCCAGCAACATAGCTGATGCGAGTTGATGTTATAGTACTGTATGCACTCCTCCCCTTCTTCTGTTCCTACTTCGCCTCCTTCTCCTCGCCCTCCTCTCCTCTTTCTCCTCTTCCTAAGCTCCTTCTACTCTGCCTTCCCTTCTCCTCCTCTCCTTCTTCTCCTCCACTTCCTCCTCCTCTTCCTCCTCTTCTTTCTCTTCTTCTTCCTCCTCCTCCTCTTCTACCTCCTCCTCCTTCGCCTCTTTCTCCTCTCCTTCCTCTTCCTCGTCCCTACTCTTAGCCTTTAATCGTTACCATCATCCATCCGGCGTTCATCCACGCATTGCCTCAGCCGAAGATCAGCATCTCTGGCATCCGTTAATCATCCTGCGCCTATAAGACATCTGGCACGCTATTCCAGGTGCCTGGCATCCACCTACCTGTTCTCCAGCCCACCTGTTATTCCAGACAGCGATCGTAAACTTAGTCCCTCCACTTAACCGTCTTCGATGGAACCGTTGAGAAAGATAATCTTATGTCTGCCTCATTTCAACGGAACTTCAGCTTTGGTTGATATTATTAGTAATCAACAGAGGCCACACAACTATTATTGTGGTTGGTTGCTGGCTATTAGAAAATAATGTCTGATCCAAGCTAACTTCTATAGTGCCTGCGACTTATGCACAACGTCTCCGACAATGGTCGTTTTAGAGTGAATGATTTCCTCCTAGTTGCTGTGTAGCCTATACAATGTGGATGGGAGGATCTAATAACCCAGGAGATGAATGGTCACATTCGCCGAAGTTAAAAACACAAGGATTGCCACGAATGTAAACATGCATGAGTGTGCACACGCATATTTGGGGCAATGCATGTAAACATGTACGTATATACATATATGTATATATATGCATATATGTAAGTGTGTATACATGTATACTGCGTATGTACGCGTGTATATATTATATGTACAGAATGTATGGACAGATGTTGAACCATGTATAATTGCATATTTTTGTATACACGCGCGCAATTAAACCCGCTTTATGTCTGAATACATTCCTTATCACTAAACAAACCTACATTTATGGAGTGAAGTACGTCAGAATATAGACAGACTTATATTCGAAAATAAACAAAAAATGTTACGGCACGTCATGTATGCATACAAATAAATGTGTGTGTGTGCGTTCGTGTGTGTGTGTGTTTATTATGTAAAATGAATGTAAGTGTTGGATATCGTATTACATTACATTCCTTCTTTGTTATCTCTTTACTCGTCCATCGTTTGCTAGCGCGTCAGAATCCTTCATAGCTAAGTTCGGAGTCTGTCAGTCAGTCAGTCAGTCAGTCAGTCAAGGTCTGCTGCAGGTGTTGGCCTCTCGCTATCCCTGCCCGTGCTCGGTGGCTCCTGCACCGTTTGCAGCAGAGCCCACGAGGTCTGCGGGCCAGAAGGGCAGATGGCGCTGGTGCACGAGGGTTCGTTCTGCTCTAAGCAAGTGTGTGCTTTTTATTAGCTAAAGTGAGTGTTACTGCTGCGAGGAGGCGACGGTTTGTTTGGTCGTAATTGGGCTGTAATCGGAATGAGCTGATGTGCGGTGTAAAGACGCTGCTGGCCGTTGGTATGGACAGTGATATATGGGCGCATCTGGTACTGAGAAGCAGAGAAGGTTGGAGAAGGTTGGAAACGGTTGGGGAAGGTCTGTGATCGCGACCCTTGAGGTTTAGGCTAAGTTTGTTGGCATTTGTTGCTGGTCGAAGGCGCTCGTTTACGATTTAACTTCGCCGCTAGTGGTCACTAGTCACTGCTGTTACTGGTTTAAATAAGTCTTCAAGTTATCATATGGCCTGGTTCTATTCTTGCGCCACCACACGATCGCCGTTAGCAGCATGACTGCATGAGGTCGTTGTTAGCACTGCAGTAGCAGCCATTTTCACCGTAGCACCACGATGTCTCCTAAGCTTGGCCAGTTGACCTCACCAGATTCTGACCTGGCACATTTAGGACTTGATTCGACAAGACGTCGATGAAAACTGGTCTCCTTGACTTGACCTTTGATTGGCGCTGATAAGTTTAGGAAACTTACATAACATTAGGCATATATGCTCGCAACAGGGGCGGCGATCCCGGGTGGGGGTGGGTCGATGGGGACAAGTCCCCTACCTTTTACAGAGAGGGGACAATTTACACGTGTGTTCCCCCACATTTCCTACTCCTCTCATTGGGTGTCCCCCCACCTGTCAAGCAAGATCGCCGCCTCTGGCTCGCAACGAATAATGCTATAAATATATGTATTAACGATATCACTCTTGACTCCAATCGGGGTCTATTACTTGTCCTAATCATTATCATCTTTATCGTTATTATTATTATTATTATTATTATCATCATCATCATCATCGTCGTCGTCGTCGTCATCTTCATCAACAGCATCATCAACATCAACATCATCATCATCTTCATCATCATTGTTATTCTGTGTATTATTAGGTATTGTAATAGTAGTAGGCCTATAGTTATAGTTGTGCGCTTGTGTTAGTTACAGTAGTAAAACCAGTGGAAGCAGAAATAGCGGGCGTAATAGTAATAGTAATAGCTTAGTAATAATGGTGGAAACAGCCGCAGCAGTTTTCTTTATAGGCCTATTATTATACCATGTGCTTCTTGTTTAATTCGCAATCGTAAACTTGAAATTTCTAAGGCGCCACTTGAAAGATAAACGCAGGACAACAAGCAGTCCATTCGTACAATCGTATCTGTGTTGAGGTCGTGTAATACGAAGGACAACAAGTCCTTTGTAAAGGAATAAGATAAATTGAGGGAACGAGCGAGGGGTGCTGCCCCGGTGCAATATCCCCGAGAGAATAGTGGTATCGCCTAGTCCACTACCGGATATGTTTGATATTTGATAGCGTTTGCATCGGTAACCATCAATATAACAAACATATCTGACAGAGGGGAAGGCAGTGCCTCGGTTAAATAAACCCAGCAGGCAGACGCTTAGAAGTAGTCTCGCCTGTCTCATCAGCCGCAGCAGCCGCATCCGTGTGGCATAGAGGATGAATTGCGAACGAAGACTGGATGGTCGACGCTCGCTGGAATAATCTGTAATTGGAAGGAAGCCGATGATTGGTGGATTTGAACTGCGAGCGCTCTAGCCGAGGAGTGGGAGGCTGCAGCCTATTGGTCGCCTCGGCTGTTCGTGACGTCAGATATTCATATGCTGATGCTGAAACAACGAAGCATAATATTTGAATAACTCCATATTCATGAGTATTGATAAAACGTTTTGCGATATGTTTGCATATAAATATGACGTAATGATTTCTTGGCTTCTACTTCGCAATTCGCATTTCTGTTTCAATACGTCTGTTTCAAACTCTTTGAGTTGCATCAATGGATTATACAGTGTCCAATAGCTCTTCCAGTATTCAGTGCTAATAGATAAATATTTCGTTCGTAATGGCATTTACAATCAGTGCAAAGCCCGTCACTCATTGGCTCTGTTCTATAAGTGGAAATACATAAATTCCTATGTACAGTCACCGTAGAACTTATCAACTCAGATTACCTGACTTCTTCTGATGATTTTCATAACGCAAACCAACATCAAATTAAGGCATTCTATTTTCAAAATGACACATTCTAAACAAATCTTATGTGATTTTCTAGCGCAATCACAAATGCAGAAGGCATAGGTCAATACCGACCCAAAACGGGTGTGCACAATGACATTCAATTTATTTATTTATTTATTCTGAAATTGAATATCGTCCTTCTTCCAACATTTTTGCTCAGAAGTGCACAGCCTCGACGGCGCAATTGCAGTTGTACTGCAGAGCAATAGTGCGCGAAGGACTTGCCCAAGGCAATAGTCAGATAGTAAACTTTTCGAGTAAGAAAAGCTTCAAAATTACTCACAATGAAATGATGCCTTTTTTATTTAAGTCATTTTCCTAAGTCTTCTACTTTCGTTCAGCATAACCTTCTCCATTTCCTCCTCCTCGTCCTCCTCATCCTCATCATAGCTATCATTGTCGTCATCATCATTTTCACAATCGTCGTCATCATCATTTTCACAATCGTCGTCATCATCATTTTCACAATCGTCGTCATCATCATTTTCACAATCGTCGTCATCATCGTCATAATTCTCGTTCTCATCCTCTTCGCTATCATCAACTTAATCATAATCATCATTATCATCTTTGTCATCATCCCTAGTGTTTAATCACCACCGTTCACGGCCTCATCACGTGACTGTCATAGAACGAGTGATGTCGATTTAAGATACTGAGGCTGCTGTTAATTTCGACCACTCCGTAATTACAATGACCCGATGGTTGTTAGAACATTCCTCATTACATGAATTAAGAGTTGTAAGCATTTATCTGATCACACGCCATCCCTTATATAGGCCCTATATAAAGTGACAGACACCTAGCTGTTATAATATAATAAACTAGCGTATAAATGAATATGCATTGATATATATATATATATATATATAATGTACATATATGTGGCATTAAAAGATACTTATTATAATATATTTATTTGCATGAAATTCAGCAATAGGCTACTGTGTGTAAATACCAATTCTTTGGCCTTCCGCACGTGATATCCTACTGTAGCAGTTTGTGATCGCAGGCAAAACCAGGACAAATCGAGACACAAAGTGAGACAGAGAATTACAACGAGACACAGACAAGGACACGCACTTGAACACAGATAAACAAACAGACAAGGACGCTGAAGGATATCCTGTTGGCATGCAACGGTATTTTGTCTGAGTCATGGGTACACATCAAACAAAGCGGTCAGATGACAGGCACAAGTACACGATAATTATTGTCGGATGTTTAATTGCAATCTATTCCGTGAAGCACTGGGTCTGAAATCTTCTTTTAGACCAGTGACTTGCAATCTATATTAGAGCGATGGTTATTCCTCAAATATCCATGTAGGCCCCTACACGTTCCACTCTCCAACATAGATGTCTCCCCAACCTAAATTTTGCTTCTAATTGAAAATTTTATTTGTTAAGCATTCAAACGCATGTTTTATTTTGCTTACATAGTTAGTCGTCAATTTTCCTTCATAACTAAAAGTTAATGAGTCAGTTTCTTATGTCAATAAAATGTGAATATTATTCTTTTTCCCGATTATCACCCATAATCTAGGACGTTACGCTGGGACTTTCCAGAACTGTTTATTTATAACAGGAACTTTCCAGTCTTGCATATAATAGGTCCTTGGATCAGAGGTGTCAAATCTTTTTAAATGATAGGCCAGGTAGTAATATCTTCCAGCAAGTGATACCCCAAAAGCGACCACCAACCCTTTAACAGCTACTCTGCCTCCACTAACCCTCTGGAAACAGGAAACTGCCCTTCTGCATAGGGGCTGAACCCTGTTGAGTTCTTAGAACTAAGAGGAGTACCTTGCATTGTATGGGAGAAGGAATTGGGAGCCAGTGCAAGACATCAGTCAAGTAGGTAGAAGAAATATAGCCGTAATAAGGGAGACGAGCTGTCGAGTTCATAACTGACTGCAGGGAAGATAATCGTGCCTTGGGAAGCCCAGCAAATAGCGAATTACAGTAGTCAATGCGACAACAGGTATATATATCCATACATATACACACATTTATATATATATATATACAGTTTTAAAGATGTACGTCATACATCATTATCACCTATATCGTATACACCGTCACAATTTACATATAATTATAAGGTCTACGATCACATGAAATATATATATATATATATATATATATATATATATGATGACGGTGCTATTGGCTTCAAATTTATGTGATTGAACTGTAGCAGCTTATGAGCTCGCATGATCCGATATAATCCTTAGAGAATCCCTCGATTTTCAACGCACACTTGAACATCGCGTGTATACACTACACAACACTAGGCCTATACAACAGAGGAGAAGGTGGGTTATTGAGATATGGGGGGTTATGATTATATGCTGCTATATAGACTCCAGGATGAGGTCCATCACCCAATACGGTATTAGTGAGGCTTAAGTACGTCGTATACGGTCCACGAGTAGGCGTCCAAAGTTCTATGTACTAAATGAAGGAACGTATTTTGGATACATATCTGCGTCTTCCTAGCTTCGTATAGACTGCAGGAGTAGACACGGCATTCTATAGCGCTTCTATATACGCCATGTACGCCATACGCCTTATAGAGCAACTCCACGAAACAGGGATTTCATTGAGAGGTCTCATCTCAATTAGAGCATGAAGTTTAAAAGGGATGGGAGACGGGGAAGACGACTTCGGGGACGATAGATTGCCACGGGAATGGGTCATGCACAAGCGCTATGCTATAAATAGGAGTCGTGTCTGTCACGCATGGATGTAGAGATGGGTACGTACAGAGTATGTTCTTATGGCAGCAGCAGCAGTCACGTAGTGCTTGTGAACCTCTGAACAGAGTCTCGATCATCATTCGATCATCTTTCGATCATCCTTAGATCATCCGTCGATCGTCTGTTGAATATATTTCGTTCATCGTCAGATCATCTTTCGATCATCATTCGATCATCTTTAGATCATCATTCGATCATCTTTCGATCATCATTCGATCATCTTTAGATCATATTTCAATCATCCTTCGTTCATCCTTAGATCATCCGTCGATCATCTGTTGAATATATTTCGTTCATCGTCAGATCATCTTTCGATCAACTTTCGAACCGAACATCTTTCGATCCTTAGTCTTCACCAGGACGAAGTGCGTCTGTCTGTCTCCCTCTGTGTGTCTATCGCTTTCTCTCTGTGCCTGACTATCCCTCAATCTTTCTCTGTCTTCGCTTTCCTATCTCGTCAGTGTCTCTGTCCCCGTATCCCTAAGTCTCTTTCCATTCCTCTTTCAGTTACCATATCTCAATCAAATTCCTAACATGCCTATGTAGCCTATAGTTCTCTGAGCCTAAAAGCCGCTAAACAAATTGTGCATTACATCCTGCAGTAACCAAACAACTATAATTGCCCCAACCTATTATTAATCCAGCTGTTATAGGCTATGCATGCATACCATAGGCCTAAACGCGGAGGTTCCTCATACATGTGGAACTGGAACTTGGAACTGCTGTTTATCAGCCATTGCCACTTCGCCCATGTAATTGTTGGGTAAACTAATTGATAGACGGATACAGAGACAGACAGATCTCACGGACAGACAGACAGACAGACAAAGAGACAGGCAGACAAAGAGACAGGCAGACAAAGAGACAGGCAGACAAAGAGACAGGCAGACAAAAAGACAGGCAGACAAAGAGACAGGCAGACAAAGAGACAGGCAGACAAAGAGACAGGCAGACAAAGAGACAGGCAGACAAAGAGACAGGCAGACAAAGAGACAGACAGACAAAGAGACAGACAGACAAAGAGACAGGCAGACAAAGAGACAGGCAGACAGAGGATAGATAGAAAAACAAATATGCCGGCTTCCGGAAGAATGATGACGCGTCATATAAAGCCTAGAATTCAATATCTCTCTCTTTAGTCTGTTTAGTCCATATAATTATGTGGACATGTGTGAGCGTGCGTGTGCGCGCGTCACCAAATGCATATGTGACACTATTAATATATGCCGGCTTTTTTGGTCATTTTTTTGGTCACCTGAATGTTAAGCCATTTGTTAGGTAGTCATTCGGTCACTTGATCAATTATAGCGATTATGTCATTTGTCATTTGTCGGCTGTTCATTCGATCATTCATTATTTTGTCAGTTAATCGCAAATTCATTTCGGTCATTAGTTTATTTGAATGGTCAATCATTCGATCAATCAGTCTGATGTGATTGACTGACTGAATCATTGAGATCTCACTGATTACGAGTCCGTTCATCCTTCACTCAATCGCTCAATCAGTGAGTGAGTGAGTCAGTCAGTCAGTCAATGAGTCACGATGCGAATCAGCAAGTCATTCATTCACTCAGTCGGGTCAGCCAGCCAGTCAATCAGTCAATAAGTCATTCAGTCAATAATTCATTCAGTCAATAAGTCATTCAGTCAATAATTCATTCAGTCAATAAGTCATTGTCAGTCAGTCATTCAGTCAGTCAGTCAGTCAGTCATTCATTCATTCAGTCAGTCAGTTATTCAGTCAGTCAGTCAGTCATTCAGTCATTCAGTCAGTCAGTCAGTCAGTCAGTCAGTCAGTCAGTCAGTCAGTCATTCAATATGTCATTCAGTCAATAAGTCATTGTCAGTCAGTCAGTCAGTCAGTCAGTCAACAAGCCAGCCAGGCAAAAGCCTGCCTGGGTGACTGCTTGCCCGTCTCTTAACGACACTCCCTCGTATTCCAATATCAACCCATCGGCACATATGCCTCAGTCAGCATCCCTCTACCCTCCCCCTAATCCGCACCAACACAGGCTGTAAGTTCCTGTCCGTCCTTTCCATCGTCTCTCTCTTCGTACTGCTGCCTGCGTCTCTCTCATACTCGCTTCTCATCCTAATGAGAGAAAACAATGTCCTGTTTGTCGTGTAAACATAATTAGCGTGATGGCAGTTGGGTGTATACGTCATCGCTCTCCTCAGTCGTCATAAGTCATGTGACCTCTGCTCACCTGATGACGAGGGATGATGGACCGACGAAACAAAGCCTCTCCTCCGATTAAACGCCTCTCTCGCCACTAATTGCAGCGATGAAATTACGAAATTAGCCAATAATTGTTATGGTAACGGAACTTCACATATACTATGTGTTGCGCCGTATATATATAGGGGGAGGATGCTCGCAGATTATTCCTTTTGGACGCATACGTGCACGAGAAGGTTTAGGTGCTGTCGTTTCCCTCCCTCCCTCCCTCCCTCCCTCCCTCCCTCCCTCCCTCCCTCCCTCCCTCTATTTATCTAACCATCCATCCATCCATCCCTCCCTCCCTCCATCTATTTATCTATCCATCCATCCATCCATTCATTCATCCATCCATCCATTCATCCACGTCTTTGACTATTAACTATGCAGAGTAAACCTAACGACCTAAAAATATATTGCTTAAAGACATCTTATAGCAGATAGTTTCATGTTGGCAATTTATGTAGAGCCCCTTTTTGACAACCTTTCAAAGGCGCTAAGTCTTGACTGTCGACGATACTACAGTTGCCCCTTATGAAGTCTGGTATTATGTGTTGCATATTTCAACATATACATGTATTTCTGTCTGCTCTGAGTTAATACAAATGTATTCGAAATAAAAACTTTTTTATTGCGATATCGGTCAATGACTTAAGTACTATAGACACTGACGAAATATCGCTATAATTACTAATTAATAATCATTGTCTGCTTGTGCGTACGTGTATACGCATACTGTATGTGAATGTCTCTGTCTCACTGTCTGTCTGTCTTATTGTCTGTCTATCTCTCTGTCTATCGCTGTCTATCTGTCTCTCTCTCTATATATATATATTTATATATAATATAATATATATATATATAATGTGGCTCCGTCTGCGTTTGCCTGAGTAGGTGGTTAACATACTGCTTGGCGTTCAATGATGTCCGCTTATCCTCAATTCCATCAGGCCGAGAGTCCTTCCTAATGGTCAAGGTCATATCCATTTTATACAGCCACCCTCTCCAGAGACAACACGAACTCAAACAGACAGACAGACAGACAGACAAATAAACAGACAATCAGGCAGGCATACAGACATACAGACAGACAAACACGGACACTGAGGCACAGATAGACGTAGACTGAGAACGGTGGCGCAGCGGACAATAGGCGTGGCAGAAATCATAAACTGGTTTGAGACATTAATTCCGGACCCATCACTTGACAGATCCATTTGCTCTCTCCTCTTCCTCGTCGTCGTCGTCGTCGTCGTTGATGATGATGATGATGATGATGATAAAATTCTCTTTGTCTGCGCAGTTCATTGTTCTTTTGTTCTCCTATTATAAGATGCTCGGTGAAGCGTCTTCGTTGATTTCTCACGAATCCACTGAGGCATGAGTTAAGACAAATTACTCAGAAAATTACCGACGCATCGGTTATTAAACGGATGAAATACCCACTGTCAGAGAAGGTCATGGATGTGGTCGAATGATCCTGTAATGGGGGTTGAAGACAGTAGTACTGGTGATGGTGGTGGTACTAGTGATGGTGGTACTGGTGATGGTGGTGGGGGGTGACGGTGGTGGTGGTGGTGATAGTGGTGGTAATGGTGCCCGACCGTGATTGGTAGCAACAGCAGTGATAGTGACACAGACAGACATATGCGAAGACAAAGACCCAGAGAAACAGAAACAGATCGAGACGAATAGGAAGAAACATGGACAACGAAAAATCTAAAAATGCACAGTTATAGGAAAAAAACGACAGAAACCAAGACAGAGACATAGACAGACAGACAGACAGACAGAGAGTGACAGTGACAGAGACAGAGACAGACAGACAGACAGACAGACAGTGTGGGATCTGAATATGGAGAGAGGAAAAGCATGAGTATATGCATTGTTCGGATCTGGTCAATGCATCGAGGTCTGATGGGGCATTGATAACGCCTGCGATGACCAATCCCAGGTGTCCAGTTGGTGACCACAAGTCTGGCTGGACGAAACGATACGAGAGAAAGACAACGGCACAGACAGAGAGGGACAGAATGACGCAGAGAACTCTGCCTGCCTGTTTGTCTGTCTGCCAGTCGTTCGGACTGTGTGTCTGTCTGTTCGTCTGTCCGTCTGTCTGTCTATCTGTCTATCTGGCTGTCTGTTGGTCAATCGATCGGTCGATCTGTGAACTATGTATAGGATGATATCGATGAATAGACAGAGTGCGGCATAGTGAACCAGAAATATGCAGACAGACAGACAGACAGACAGACAGACAGACAGAGACAGACAAAAGACAGAGAAGGAGTTAAGTATACACTCGTAGAGTTTGAGCAAAAGACAGAGAACGACGCACACAGATGAGAGCGATAGAGAGAGGGAGAAAGAGAGAGGGAGAAAGAGAGAGGGAGAAAGAGAGAGGGAGAAAGAGAGAGGGAGAAAGAGAGAGGGAGAAAGAGAGAGGGAGAAAGAGAGAGGGAGAAAGAGAGAGGGAGAAAGAGAGAGGGAGAAAGAGAGAGGGAGAAAGAGAGAGGGAGAAAGAGAGAGGGAGAAAGAGAGAGGGAGAAAGAGAGAGGGAGAAAGAGAGAGGGAGAAAGAGAGAGGGAGAAAGAGAGAGGGAGAAAGAGAGAGGGAGAAAGAGAGAGGGAGAAAGAGAGAGGGAGACACGGAGATAGGACATGGACGTACAAAGACGCATACAAGGAGAAAGAGCATGAAGAGAAGATCTTAAAAGAAGAAGAGGAGGAGGAAGAGGAGGAGGAGGAGGAGGAGGAGGAGGAGGAGGAGATGAGACACACGAGGACAGAAACACGAAGAGACGGCGACATTCAGACAGACAGAAGAGGAAAAGAGAGACACAAGTAATAACAGAGAACAAGACAGACAAATAGAGACAGAGGTACATTTATTACAAGAATGGAACAGAGAGCAAATCGAGGATATATACATATCCTCGATTTTCTCTCTGTTATATATATACAATACACATATATATATATGTATATATATATACAATACATATATATATATATATATATGTATATATACAATACATATATATATATATATATATATATGTATATATACAATACATATATATATATATATAGCTGGGGGAGAGAGAGACAGACAGACAGAAAGACAAAGATGGAGGCGCAGAGACTGGTCAACTCCCGTCGGACAGGGTGGGAATCATCGTCCAATCGCCCTGAGAAGAGTGGGGTGGAGTGGGGGTAGAATGGGGGAGGCAGCGGCTGCGTCTGGTCAGACTGGGCTTATCGCAAATACGATCGACTGGTTTAGTGCGCCGATCAGACGCCATCGGATGCATATTGCCGTCCGAGGTACAACACACAATCCAATGGGTTTAGAAGGGAAGGGGAGTGATGTCTCCGCGTACCCATCCAACTCATCCAGCTTCCGCTCCATTCCAGATATCCATCCGCCACTGCGGACTATATTTTATCTTTTGACGCATCCACTGTCTCCCCTTCGGTCCGTCGGTTCGTCCATGCGTCCGTTTGTCCGTCACACCGAATGTCCATTCTTCCTTCTTTCCTTCCTTCCGTCCATCCTTCTTTTATTTTTTCCTTTCTTCCATCCGTCCTTCCTGACTTGTCTTCTTCCTTCTGTCCTTGTATCTTTCCATTTTTCTCTCCGTCCATCCGTTCTTTATTCTTGCCTTCCTTCAGTCCTTCCTACCGTGCGTCCTTTCCTTTCGTCTTTCCTTCCACCCCTCCATCCTTCTTCCCTCCTTCCCTCCTTTAGCCCTCCCCTTCTTCCGTCCTTCCTTCCTTCCTTCAATCTTTTCGTTCTTCCGTCGGTCTACTCGTCCATTCGTCCGCCTGTATGTAGACAGGACGCGCATTGGTCCTGTGGTTGTATGGGTCCTTTGTGTGTTGTTGAAGCTCTTATTCTTGTCTAATAATTATTTTAACCAACCGACGCCTGAGTATATCCGTGTATATCCATAGATATGATATTGTTAACATCAAACGATGGCGCTCAAAATAGTGAACCTAGGAACGGCAAAGGTCAGCCAAAGGGTCAAACCTTCGGGCTATACAAGGATAGATGAGGCAGACTCTTTGTATATAATCAGAACAGACGTAGGCCTATGTTTATGGCGCTGCATAAATGTCAACGTTACGATGACGACTCTTACAATATATTATGCAAAAGTATTCTTTCAAATCCAATATTTGACTTGTATCAATAACTGAGTCGTTGTTAGTAACAGTTGTATTAGTAATAATTACTATAAGTAAGTAATAGCAGTTTGATCCTATAGGAGTCAAGTACTAGCAGCTTAATCCTAGCAGTTATGAGAATCTACTCTAGTACGATGGAAACGCACTAGAATGTTACCAAAGTAGATGATAATAGATGGGCTGCATATTATATAATCATATATATATATATATACATCAAACATTATTATATACATAATGATGCATTTGAATGGTTCTCATAAGGCGCTATATAAATAGCCTGATATATACAGACATAATGCAGACACATGCATCCCTCAGAAGTGCTCCGATTATATATAATCGGTCTGAATAAATGCGTCTTAACATAGCAGGAATAAAGTAACTTGAGCAGAGTTTTAAAAGACGACTCGAATGTCAACGGAAGGACTGATCCATAATAATGATGAACTTTTCATGGGTCTTCGAAGTTCGACCAATGATGGGTGTCTAATGCAATCATGATATCTCTTTCCAGAGACCAAGGTCACTGCTGCATGGTCCATGGGTCAATGACCTTTTGGATGCAACCTTGACCCCGTTTCCAGACATTCCGCTGCTTCTGTCTTCGCCTTCGATGAAACTCATGGAAAGGAAGTAAAAGCTTTTCTCAATCGCAACAACATCGCCTTGGACTCAATTTGAGATTATTGGTCTATAAATAACCATCACCGCGGTTCTATCGTAGCTTCATTCTCCACTACCACGGAATTGCCACGACGGTAAGCCTAGGAAAAACCAAAATTGTTACCCCAGTCTGGTATGGTTGGCCGCTAATACCGCGGTTTTACCGCCGGAAAATGTACTAAGTTTATCCTTATTTCTGAACCACTTCAAACCCTAGTCATGTTGCCTCATGTTATGCTATGCTATGATATGTTGTGATGTGTTGTGTCATATCATGTTATGTCATGTCACTTTATGTCACGTGATGTGATGTTATGTGATGTTATGTGATGTTATGTGATGTTATGTGATGTTATGTCATGTTATGTCATGCTATGGTATGTCATGCTATGGTATGTCATATCATGTCATGTCATGTCATGTCATGTCATGTCATGTCATGTCATGTCATGTCATGTCATGTCATATCATGTCATGTCATGTCATATCATATCATGTCATGTCATGTCATGTCATGTCATGTCATGTCATGTCATGTCATGTCATGTCATGTTATGTCATGCTATGTCATGTCATGTTACTCTAGGCTCATTGCATCTTGTGTCATGTTATTCTGATCACAAATAAACGTACAACGTACACATTCATGCTCACATACACACATATATGCATACAGGCCTACACAAACCTATACGTGAATTCATACATACATACACACACATGCATGCATACAGATAGACGGACAACCAAGCGGACAGGCAGACATGCTTGTTGAACACGTGTTAGAACTGACCGTGACAAAAAGAAAATTCAAATCTGGTTGTTAGGGCTATATTATCAGATCTATCCTTCCGACATGATACCAAGACGCAGCGCTATGTAAATCCGGAGTTTACGATTTCAACTGACTATTCTCGTGGCTTTCAGTATAGGGAGGTAGACACTGAAACGTAATCGTAATCTGAAACTTATGCAGCGCCACTTTAAGTCTCTGACCAGTGTCTTCGCCGAAAATGGTGATGACCTATACTAAAAACCCTATCGCTATTTTTTCTCCAAAGACGAAAGGTCACTTGCCCAACATTCCACTCCCTCTATTCGCCATCCCTCTTCTATACTCGCACAAAATAAGAGGCGAGCAGAACAACGGTTACCTGTCATTTACATAATCTTTTACTACCGCAACAGTGAAAAAACCTCACCTGCTTGTGACGTTAAGTCTTTGTGGACGACCCATCACAATGCTTGTTGTTACAACCTCCAGCACCGCTTCCCAATCGCTATCTACGCTCAACGAACGAGCGTAGATATACATTTGCACGGCTGATCAGGGCGTTAATGCATATATATAAAAATTTATACACCGGTGGTATATCTGTATGTACATGTATATATACATATTATATATATATGTATACATATATATACATATATTGTGGTCGTCCTTTGTGGAATCCTTCTTAGTCTCATAAACGCCTGCGTTGCTCGTCTTCCGATAGAACAGGCGTGCTGTTAAGAATGTTTTCTCTCTATTTATAGACAGGTAATTAGCACAGGCTGCCGCCGCTGCTGCTGCTGTTGCTGCTGCAGAGTGGGATGCGGCGCCGTCGCATCTCGCCCGACTACTTACTAGGCCTCGTGCAGCGAGCCACACGAACGGGGTGAGAGAGGAGGAGGAGGACGATGAGGAGGAGGAGATGGAGGAGGAGAGGAGGATGGAAAGGGAGGAAAAAGAAGAGGAGGGAGGTAACATGGAGAGGGAGGAAAGGAAGAGGCTTCGCGGCGGAGAAGCATGCCGAGAATGAGAATTGAGGAGCAGAGCTTTCAGAAAACGGTCTTGAATGAGGTGGATGCTCCGTTGCAGAGGCTGCTGCTGGAGCAGATGATGCGGCGGAGTCCAGTAGCATCTGCCGCCGAAGAGAGAGCCAACGGCGCCCACACCTCCTTTCCATCGTCCGTCCGACGCGCGCTTCGACGCGTGTTTTATAACAAGAGCCCGTCTCTGCTGCCGTTCGTCCGTCCGGCTTCTATTGTCTTCCTGCCTCTGTCTATACGCCTGGCTACCCCTGTCTATGCATGGCTATCTCTGTATTTGCCTCGCTGCCTCTGTCTTTGCCTGGCTACCTCTGTCTGCGTCTTCCTGCCTCTGTCTACGCCTGGCCACTTCTGTCTATGCCTCGCTGCCTCTGTTTCGACATCCCTGTTTATAATCAGTCTCTGTTTTATCCCACTTCTCGTCCAATAACTGTTGTCTCTCATCCACTAGGTCTGCTTGGGTTCACTTGTCCTCTCCTCTCTGTCTGCTTCTATCTCAGTGTGTCTGTCTGTGTGTCTGTCTGTGTATCTGTCTGTGTGTCTGTCTGTGTATCTGTCTGTGTGTCTGTTGTACTTATGTGCCTGTGTGGATGCCTGTCTGTTTGCCTTTGTAAAACTAATGTCTTTCTGTATGATCCTACCAATCGATTTGGTTGGTTCCACGCTTGTGCGTGGGCCCACCACTACTGACTCTTTTCAGCTTACTAGGCAGTTTTGCTAACTGATATATATATATATGATGTCAAATGTCACATGATCGAATAATATATATATCTATATATATATAACATATATATCATATAATATATATATATATAACATATATATCATATAATATATAT
>OY365815.1:29323361-29335861 GCA_959347315.1 Bimastos eiseni | reverse complement strand
ACTCGGCTAGTGGTCACTACGCTGGTTGTCACTCAGTTGACCATGTCGGACTCGGACAATCGTGTGATCATCAACGTCGGTGGGATCCGTCACGAGACGTACAAGGTGACCCTGAAGAAGATCCCAGCGACGCGGCTGTCACGCCTGACGGAGGCCCTCGCCAACTACGACCCCGTCCTCAACGAATACTACTTCGACCGCCACCCAGGGGTCTTCGCCCAGATCCTCAACTACTACCGCACTGGGAAGCTCCACTACCCGACGGACGTATGCGGTCCACTCTTCGAGGAGGAGCTGGAGTTCTGGGGTCTGGACTCCAACCAGGTGGAGCCCTGTTGCTGGATGACCTATACGACCCATCGCGGCACCCAGGAAACCCTCCAGATCCTCGATCGCCTCGACCTTGATACGGACAAGCCGACGGATGAGGAGATCATGAAGAAGTTCGGTCTGGAGGGAGGGTACCTCGATGGATCGCTCAACTGGTGGCAGACGGTCCAGCCGAGGATTTGGGCGCTCTTCGAGGAACCCTACTCGTCACAGGCGGCTAAGGTACATTGAATGCATCCATTATGGCCATCGGTGACCAGCCACTCACGTGCATGCGCAGAGAGACCCTGCGAGGGCATCGGCCATGGAGGATTAACATAGCGCCTTTTAGTCATAATATATATTCAGAAAAAGTCGTGCGATGACGATGATGCTGCTTGCTATAATCATACTTATGATGTGCATAGTGCTGAGAAACAAGTACAAAATCATGTCCTTGTGTTTGTGTGTGTTGTCGCTGTTATATGTCTGCCTGCACCTGTCTTCGTATACAATGTCTGCCTGTCTCTCTGTGTCTCTCTGTGTCTTTTCCTCTATCCGTCACTCTGTCTGTTCCTCTGTTCCTCTGTCTGTTCCTTGGTGCAGATGGTTTCCTCAACGTCCGTCTTCTTCATCCTCATCTCCATCTCGATGTTCTGCCTCAAGACGCACCCCACCCTTCGCGTTCCCTTCATCCGGAACGTCACCTCCGTCTCCGGACCCAACCGAGCGGTCCGCTGGAACCTCGAGCGGACGTCGACGGACCCCCATCCGGCCTTCTTCTACATCGAGAGCGCCTGCAACGCCTGGTTTTCCTTCGAGCTCATCGTCCGCTTCGTAGCCGCTCCCAACCGCCTGCACTTCGCCCGAACGCCCGTCAACATTATCGACATCGTGGCAACGATGTCCTTCTACCTCGACTTCCTACTGACGCAGCTCGACCAGGAGAATGAGGTTCTCGAGTTCTTCAGCATCATCCGCATCATGCGACTGTTCAAACTCACCCGCCACTCCCCCGGTCTCAAGATCCTCATTCACACGTTCAAGGCCTCTGCTCACGAGCTTACCCTACTCGTCTTCTTTCTCATACTCGGAATAGTCATCTTCGCCTCACTGATCTTCTACGCTGAGCGCATCCAGTACAACCCCACAAACGACTTCACCTCAATTCCCGTGGGGCTGTGGTGGGCCATTGTTACCATGACGACGGTGGGGTACGGTGACATGACCCCGAAGACGTACGTCGGTATGTTCGTGGGGTCGATCTGCGCCCTGACCGGGGTACTGACCATTGCCCTCCCCGTTCCCGTCATCGTCAGCAACTTTGCTCTGTTTTACTCGCACACGCAGGCCAGGGCGAAGCTGCCTAAGAAGCGACGGAGGGTGCTGCCGGCGGAGGCTGTACGGCCTAAGGGGGCGTCGCGCAAGAGGGAAGCAGCAGAAGAGATGGGGCCACTGCTTCTGCACGGGACCGGAAGTGCGGGCTCGAACAACTGTCGGAAGATCGTCTCTCCCGTGAAGCAGAATCACCATGTGGGAGAGGGAGGCGCTCTGCGGAGTGGACGAGAGGGGAGAGAGGGACAGTGGGACGCAGCGGAAAGGCAGGACACAGTGGCAGACGTAACAGGAGGAAAAGGAGGAGGAGGAGGAATGGGGAGTGTCAGAGGGGAGACGGAGAGATGATGGAACAGCAAGGCCTGCGCACAAAACCACACCTGAGAAGCTTGCCATATAAATAAACGTCATCTGCAAGCATTTATATAATTGTTAGCTAAGCAGTTATATTTTGCATGCAGATAAATAAACGAAGTGACATAAAATTTATAGACCTATAGATACTGATATAAGTATCCAAGACTGTAGACCAATGAGTATCTGACGAGTGAATACTCCTTTGTTTGACTGCAGACAAACATAATTGTTCTTTATTCTGAATTATTTTGACCATCGTTTGTTGAACTGTGTACTTTATAATCCTGCAGATCCTTGGAAACTAAATCCCTGCTGTGATTGTGAAGTAGGTTCGATCGTATTCCACAGGGATGATACCTACGCGTAGCGACCTGTTACGAATAGGGTTAGACCGATTGCACGACATCCAGAACTCGACCGAGTCAATAGCTACTTCAAACTATAATTACTCTTCAAATAAAACTCCTCAATCCATCCCCCCTTTCTCTGTGCACTCCTCAAGTCCTCTGTGTGATCCCTGTCCTCTCTTGGGTCCGTAATGGCTTCAACTCTCCCTCTGCCTTAAATCCTGGACCCATCCGTTGGTCCTGGCGCTCGCAGCATAAGCGGAGTAATATATTTCTCGTTCGCCTTTGGCTAATGACGGACGTCTTCGTCGGCATCGGAGGCGGCCGAAGCAGTGACGCACACCTCTGATTCGATTTACGTCGACTATATATGAACGCGTAATAGGCTTTCGGCGATTGACTGATTGGTCGGGCGTTGGGTTCACTGAATGATTGATTCCCATTCCTCTGGAGAGACCAACGCGGAAATGGCCGCCAACGACGTAGTTTATAACATAATATGTGTTGGTTCTCCTTCAATAGCCTACCAGTATTTAACGCTTGGGATAACGTATAAAATGTGAACAGCGAGTTGCGTTTAAGTTAGACAAACGATTCACGTAAAAAAGCAAATACTATAGTTGAGTAGAAATTGCTAATTTTCTCGTGCATCTATGACTTTTATAGCAGCATAAGCAGGCAACATTGAAACGCTTGTATCGGCGAAGCCTTTGACGTCATCAGGACGTCTTAGGCATGTCGTTTGAGAAATGAAGGCATTAACTTTGGCATCTCTTCATGCTGTTCCTCCTTCGAAATGTTCTACGGAAAGGCGCTACATAAGCATCTTGACAATTGCACACATGTAGGCCTATGCGTGCGGCGTGTGGACGTCTGCGCATGTCCGCCGCCATGTTAGTCTTTGGTTCGTCTTTATGTCATTTGGACAGATTGCTATTCGTCATTTCCGGCTCATGTGCGCTTTTGCCTTATAATTACATTCACCCTCGGCTGTTACGATCTTTTGGGATTTCAGAAATGTCCTTTTATGAAAATATTGGCTTTGGACCGACTGATCCCCGTCAAAGTCCGGAAGGCTAGCTCTTTACGGTGTCTGATTATTGTTTCGAGTCCTTAGAAAAGGGATGTCTGGTTTGACTAAAACTCATCAGGTTCTTTCAACGAGAAAATGATGTGGAAGCGTCGGATCGCAAATTATACCATTCTGTGCTATAAAACTTCCATAATTACTTATTTCGTATCTTTGAATGATGGGCATATATATTCTTTAGAAAGAGTCCAAATGTCTCCAGTAATATTCGCTCGGGCTAGACAACGTCCGTGATTTTTAGTGTTTTAAAAATATGAATGAAATATTATTATTTTACTCGCTTTTTAACTAGCAAAAGATTGCTTCTCAATGTAATATGATACTCTCCTTTATAATTAAAGTAAATAATATTACTGCTATTTTTTTGTCTTACTATTATTATTGTAATGATAATTACAAACATTTCAACACGCTTATGGTCGCATGGAATTTGAAGTGGAATTAATCAGTCGCCAAATGACAAGCTGTTAGTTGTCCAGATGTTCGTAAAGGGAGACCCAGAAATAGATAAATGAGTTACTTTGTCTCAGTCCCTATGTAGTTATATGATACAATCTGTTCGCCCTAACAGCGGGGTAAATATTCTTTCTGGGTCTCCCTTTGTCAACGTCTCCAGCGTAATAGCCTATAACAAGTTTATTTCGCATATGTAAAATTCGTGGCAATAATTAGACATTTTGTTTGTTTGAAAGTCCCTATACATGTATGAATGAACTCTCTCATGAGTGAGTTCCACTCAATAAGGTCCTGCGAGTGAGTTCCAGCCACACGGAAAAACCTATTTATCCATGGGGAATACGAAGATCGTTGACCAGGCGAGAGAATTGTGAGTCGTGAGTTTTGGCCTCTTGATAAAAACTCGAATTTCTGTGAGCAATTAAAACTCCGAGTATATTTAGGCGTTAGTGTTATCATCGGAAGAAGTTGAACGACTGGAACGTTCATCGTTCTTCAACGGTTCGTCGTATTATGTCCTAGCAAAGAGCATCTGCTGTCGAGTGTTCATCTGGAACTGAATTGCAACTCTGACGAACGACTTTCTTCGACCTTCAGATAGAAAGAACACTACACTCAGATATCATGTATGCAACGACGGGCAGACCCCCATGTACACCTCGCTCAATCAAAGGCATTGCAAATTTGAAGTACCCGTTAATCAATGACAACCTAATGATCCAACAGGCTTATCTTAAGGACCTGAATATCTCCATTCTGCTCTGGAGAGCCAAAGTATCCGGCGATCCAAAGGGCCACATCTATCCAGATCTCGTACGATTAAAAGTGCCTCCAGGTCCAAGTTTAGCTCAATCATATCGACGCTTTGATCAAAAACAACCGAACTGATCCAACGACGCTTTCGATATCGACGCATTGTAGATACTGTCAGGTGTATATATGTTTATATGTATATATATATATGTATATATATATATATATATGTATACATGGTGTCGGCGATTCGGCGTTCCGTTATGGACAACACTGTTTCAACGTTCTGTCTCCGTGTGTTCGTTCTGTTTTGTGAGACTACCGTATATATATATATATTATATATATATATATATACGGATGTTTCGCTGATGTTAAGTGTCATATTCTGTTATCCTTGCCGGGCTCATCTAAGCTGACACTGCATTCAGATATCATTCCTCTTTATCTACTGTTGGCCTATTCTACTTACTCTCCAATTAAACTTCATTTGTCATCTTAAATCCACTTTGTTTTCTCTGTCCATGGACGAATAGGTTAGCAATCATTCCGATATATATACCTGCATCGATGGGTGATGCCCTGGCAGAGGGTGGCACTGTTCAGTTCCTCTCCATCGCCGACCGTCTGTGGCATCGGTCGATTCTTTGTCTCCGGCAGAAACGCGGCCATAATTCCCGCTGCCAGCGACAGAGAACCGAAGATAATCGCCGGAAGAGGGCGCCACGAATAGCCCTTATGACGACCACAACAACAACAACGAAACCAATACAATTACTTAGCCCTTGCATGGTGGGTGTGGTCACAGGTTTGTCTCTTCTCGTCACATAGACAATCAGATATTGATGGAAACAGATGATTATATTCTATAATGTGATCTGGCCTAATCTTGTACGTCTAATGTTATATTTCAGTGTAATTTTATCCTAATGTCATAGGCCTAACTTATACTCAAATGAGTGAGACCGTGGTCAAATACCGCGTGATATGTAGGAATTCACTGATAAAATCCATGGAATTTAGACAAATAACAACTAAGAACGCGCTTTATTTAGTGCAAACTCTCACCAAAAGTCCATAACGAATATTCCTTATCGGGAACGGATGCCTTGCTCACTTAGGCGAAATCCATTTTCTAACTTCTGTACAACAATATGATGCGCATGATTTTAATTCACTCAGAAAGACCCACCGTTAAGACTTAGCGTTGTGTATTTATGACAAAAGTCCAAGACACTCGGATACTGAATGGTTTAGTTACCAGTTCAGCCGCTTGAGGAGCCACCACTCCACCAATCCTGGCGAACAGGGCACCAGCGCCGACTCCGGTACTGCGCATGACGGTCGGATATACTTCGGACGAGTAGAGATAGATCATGGCGTAAGAACACGTGATTGCCGCCTTGCCAACCATCGCCAGCGTCACAATTACCCACGTTAGCTCTATATAAATCAGAATCACAGAACGACGGAAATTAAACTCTACCACTGTTTGCACTCTGACATTGCCAGTCCCAAGCCTGGATAGAGAAGGAGGGCGACTGTCAAAGGCGGCGATCTCCTTTGACAGGTGCGGGGACACCCAGTGAGAGGGGTAGAAAATGTGGGGGGGAGGAACAAAGGTATAGCATGCCCCCTCTCTGTGAAAGGTGGGGGAACTTGTCCCCTTCGACCACCCACCCCCCCGGATCGCCGCCCTTGGCGACTGTAATGAGCTTTGTTATCTCACGGTGTCGTTAAACAGCAAGTAACCAACAGAAATTGAAATCGTCGGCCTACAAGTTGGTTGGTTGAGTCCAAGGTGCTACACTTTCCAATTCGAATTCGAAACAAACGCACTTTACGACGAATGTTTTTGGTAACTGGATATATAAGCATGTTCTGAATTGGCTGCAACTGAATATCGCCCCAAAACAAGTGACACGTCTCTGAATAGCTAGTCCCAAGAGAGGAGCTATATCAATTCTCAAATGCTATGCGATACATAAGGACTTTCCAGCCCTGTGTATATTGATACTTGATACAAACCCGGTGGGACAAAGAGTATGCTGATGAGAGCCAGTCCTGCGACCGTCATTGCAACTGAGAAGGGAACGGGTCGACCAAATCTCGTGAAGCTGACGAGAAAGACCAGATAAGCGGGAATCTCAACGAGACCAGAGAAGAAGAAGTTGAGGTAATCGTTGCCACCAAACGATGATGACGACAACGAAAGACCGTAGAAGACAAAGCTATTCACGAACCTATTCACAATACAATACAGTATGCAATACAGTATACAATACAGTATGCAATACAGTATGCAATACAGTATGCAATACAGTATACAACAACAGTATGCAATACAGTATAAGACAACAGTATACAATACAGTATGCAATACAGTATGCAATACAGTATGCAATACAGTATACAATACATTACACAATACAGTATACAATACAGTATGCAATACAGTATACAATACAGTATACAATACAGTATACAACAACAGTATACAATACAGTATGCAATACAGTATGCAATACAGTATGCAATACAGCATGCAATACAGTATGCAATACAGTATACAATACAGTATGCAATACAGTATGCAATACAGTATGCAATACAGTATACAATACAATATGCAATATAGTATACAATACAGTATACAATACAGTATGCAATACAGTATGCAATACAGTATACAACAACAGTATGCAATACAGTATGCAATACAGTATACAACAACAGTATACAATACAGTTCACAATTAGATCTGTTAACAGACAATGGAATACAGTGCAAGGTGATGATATACTATGCAATGCAATGCAATGCAATACGCAATGAGGCAATAAGCGATATGATATGATGTCGTGCAATAGAAGATGGGTTCTATTAAATAGAAGTTAATGTTATACAACAGAAGTTAATTCTAGACAATAAAAGTCGATGCAATACAGTAGACGTTGATTCTATTCAAAAGAATGACATAGAATTTAAAAAAATGCAATACATGTAATGCAGTTCATTAAAAAGCAAATAGATACGAAATAGTATTTTCAGAAGCAATTCTAAATATACGGTGCACCTACCGCGATTGAATGCTGCTGGAATTTCCTGGCTAATTTCAGGATAGAGCTGATTATAAATTCGTTTTAATAGACGCAACGAATCGTCCGATGTAATGTCATTTGACCATTATGCGTTTATTTTCTTACCGCCTCTATATGATACTCAACCATCAATTAATTAATTGTTCTGGTCGACTCACCAGCAGTACAAGAGAATACAAGTAGTTCGTCTAATGTATGGAGTGCGGAATAAGTCGATTGGACTGCCTTTGCTGCGCACAGCAGAACCATCTTCAAGCTGGAAATGGAAAGGCAACAGCCACCGAAGTAACATTCAATGGACATAGTATACATGATCTGTATTACTCTGTTTCGCCTGTAATTAGGTCTTAGCGAGTGTTAGCAACTATTGTGTGCAAAACGGCTCACAAAGACTTTGCAACCACTGGTAGATTAATACTATGAGATAATTAAACCGTCCTATTGGCCGATCGACAATGAAGAACAGATGTGTAGGTTTAAGTTGATTCGATAACTTTTGGCTCAGGTAACCTTTCATGCTGTAAATGATACAATGGCTTTAAGTAATCTCCACACTACTATGATGCAATAATTAAAAGCTATACCCAGGTCATCCGATAATTCACTAGAGCTGCGTCGTATCAGCGGGGTTGTCCAGAGGTTGTCCAGAGATACAGAATTGAAGTTCAAGTTCGTTTTGCAGGAGGAGGCAGAGAAGCTGCAGGGATATCTAAGAAGAGTAGGAGAAGAAGGCAGAGGACAGGAGTAAGAATAAACTTTGACAAATATCTGTCTGTTCTGATCGTGAATTCTAATTCTATAGACCTGCCTCTGGAATAATTGCACCCGATGCCTGTGATACCTGTGATAACTATGATATCTGTGATAACTATGATATCTGTGATAACTATGATATCTGTGATAACTATAATATCTGTGAAAACTATGATATTTGTGATAACTGTGATATCTGTGATGACTATGATATCTGTGATAACTATGATATCTGTGATAACTATGATACCCGTGATAACTATGATATCTGTTATAACTGTAATATCTGTGATAACTTAATATCTGTGATAACTTAATATCTGTGATAACTATGATATCTGGGATAACTATGATATCTGTGATAACTATGATATCTGTGATAACTATAATATCTGTGAAAACTATGATATTTGTGATAACTGTGATATCTGTGATGACTATGATATCTGTGATAACTATGATATCTGTGATAACTATGATACCCGTGATAACTATGATATCTGTTATAACTGTAATATCTGTGATAACTTAATATCTGTGATAACTATGATATCTGGGATAACTATGATATCTGTGATAACTGTGATATCTGTGATAACTATGATATCTGTGATAACTGTGATAACTATGATACCCGTGATAACTATGATATCTGTGATAACTATGATATCTGTGATAACTATGATACCCGTGATAACTATGATATCGGTGATAACTGCGATATCTATAATAGCTGTGATATATGTGATTATTGTGATACCTGTGATAACTATGATATCTGTGATAACTGTAATATCTGTGATAGCTGTGATACCTGTGATAACTAAGATATCTGTGATAACTGCGATACCTTTGATAACTGTGAACTCAGGCTTTCATCGCTCAGGTCTTTCATGGAGTCGTCATCCGCCGCCATCTTTCTCAGCACCGCGATGCACTCCCTGCGTCTGCCTCGAGCGAGCAACCAACGCGGCGTCTCCGGAACAACCCTGGAAATCAAGAAGCGCGCCAATCAAACACTGACCTACATCGAATCCAGCTATCTCCTAAATGTTGTCTCAGCCTTGCAACTCGCTAAAACGAGCAGTACGACAGATGGGCTCTTGCGTGACTGCGGTACAATTACATTCGACTCTTGCAAAATATAGGGCCTAACTCGTAATCATCCGTTCATAGCACGACTTAATTACAGCTACTGTGGCGTGTCAGTCTGTATCAATTTAATATACGAACAGAAAGGTCTTAAGTCAACTGTGAAATGTAGTGCTAAACTTTTAATACGACCATTCGCTTATGGCGACAACAACATCTTATACAAGTTTAGCCCTATGGTTAATCCGACCCTGCAGTAGCAACCAACGTCGCAGCTGTGCGACAATGAAACTATATACAAATATGTTTAAACCATCTTAGCACGGATTACATTGATACATTTTCAAATGCAATTTATATAGTCTTAACACAGGCAATAATCTTGGAGCCAGGCTATAACGTCAGTTACACCTGTTCAGTCATTGATGTCTCTTTTATAGATAATTCTATGTGGATGAAGCTGAACAGCTGAATTGTAAACACTAAGTCGTCCCTTTATGACTTGGGGTTGGATAGCTTTTATTTCTATTGCGCTTTAGCGTTCAGTACCGCAATATATAGTTCTATGGGATCGTTACACGCTGCTTACCAGTAGAGAAGGCATAGAAGGCAGAGCGGAATAGAAAAGGCGAGCTGGACGTGGAATCTTTCGCGAACGGTGTAGGCAATTCCAGCCATCGTCATGTAAGCCAGCGCCCAGAACAGTTGGATGAGGGTCCCGGCGAGTACCCTCCACGAAGGACCGACCATCTCCGTAACTGCACAACACCGTAACAGTCGAATGATTATGTGGCGCATTTGTTGGAGGTTCAGAGGAGGATTTAACAAATTGCCGCCCCGACGTCAAAATATTTATGCCGCCCATCCCAAAATTGAAGTTGCATATTGAAATCCAAAAGTTTCAAAAGACGCTACAGTAAGATGAGTAGACTAGCCTGCTTCAATTAAAAATGAAAAAATAATAATAAATAGGCCTATTAACTTATTGAGTGTATTAGTTTAAATTTTAACAACAGTATTACACAATGATTAAACACTCCATCATTAATTCTTACAAGAACAAGTTAAAGGCCTACAACTACAAGTCTAAAACACGCGCAATATGCATTTTGCACAAATTGAACTTGAAGGCCAGCTATCATTTACTTTTTACTTTTGTTTAAATCCAACCTTTGTCATCCCTTGAACTGTACCGCCTCTAAGGCTACCGGTAGCAAATACTGGCAAATATACGACGCTGAAAAGATAGTTCTGGTTCCGTCGTAATCACGGCTGAGCATGATAAGCCTTAAATTTATAAATTTATAAATCTATAAATACAAATAAATAAAATTAATGTATATTATATGCGATGTCTAATGTATCGCCATACTTAATTAATGTCTGGTTATGATGGTGGTAGTGGAGGTGATATTGGGTTGGTGATGACTACGACGACGATAATGATGACGATATTGATGATGACGACGACTGTAAGGAAGATTATATTGAATAGAACTTCCTCTTGTTTTACGCACATTAATTAGTAAACCCGTATTACAGAACATAATAACATTTATATGTTAACCGACATATTTTCAAACATTATAAAGAGCATACATATGACTATCCATATAATATCGACTGGATATCCATAAAAATTAGATGAATAGCCATATAAGTTTGCATGGATAAATTGGATATCCATGCAACATTATTATGAATATCTAGAATGATAGGATACCGTTGATCAATCAAAAATACCCGACAGGCTGATAGCCATATAAAATCACTATGAATACTCAGATAACATTATGTGAATATCCAGATAAGATATTAACCAATGACGAAGGCGGTCTGAAATTCTCCGGTGGTCTGGATGCCGAGAAGGAATCGAAGACAAAGGAAGGCGTAGATGCTTGGAACAAAGGATGAACTGAAGGAACATATGCACTGAATGACGATGGACGACATCAGCGCCACACGACGACCGAACCTAAAATCACGAACACCCCAGAGTTAGGTCAGGTCAGATGAGGTCAGGTCAGGCGAGGTCAAGTCAGATGGACGTCATCAGTTAGGTCAAGTCCCGACGAAATAATCTGATATCATGCATTTCCCAGAGTCTCAAAATTAAAGGCAAGAAGAATAGAAAAGTAACCTCAGGAGTTTGTCATTGGCATGAATTGTTTGAGACGTAACCTTTTCTTGACCTCGGCATATCAGGGCTGGTTGTCAGTCCTCGTCGTCACTGTCAGGTCGTCAACCAGGGCGGGTTGTCAGTCTTCGTCGTCACTGTCAGGACGTCACATCAACGGTGTGCGGTCAGTATACTCGTTACCGCTGGCGCAGATGGCGCGGAGATCTCTATAACAGATATCTCTATAATTATTCAGTCTGAATTTTATCTTTTAACGCTAAATGCTAGACTGATTTTGAGATTAAAAGCGCGTAGCATTATGGCAATTATTATAATTTAAGTGTATCAAGTTCTCTAGCTCCTATTCATCTTAATCTTGGCTGACTAAATAACCGATTAAGCGATGCAACTCGTGATAATTTATACTATAACCCGGCTGTTTAACAATCCCAATTGAAACACATCGATTGCAATTATTCGACAAAGCATAGCGCACTATATTACCCGAGCGAATACTAATCACAATTAAAACTAATCACTGTGCATTTATAACGACGTCATCTTCGTGTTAGAAACGACTGTCTTAATTAAATGTCAGCAAAGAAAGGAAGCGTCTAAGGTTCTTCTTAGTAGATAATAACACGAACGTTGATTAAAATCTAATGTTGAAAATTCTACTGCAAACGAAACAACTGATAAGATGTGGTGCGCTGGATACTACTGCTCGACGCGGACGTTTGGCCTACGTTGGTCCCTCCATTTGGAACCGTCGTCTTCCGCTAGAATTG
>OY365815.1:29315861-29318361 GCA_959347315.1 Bimastos eiseni | reverse complement strand
ATATAGATTCAAGACAATGAACAAGAGACTTTATTACTTGACTAACATATACATAATAAAACGAGGGTAATTAAGACTGTACACGATGAAGGCATAAAACTAAGAATCATAACTTTAAGCTAGACAAGTAACTCAACAAATTATAATTTTAGCAGATATTCTTTAAGTTTATTTTTGAACTGAGAGTTGGTGCTTAACTGGCGTAGATTTGATGGCAATTTATTTCACGCTTGGGTCCAGAGACACTTAAAGAAAACAAGCGGGTATTGGCTCGATAGTTGCATGCTATGTAGTTATCAGCGTTACGAAGGCTATAAGGACTAAATGAAGCACAGCAGATAACAAATTTGCAAAGTATGATGGCAATAAATTAATTAAATACTTGTACATAAATACACGTAATCTGTAATAGCCCTACACATTTATGGATCATATGTAATGACGATGACGACGACGACGATGATGAAAGTGATCATATTATGACTGACACAGTGACGATGATGATTATGACTGTTTTGTTGTTTTTATTATTGTCGCTGTTGTTGACTCTGTTTCTAGTCATGATGATAATGATTTTTACGGCGGTGATGATGATGATGATGACGACGACGATGACGATGATGATAAACATAGGCTAACTATTTTACCTATGTCGATTATCTAGCTATTTTTTAGTGATGAGAGAGAGAATCACGTGTACTGAATTAAACACGCATTACGCAGTCATTTAAACATGATTTTGGATATATGCATGCAGCTGGCTACAGGACTACGTCATGGCTAGTGACGTATATATATACATATAATTAGATATAGTTGTATATAATTATATATGTTGTTTAACAAACAATTATTGTTTATCAAATATAATGTTTAACAAACTCGCTAGATTCACAGGTCTACTTACTCCTTGGTCTGCTTTTGTCGTCCTTTCTCGTTAGCTTTTCCTCCGTCATTTGTTCCATTGCGGAAGAATAATCCTCAATTTCGAACTAATTAGGCCTAATTAATATTTCTTCGTCTTTCAATAGTTTAAGAAACCGATTTATTCTTTGTCTGCACCAGTCGCTTGGAACACGGTCCGATTTGCACCGTTCCTGTAGTAGCCTATAGCAAAGATCAATAGCGTCGCCCTCCTTATTTATCCAGGCTTGCGACTGGCCCTGTCAGAGTGCAATTGTTTGAAGCGCTGTGTAGGCCTAGATTTGTGCAGATGCTTTAAGTTAAAATAAATAACTCCTTTCAGCGGCTTACATAGTATACCAGGGCGTAAAGGCCTACAGGCAATATGCTAAATGGCTTCTTGCCTCGCCCACATATATAGCCCGGTATTTATATTGTTTTGATCGCAAATAATCTGATGCTCTGAGCTTAGCATTCGACTTTGAAATTAAACGACAACGCATTTAATTTTCGGCAGGCATATAATATATATATATATATATATATTATATATATATAGGCCTATGCAAAATTGTATCAGTATTGTATATATTAATATTAAATATATTAATGTTGTGTATTTGCACAAAATTATATAGAATCAATCAATATAAATATTTATTTGGCAATCAATAATTCATCGTTAACAATGTAAAACTTGTCATGAAATCGCATTAGGTCCTGTCACACGGAAGACTCAGAGGCAGTTTTATAGGGGCTGATAGTTCCGCGATTAAGGCCACCTAGTGTCATATGTATAAAATTACAAACGTAGGCCTATAGCCAATATGAGATCGACACAAGATAAAGCAAATGCGTGTTAAAGTTATACCTAACTGTCAAAGATATATAAGTGTATGCTGGCTAAGAGAGTAAAAGAGGCTGGGCCCTGTAATATAGAGTAAGAAGGAGAACCATCGAAATTTTTAGTTCCGCCACTAACTGTGTGTTTGCATATTTAAGACATTTTGCACGTTTAAGAGGCATTTTCTTCGCAAGTCGCCTAGCAGCCTAGACCAAATGTCTGCTGACTGATATAAGTTTATTTAACGACGCATCCATAACAACGATGATATGCGTCAAACAAGTACAAGTATACAAGGTACATATTTACGTTTATGATAAGTGTCTTAATTGTCTGTTCTAGTTTAATGTTTTTTAGGCAATGGTATGTAATATATTATAATATTGTGCAGTAATGTTCACACTAAGTGTGAATTTGCCTATTTACAGGTCAGCAGTCCTACATCTTCCGACCAGAAACTGCCAGCCACTTGTTTGACTGAGTGCGGTGCTTAGTTCGTACGGCCAGTTTTTCCGTGCGCACATCCGGATGAGTTCGTCCTGGAAGCCCAGCTGGGCCGTGCACTCCAGCAGGAAGTGGCGCACGGTTTCCTGGAGACGTCACCGCACTCGTCGCAGTTCCCGGTCGGGTGGCGGCCCCACAGCTTCAGCTTCAGCTGTGGGTTTAGGTGACAATGACCCAGCCGGTCCAAAATATCTGCATCAGACCATCCATATTTATATGCACACCTCCTACAGCCGAGTGTTTTCGTCT
>OY365815.1:28904703-29315661 GCA_959347315.1 Bimastos eiseni | reverse complement strand
TGAAACCTTACGATGCTTTTATAAACAGAGAATGAACTTAAAATATGAAACGCAGAAATGTCAGATGATGTCGGCTATATAAAACTTAATATAATTTTTTATGCAAGGATGGTAAGAGCGGGGAAGAGGTTGAGAGACGGACAGATACAGCCAGATAGGATACATATACAGACAGATGCAGTCGTCATGGTCATGCAGACATATACAGACAGATACAGAAGGATATAGGCCTACAGATCGACAGACAACAAAAGACAAACAGTCAAAGACAGACAGATATATGGAAGCTGAATTTACGAAATGGTTTATGCATAAAATTAAGATAAGTTGGATTGATGAAGGGAATTCTTGCTCCGAAATTAGTTATTTTACTGTGAAAATCGCGTAGGGCCGTAGGCCTATAGGCCTATATAGTGCGGGTCGGTTATGGTCAGGTCAATTGCGTCGTGTTGAGGGTTTGGGTCAGAGTTAGGATTAGTGTCGTCATTGTTTTCAGGATCGGAAACGTCTGCTTAATCAAAAAATATTTTCATCCATTCCGCTTCCAGCAGAATTCTGTTCATCCCTTCCAGGTTCATTTAAAGAGGAATCTTTCATAAATCCAGCTTCTACGTAATCAGAATTCATTTCATCTATCCAGTATTCCAGTCTCCATTTGAGCATTATTCTATTTATCAATCCTACTTACATTTATGCGATAATTCGATCCTCAATCCAGTGTCTACTTAAACAGGACAATTTTCATTGATCCAACTTCCATTTCAAAAGAGATCGTTAGGCCTGTAGTCTGTTGAGTTTATGAAGGCCACAACCGAGTTATTTCCAATCTCTGGTCTTGACAATGTCATCCACTTAACTGAATCATTTAAAAAATGCAATTCATTGCGCTGATTAAATCTATCTCACCTGCAAAGTTTTTTTGCAAAATAACGCACATTTGCTCAACATATGGTTATACAGCGCTACATAAGTACCTTATTTTGTTCATCGCTGTTTACTGAAAGAACTCGATAAAGTCCCATTGCATCAGACGTGCTTTGGTTTGCAAGCGTGGATATTGAGAGGCGTACCTAAAGTGGATGAATCTCACAAAAATTCCTTAGGTTTTGAACATGCCTACTGTCGGATTAAAACGAGACGTGCTGTTCAGCATTTTGGGCCGTTCCTATAGTAAGCTCTGTGGAAATTTTATTGTTTTATGTAGCGCCTCATGTTTCGTTTTGGTATGTTGTCATTTGAGTTACAGATTTTACACCGCGTATTGTAATAGACGGCCTCAATCAGCAAAATGGTACTCGTTTCTAGAATGGTGTGTTTTCTTACACAAAGTGTGCATTTGACCAGTGGGCAGTTAAGGCAACTGCCCACTCTTAAGTAATCGTAAACGTAAACTCGACAGCGCCCAAAGAAGCGGAGCCAACTTTTCCGCAGGCGACCAATCAAAACAAAATTTTTAGGCCGAGGGTCAAGATCCAGAGAGTCCGGCAGCCAGCCAGAAGGCTAAGGTGGATAGGATATGGGGTGAAAGCTAGATGGAGACAGGAGGAATAAGTGTGGAGTGCTGTCTGATTTTTTGGGAGATTAGCATAATCAGCAGAATTTTATTATAATACCTAAATGTTTGCCTGCCAGTTAAAGTTTTGTTTGAAAAAGAGCGTACAGTCGACAGTTCTGAGTCGTTTAAGTTTGGTATTTGATCATTCATGCAACCTTAAAAATTGAAGGAAATAGAAACTCGTATCCCTCCCTCCCTCCCTCCCTCCAATTATAGCTCAGTACGGCCCTGCCACCTGCGATTTGCATGTGATGCAGTTTTCATCAAGGTAATTTTTGATTTAGTTGTCGTTTGCAATAGCACGATAGCCAATCCTTGATTACCAACTTTCCTTCTCTAATATGGTGCTGACTGGTGACAGTTGATCAATTTCTGTCTTTTTAGCTGAAGATGAGTTCAACGATCTTTGCTTTGACTTTGGTTTGGAACTCGATGAAGTGGTTTGTCATGAATTTAGTTTTTTAAGATTTGATATGACCTTATCATTGCGCAAAATGGAACTGTTTGTTTACGTAAAATATGAATAAATGTTTCAGTTTAATGGGTACCTATTGTTTTGTTGAGACTCTGGAATATTCAGGATGAATACTGTACTATCATTAAGCTATACTAACCACATATATGAAAGTAAATGTTATTGATTTTGGTTCAGAAATTAGATCGATGGTGATGAATACTTGTAGTTGATCGGGTAAATTTGATAAAATTCTGTGAAAATAATTATTGTGACTGTGATATTTTAATGGTTATTTTGATTTGTAGACTTCAGAAAGAGAGATGATCAGTAAAGAACAGGGTACAGATAAGGCAGAAGGAGCCTCAGATGTCATTATCTTCAAGATTGATGTTCCTGCTAACAGGTTCTTTGATTTGCAAGTTTTCTTTTTAATACAACTGAATTTTTTGGAGTGAATATTAAGATTCGGTGAAACCTGTAAAAAAATATTTGTCCCTGGCTTTTATTTCTTTGGCTGAAGAATGCAATAAAAATGGTTGGTTATGGTTATTTGTTCTATTCCTTTTACCTATGTATGAGTAAAGTACTATTTTTGTGTTTCCTATCACCACAGTGCCACTGTTACTACAGTACCGTTATCTGCACTGCTAAAACAAATGACTGCACAAGTGCACATGTTATCTTTGGTTCAACTATTGTGCATATATAACATGCATTTGTGTGTGACATGATAATAAAATACGCAGTTGTCTCAGTACTTTTGCTACTTCATTATCTGAACGAGCTGCAACATTATGATAGACCTGCATTTTGAAAGAAACTCTGTTTATATGCAATTTTTATCCCCCGTACAGTGACATTAAATTCGAACTTGGCGCTTATATAAAAGTTTTGCATCGTTGCATTGTTTCGTTGATGACGAATTTGTACGTAACAATGCAGAACTTTACTTGGTAATGGTCGATGTCTGTCTGGTTATTTATTGTAGATATGATCTTCTCTGTGTTGAAGGACTTACAAGAGGTCTGCTGATCTTTCAGCAAAAGTAAGCAGCTGCTGCCATTTGTTTTTAATTCTTTCAGAAAATTTTAAATCTATTTTATGCTTAAATCTTCATTATTGCTCATTATTCTGTTGATATTAAAAAATTGGTTTCATTTATTTAGTAGCGTTTGTGTGTCATGTTTTCATGTCTGTTGCCTCTTGCAGTTTAGTATGGTTCCTAACTTGCGTGGTGCTGAGGCAATGGCATGCCAGTTTTATATTTTTCCTTTTCTTTTAGATTAATAAGAACTTCTAGTACATAACAGATATTTTGTTTATCTAACTCATAGGCCATTGAATGCTTTTGACATTTTTATTTAAGAGGCATCTTTGTTGCCATATAAATGATTATTATTCTTTGTCTATCTAGCATTATACCTGACTCTTTTAATTACTTAACACTTTAACGACGAGTATGTGAGTATGTATGTGAAAACCTATGCAGCTTGTCGTGTAAGGTTTCTGTTTGCATCCTGTCTTTCATTTTTAGGCAGATTAATTGATATAATCGTGTTGTTTATAACTGGTTCTGCTTTAAATTTTCTCTATAGGCTAGAAGCTCCGATCTACAGAATGATTCAGCCGACTGAAGACAGCATTCAGCAGTTGATCATTCGTCCATCTGTAAGTGTTTGCTGTGAAGAACGGCTTCACTCAGCTGCATTGATGTTCATTCAGGTTCATTCAGCTGCATTGATGTTCATTCGGTTGCTGGTCTTTCTGTTGGAAACAGCTTAAATTTAGAAAACTGAGGAATTACTACTGACATCAGCAATGATGGTTTTCTTTATGGCAGACTTATCTGGAATATGTTGCTTTAAGTTACGTTTACTTAAATTTATTCTTTTGTGAATTCTGAGTTTGGACTTTTTCAAGGGGAACTTCCTACGGATGATGTTATTTCTTGAAATGTCTACTTGTTGTATTTAAACTTCTTTAATCGGTCATTTATTGCTGTTTTTTTAGACATCCGCTGTTAGACCATTTGCTGTTGCTGCCATTCTACGAGACATCACCTTAACTCAGGTTTGACAAAAACTTCTCAGGCTATGGGAGCTTTTTTGTTTTTCATTTGATTAAAACTGAGTTAATGAGTTGGGCTTATTTATCAGTCTTATTAGTTATTTGGAAATACATGTTTTATATATTGGCAGAATTATGTTTTAATTTGTCATGATAACCCTTGTTGATGCCATTACCAGATATGGTATTTACAAAATTAGATGAATGTCATTGATTTGTTTACTGTTAAATATAGTTTGAAGCAGCTTTTGTGAAGTGGTTTTAAGTTTGAGAAAGATTTAATCTTTTATAGAGTGATTTGATGTCATATGCCGAGGCACTGTGGCTGTATCTCTGTATGTCTCTTTCTGTGTTTGTCTATAGGATCGCTATCTGAGCTTCATCGATTTACAAGATAAGTTGCATCAGAACATTGGAAGGTATGTCATGTCAATGCTGTTCTTCATGACCTCATTGTCATGCTGAATGCTGTGTAAGCTAGTACATTTGGGCACCATATTTGTACCTTTGGGCACAATGTTGGTACCTGTGAGCACCATGTGAAGTAACATTCCTTTGAAATGTCTTCATAAATGCTTAATTTGACCTTTATATAATTGTGCTGGTGTATTTGCAAGGGTTGTGGCTAAGATATGGCTGTGTTCATGTAAAGTGATGAAGTTCTACATCAGTAGAACTCAGAATCGAACATACATATTGAGCGTCGTTTCGTGGAAATTCATGCAGTTGCTTAGAGAAGTCATCTCTCTTATGGTGCTAATGAATGTTTCAAATGTGTTCAGCTTTATGGACTATCATATAGTTTTTCCCTATACAATTCATTTAAGGCTTTATGATTATTCCTGCATTGAGATAACTGGCACTTCATGAATATTCACGTACACTTAAGTATGAGGACATTTGTGGGGTGCCATTCAGGATTATTGTGGCTACAGATGTTACATAGAGTGCAGATGTTTGTGTGTAGGCAGAGGTCGATCGTTGCTATCGGAACACATGACCTTGATACAATCCAAGGACCGTTCGTTTATGAGGCTCTTCCTCCAAATGACATCCGCTTCAAACCTCTTAACCAGGCGAAGGAATATACCGCCGCTGAGATGATGCAGCTTTACTCTGTAATTAATTCAACTGCCTTGTTAATTTGTGCAAAAATGGCTTAGATATATGTTTTTTGGGTGGTCCAGCTGTTCCATTGTGCAACAAGTATACTAAACAGAGGTAGTGGTTCAAAACCTGCAGAGGTATTGGGCTATTGTAGTTTTTAAAGATTTTAAATGCTCATGTTGAAGGGGATTGTTCTTTCAAATGAAAGAATGTTTCTTGTGAGAAGTTCTATGCAAATGTTATTGGCAATGGACTTTCTCTAGTGCTGCGCATTCTCCCTAGGAACAATCTGCCAGCCTTCTATTGTATCCTCAAGTCATTTTTGTTTGACTGCAGCTGGCTGAGAACGCCTCTGAGTAGGTTTCTTGAAGGAGCGCTATATAAATTTAATGAATGAATGAATGAGGTGTTACTGCTTAGTGTTGGCTCCTTAGAGAAATGTTGTGCAGAACATTACATTGTAAGCGATCTGCAAGAATTATTTGTTCAACTAGTAAATTTTTCTTTTGAAATCAGGCACTTTAATGAAAACAAAAGCTTGTTGCAGTTTTGAAAACAAATTTGTGAAATGGTTTGTGGATCTTGCTGTTCTTGTTAGACTGATAGTCATTTGAGACATTACCTTCACATCATTCAGGACAAACCTGTTTATCCAGTCATTAAAGATAGCAATGGAATCGTTCTTTCCATGCCGCCAATCATCAATGGTAAGCCATCAGTTTTTGCAAGAAATATCTTTACAATGGCTTTTTACAGAGGTTCTGGTGTGAAATGCCAGTCATGGAGAGGCCTCTTACACCATGGTTTCGTCTTACTCCTTACTTGGCGACCTTGACAATACAGCTGATTTGCTATAGTTTTTCTATTATTTTTAAGTAACAAATTTATATATATGGGTTTGAATTTTTTAGTCTAAATATTTAATTAACTAACTGCCTTAATTAAAATTCTGGCTAATTACATGTCTCTTTCTAATCAGTTTCCATTGGTTCATAAGAATACGTTAGATTTCATTTTGATAGTACTTCTGCTATCCTGATGATCATGATCAGTAACATGTTACTAACTTTATTTAAGTAAACTTTTATTTTAGGCGATCACACGAAGCTGACACTGAACACAAAGAACGTGTTCATTGAATGCACGGCCACCGATCTGAACAAGGCCAAGATCGTTCTCGACACAATTGTCTGCATGTTCAGCCAGTATTGTCGTACACCCTACCGGTAACTGATACTTTGGAAGCCATGACCTTAGAGAATACCTTGTCATTGAGCTAAGGAAAGGAGGTTTTATAAATGTGTACTTTTACCCATTTGTTGCGAGTAGTAACGTGAAACTTGCTGACAAGAATTGTTAGATTTTTCACCAAACCGAATATACTGGTAGACTCCTTTTTTTATAAACTTATTGATACCTTATGAATACTTTAAGTTAATTATGGTTTCTTATGTGTCGTCTTTGTAGGGTTACTAATTGCATTTATGATTGAACTATTTAAGCTGTTTTTGTGTGTGATATGTTTGCTAGTTATGTCATTGTTAATTTCAGAGTGGAGGGCGTTAAAGTTGTTTCTCCGGATGGATCACACTTTGTTCATCCTGTAAGTTCGGAATTTGCTTTTGCATTGCATACTGTATTGTGTCTATAAATTTATATAGCTCCTCTAACAAGTGCACACCAATCAGAGGTGCTTCTAATGCGAATTCAACGAAATTCTTCGTTTATCTTTAAGCTTCACCTGTTGCTACTGGCTTGACATACAATTGGCTACATTGTGCAATACTTTATTCAGCTCAAGAAATTTTGTATGAATATTTCATCTTATCGTTTTTTTCATTTCATGTATGAATTTTTAATATGTTTATCAGTTCTGTTTAATGTATATTGCCTTAACATTGCAGGAATTGCCATATCGAAAAGAAGTTGTTGTGGTCGAACACATGAACAAAGGCATTGGAATCAAGTGAGGTTCTTGGTTATTTTGCTCATGGTGTAGAAGAGGTGGTAATACTGTGGGGATGGTTGAAAGGCCTGTGATATTATCATTGTGACGGTAATACAAGCGCGGTAACGGTTTTAACTATGTCCAATGTTGCAATGACATATCCGTTAAGCTAGATAGCAGAATGGTTTAGTGTAAATGAGCTTTTTTATCTTGTTATTTTGCTTCTTTGGAATGGAGGTGGGAATACATCTAATTGAGGTGGGGATTGGGACAGACCCTCTAAAATGGGGTGGGGATGGTGAAATTTTTTGTCCCAGTGTCACTCTCTAGTGTATACATACTAAAATGGTGTTACTGCAACACATGCTAAAGTACCCGTCCCTTCTCCCAAATTACTATATGATCTGGAAGCTAGGGTATTGATTATACCTCATGAGGCAGGTGGTCACTGTGTATATAAATATCAAGGCTGCTTAGTGTGCACTGTTTTGCTGACTGTTGTAACTTATTCGTTGAAATGACATTTAAAATCATGTCGGCTAGTGCAGAGAGCGCCTCTGAGTAGATTTCTTGTAGAGGCGCTATATCTAGTTTGATTGATTGATTGATTGGTTGCTGGTTGTAGGGAGAGTGCGAGCACCTTGGCACAGCTACTGACCAAGATGTGCTTACCATCTATCGTGATCAATGATGGTCTTAGCATTGAAGTCGATGTTCCTCCAACCAGACACGGTTTGTGCCAGTTGCTTTTTCTTTTAACACGACTTCACTCAACTCCTTAGTTTTTCATATGACATCTGTTAATTAACAATCGACTGAGAGAGACGCACCTAACACTAAATTTTAATGAATCCCTACTCGATGGGAGTCAATGATTTGTTGTACAGGGATTCAAATCCAAAACGACTGATGTGAAGGATGAGTTCATTCCCACATATCCCGCATCGCTGATGAATAAATGCGTTTCTGTTTTTGCAGACATCTTGCACGCATGTGACATAATTGAAGATGCTGCTATCGCATACGGATATAACAACGTCCACCGAACCATTTCGGACACCAACTGCATTGCAGAACAGGTAACGATTGCCAGCACAGGTACATGTAATTAATATGATGGCAGTAGGCTCAGATGGTTTCATCTGTATTCAGGAATAATATCAGGGAATATGCATAATATGTGATATTGATAGGGGATTGGTCAAATGGTTGTTTAATGAGACCTCTGCAATCTGGTAATTAAAATGTGTACAGTATGTTAATAGTATATACTGTGTACAACTATGCTGTGTAATATTATATTCAGAGCGACAAGCAAGAAGGTGGTAGACAAGTTTTTGGTAATAGAGACAGAGGGAGATGGCGTATCAGAAGGGATATTTTCTCTAGCTAGTGCACTGTTGCTCTGCTAAAGTGCATTTATCCTGTTCTTGGCATAATCTCAAGATATGAAAGGGAGTTTATGCCACTGTTGTGCACATTTAACTATGAAATAGTTATGATAACAGTAATTGTAAGAACTATTATGGTAATAGTTATAAATTAGTTTATGAAATACCCTACCCCAGAATAATAATGATGAGAACAATTACAATAATAGTAATGAATTATTTTATAAAATTACTTTACCCAGAGTAGTAAACTGTTTATTGTTGATTGTACTTTTTTCTATTTTTATTGCTTTAGTTCCCGATAAACAAGTTGACCGATTTGCTTCGGGAGAGCATAGCAGCAGCTGGCTTCACGGAATGTCTAACTTTCGCTCTGGTGAGGACCTTCAGCTCCAGAAGAAGCTGCTCTCTCTTCTTATTATTTATTTGACTTGTTTCAGATCTACTGTTGATTAGACTTATTATAGGAAGAGCTCAATACTGTTTGCCTTGGCAATTCTTCTGATGGGAAATGTAATGCATTGTTCATTGTTTGATTTATTGACTTGCATGTGTTAATTGATGATTAAATCTGTCCATTTCTGTTGTAAATGGCATTGGTACTGTTGTATAACTGTGCATTTGTTACTAGTTGAGTTATCAGTCTCAGGAACTATATTGTTTTACTATTACATGTGTTGGTGAATTTTAACAGACTCTTTATTTGGGGAACTTCTTGTTTCTACACATTATGGTGACTTGTTGTTCTAGTCTGAAGTGGCATTTATGTAGCGCCATAGAAAACAACTGCTAGTCATTCATTATGTGTGATGATCTCTTTAAGTGTTCGAGAGATGACGTCGCCGAGAAGCTGGGTAGAAATATCAGCGATGTGCCGGCTGTACACATTGCAAACCCAAAGACGTTGGAATTTCAGGTCAGATTATCATCATCATTTCAATGTCTCAAGCTAAGTGATGAATTGTATGCATCAGAAGAATTTTCTACTGTTGATACTAAATGCTGCAGACCTGATTCAAAGAATCAGGTAATTTAATTGGCTATGTTACTACATTCTCCAAAGTCTCTAACAATTTTAGTTTATGGAGGGATGACGATAAATAAATGATTACCATCACTTACCTTACTTTACCCTATTATGTATAAATAATATAATAGAAGTTTGTTTATCTGCATTTTTAATGCTTGTCATGGGAACACATTCATCATATAATAGAGGGAAGGGCTTGTGAGGGCTGGTCTTAAGTTGAAATACATTTCAAAATTCTTTTTTACCCATTTTTAGGACAGGCAAACGTTTAGTTTATGATATTTGAACATTCGTTTATCCTGACTTGATATTAAGTATGTTGTCAATATATATATATTTATATATATATATATACATTATAAGCTTCTCAACAGTTTATTAACATCTTAGAGGAGCTCGTGCGTACTGTCGTATGGAATGATGGTAACTGAGTGTGGTATGGCTAAATTAGACCACGATTCGATTTAAATTGGTTAAAAGCAGTTGAAATGATAATGCATTCTACTGCATGTTCATCTCTTGGTTGCCTCTCTGATGTTAAGCAACCAGCAACTAAGGGACAGGTGGTTGAGATGTCTGTCTTATTCTGCCAACAGGTGGCCAGAACGACACTGTTGCCTGGAATCCTCAAGACCCTGGCCTGTAACAAGAAGATGCCTCTGCCACTGAAGCTGTTCGAGATTTCAGATGTCGTCCTTTTGGACAAAACCAAAGGTAACAAATAATTAATTCAATCAGGTTCACTTTACATTCAAAAACCTATTGAAATCTCTTCCAAATAAGTTGATGGAATATTATAGTGCTTGAATATTCAGAAATCCTACCACTTTTAGCTGACCATAAGTTGCTTGCCTGCTGGTGCAAATGTTTGATTTTAATTTTACATAACCACTGCATTATTCAGTGCCAGATATTAACAATGCAATGGTTTAACCATTTAATAGTTTATCTTTGGTTCTCTTTTTTCTGTAGATGTTGGTGCGCGCAACAGACGACATGCGTGTGCCGTGTACTACAACAAGGTTGCTGGATTCGAGGTTGTGCACGGACTGTTTGATAGGATGATGCAACTGCTGGAAGTTTCGATGAACGACTATAAATTCATTCCTGTCGATGGTAAGAATTGTGTGATGTGTAGTCACCATGCTCCTTTGTAGTTATTTCTTTAACCTCTGGTATTCATAAGTTCATGGTTGCACAATTAGGAACAGCGTTTTTTCATGAGTGGCTAAGCTTCGTTGGTGTTGTGCTTGGTGGCAAAAGTGTGGAAAGCAATTCCAGTGGATGGCCATAGATATTTGGTTATAGAGTTACTTGATTTCCATGTTATCTTGTGTTATTATTGTTAGGATTAAAATCCAATGAAGACAGAACTGGAGGTGGGATAGTGATAAAAATGCAGAAAAGGAGACGGCATTATGCCAAAGGTTGTCTGTATGTATCTGGTTATTTATATAGCAAGAACCTCTCGAAGGCGCTAAAAAAGGTTGATTTGCATATCCAAATTTCAAGCAGTTGTTTCAGTACAACCTTTAATACCAATTGTTGCCAGATTGTAGACCGTCTATACCTTGCGTAATCTTAATATCTTGGACTGGAACAGGGTATTATCGAATTGCCCCACCCCGTAGTACAGCTAGTCCTAAATGATCTAAGGGATTGGGAGAGTAATGCCAAATGTGGTCCAGTGTACATCTTTTTTTAAGATGTCCTTTGTGGATAATACACTTTGGTGTTTCTAGGACTGGATCAATTTATGGGTTACATTGCATTCTGATTTCCGATTGTTTTCAGATCCCACTTTCTTTCGAGGTCAGTGTGCCGAGATCATTGTTCGCGGACAGAGCATCGGAAAACTCGGAGTCCTCCATCCGGAGGTTGTCACAAAGTTTGAGCTGAACATGCCATGCTCTGCCTTCGAAATTAACATTGAACCATTTCTATAGGTCGATTATTCATCTTTTGCGATGTCCCGGTATCATAGGATCGTCTTTGCTTATGTAGCAGCTCTCACGTTTTTTGTCATGAATTACATTTGTAAACAGTGTAAGAAAACATTTGTCACGTTATCTACTGAAATTTGTGATTCCACCGAAAGTGGTGTCGTGTCAGTGCATCTTCATCTTTTCTGTTCTTACAAATTTAATTGCTATTGAAATTATTTCTTTTGCTTAAGAAAGTTGATGCAGGTTTTAGGAACTTTTACTGGATTTTGATGAGCATTATTATGGTGGAAATTTTCTTTTGCTTCAAGAAACAATCTGGTTTCGCTGCAGCTGTACTTTGGAGTTTTCTAAAGTTAATAAATAAAAAATTCTTTTTGAGAGGCAACCTGGAGATTACCTCATTGTGACAGTCTAGGGTATGAAGTGTTGCACTTAGCAGCATACGAGGGTGGGTGGCCAGTACTCTGCCTCACCTTCTGATCATCCCAGTGTGCAGTCGATGCACTCGTTATAGCTAGGATGCACAGGTGGAGAGGCCTCCCCATCAACTGTTAAACAGTGATAAAACGGTTTGTTTTGAACGGTTTGTTTTGGAGTTGCTAGTAAGCTGTGCACCAGCTAATATATCTGCTATTACTACCCATGTCCCCAACATGACTAAACCAGTCAATGAACTTCGTAGACCAGTATGTTTAAAAGTGGTCTTGCTTAATCAGGTACATTTACGAAGGTACATTTACGAATCCAGAACAGTTGTAATAAAACAAATAGATTTGTAATATCAAATTAGCTTCCTTAATTAGAAATCCTATTACATTAATGACAAACAACAACGAAACTTAAAGTCAAGTCTACCAGCACCTAATGATTGATTTGGTTGATCTGCTGCAGTTGACATCTATTGATGATTACACAGATGGCAAATCACTTTACGGCTCCAACAGCAAGCAATGATGAAAGTGCACTGGTGACATTTATGTAAACTGGTAGTGTCCTAGGCAACATTGAAGAAGTCTTGTCAAACTGGAAAGCAGGGTCATCGACTCATTGCTAGATGCTACACACACGCACGCACGTATCGCATCAAATATTTAATTCTTCGGATAAAGAACCTCAACTTACTCTTAGATGTAGAATGCTCTGCATGAGAGCCAAAAGTCAGAATGATTATATTCATACTTATAACATGATCCAATTTACTGCTCAGTTCAAAATAAATTACTTAATAAAACATGATCCAAACCTGATCTAAGGTTCTACGCTTCAATACGTTTCTCAACTGAATTAATAAAACAATTTTAACATGCATCATTATTAATCATAATACTTTGAAAAAGAATATGCAGCAACTACAGTACTTGTATCCTGGACTAAAAGTCGAAAGAGTTTCTCCATGGCACAAATCACTTAACCTTCCAGAATGGCTTGGCTAATAATGGGCAAATACTCCACAATATGCAACACAGTTTCCAAGGCAATAAATAGACTTAGTGCATGGATTAACATAGAACCCAGTCACAGTGGAAAACTTTTATCATCTCTAGTTCTCCATTAGCAGTTGCAGGATCAGAGGCAGTTACCAGTTGTACTATTGAAAGTATAAGTTTACAGAACTCGTGGTTTTAAGCAGGTCGCAGAAACATTGGATGACACTGAGAAACATTTATCATATAACATAGGATAAAATCACAGTACAACTTTGGCACAGAACCTGATGTTATATTGTGTGGATTTAACTAACAAGGTGGCATTACTATCTAAAGGCAAATATCGACATGGTTGTGCTCGTGAATAAACTGGTGCCCTGTGCTCATCTTTCTCATGGTGCATTACAAATTCGGAAATTACACTTAGGCGCAGTGTGACGATGCAATCCGAGTGAATCTTGGTAGCAGAGCCAGAGTAGTTTGCACGTTGCCTGCTGGACCACCTTGCAAACACAAATCCACGGTAGCCTCTATTCAATCACCAATTCAACAATCGGAATTGGTTAGGATAATCAAACTACAACACTGCCATTTGAGCCTGTCAATGTATGTATGAATTTGAATGTTTTATGCCTTTCAAGAACCTGTCCAAGATGCGTAGAAGTCCACAGAAGATGGTTCAGTCCACTCTATAAGTACGGATGAGTTGTGGGGTTTTCCAGAACCATGACCCCCTGTGCCTGACGTTCCATTGAGATGAAACATCGCCAGCCAGTATTATAGTTCATCGTGTTTAGGACCGGTGAACTCTTCGTGGGATATGAAGCCATCTTTGTCCTTATCTTCGTGAAGAAAGATGTCGGCGATCATCGCGTTGTGGGACTCGTCGTCCGTCTTATCGAGGGCTTGGTCCTCTTCCTGCTTCCGTATATACCCAGACACCTGAAGAGAAGCAAAGCAAATTGCATTCATGTATAACAATCTCGATCTATGGTCGTCAAAGTTAAGTCTTTGTTTCCATTTTATTCAAATTCAGGTCGACACCTCAAGAAACAAGTACATGAATATATGAATAAATTATGCATACATAATTTTATTATATATTCATGTAAATATTATGGTAAATATATGGTATAATATATTTGCATTGATTATATATATATATATATATATATATATATATGGCATATATGTGTTCATACAAGTATACATGTGCATTATATGTGTATAGTCCCAATTTAATTGCTATTTTGTATAATTTACAGACATTAAATGAGATGCAGGTCATAAATGCCATATGTTGTCACATCTGTGGGAGACCATCACCATCAATCACAGATAACTTCTGTCACTGAGTCAATAAAACTGTCCAATTAGACAAGATCTATTGCACAGCATATAAATCAACATCTGCTAACAACCAAAGTTTCAGACGGAAGAACCAGTCTGAATGGAGCCCTTAACATTCTACTATCCAAAGTGATGACTAGAAATGTCTCCTGAAATTGCTGAAAGTTTAGTTTTAAAGTAACCTATATTCTGGAGAACTGCATTGTCAAAAATTCATATCTTATGGACTACAAGGAAATAGGGACATCAGAAGGATAGAGGCTTTTATATGTAAACCTGGAGAAGAATGGACGGAACATTAAATAAATGAAGAAGTGATGGGAAGGAGTGGAGAAGGAAAAGCTCTGATTCACCAACATGAAAACTAACCAATATGTAATCTAGCCGACACAAAATCCAACTAATACCTTACCTACCCAACAGGAAATCTAACTTATGTTACCACCATCTGACCTAACCAATGTGCATTCTAACTAACATCCTATCCTACCAATATGAAATCTGACCAAAATGTGAAATTAAACAAGCATACCATCTCACCAACAGTTGACCTGATCAATCAAAAATCCAACCAATTCCTTATCAAACTATGATCTGACCTGACTAACATAGACTGCTAAGATAGCAACTCCTTAAAACCTGATACATACCTCGTCTTGGGAGAGAAGGTTATCATCGTCCAGATCGATATCTTTGAAAACGTTCTGCGGCTTCTGGCCTTCTTGTATCTCGACCAACTCGACATCAAACACTAGCGTTGCTCCACCTGGGATCTTATCACCTGACCATTAAATAAACATAAACGTTTCACTAATCAACGACAAGTGTCTTTAGTCACACAGTGTAACAATTCTCTATCCTTCCATGCATGCCTAGTAAATTGTAACTAGTAAGAGTTCGACATAAATAAATAAGGGCGCTATATAAATCTTCTATTACTTTACATAGTAACTACTCACTGCATTTTACATGGTGTACGAAATGACTAAGCACTAATAGATTCAAGTCACGTGAATATAAACAGGCTTGCATGCATTAAATAACCTCTACAGCAGGAATAGACCAACTAAACTACAGCACACTCTCATGCATGAAGAATCTTTGTAAATTATTATTATTATTCTTATTGACACTATTATTATTATTATTATATTGCATCAATTATTATGAACAGAGTCAATCTGAATCAGGAAGAAAATGTAAGAATTGCTCAAGGTTCCTACATGAAACTCATCTCACAAGAACTCATAGTGTCACCAAATTATTACACGCTCAAACTAATTAGCTTCAAAACACTCCTAGGTCAATATTTCGTCCATTCTGTAGATTTCCTCGTCCATTCTGTAGAATTCCTCGTCCATTCTGTGGAATTCCTCGGTCGCTCTATATAGCAAAATGTCAAGAAACAATTTCATGTTCTTTGTTCTTACATTATTCACGAGTTAAAGCCAGAATATTTCACCCATTCTAACCGCACCACATGGACCAAGACCCAACCATACATTGAAGCTCTTCCTATACCAAATAGTAAGCCAATGGATACGTTTATGCACAGACAGACAAGGAAAATCAACTGTGATATAAGAAGGTCCTGAGCCCACCTGCGCCTCGATCTCCATATCCCAAGTGTGATGGAATTGTGAGCTTTCGTTTCTCACCAACGCACATATCGATCAGACCTTGATCCCAGCCTTTGATCACTTGCCCAGCACCGAGTTGAAACGTGAAAGGATCGCCACGATCTCGACTAACAACAGAGAAAAAACACAACAAAACGTCACCGATAACCACCAGTTTTCATTATGCAAGGAATGCAGGTATAATCAGGTTTCACCGTAAATATTCTGTGCCTGTTTTGTTTCAAACCTATCCTGTAATTAGATATCCTCTGTATAGGTCAGACATGCTAACAAACAAATGAATTGAACACACAAACCCACTTTCGTCCTAAGTTCTTGACCTGCAAACACAAGATTATGTTCCATAAAAGCACTGTATTAATTCTGCCAAGCAGTAGATACATCTAATGTACGAGTGTCAACAACTGACCTGGAATCGAATTTCGTTCCATCAAGCAGGCGGCCAGTATAGTGCATCTTAAGAACTTTTCCTTTTTGGGTGGTGATATCGCATCGCTCCGGCTTCTCCACTATTTCAACCTGTAGTTTCTCTGCAGTCTGTTCTTCGTCTCCACCGACTACCGTGAACACTATGCAAACCACGAGAACACTCAAAAGTGTCTCGAACAAGAATCCTAGTGAGGTCTGTGCCATGTGTATCTTCATTTCGCAACGCTATTAATTTATTTATGTTGCAATCGTACAACACACGTTACCGTGTTAACGTGTTTATTATAAATACTTTGATTTCACAAAAATTCCTGGGCTTGGCGCATAGGGAAACTAACAGCAACTACTCCGACACAATTAAATCGCTCAATTCCTACCAACTTAATTATCATTCCACTACAACTGACGGACCGCTAACAAGACTTTTAACGAGATGCTGCCGCTGCCACACAGAATACATATGATACAGATGCCCTACCAAAATTACGTCATTGGTCATTCTACTATCATCCAGGATTGGCGAGTTGAAACTTTTATAAATATATGAAGAAAGTTAGTAAATTTTGCCTTACTTTTGTAATTTCAGACGTGAATTGAGTTAATTCAGTAATCAGAGTTTAATTTAAATACAATTTAAAATTTCTACGCATTTGAATTGCTTTTATATAGGGCAACTTCTTCTGGCAATCACATGGCGGTACACTGTTAAAAATTTGAACAACGCTGGATCTTTCTCGAAACACAATCTGTGTTTTTTCAGTTCATTCGGCCACGTCACAACACCGGTGCGCCACGGAGGGTGAGGGATTAAACTTAGAAAGGCTATCAAATTGGACGGATACTAAAACTTCTCTAGCATTCCCAAACAACTTTCAAGCTTGAGTACATGTGTATGTATGCACCATAGAATCTGATATGAATCCATGATAAGTGGCATGCACGTATGTACTATATATAATACATATACGCACACATCAATGTATGTAGGCTACCATGTATATGGCGACTCGGGCGGTGACAGAGAAAATTCCAGGTCCCAACTCCCAAGGCAGACCAGTCCTAGGCCTCTATACAGTCTTTAAAAAACAATTTGTCTTGAATTTTGCTGCAACATCATTATTAGGCTATTCACTAGCTCTCGTAGGCATGACCTACTCTGATTTTGATCTAGCGCTGGTATCTGAAGTCCTGAAGGAATTAAAATGCTAGGCTAATACTGAATTGAAGACTGTAAATAGCAATGGCGAATAAGCTGGTCTCCTTGACGTTGTTTTTGTGGGCGCTGGGTTGTTCTCGCAGATTTATATTGCGTTTCATTACATTGCGTCAAGTCATGGATTTCCAGCGGGTAATGTAATGTAAATCTTCTAAAATCTCTCAGCTCCCTCTTAAAATCTTTGGTCTGCGCATAACAGGTCCTTGATTGTGGTTCTTGATCTTGTATCAAGGTCACATTTGTAGGAAGTGACGTCATTATCTGTTTGCAATTGTTATTCTGTAACAAGATGGAAGAGTACGCACGTGAACCATGGTACGGAGCTAACTATTTAACAGTTATTTGCGTACTATTTCACTCAGTTTTCGTTCAACTTTGAGCATAGTGGCGAATCGGTGATGTTATCATTTCATAGCATTTCAGTTGCTGTTTGTATGGGACTGAAACTTGAAGGCTAGCGCGGGTTGAGGGTCACAGTGATTATCAATTGATCGGCTGTGACGAGAACTTTAAAATCTGTGGTTTTTAGGCAAACATTTGCAGCTGATAATACTTTTCGATTGTTTAACCAGATTGTGTATTGATACCACTTTGTTACTCCAATCCAAATAATTGTGACGCAATAGTATGCACTGTACCATACATCTCCGTCACGCAAGAGCTGTCCAATCGCCGGCACAATTTCTCATCCGCACGAGCCAGGCAGGTTATTCAGTTTGTCCCTAGGTTCTAATCCGGGTTTGGACCGGAGGGAACAGCTATTTGCTAGGATATAAATGGACACCACCCACCTTATCCGTCTGACTGCCAGTCTGCCTGAGTCTGTATCTTGACCTCTGCGTATCGATTTTGTTTTGGTTGAGTGCCTATAAATGAGCTGGTTCCCATGACTTCATCGTTGTGGTCCAGTAAAATTGTTGAGTTTGCAGTTACAAATTCTACCCTACAATGTTAGATAGTGCAGCAATATGCTCGGCGAGAGCCTTGCATTCATACATATTGGAGGTAATTTAAAAAAAATGGTCACTCAGTTTGTACCCTATTTTAGGGATATTGGCTGCCTCAGTATGCACGAGAAAGTAGAATATTGCAAATCTACACTATTTGAAAGACTGTCATAAATAAGCTTGTTTATAAGCAGCAATGGAGAATTCATATTTTATAGAGTCATGCAAAGTGTCTGTAAATTATAAATGCATGCAGTGTTTCAAATTCCCCTAAATGGGTTCATGTGTTGATTTGAGACGTTTTTGTGATGCATTCAGGAATGTTTGAGAAAATGTTCAAGCTAGATGCGTTGTTTGGCTTTAGTTTTTATTGTTTTATTGACACCGTTATGAAAATGCTGTTTTTTTTAGTCCATGGCGTATTGTGGACGACTGTGGCGGTGCCTTTGCCATGGGAGCAATTGGAGGATCTGTATTTCATTCGATCAAAGGTTTTCGACACGCGCCAAGCGTAAGTTAACGATTTGTTAAAGTTTTAGAATTGACCTAATTTGTATAACTATTTCTTTACTATATGTCCACATTGTCTAGTGTACAATAGCTGAGGAATCAGTGTTGTGTGGTCTCGAGGCAGTGTCTCGGTCTCGAGGCAGTTTTTCAGTGTCTCGGTCTCGAGGTAGTGTCTCGAATTTTTAGAAACTGTCTTGAAGTGAAAGTCTTGTTCTGTCTTGAACAAGCGGTCTTGATAAGTTTCGCGTTAGCCGTCTTATAATTTTGCGCTAGAAACTGAAACCGGAATTTAAGAGAAACAGTAATTCTGGTTAACGCGCGAGTCGCATGACACTGAAATCAATTCAATTGTCTTAAAGTGGAAAAATGTCTGAGAGAGAACCTGAAATTGTGAAGTCTGCGTTTACGCAATTTGAAGTTAGGCCTATTTACAAACAATAGCTATTGGCTATTGGTTTGTCATTGACCACCATAACCGAAACGATCGGAACAACTTCGAGTTTCTCAGAGTGAGTAAGGATATGCGCAAATTTATAATTTCGTTTGGCATTTGGTATCGAATTTGCTTGTTTAAAATCGTCTAGAAGATTTTGGACGTGCTTTCTTTATACTATTCAGAAGATAGGCCGAAGAAGAAATATAGAAAAAAATAAAACTCGGCAATATAAAAATTGTTCTTGGGAATTGGTACAATATACATTATGATTAAGTTTCAAATTGAAATTACAAGTGAACCTTATTCCCGAAAACTGATACATTAGTATTTTACTGCCTTTTATATAGGATCACTTGTCTTTTACTGTCTCGAACTGTCTTGAACCTAGTGTCTCGGTACCTCACTGTCTTGGTCTCGGCATCTCACTGTCTCGGTCTCGTCTTGGTCTTGAAGTTTAAAGTCTTGCATACAACACTGTAAGGAATCCTGTGCATTTTGTAAGGGGAATTCCCTCAATGGTCGAAACTTGTGTGTCTAGTGAAATCGATTGTACAATGAGTGGTTATGATATGCTTTTAAGTTGTTTTTGTAACTTTGGCTGAAAGATTGTAAAATTACAATGTCTGGCCAAAGGGGCATGCAACATGAAACAATCCACCTTGGCACTTTAATAATGAGGAGGCACAAGCAGCTGGCAGGTGCTGGGAAAATAATAACAGCTACTGGGAACAATGTGGCTCAATCTCCATCATTTGCTTCAATATATCCCTCTCTTTGCAGCACAGCTCCTTTTCTTCGCTCAAAGATTATATGTGGTCATCTCTCTCTGATCCTCTTTTGCTTATCTCAAAACCAGCTTTTTTTCACAGGGCCCTGTGCGCTTCTGAGCGGTTCACTCTTTTAGTAGCCCTTTACAAATGTTTGAATTCTATACAATTGCAGGTTGTCATTAGATTGTTTGAATGGTGGTGTTAATTTGAAGCTGAACCAGAGCTCCATGATAGTTTTTTAATGAAATCTTTTCTGATCTCAGTTAATTAAGCTGTAAATGTAAATAGAAGTTATGAATGGAGTGTTTTATCTGCTTACCTCTTTGACTGTTGTTGATATTTACATCTTGATTTCTATGTCACAGGGTAATTACAGAAGACTGATGGGGAGCATGTTAGCAGTTAAAGCCCGGGCTCCAATAACAGGAGGTATGAGACTCAACTTATAGATATGGAACAACCTTGGCTAGAAAAATATATATTTTGGTAAGCCTTAGTCTTATCGGTTTTGCATACATCTTCTATAATCACTTGAAAATTGTTCTTTTTCCCAACGCTTGGCGTGGGAGAGCCGATGAGTAGTTAACTTTGAGAGGCACTATTTAATTACTCTGAATAAAGGCTACCAACTGTGTTGATGACTTTGATGGAAAAAATGTAGGATTACATGACATGCAAGCTTATTTGCATCTTCAGACAGATAAAGTCTGCCAGTTACAAAGATACAAACTCATATTGATTGGAATCTTTTACTACTGAAATTTAATTTATTTTTCATTTCTTGTGTCATTTGACTTGTGTTTGGTGCTTCTGTAGTTAATGTGCCATTTTAAATGCAGGTAATTTCGCGGTGTGGGGTGGTCTGTTCTCAGCCATCGATTGTTCGCTAGTCTACATACGAAAGAAGGAGGATCCATGGAACTCGATCGCTAGTGGCGCCATGACTGGTGCCATTCTATCCGTACGAAGTAAGTGCATGGGTTTTCACTTCTCTCGCAGATTCAGTTAATCTCAGCTGTGACAATCTCTGAAGCTTAACGGTTCTTTGAAATTGTGTTTACAAATTTCTATATAGTGCCTCTCCCAGTACAACTCAATAAGAAATTGTGAGGTTTTGTGGTGTTTCTGGCTATTTTTGTGGGGTTTGCCTTTTCAAGTGTTGTGTGAAAAGATTAGATAAGATTGCATTTGTCCAGCAACTGTGATGTTGTGATGTGTACAATGCCATCATCATGCTGTTAAGTTAAAGTTCTGTTACTTTTTTTATTGTGTGTGTTTTCCTAGAATCTTTGTTAAGTGATGTCTTCATATGTCTTTGCTATTTCATTAATGTTTTATCACTGAATTGCTTTGATTTTCTAGATGGTGCTGCAGCTATGGCTGGTTCTGCCGTTATAGGTTGGTTCCTTACTTATTCCTTTCCTTATACAGTGCAGTTGGTTTCTAATTTTGTGAACTATGGTTGATGGGTTGGATTCGACAATGATGATTAGATTTATACTTTGCCGGATGGATGCAGATGGTTGTGAATGTGACAAAGTGGGAAAATGTGAAAGTTGTGTAGACAAAATTAGAATAGTTGATTCAGACATGAGGTTGTTCAAATTAGCGACTTTGATCTAAAATCTTGGTCCTCTTCTTTAATTCTGCTTGATTTGAAGTAACTATGGTGATTTTAAACTTGAAATTGAATCATATGCATGTCTAATAGTTTAAATATGAAAAAAATGATGATGAATTGCTGTTAAAATTCTGAAGTTGCACAATGTTGTTGAATTAAGATCTGATTGTAAATTCACCCAAATGAATGTGGTAGTTTGGTTTGACAAGATGATTTAAGAATTATGGTTTTCTATTTGATTGCAGGTGGCGTACTTCTAGCATTGATAGAGGGTGTTGGCATATTAATAACACGGTGGTCAGCGGACCAGTTTAAAATGGGTACGTGTGTTTTTACATGCACCTTTTCTCTGATTTACTGTTGCATTATTTTAGTGAGCTCATATTGTTTCTAAAAAGCCTTCTACGAGTTTAGATATTTTTCATTAACCGTTTAACATGTGTTTGTTTGTTCCAAATCTTCACCCAAGATTGCGATTGACACTGTACATGTGCAGTTATCTGAATGGATAAATGTGTTTAAAGATGCTGTTTTTTTGTGTGTTTTACCCATGTGATGCAACTTTGAATGACATAGGTACATTCTGAAAATTTACAATTACAAATTGTTAAGGCTAGAATTTAATTTGGTTGGTTTTAGATTTGTTTGACATGACATCTTTGAAACTTTCTATTTCAGCAAATCAACAGATAATACCAGACGACGCATCAAGACCTGCTGGACCGACGTTTGGCAGCCATGGAGCGCAGTATGCATCGTACCAATAGTGGATGCTATCGTTTGCCATTTAATCCTTTAGGCCACAACATCCTAAATTCTAACGATGCTGAGGCTTGAAGGGTTAATTGTGTACTGTTGACATTGTATAAATGACTGTCTATGTTGATTTAGGTCATTGTTAAAATCAACCTTATGGAAAATGAAAAAAAAATTATGAATTTGTGTAAAATTTATAAAAATACAGAAACCAAAGAAGGTAATTTGGTTTCAGAAACATGTTCTTTGTCAAGCGAGTCTTTTTTTCAATCTATTCTGGTATCTCTCTTTGAATTATGCCGTCTCTGTTTTCTATGCGTTTCTTATGGTTACTCAAAACTTGTTTAAACAGTTATGTTAAAGTGTATTTATGTATGCAACTTGCACTTTTTCATAGTTGTTTATTTTCTTTCTAGTGATTTGCCTGAAGTAAAGATGTGAAATGAAGAGTTGGATAGATTTGCGTTTGCTTTTCTTCATCAGTCGGCCTGTACATATATTCATTTACTTCATAATGAATAAAATTTTCAAGAGACCAAGATCTGTTTATTTTCTTACTTTTTTATTTTTTGAAATATAAGCTAGTTTCGTTTATATTCACAGTAGCATCCTAGATGTTTAGATACATACGAACAAACTAACTGATATAAAGTGAATCCGCTAAAGAAGCATGAAATGTCAATAGCGTGATTTTGCAGTCTGATTTTTTTATTGATCTCGCCCGAACAATTCCATAAGAACTGACCCGGGTTTGGGCAATGGTGTCTTTCAATAAAAGTGTGTCCGAGTTAATTTGTTTGACAATTTTGGCTTTATTCGACTGTATCTATGGTTGCCGTAAACTGCTGGATAATCTTGATGAAAACGAGATTTTTAAATCCGTGCCAGAGGAATCTAGCTATAGTGGTGCCAACTCTGCCATTTTGCCCGTGAAGTGCAAGTAAGTGTCCAATGTGAACGCCAGAGGAGCCGACGCGGGACCCGCCCGTTTAATGCTAGCAGAGAACACGCCTATTCACGCGCTCAGTCAAAACAGTCATCCTATCTACCTCGTCTTGTAGTTTAAGATTAACCTCTTCGATTGTACTCTGATCTACTGCCTTTCACTTGCAACTAAAGACGAGACTGGTACTTGGGACGTGTACATTTTAAGTTGTCATGATCCTGTTCCTTCGCACCACCATTGTCAACGACTATCACGGTAGCCCACAATGGTCAATCAGCTGCAAATCTAGGAAAGTAATGTCGGCTTTCGCGTTCCCTGTACCAGAAAAATGTAATCGTAAAACTTCTACAATGATCTGCATAGACTACAAGTGTTTTGGGATGGACTCAGAGTTTATATAAAAATGCTTGCGTCCGTGGTAAATAATATTTATGTGTTTTCATTATATCTATGGTTTTGAAAGAGACGACCTTGCAGATGTTTCTTCCGGTGGGAAGAGTGTGAAAGGCGGTGAGAAGGACACCGTTTTCCTTTTAAAAGCTAAGTTTCTCACAATCACAATGGGAAAGCACGGTATCGGATACGAAGACGACGAGTTATTTGTCAGGACAAGCGAAAGTTGTTTAGGAAATGGTCTCCGGTTTGCTTTTAAGGGAGGTGTAATTGGTACGTGTACCTACTATGTTGTGGAATAGATCATTTTGTGGCGCTTCTATTTGCTGTCTAACATCGCTTCATTTATTAATCTATGCTACAAGTAGGTAAACTTACTGTGTAGATGCAGTGCACGACTATGCACCAGTTCAGAAGGCAAAACAGACCAGGAACAAACATTACAGATCCTATACCCTATCGCAAAGGATTCTAAACACACCACGACAGTAGATCTTACTTTTATTATATAAACATCTAAAGCGAAGAAAATGATCATCGATATCAATGGATTGAAGCCTGTGAATATCAATTACACATATCTGTTTTCAGGTGCTGCAATGTCAGCGTTTGTGGCCCAGCACCAGGTTGGCGTTCTGGGATTTGCAGAGATTGTTGGACGCTCAGCCACCAAATTTGTTCTCCCTGGAGGTAGGCTTCCCCGTGTCGTTGTTGTACTTACATTATTGTTTAAGAAAACTGTACTATAAGGGTTTTGTCATGTTCTAATGTAATAGATCATTTATACTATCATTAATATGCAATGATTTTGTCAACAATATGGTGTTGGCTGAGCCTTTAGAATTCTAAATGCGAGTGAAGTCAGCTTTGCTTTCAAAAGGAAAGTATTTGTTTGTTAAAATAGATGTGCCAGAAACAATTATCAGATTAGTTCTGCACACTTGTCAGCATAATCAGTGGCAGAAGAACAACAGAAATCATTTGTTGCATTAAAATGGCTTTGCATCATTTGGTTGTTTAGCTTTGGGAGGAGCTGTATTTGCATCTACAACTTGTCTTATGGATAACACACGGGGAAAGGACACGCCAATCTCCAACGCTTTCATCGGTGGACTGGCCGCTGGGGTTGTGGTTGGAGCCAAATGTGAGTGAAAAGAATGTTTACGTTTTGGGTTTTCTACAAGTGGTAACAATTATGCTAATGCAAAAATGTGATTTGAGGATCCAATTAATATAATGTTTTATATGTGTAAAAGAAGGTTTAGACACAGCTGCCCTCGACCTATTGAGACGCCCAATCCTAAGTATGTGCTATGCGACATTGTCTGTGATGGAATTTGTTGGAAAATTGTTAAATGGTTTCAAATGTATTGACTCTCAAACAGTTAAATGGTTTAATGGCAGACTCATTCTTGTAACACCAAAGTCTTAGGATCAGTATTCCAGACCTGGGTTCCAATGACCATAATATAACTGGCTTTACTAAATGCTTTTAAAGTTCTGTAAAATTATCGAAAGATCTGCTTTACTTTACAGCTCATAATCCTTGGATGGGATTGAGACTAGGACTCCTTTTCGGCACGACCGGTGCCATTGTTCGATGTTTCGCAGTTGGTGCGATAATGCGATCGATCCCGGAGGCCGAGCTGGACCACCTCAACAAAACGCTTTACCTGTCTGACATAAAACACTTGGGACCTAAGCAGGAATGACAACAGCAACCAACGTGAAGACACTAGCAAGCAGGAGAGACGATTGGCCAGTGAATTTAGCTCCATCACCGATGCAGGCTAGAGTTTCGTCAATGGAACTGGATGACATAGATGTTAGTGAGAATTTATTTGCTGGCTTGAAGTGGCAAATGTAGTGATTGAGATCAAAACATAATTGAATGGTTATCAATGAAACGTGTGATCTTACATTTTACTGGTCTTCAGTTGTTTTAAGAAAGTAGAATGGCAGACCAAAATCCTGTGGATAAATATTCATTGCCTGTGTGTTAATTCTCTGTTGTCGTTGAGGTCAAAACTTAAGATTGGTTTATTTTAACTTCATAGTTGTTGTATAGTTTTGATTTCCTGGCGTATCTGATTTTGACCAGGGTTGCTTTTTTCAACCCATCAGAATTAGTTACTATGGATTTACTCAGGGCTGTAGTTGTAAAATTAATGTCGAGTACACAGCACATTATCCGACTGTCCCAGACTACTAGGGGGTCATTGCATACGTAACGCTGAAAATTGCCGTTTTTGACCCCTCAGCCCCTTGTAACGCATCGTAACGTTTCATGTCAGTCGTTACAAGTTAACTAATGTGCCTTCAGATGATGTGATTGGAAATAGGAGTTGTTTTAATATCGAATCAAAAAATGTTCAAATTTCGGAAGCTAAATGTAGACTATCGTAATATTGACGCATTTCAAACGGACTTCATTTGCATATTGCATTTCGCACGACATTTTAAATTAACCCCGCCTTTCTGAATATATTTCATGTTAGCTGAGAAATTGGGAGAAGAACGTTTTGTATAAAGTTTATTTCGCCAGAGCGTTCTGTTTGGTTTATAGTCTAGATTGAGTATCTTTAATCAAATGAGTTACTAATTAGTTTTTTTAAAAACGTTACGTAATGTTCAGCTAACCCCCATCCACCCCAGTCATGCTTCGTAACGTTTTGTAGCACCCTACCCACCCCCCTTCGAACGTGACGTAATTATGCAATGACCCCTAGTTATTTTTTCGGAAGCAGGGTCGTATTGTCAAAATAATTAGTGGGGAGTACATGCTGTATACCATCCTCTACAGCACTGGATTTAATTGAGTTGACCAACAATGGAGTTAAAACAAGTTTCTGTGCACATAATAATTAATTTTTATGTTCAGATAAGTTTGTTAATTTTGAAACACAGTGTAAAAAATTATTCAGAACCACTGCATAGTATTGTTATGCAAACGCACCAGTGCGGAAATTCTCTGTAAGTCATTAACATACACAATTTGTGCAAATTTTATTCACAATATTACCAACAAAAGCAATGGCCTGTGGCACCACAGACTACCAGTCTTTTTTGTAACTAATACTAAATTGCAAATAAAAACATCCTAACTAAAAAAACCCTCACAGATCTTTGTTGAAAGTACTATTTCTATGTGCCAAAAATCTAATCTAACAACTTCTAGAGGGTTGCCATCACAATTCATGAGGAATTGATCAATGGTCTTTCTAGTGCAGTCGTACATCCAACCAACCAGGACAGAATCTGATCAGCAGTAGAAATAATACAATGGAAAAAAAATGGAGGATGAATTTGGTTGAGACATCAGACTTCTCAAAACGAATGTTGCAATGACAAGATGCCTTAAAGCAGAGTTATATGGCTGTGTTAATTGTATGCTGGCCAGGCATCAACCAGTGCTGCTTACAAGCAATAATGTTCACAGGATATGTCCAGATTTTGTACAAAGTAACCATTGTAGGTGCGCAGAAATGTCCAAGTTATACATCAGCAAAGGATCGTCTGCAGAGAGGGGTTGCTCAAATGTGGAGAAATATAGTCGGTGATGCCCATTGTGGCCGCATTAACTTGAGAGTGGCCTGTGCCTAATACAGACCTGGGGCCCAAATAGGTCATTTTTTTGGGACGATCCCTAAACCTTACAAGGGGTACTCCATTAATCATGTCTGGGGCACAACGTAAATCTAAAAATACAGGACTGGTTAAATCTGTTCAGATGTGCACTACGAGTTATCTTGGAGTTGTAGCATTCACAACAGTTAAGGTTCAAAGATTATGGTTCAAAGCAGGATATCCAGTTAATTCATAGTTGAATTAAAACTTTAACGACCAGCTCATAGCAAATGTATGGGAAATCAATCTAGCTGGTCGTTAAAGGGTCACCATTCCACATTGCCTACAAGCAAATCATGCTAGTCTCTGCTCTTCACAGAAGCTCGGACAAAAACAAACCAGTATTTCACAAATTGAAATGTACTGACAGTCATTCTAATTAAAGTAGCTATATAAACACATTTAAAATATCAAATCTGAACTAAACTGAAAATTGAGATCAGTGGAAAATTATCAAGAACGGAAATGGCTTTATGTTGTTTGAAGTACATTGTTCAAGATCAAGAATTTATGATTGCAACCTTAAATTTCAAGTCGTTTTTCTTTATGTGCTATCAAATATTAATCAATCTTCACAAAGTGTATGAATGTGCAAAAACACAAGAAAAATTGAAACAGAGCGATTATTAAATGGAAACTGGCAATGTAAAGAGCACATTTTAACATCTGTGCAAAACAACCAACAGTAAAAATTAACAATGCTGTCCGCCTAAACTCATAAAAACAATCGAAATTATCAAATAAATAAACCCTGTGTTTAAATCCTGGATTTTCTTTTGTCATCCTCAATTATAATCAAAAAAACAAGAATTTCAATCTCTGCTTATCAACAGCACCCCAATTTAGTAGTTTTGTTTGATACTGGATCAAGATGCAATAAAATAAATAAGAATTCAAAGCCATTCAACCATTTGAAACTGTGCAGAAACATTTTCTTGCTGCACAGTTTCAACATCTTTGTCTATAAGATATACTGTTGTTAATAAAGTAAAAGGAGATACATTAGACAAAGTGAATCATTGATTATGACTATTTTCTTGGATACAGAGTCATTCTTATATAACCTCCTATCATCAATGATAATGCTTACATAAAATTTACTGACAACGAAATACACTGACTGATGAGCTAGGCTAATAAATAGTTTAACAGCTAAAAACACACGAAACAAAACCATAAATCAAACTACTAGTGCACGACCATTCACTTTCCATCCACATATGTAAATTATAGTTATATACAATGTACACATTCTCGATTACGACCGGCCTTTAATTGATCAGGCAACATCTTTCACCACTGTTGCCCATTTTTTCAATGATGGATATCAATGAACACCAACATGATGAAAATGGTCAATGGAATGGATACAGAGATTTGTAAAGTCAGTCAGAATAGATGTGTCATAAAAAGAACAGAATGTTTAATGCTTATGATCAAATATTCAACTCATTCATTACAGAGATTTATATAGCGCCCCGTCAGGGCTACTACTCAGGAGCGAAACTCATGTATACTCATAACAATGAAGCATAAAACTGACATTATTTACTACTTTAAATACACTATATTAATCACAACAGAATCAATATCAGCCGGGGTTGGGTCAAGAGCGCTCCTGAATAGTAACACTGAACGGACGCTATATAAATCTTCTTAATGAAAGAATCAATTAATAATTATAGCTAGACAGTTCATGGCGATCGTTAGAGTTCAATGAACTGACAGCACAAGGTAAAATAGTTCTGTAGCATATTTTAGAGTCACTGACAAAATTTTCAGGTGGCAATGCACCTAATACAAGACTTGTCATAATCAACAACATGGTATAGAAACATTATGGAGGCCTACAGAGCCCCGTTAACAGCGTTTGTTATAGTCAAAATATAGCAGCAAAACCTGCACATAAAATGTTTACTGCACAACTGTAAAATCCTAAAGCAAAACAACAGTTTCATCAACAACAAAAATAAATACTTTGATCTAACCAAAGGTATCAACTGAAAAAAAAATCTTACAGACAAAAATCACTTTAAAACAGCAAACATATTAATTAACAACCGGATATTTGAGTAACAATACTTCTGAGTAATGATTCCAATCCAAGATTAATCTAATCCATTATCACGGATACATAAGACATCAATCGACGGGTTCACAAGTGAAATCATTAAAACAATCATAAACCTCAGAAGAAGTCAGGTTCAAATCAGATAGAAATCGGACTACCCTTCATACAATCCATATGACTTGTTAAATGCAGAATCGAGCTTTCTCGGTCACGAGACCTAGCATCAGGAACGGACTTCCCATAGAGCTCTGTCCAAGAACTCCTCATCATCATTTTACGCCTCTCATAAAACTGTCCTTTTCAGCCGAGGGTTAGGCTGGGAGCGCCTCTGAGTAGATATCTTGAAGGGGCGGTCAATCAAGTATTTTTGATTGATTGATTGATTTGGTGCAGCGCTCATGAATAAGTTAACCAGTGCCCTGTACCTGGTTTTCGTGTGGCATTTTAGAAGATTGGAGATTACAATCAAGAAACAGGAAGCAATGTTCATGCAAGCGCTAAAAATATGAATCGCAAGTAAGAGAATTGAATACAGATTTTCGTAAAATAATACTTGAAACAATTTTGGCAAACAATCGTAACAAAATAATTCATGCATATGGGTGCTATATGCAAATTTTGACTATCTGCTTATTTCACACGACACATAACAACAACATAACCAACTGTTAAAGTTAAATGGTTATCATGTCTACACAATTGGCAAAATCAATTAGTGTATTGTCACACATTAATTTAAAATGTGCAATATCACACATTAATTTCTCATTGAAATTATTTTCTAAACTAGTTTTCACAATTATTATCATTTTTCACCCATCACTTTAACCACAGTCAGCAAGATAATAAAATTGTAAAAAAATCCAGAAATAGCAAATAACAATGACATGAACCTCTGATGAAATGACTGTATCTAGGCTGTTAACAATACTGGAAACAAGTATTGACAATAGCATTTCTTTGTCACTTGCCTAGTATAAAGGTGTTGGTTATGATAAGTATTGACAAACTTAACTTTGAATAACGTACAAAATGCCGTAAAAGCTTCTCAAACAGATTTTGCCCTTATCACATTAACCAACCGTAATCACGTAAATCAAAATAATGTGATAGTGCTCACAAAGTTCTATGCAAATACTTATACAAAGACAACTTTACAATTTGGAATTCTATTCACAATTCATTTCCTAAACCACTCACTACACTTTCTTCGCATCCAGCTTCCATTTCATTAGCTTCGAAAAGACGTAGATACAGGCAAGCTCTGCAAGGCAGACAATAATAACTGGACCAAAAGACGAGAGGAAAGATGGCGAAGGTCGCAGCTCCAGGATGCCTCTCCGCATCTGAAAGTCGATGAAGACGGCATCCATCTGCCTCAGGGTGCAGATCATTATGGAAATGTGGAACAGCTGATGACTATGGAAAAAATGGTCGCACAGCCCCGGCCGCAGCTTCTGTGGAAACTCACAGGTGAAGAAGAATCCGCTGCTGGCGAACCAGACCATCTGCTGAATGTGGTACGGAATGCTGTCGGTGCATTCGTAGTCGTAAGCGTAACACCGTAACAGGCGATGCACGATGGGTGATATGAGGAGCACGTAAATGCCGCCAACAGGTACCAGCTGCCAGACCTTGCGGACGAATGGATACGGTCTGGTGTAGATGGTCTTCGACACAGAACAGCAGAAGCAGATGAGGAACGCAAGGATCGATCCGCACGGAACAAAGAACCCCTGGACCGCATGGTAAAATCCTTCCTCGCTGCAGTACTCCAGGTGCATGATGACGCTCCCAAGACCGTACAGACCGATTCCAGCATAGTCAAACATGAATGCCGTGTAATGAACCAGTTCCGATCTCGACTGGAGGCAGTGAGCACCGCTGCTGCACACGTAGAGCGCCATTCCACAGACGAGTCCGGCAAGGAGCGGCCATGTGTACGAATCGCGGATGAAGTCGACCTGCCAACTGAAGGACACCATCTTGACCGCCATCAGGATGAAAGCCAAGAGATGTGTCCAAACATTGACCGTTTCATTGTGCAGCTGGAAGATGCTCCACAGATAATAGGCCCACGGCTGACCAATCACCCGGAAACCACGTACCATGTGCGGCTCGTGAAAAACCAGAGGAACTCTGTGCTTACACGTTGTCGGCACCAATCGAATGTTCAGTCGATCCTCTGTATCTGTGTGCAAATATGACAACGACTTAGCTGAGCACTATATTACCTGGAAATTGTGTTTAGGTGGGAATCGAATGGCATAATGTGACACCATTTAATTCGTTGAGAATGTTAATTTAGTGAACAGCTTTTACACAATAGAGCATGTGTCAAAGCAGTTTAACTGATACAGATAAACCTCTGGAAGTCAGAGGTGAAGTGACAGTGGGAGCCGGCACAGTATAGATTAACAGTGTTGTACAAGTAATGGACGAGATAACATTAATTATACCCATAACTGGACTTTTTGCAGGCCCAACATTAGAAAAATATTTCTAAATCCCATACAGCTGATCATGGACATTCAAGATTAAGAATCCACTCGCTGCCTGCAGAGGGATGGTGAACATTTCAACACATTAAACAGACCTCTCTGATGAATCTCTGTTAGTACTGACCATTGTTTGATGTTTGAAAATGATTCTCCTGCTGTTGACTGTCCGAATCATTTGTGCATGGATTCTGCACTACGTCTCTTCGATAACAACACGAATTGAGTGATGGAAAAGTGACTTCAGCTTCGTTCAGAGAATTCATGTTTACAGATAATCCTGTAGGAAACAAACTGTAAGAATTAACAACAGATTATGTAAATGCAATCAGTAGAAAAGCCCTCAATCAATCAATCAACCGTCAAACATTGGCTCATCGCTCGTAGTTGTCGGATCAAAGTCCGACAATACCTCTCTCTAATAAACTGCAACAGTAAGCGAATATATTATAAAAGTTGAATCAAATTAAAAGAACTATGCAATAAATGCTTTGAAGGTCATCCACCACTGTCATCTGTAAACTTCATATGCAAATCCGGCTGAGGGGGGATATCACAATGTTGTGCATTCTGAACATTCATTCATTCATTTCGAAAATCTGTATAGCGCCCCTTCAAGAAACCTACTCAGAGGCGCTCTCAGCCAGGCTATGGCAAATCAAAAAAGACGATGATATGATAGACGGCTGGCAGATTGTTCCTATGGAGTATGCACAGCACTAGCGGAAGCCCATTTGAAATGGAGGAGCCCATAACCGAGAAGGCTCGGTGCTGCTAAATCGAGAATCGAGCTCGTTGGACCAGTAACTCCCCCCTATCTGAGGAACGGAGACCCCTACGATAGAATATATCAGAAGCTGGGCAACAGAGCGCTACCAACGAGGCACTACCAGCCAAGCGCTGCTATCCTTAAACATTGCTTAATTACTGTCAAAAACATATTCTAAAGATTCCAGTAACTTATTTGCGATCATTTCGACATGATCATTAAGTGCGTCTAAAAGCAGCTGCAAATCAATCCAAGGTCATTACACATGTTCTAGATAGTCTCCAGTTCATACAAGATGCAAAATCATTGAAATTTCATTGTTCCAACACAACGCTGAGAAGTAAACATAGCTCATAAATCTTAAAATCTAATCACCAAGAAACATCATTCATACAAATAGTTCCATCTCTGCAAATGTGCTCTATTTTTTCATTACGTCTAATTCTTAACCTCAGTATTAACAAAAACACAAAACCGACAAGGCGACAACAGTAGCCTACTGTAGGCGGTGACAAGCGCTCCCAAACTGACTTGCATCGCTCAAACCTATCTGTGCTTGTGCATCTAACGATCAAAGTCCGAAAATAAACCTAATAAATAAATCTAATAAACCGCCATTGATTCAGCCGACGAATTACTCTACAACCAGAGCACCTGATAGTGTCTCGGGATATCATGCTAACAAGCATTCATTCATACGTGCAACGAAAACCAAAGAATCAGCACCGGGAAAAAATTCTACATGCCAGTCCATTCATTATTCCAACGCCTACGCCAGACGAACCTTGTTCTGAGTACACTACCCAACTAAAATATAACGAGTCGTCATTGCCACTTCCTCGCACAACGTACCCGGTTGGGTTCCTAAAGGCAACGGACGACGGCAAAACGCCGATCCCGGATATTAATTATTATTTTTATTTTATCGTGCCTTTGATCGCTGCCGACGCTATTCACATACATCGCGGCCGCCGACCAGCCCCGCCTTCATTTAATCAAGCATTTCTACCACGTGGTCCTTTGCCATGGAAATAATCTGTTTATGTAGCTCATGTATTGTCTCATCGTCACAGCCAGGTCAATAATTATGATTATTAATATTATCTGATAACTCAGCGGCTTATCCAGCGCCTGACGGGTGATTGATTCGCAACAAAATTATACCTAAGTTGTCAGTAATTTAACAATAGAACAATACGAGAGACATTTTCAATATTTTAAAGGATATGCAGATGGCGTTTTTGTGCATATTTTGTCTATAAAATTAAAATCTGACTGTGGACCTTTCGAATAGCTTCACGTTTCATTAGGATTTAAAACCTTAAGTTACTAGAATGATTGTTTTTCACATCGCACTTGATGTGCGCACCACGTTTTTATATTGTTTAAGTCAACACGACTTAAACAATATAAAATAGGAAAACGTTCGATATAGATTTCAAACTCTGGGATAATATTAGCCCCAGGTCGACTCTGTTAAGTTGACATGTTTATTATTATCAATCCGTTTAAAGATAATGTAAAATTCTAGACTCATTTTGTCGACAGTTATTAAAGAAATTAGAAATCTGTGACAAATTTTGACTTTGCGACTACTAAAAATAGATCACATATTCATTATTAGTCACGCGGCTAAGTAATCACCGTAAAAGGCAACCGAGATCAGCGGAAGCGCTCTATTTAATACAAATCTACGGATTACATAGTGTGTGTTGCGTGCTCGAGTTTTAACTTTGTTTAGTTTAATTACATAATCTGAAGCCAGAGTAAATATTTTATCTGCGTTATTATTTGTCAATTGCGTCACCATGCAGGTTGGTTTTAAAAACGTTTCGTTTTTTGGGTAAAACAACTTCCACACGAAGAATACCAGTGTCACGTAGGGCCTAGTTCCGTAATAGTTGACTAGGCCTACTTTCGATGAGTATAGTATGCATATTTCAAATTATTAGGAGGATGTATCGGGCGCCCTTTCAATACCATCTACCAGGAACGCTTATATTTAATATGTTACAAGTCAAGTTGACTACCTTCCGTGAGTATGATTGTGCACGACGAAGAACTGTTGATCAACAGCTTTTCGTCGTGCACAATCATACTCACGGAAGGTAGTCAACTATGTTAGATTATTAGCGAAAATAAACTTGCACTCTAGGTCTGATCGCAATCGTAATGACGAGATTTCTACAACGTGCTCAAAAACTAAATTGCCGGAACCAACTTATTTGCAGGCGTCTTGTTAAAACAAAACCAATTGGAAGGTAATGCCCAAAGCGGTTCCAAGTCATGATCCAAAGATATGTCTTATGTATTCTTAGGGCTTTATGAGTAACCCAGAATAACAAAACTAGGAGCCTTATAAAATCACAGCAGATTTATGTAGCTTCAGAGGGGTCAACCATTTAGTTGCATTGTTTAGGGACGTCTTTGGTGCCTCTTAGTAGGTTATTTCATGGAGTGCTATTTAAATTTTTGGAACTAATGAACGTTTTGTTGTTTGCACAGAATCCAAATGAAGATACCCAGTGGAACGATGTTCTTCGGGCTAAAGGAATCATACCACCTAAAGAGGCGGAAATAACAGAAGGTGATATCGTGAACATGGTTGAGAAGACAATCGAAAACAAAACTAGAGGTTAACATCACTTCTTCTATAGTAGACAGCTGACACAATATTCAAAGGTTGCATGGTATGATGTCTGTCTTGACCTCTTCAGTTTATGACCCGGAACTGAAATGGACAAGGAACCTGCGGACTTAATTTCGCATGGTGCCAGTGAACAGACTGGTGTTGAAATGCGATGTTGTTTGGCACCGAGATATTCAGGAGATTTACATTCTATCACCCATGATCTCCTATTGAACTATGCCAACAATGATTCATTATCGTTTTATTGGTTTCTTTACAGAAAGAGGCTTTGATGATATGAACTTGGATGAACTGAATGAAAACGAAGATGACATTGACGAAGAAGACGAAAAGGTGTTTGAAGCTTACAGGTCGGTTTCTTCTCTTTTTTAAATATAACAATTAGTTCATTTGTGCAGTTGCAAATTGTGTCCAAATGTTTAGAGACTGAATGCGATGACAGAACTTAGAAAATGACCATTCACATAATTTTTTTTAATCATTTGATTACTAGCCTGCATTGGCACATTCTGCCACTTGCTAAATGGTAACCTAGCTTCTTTGTGAGGTTCAGCTTCAACTGACTGTCACAGTTATAACACTCCGATTCATAGTAGCTGTCAACGGCAGAAATGCAAATTTCATATTGTAAGCCACTGAATGATTTTGGATGTATTGTTAAAACATTTATACATTTAACATAATGTTACACCACCAATCTATATTTATCCACTGGTCGTTATAAATGTATCAGCATCAGAGACTGCGATCTCGCTTGACAGGTGGGGGGGGACACCCAATGAGAGGAGTAGGAAATGTGGGGGACACACATATAAATTTTCCCCTCTCTGTAAAAGGTGGGGGGACTTGCCCCCCTCGACCCTCGGGATTGGCGCCTCTGATCAGCATCTGTTAGAATCTAAAAATGACTTTTGTGATTGAAACTAACGGATGATTTTAAAATCTGTTTTCTGGTGTGCCAGGAGACAACGGTTGCAGGAGCTCAAGGCGACCCAGAAAAGTGCAATATTTGGCGATGTTCGTGAGATCTCGAGAGATGAATACGTACAAGAAGTGAACAAAGCCGGCGAAGGCATCTGGGTCATTCTGCTCGTCTACAAACAATCGTAAGCGTCTTCTTATACCATAAATCTTAAGGCTTTATTGAATAATGTATTTAATGTCCAGTAGGTGGCAGAGGTCACACAGGTACAAAGGAGCACAAGTAAGAATGCAGCATAAAACCAAAGCAGCAATTGAAAATATGAGATTTTTTGCAACACATGCTGATAGAGACGAGCAAATTTGGCATCAGCCAGCAGATTCTCGAACTTGCAAACTACTTTTTTACAGGTTACTATGGATTGATAAAGGCAGTGTATTACACTTTACATGACTGGTGGAAAATGTTTTTTAACTAATGCGTGTACACCTAATTGCGGATTGGCAGTTGGTTTAATAAAGAACATAAACAACATGGTAATAGAAATGTCTTTTTGTGTCTTCTAGAATGCCTTGTGTAATGTTTTTGAGTTTCAAGTTCAATGAATTTTTTGTTTGTTTGGTGTAGTATTCCACTCTGCAAACTGTTGGAGCAGTATATCTACAATCTCGCCCGAAAATTCCCAGCCACAAAGTTCCTGAAGAGCATCGCCAGTGTTTGCATCCCCAATTATCCAGACAAGAACCTCCCAACGATATTCGTTTATCAGAATGGAGACCTGAAGAAACAGTTTGTTGGGCCACTGGTCTTTGGAGGAATGAATCTTAAGATGAATGGTATGCATCAGTTGTACGTACATAAGCAGTTGCATTTGTGAAGGCCATTCAATATTTTATGTCACCTTCTGTAGTATGCTGCAGGATCACTGTTGTTATGCACTTTTAACCCTTTAACGACCGGCGTTATTGATCACGTCTTACGTTTTACTACACGCTGGTCGTTAAAGGACGAAAGTGAACTAAACGTGATTGGGAAACCAATGCAGCTTGTTGTTGAAACACTAAATGAAGAGTGCTTAAACAAAAGCACATTGTTATTGCAGCTGGAAATTTTTATGGTGCACTTCAGGACAAATTATTCGGGGCTTTAAGATGGGTGTGAATCTACGCTGTGATGGAACAATGTGTATGGAACAATGTGTAAGTTCAACACTTCACCTTTAAATGTGCTTTACAGATCTGGAGTGGATGTTGTCAGAGACTGGAGCCATCATCACGGACATGGAGGAAAAACCAAGACCTGATGTACATGACGTCCTGATGTCTTCGATAAGAACTACAACGGCCGATTACGACAATGATAGTGACTAAGACACGCGTGACCTTTAACTGTAAATTCGGTCTCATTGGGGTGGGCTCCCAACCTGTAGTAATGTGTGGTCCATTAGTACCTCACCTTTAATGGTGGTTTTTTACCTATTGTGTGAAGCGGCAATGGTGACAGCGACTTAACCTGCGTGACCATTGCAATCACTCTAACCACCAGCTGGTAGGCAATATTTGTAGTCTGGCAAGGATGCTGATTGAGACAACATCTGGTGGAACGAGTTAACAGTTTTCAATTCTTTTTATTTGTGCTTTTTATCAACAGTAATATAAAGCTTAGCAAACATGTATTGGTGCTGTTTTTTGAAACAATACTTTTTTTCAAGTCACAATGTTCACGTTCAAAGGTAATTCTGAGCAAAACCAGACCAGCTAAATTATTAAAGTATAGAAAAAGGCAATATGGAATTGCAACAAAAATGAGATGCAATCTTGTTAACGTTCACAAATGATGACCATGTTCATCAGGTGAAATAATCACATCCTGAAAGAAACAAAAGTAAAAGTTACAGAAAGAAAAATGCAAATTGGACAACAGCTAGTACCCATTACCTGGTAGCAGTTGCCCACTATTGCTGCCCATGTCAGCCTATCAATTCTTTACTTCTGGGTTAGGGAACTGGAGCACAGCATATCATCATGAATTAACAGCAAAACACTAAATTACAATCTTATTAATTGTTAAACAATTCTATATACTAACTTAACTAATTTGTAACAGACAAGTCACATTAAAAAACAACTAAATTTTTCTAATAAGAAACTGCTAATTTTAGTAGTTAAAAGCCATCACTAAATTTCAAGAAGACGAGCCGGTACTACTCACAGAGCCTATGCTATGCTGTCTTTGGTTTGACTCCTTTACTTTCGTAGTTTGGCAGCAGACTGAATCCTTCAGGCACATCTTCCGCTGGAGTCAGTTCTTTCAGAGAGAGATTGAACCCTGGCTGCTCCCCTCCGTTGTAACACTCAGCAAGAATGAGCATCAGCTGCTCGAACCTTATCACCTAAAATCAAAATTTGTAGTTGGCCATTGTTATAAGAGTTCTGATGTTTTAATTGGTACTCGTCAATCAATGTTGTGATTCAAGAACAAATTCATATGTTTCAGCATTTATACATTTGGATTCTATAGAACAATACAGTTTCAAATTTTATATATATATATATATATATATATATATATATATATATTGTAATATTTATGTAGCACCTTTTACATATCCTCTCGAATGCTATTACTGTTCAGGTTCTGTTCTGTTACGAACTGTACAATGCAGCTCTAGTATTTACTGACCTTTTCTGATACTTTGCAATTGGTGCCTATGCTAAAATCATGTCATGGGACACTGAACTGAATAGCTAAGAGTGTCAGCTCAGAATGTAGAGAGTATTGGTTCAAGCAAACACTTGGGTGGCCACTGTGAGCGCCTCTTACTTGAGTGGCGCTATATAATGCTCCATTACATTAAAGGACCTCAGTGTTTTGTGATATGGTCATGTGTGCACTTTTGTGAACTTTGGTGGAAAGGTAATATGAAATCCAGTTGTTTCCTCCATTCATTTTGTTCCTGTACAGAGGTCTTCATCACTGCTGATCTGCGATTGGTTTGTTTTTCCAATTTATCATGTAAGGCTAGTGGATTGTATTCCTACCACACCCTGATTCAAAATTGTGCCATTAGTAAAAACCTCCATGAAATCGAAAATTTTAATGTATCTGCACGCCAAGACAGACTTCTGGAAAGGTTATTTTTTTCTCAGTTTTGCCTAGTGGACGATTGTTTAGAATGCGGATAGTACTCGTTGGGTCTTCACTTTTGCATTTAATTACTTTGTAAGGAAAGGACAGGACGGCCCCGCCCCCGAAATTTCAGGTTGAAGGAATGGGACTGATTGTATCGGATATATCCACCCTAATATTTCACAAATATTGCACATTTCTAGTGTTTTTCATGGTTCATCCTCTTTTTTTGTTGCATCCTTGTTTGGGAATTGACCCCAACACCCAGGACCAAGTCTTTGCCTATATGTGCATCTAAACTTTGAAATGAGAAAAATACCAAACACAGTTGTTTGTGTTATGTGTCATTAGGTGTTATGTGTCATACCTCACGTGGATAGTAGGGGTCTTTGTGCCACTTAACCCAGATGAGCTTCTTGAGCACTTTCTTCGGGAATGACGAGAGGTACATCCCAATCGACCACTTGTGGGAAGCTCGGAAGCGGCTCTCCAGAAGGTCTCGAATGCAGCCCTGTCCGACGTAGAGAATGGCCCAGGTCTTCTGCTGGTCGTACCATCGACCAATCACAAAGCAGCCCTGCATCTTGTCATGCTTTGGGCGAGCATGACACGGCCGCCACTCAGATGCCATCATTTCATCACAGAACTTAACGATTCTCTGCAATATGGTTCAGTTAAACAAAACATTTGTTAACACAATCTTATAGTTTCATCGATACTAGTCTGCAATTCCATACATATTTCTTGAATAGAAGATCTGCTTTATTTCATTCAGGCTTCAATTAAACCCCTCACAGCCACAAATAGAAGATATGCTTATAAAAATTGTGGCAAGTTGCAATATGTGGTTGAAAACGGAGGCAAAATAATATGCTGAATGGGTAAAACTCAAATGAAAATGACACCGATCTGTGGGCCCTGGGTAGATGCTCAATAGGCAGGACTCAATGCAATGCCCATGATCCCTGGGAAATGTCCACTATGGGCTCCAAACACATCTATGAAAATTGTAGCAGATGACAAAAAAGAATTCCAAATCCTGTATCAGTACTATAGACATAAAATATCAGTACTGAATAATTATAATTGTCTTCTGCAGGTCATCCAATCGCTTCCTCTTCTTCAATGTTTTTCACTTCTGAATGTCAAATTCCCTTTTCAGTCGATTCCAGCTTCCATCGAGTCCTATATCTTTGATTTAAAATAGACCCTACAATGAGCTACATATGTATTGTAAATCAATTACTACAACTGTTACACTCTGTTGTCCAACATCAGGTATACCAAACTTTATCCCACCATATTAATCAAGTGGTGCCAGACTTTTCTGCTGGAAGCTTAGCAAGTGTTTCGTCACATCATGTGACAGTTAAATTCTCAGACTGTCTTAAAACGCACGTGTTTCGATGAGTCATGTTGTCATGTGTGTGATTTTTTTAGATGTCTAACAGGCTGCTATATATTAAGTATCTAGATACACCCAGAACAATAGAACATCTTGCATAAAACACAACCAAAGCATTACAAAATGTATTGAAAAACTCTGCATCTTTCAGTTGATAATCTATAATTGCTAATCTATAATTGCTATTCTACCATTGCGAATTTAATCTAATTCTATCTTATTTGTTTACCCCGTCGATGTCAGCCAACTCTTCTGGCACTGGACTCCTCACCATTGGATCATAGGCCACAGCATCTGGGCTGAAAACACACAGTACAGCGCAGTTATGGTGTGGTATCTTTTAAACGCAGACAGATTAGCCTCCAAATAAATTTAGAACAGAAAGACAAGTATAATGGCTTTTACCAAAAGACAAAGTGGCACACATAATAAATACTATAAAGCCAGAGAAGAAGAACTGTGTAAATTTTTTAGAGATAACATTTAACTTGATAGTTAATGCATGACTATACATTGTAACCTTTGGTACAAAATATTTTACATCGTTCATCTATAATCTCAAAAACTCCAGACATTTATATATGCGGTGTAACATTGTTCAGGTGCTAAGAAATTAGCTGGTTTGTCAGTAATAAATCACTTAAGCATCCCAAATCACTAACATCATTAACTTATATCGTGTTAGTGTTCCAAATTCTTTTTATAATGTTTGCAGCAGGATATTGTTAAATAAAATAAACATATTACTAGAAAAATTCAAATGATGAGTACGCTGTGAATAAATAAATACTATGATGAACTATAATTTCCAATAGATATTAGGCCTATGCTTCTGTTAAATTTCATTTTCAATTACAAGTTGATGTAAGAAACAATGCCCTTTAAATAGTAATTACTCATGCGAGGTTGTTGCCACTGGTACACTCATGTGGTAGACAGATTCAGTCAAGAAAGCTGGTGCAATGCATTCTGTAAAGGTATTTTTCATGTTTACGGGAATACTTACACAATTTCCCGACTGCGCTAGTTGCACCAAATCTCAACCTAATTAAATATCAGCGCTTCGCGGAGTTTATGTTAACGCTAGATACGTTACGTAAGTATAAATTCGAAGATTACTCATTCCTGTGGTAGAAGGGAAGGGTTTAGACAAAGGATTAATCACATTGTTAAGTCCGTCACTCCCGTTGACCTACTAGTTCAGAAAGCAAACTCGGTTTCAGAAGAAAAACTCAACTAGCGACTGAACTTACAGCCTTCCTGATTTCCGATACTTTCCAGTTTCCGCTCTCTTTGAAGGACTTGCCATTTTTCTATGAAATACCTTCCCAGTTCCGCGAACTTCCGAATGCGTCTCGAAATTTTTTGTACGCTGAAGATCTGCTGAAGATACCGCTATTTGTAAGAGGAGTACGTATTTTATAGAAACCAGATAATATACGTCATCCGATCGCTCAAGACTCTGACAAGTACTTATTCTGACAAGAGTCTATACTAATCCTTGCGTTAAGAGGTCGTTGTATTCCCAGGGCTGCAAACAGGTCGGTTTTATGGTTATTTGGTTGTTTTTTTTAAATACGAAAATGTCAGTTTTCGGTTTTAAAATATTTTTATTCAATTTAATAATATCACTATTATATTACTAGTGATTTTGTGTTATTCAGTCCGAAATCAAGCTAAATTATTTATAAAAAGAGTTGGAGCTCTTTTCATACTGTTTGATGCATTTTATAACAAAACTGTTGTGCCAAAATCCAAAACTTATTTTATTGGTTTTTAAACCTTACCGGCTTCATTAACTTTTGAAAGACAACTGGCGTATTTTGCAGGTAATCTGAGCAATTATTTGTACAGATGGAAGCTGAGTGGGCAGTTTCCAAGCCAGATGCTTATGAAATTACGTTTGTAAAATTAAACAGATTACAGAGGACTTGATGTTTTGGCGTAATTTTTAGGCCACCGGGTGATGGCTTTGATCTGTTCAAAAAAGCCATGTCCAGCACACACCAATGATTGCTGAAGATACAAATCGAACGTTAGCAAACAGCTTGTTCTCGCTAAGACCTGTTTTTCAAGAGTGGAAGTCAGAATACGATGTATGTATGTGTATATGTACAGATGTATCTATCTATATTATGTAATTGTAGTTACTGTATGCACTTATTTATATTGCACCGCTTCAAGACAATTAATCAGAGGTGTTCCCATCATAACTATGACAGATTGAGAACGATTGACTAGAATCATCTTGCATTGCTTGTGAGCTAGAGCCATAGAAAGTAGCTCATGCCACAGACTGCATTGAAGTACGCATTTAATTCTGTGATCGAATGGAAACCAGTTCTGAATCTCTAGTGCCGTATCAATAAAACTGCAACATAGGTTTAGTTTTCAGTTGTACAATGGTTACATGTACCCCAATGCTTGGACTGGAGGATACCATACCACTTTTTCATACCCAGCAGATACCATGCCCATTATATTCTACAAGTGATGCCTTCATTTGAGCCCTTAAGACTCCAAGCCATTACCAAACATCATCATCATCTTCATTGTTGCACTATCTTTGTGACCTTATAATATTATGTTGCCCTTTCCATTCTTTAGACTGACATGACCTCTTGGTACCTCGGACTGCTTCTGCCTAATACCGCTCTATCGAGTCTGTTGGCCTCCTTGCTTTGGAACGATATTCCCTCCTCGACTCTGATCTAAGGTGGGAGTACTTCTATTTCTGCCCGTACTTAAGACATCTCCTATCTTGCGGGGCTTTCTGCACTAGGAGCAGCATAATCCAATTAGGTTGTAGTCTGAGAGGTACTTTAGAAATCCGTAAATAAAATATAATACTCTTATTATTGTCAACAGTATCATTGGGCAATGTGCATAGACAGTACCATTATAACCATTGTAAATATTTAAGTCGCAAAGCAGAAACGGTGCAAAATTTGTTCTTCCTTTCTATACGAAAGTTAAGCCATTGCTCTGAAGGTTTAGACCTACACAAGAACTTTCACATTAGTATAATAGAGAAATCGATTGTAAATTCGTGGTTTACAGAATTTATGTCTTTTGACAACAGACAACAAAAACCCAATTGTTATAATCAGAATTCTAATTATACAAGTAAGACTGAAATGAATGGCAATGATTTCTTGACGAATTCAAACAATAACTTCATCGCAGTAAGTTTATCAGCTAAACTGAAGGTCTGAAAATAATAATATACACAACTCACTAAAAGGAAAACAAGAAGAACAGACTATTTTTAAAACATGCTTCTCACAAACATCTTACACAAACATATTCAATGATCAACCCGCAAGCAGAAGCCAGCTGCTGGAATGAAGTACGTTGGAAACTCGATGAAATCGACGCACACAAAATGTTTTCCATGATAAAATCATTGGAAAGCAGATGGTAGAAATGTAGTGATCACTCTGATGGTCCTCAAAGGGATGTTAATGGAGTTAAGGATTCCAGGCTGAAGCACACTTATGGCACAAACAGCAGAACATTTTGGGGGAACATTACTGAATGGCAACTCTGTAAATTAATAAATAAAATAACTAAGAGCAATTCAACAAGGCAACAGAAAAGCAACAACTGGCAATGTCTCCTTGAGGTCGTTCTCTCACAAATTTCTTGCTCACCTTAACCTGGCTTCAAGCTGACTTTCCACTCGATCATGGCTTTGACTGATAACTATTTTACTTCATGCGACCATAGATTGATGTAATTAAGCATTATGGTTATAGCACCATAGAAGTCAGGCTAGATTAGTCTGGATTGAATTCAACAGTGACTTTCAATTTTAGATATACACCAGGATTTGATGCACAGACAGAGAAGTTAAAAAGCCCAACCACATACTCGCAACAGAAGATACTAACAGTCGTTACTACTATGCAACTTGCTTAAATAAAACATCTGCAAGAATTTCTATGCTGCATATTTACAATGACCAATAATAATAATAATAATAATAATAATAATAATAATAGATAGTCTGAAATAGAACAGAATGACCATTCAAGATAAGAAAACAATAACCAAAAAGGCACCAACTGCACTCTTTACACAAGTCTCTACTAACACTAGACACTACAGATTGATATAAGCAGACATTAATGTGCTAACAGAAGATACAAGCCTGCTAACAGATCACTAGTGTCTCCTCTAGCAAAAAGCAGCATCTTCAAAGTGAACATCAGTAGGTACAAAAGTGTTCTACCAGAAGATGTCATTTATAGTCTGTTACCAGTAGACACAATAGTGTGCTACTAACAGACGCTGGTTTGTTAACACTAATAAACAAACACCAATGTTACTGGACAATAACTCAGAGACAACAAACAGTCCACTAACAAAGCACATGTACTGTCAAACAGCAACCAGACATTTTATGCTGATCATGAGGGCTTACATCATAGACATGAACAACCACCTCCATAGTTTAGATGCTAGGCTTACTAGGGATTCAGTAACCACACAGTTAGACTCTTTAACCAAGTTGCTATCAGTACCCACAAATAATCGCTATTATCGTATTACAACACAGAGATTATTTCGACGACGTTCGCTATTCCTCAGAGCAAGCTTCACAACACAAAAAGCTTCCTCGAAATACATGTACCGGTAGTCAATACTATTCACAGAGTATATGTAGTCAATACTGTTCTCAGAGCAAGAGCACCCTTGAACGTCTTTATGACACTGGCTTGAAAAGTTCTAACGACTACCACATTGTAACAAGGTTGTATTAAGATGAGGTAATGTTGTAATGAAGAACAAAACATGCCTACATCTGTGTTACATCGGAATGCATGCTGTAGGAAAGCATGTTCAGATTACTAGTAAGTCTCTACTGCAACACCTACCTACACCAGATGGCAAACATTTCATTTGAAACCTCATTCAATTTACATCTCAACAGAAAAAAATTGGCAGTCTGAAGAGGCTGCCAAATGCAAGCACAATGTGAAAATTTTTTAAACAAAAACAATGATTGCAAGTATGTAAATATTAAAACAGATACATAAACAACAGACCATCGTTGAGATTTTAACAAGTAAAATGGTAACCTATCGATTATTTAGTTAGCATTCCAGCGTCCATTAACTGCTCACAGCCTCACATATTATGTAATTACTGGCAGAGGATGATGTATTAGGATCACATATCACAATGCGCGGTGCTTCTGCAACGAAAATTCCTGCAACGAAAATTCCTGCCATGCAATGTATGCAGAAATAATTACTAAAGCAGGGAAGATTATTTACTGTTTTAATGATGACACTAACACTGACCCTAACGATACAGCCTAGCTTGACCCTAAACGACCCTCATGACACCAATTGATAGGAAGTAACGAACTATTGACCATAAAAAGGTAGTCCTATAAATATTATTTAGTCATTTCAAGCATGTTTTGAACAATGCGCATGTGGTTTTGAATGCACATGTGTGGTCAAAGGCTTTGCGCATGCACAAAGGTTTTCTGCTGAGGATGTTTGCATAGTGCTGTGCGATCTTCCACCATAGATGATTTATCCAATTGATGCTTATGGAAACTAAGTAAAGCTGTGAACATTTCCTTTTCAAAAACTGGACAGTCACATGCCTTAATATCTGCAAGAAAAGAAAATTTCCACTATCTGTGAAAAGGAAAGCATAATAGTAACCTCAAGTATGATATCAACAGTATTTCAAAGAGATCTGAAAGCCAGAAACTGTTTACTGAACACGGGTTCCAGGTTTTCAATCACGTTAGTACACACACACTCAACAAAACTACGTGGAATATATTAGACGCTTTATACGGCAGAGAACACCTTAACAATTATGCAAGTTTCACACATGGCATCCTGTTTACAGAAGTAAGAACATGATGTCATGCAGGCTAACTGATAAGAAATCACCATCAAAACACAAGACCACTTTGATATGCTGATAAAATAAATGCTAAAAAGCAGATTTTTCTTAAAAGCCAACTTTGGACATTGATAATACATTAAAAGATGAAATTATAGCCTCAACTAAAGCCATCAGCAAAATAAACTACTATCAATTAAACATTCTGCCAATCTAACGTACAATACTTACCATTTTACTCATGTGTTATCTGGAAAGCCTTACAGAAGATTTTAAAACTATTTAGAATTTCAGCCATTTATTTCTGATGGCTAGATATTTATAACTATAGGATGCCAAACTCTCAGATAACATTAAGTAAACACAACTAACAATGAAACACATTATACAATTAAATGGACGCTTGAAAGAAGAATAGTCATTAAGGAGTCCCAACAGGCAGGTATGAAGGTGTAATGACTTTAATTTACTGGCTTTTGGTTACTTAGTATCTTATATACATTGTTTTATACATGGGGTATCAAACATCAGCTGTCAAGGCAAAAGACATAACGCTTTACCAAACATCTGTTGTAAGCATCTAAATTACAACCTGCAATAATAATTAGTGTAAATAAACTTAACAAATGATTGGCATTTCAGTAAAAGCAGCAGAATCTATAATATACTGGGATTAAATTACTATTTTTTTATTAGTATTCGCTTAAAATCAACAACGAAGATATTTAGCCAACAATAAAATCCCAAAAGTCGACCACATAATGAACAAACAAACGACTACATGTCACCAGAGTTAATGATTAGTTTTTGCTTCAAAGATAAAACTCAAAATACACAGATATTAACCCTACACAACACTTTGATAAACTGCTATAAACAATTATTCGGCAATATCTGCCATTTGTAAGATATGATTAGTATTAAATAATTATTAGATATATTTTCTATAAATATTAGCATAAAATTGGACAAACAATTGCTAATACCTTTGAATTTCTACAGCACGTAATCCTGTAACAGCGAGCTGCATAGGTTTTCCCATACAGTGTAGAACATGCTAGTTGTTAAAGGGTGAACAAGTTTTATCAATATTATATTAAACCTGTTTTATTAAGGTAACATATAGTGATTGCCTATGAAAAACCTTAAACTCTGCAATTCAACTGACTTAAGTTTAATTATAAAAAGTTGCACATCCAAATTTAAGAGGTGAATTGAAGTACTGCACAGAAACCATATCGAAAAAAAAATGATAAATCTGTAAAAAACACTAATCAGAGAAGAGCATCTATGAAGAACCATATCCAATCAGAAGTTACAACACCTCAGGAAAGTACGCTTACGCAGGAGAAACGCAAAGCTAAGTCATGTGACAAACAAATTTAGTCAATAATTATCACATGAGAGAAAATGGCTACAACCACACGACACATTTATAGTTGTCACCATGAGCCAGACCAAAGATGTTAACAGCATACGATACACCCAGTTGTCATCGTGAGCCAAGCACACATTGCTGAAATAGCACACAAGCCAAGTAGCGACACCAACATGAGCCAAATTTAATAGCACATGAGACATACAGCTAATACCACACGAAATCAGTTGACAATTCCAATTGTGGAACACATGATAAAAAGCACAACATAAACGTTTAGTCTAAGATGAATGACAAACATTGTGAAGCATTGATTTACATACACACACCTACAACGAAAATCATCAGGAAATGTCCAACAACACCCGAAATATTATCCATCTGTTGCCGGCTTCTTTATCACCTCTTCATAATAATAAATCATCATGAAAGTTTATGAAAACATTTTGTGCATTGAAACTTTCTTCAACAATCATACACTTACATAAAAACACTACTCCTAAAGTTCAGATGAATCTATTAAACCAGTATTTCGCAATCTGCAGCACCTAAAGGGACGTGAAACTACAGGGGGGATTTGGTTGAATAAAATCTTTGCAGCATTTTCAGTCAAAAATGTGAAGAAAAAAACTATTGACATAGACCTATCACTGTTTTTATAAACTTAAAGCAGTGTAGAAAATAGTAGCAAAACCGCGGCTGAATACGACGATCGCTGCTTGTTGTTAAAAGATAGAGTTAACTGGAAGGAAAAATAAATGAAATTAAGGCCAGGTGCCATTGACTCAATAACTTTCTATTAGTAAACCTAGCTCTGAAAAAGGTTGGGAACCACTGTATTAAACATTAAACGAATCGCAACCATCTCCGAATCAAAGCAAATCATCCTATGCTGTCGTGGGCTAAACTCCATGACTATGTTAACCCCATGGCTGATGAGACAAAGGCTGACAAAATACAAATGATCGTCATTACAAAAGTAAGAAACTCAACAGATGTGTTAACATTACAATGACCGGTATTGGTAACTAGAGCTAATCCAAGTGAACAGCAGAATGGCTGAAGTAAAACCTACACCAGGGTTACCATAATTAAAAACCCTACTAAATCATGGTTCATTATTTAAGCAATTCTTAATAAATCACCAAACTGGGGTTGACTTGGAATTCTGCCTCAACCACGGTGCACAGCCAACAGAACAGTATTTTCTCTTGATATCAGATAGCTAAAAACATATAACCACAGCATGTTATTCTCTGAAACACTTCAGACAATTAAACAGACACAAGAAAAAAGATCAATCATTAAGACATGTGTGCAGTAACCTCTTTCTCAAAACGTACAAACACAATAAAAGCTGTAACTAGATAAATCAGAGACGTGTTCAGTTCCCTTCAAAGAGCATGCACACTGTTTTGCACAGCCATTAAATTAGACATTGTCCTAGTAAAAACTTATCTTTTAAAGAAAACAAAATGACAGTAAGGTCAGTCGTAGACATGCCTCGCTGATAAACTCGTCAAAACTGACGGCGACTCAGTACGTAAAAATGTCACCACGTGACAGACATGTTGACCAAGTCGAGTGGCAACAATTGACTTGGTGTCACAAGGCAAACGTTAATGACTAATCCTCTGACTCAGAAGTCACCATCCAGACGAGTGACCCAGCTACACAAGTCAGAGTCGCCTTCATCAATTTTTTCTACCTGTTTGCAACACGGCCAAAAAAATTTGTTTCACGCTCGAAGCCAAAACTGTCTGTTGTTGACAGAAGGAATATTATTTAAACTCTGAAGTGACATACGAGGATTGACATCTCGGATAGTAGTGTTCAATGATTTGTAAGTAATTTATATCTGGAAGCGATTACTGGCAATCATGATACAACAGACACAAAATAGTTCAGGCAAGCACTTAAAGACAGGCCATTGCAATGAGCACTTAGAGGCAAGCAGTTGCAATGAGCACTTAGAGGCACCCTGGCCATACCAGAAATGCTAAGACTTCCAAAGGTGAGCGTCAACATAATGCCAGATAACTTAGCGACGCCTCAGAGCCATTGTATATTACAGACAGTGTGACGATACGAAACAAAATGACAAAAACAAGTTGACATTTAACAGCTGACTAACTTAGCTCTCCAAAAAGGGAAAAGGGACCTGGTGAATTTCATGTAAAATGTTTAGAACTTACAGCAAAGACTGTTTTTTTGTAAGATTCTGGTGTCGACTAGCACCTAACAGATATGTCAAAGCACATATACCATAGACAATCATCGTACAACAGATATCTGTGATAACAAATTAAGAAAAAAACTTGCATCTCGTTAAAACAATACGAAATGTGACTCCGGTTCATCGTCAAAGCTAAGTAATTTTTAAACAACTTAAACCGAATAAAGATTTATAAAACCAGACACCAACAAAACAAAAAGATCTGTCAGCTGAAGGGAAATGCAACCAAAGCTTTCAAGAAACTGAACGTTCGAGATGCTTACAAGAAATAGTGAAGATACTGGCTCTTGAGAGACTCTTTTGTACAACATCCAAATTCCTTCAGCAAAACACTTAAGCACAGAAATATAATGAAACAACCAGCAAACAAGCAACAACATTAACAGTTTGTTGTTATAAGTAGCAAGCATCTAAAATAGATAAGAAAGCCAAAAGCTTGGACCAGTACAACTAAATAATTTTGCATGAAGTCCAACGGCATCTCAGATTCACAGTTCTGCATGAATGTGTGTGTGTGCATTAAAACATTTACCACAATAATGATAATACTAATAACGATAATAATAGTACAGTTCAACTACGGCAGATAGAAACAATAATTCAAAATATTTCAGTTAACAGTAACGATGTGCAAAAATGTGAGACTCAGCAGTTTTCACGACACATTCCCAGGTAGATTCCTGGAGGAAATGGATTTTATATCCAAAACTGATAAGAAGTTCAATCTGTATTAAGGTAAATCCTGTTTGAAAAATGAATCCAATTACATCTAGAAGAAAAATTTCTGGCAAGTCCTGTTTCGTTCTCAGTCTTTTTCCAAGGCCTGCAAACAATCAGTATCAGGGCTTTCGATTTAAACCTTTGCAACGATACTCACCACCAAATCAGAATATTCAGCACCTCACTTATTATTACATATTACATCATCATTCATCACCAAAATAACCATAGTAATAATAAGTATTTGTATCATACTGGTCAACATCTCCTGAGGTACTTAACGCCATGGTACATAATTTACATTACGCCAACTGTATGAATTTACAACATCCGTAACAAAAGTTTCCTAAAAATAATTAAAACTCGTCTTGCAACTCAGATTCATTCACACATAATACAGAACTATGCACTTCTACAAGGTAACTACACAGAGGCACTCCAGCACGGCTGAAAGGAACAGTTTTAAGGATAGAGCAGAGTGCGTCGGATTGGACCCTGGGAAGCGTTAACGGGAGCCTGTTGAAATACAGGGGACAAGGAACACCACCGCTCCATGAAGCTGACCCCACCATCAGAAACACTTTTCAGAGAAGAAACAGCAAGTGCATCTTAACATCACACTTACGTAATCCAACAATCAAAGCCCCAACCAGAGATGGCCTTCAGTTCTCTGTCTATGCCAACATGAGGAACAGGAAACTGTCTGTTGAAATCTACATATAACATTCCATTCACAAGTGTTTCACACATATAAATAAACTTTAGAATTTTAAACTGAAATTTTAAAACTTTCAATCAAAAGATGACACAAGACCAACAAGATGTCTGAAGTTCCAGCAAAGAAACACCAGACAAACAGGAAAGTCAAACACTAGAAATACCAAAGCGAGGCTGACCAGCCACGACGTGGCCTTCGATTTCCGCGATCCTTTCCATGTGAATGACAAAAACACAGCCAGTAATGACAACCAGTTTCAAAGAGAGGCTGATGCAAACAATGCACTGAATAGGTAATAATACATCGACCAATTGGCACTGCAGCACAAAACACGAAGTACAGCTTGGACTGCATCACAGTCCTCGTCAAGCCCTACTACAGACACATTAATAAAATATCATACATATATATATATATATATATATATATATGTGTGTGTGTGTGTGTGTGTGTGTGTGTGCACTTGTAACCAACTTATAATGCTGTCTGGAAATCATTCAAATAACTGTCATACCAAGGTCGTTTCATAATGAGGTTAAAAACTGAATAAGAACTAAGTTTCGTATATACATGTATGTCTATCATAGAGCTGTCTGTAACAGAAGTGCTTCGTTTAGCATTCCGTACGTCAGCATCATTTCATCCAATGTTCTTCAAAAACAACTTTCACAGCGTCGTCAGACACTGCGATGAACTGTGCAGAATCCTGTCGATCAGGCGAGGTATAAGCGGCAACGTCCAAAAATTATGCAAATACAACTTAATTGTCATCATCATCGTCGTCATCATCTCCTAGACAAACAAGAACCATCATAAGAACGTCGCCTAGACAAAGGCCATTTCCCTACGAACAACTAATTCAGAGTCAACATCTCGATGTTACTGTTGTGGCGAGTCTTCCGCAAGCCTTCGTCCGCGGTTCCGTTGTCGATGGAAATGGCGTTGAGGGCGCGCGTCCTATCGAAGTCTATTGTCGTGTAGCTGTCCCGCTGACTGTGCGGCGACTCGGGATGGAAAGAGGCCGGGCTGATCGGGGAACTGGTAGGGCTCTGGCAGGTGGCGCCGTCCGGACAGTCGTTGAACATCTCGAGATCCAGCTGGATGTAGTTGACCCGCGAGACCGGCGTGCTCGCAGTCGACGAGATCAGATCCAGATTGGCGTACGTGTGGGTTGGGGCGGACTCGCAGTGCGGGCCACCGTGCCCGTTCGTTGCCCGCCCTACGCCTCGCGCTGGAACGTTGACGTAGCTCCTGTGGTTGGAAGCGGAAGTGGAACCGGAATGACGGGCGGTCGCCTCGTCCTCCTCCTCTGGAAACACGTCCTGATCTTCGTCATTCGGTCGTCCGCTAAGGTCGAGGTCAGCGTAGTGGATAACCGGATCGACAGTCCGCTGCTGGGACATGGCCAGAATGTCCGGCAGCCGGGCCAGCGTGATCCTTGGACTGTTTGGCTGGCCGAAGCCGGGAATCGGCGGACTCGATATGTTCCGGTATTCACTCAGCGGTATGTGGCCGTTCTGCGGAGTGGCGGCCAGTCCGTGGACCGGGACGAAGTTGCCATAGGTTGCGTCCGGTCGCACGGGCGTCTGATCGAGCCGATCTCGTTGGCCCAACATCCTGCGCTGCTGGTCTACATGACCGGCCAGCGTGATGTAGTTCTGCAGCAGGTTGAACAGCGACTCGGCCTGCTGACAACGGAACGCATAGATGCCCGGTCCTGTGGGACAGCGGCGCCCGCTCTCAAAAGAAAATAGGTCGGCATCGAACCCGTAACGTCGCAGTCCCCGAAGTGGCCAGCCGACCGGTTCCTTGCCCTTCTGGTGCAGGACGAGCGCCTGTTCAGTCACCTCCAGCTTACCCGGATTGCGGTCCTGTCCACTGTCGTCGACATTGAACACCTTGAATATGTTTGGACTAGCCTGGTCAGGATTCTTCAGAGACAGAGAGCAACCCATTTCTTGACCATCACCGTTTCATCTACAACATTCAACGTGTAGAAAATCGTAAAACAACGAGAATAGTGGGACGGAAACTAAAGAATGTAGAGTAATATCAACTGGAGATAACTTAATCACAAAATTATACTTAAGATGACTGTATTGTAAATCAGTAAAAAAAATTTGAATGACATTTAATGTAGTAAATAAGATTTTAATATATGAAAATACCATGGAAAACAAAGTTAAAGGTGGAAAAGAGGCAAAATAAACTTCAATTTGCTCCAACAAAAACCACAGAAAACATAAAGACTGGAAGACAGCAAAGAAAAATTGAAAATAACAACCAAATGTACAGATTGATGGATGAAAAAATTGAAGTGAGAATGGTTGTGTGTGTGGCTGGGTCTGTTTCAATATAAGTGAGCAAATCATATAATTTCAGGCACAACTGAATGTTTACTATGTAATTAAGTAAGAATATTCTTATTAAGACAACCTGCAACAATTCAAATATAGATGTATAACATTTGAATAATGAAAGTTCTTATGGTTAAGATATGAACTCTAAGTAGGGTAGGGCCATCTGTCCTAGATCGCATGGTCTATGTGATGACCTCTTATCCCCTAAGGTTGACTTCTTTCCATCTTAACGCAGCTTTGTTAAAATGAGATGCATAGCGTAATGGGCGCCCTGTGTGGCTGTCGACGCTTAAATTTGACTCCTGCAAGAACTCGTCATCATTCGTTCATACTATGTCTGTAATCATACGGAGGTTTGTCAGCTTGAAATTATACGAAAAATATTATTATTAGTGAGGCCATTGTGCTCCCCCGCATTGGTGAATCCCCATCAAATGGGCAAGGCACAGAGTAGTTGTGCAGGAGTGGACGCTTGAACAACATCAGTCTCTGACCACGAAAACAGTGGACAACTAAAACACTATGAGCAAATATGAATTGAAGGGCATTACAGTGTTCAAAATTGTCACTGTGTGCCTTAAAGCTAACTCAGTCAGAGATGGTGACACCAAGACTGACAATCTTAGAGTACCTATAGAAATCCAGGATGAGACGAGGGAGGGAGCGAGGGAGGGCAATCGGTCCGCATCTCGGTTGCCTGACGACCATTTCTCTTGACTTAGGCTGATTTGATTTTAAGATTTCACATTATAGGCAACAGCTGCTATGTATTGATGTGTCAAAATAATAGAAATTGTAAAATATTCCTTTTGTGTTTTTGCCAATCAATAACGCAGTCGAAACTGAAATCAGATTGTGTCAGGAAATCACAATCCTCTAACTTAAAATCAAGTAAAATAACCACTACAAGGAGACTATTACTCTCAACCCAATTTAATTACCCCTCCCCAAACTAAGTAAGTAGGTTTATTTTTTATTGACCCAAATGTATATCTGAGATCGTCTTTTAAATAACAATGCAATTAATTGTAGTGCATTCTCATTAAAAAAATTTCTTGCTAGATTGTCTGCCTGTGGAATTTCACGGTCATGTGGGCGTGGGGAGTCGCCTTTATTGGAGGAAGGAACCAGTGCAGCATGTGACCCGGGTTCTTCAGGACCACTTTGAATAGACCTGCATCAGCCAACCGGATCAAGTGTTCGAATATAATTAATTGAGCTGTAATATTGCACAGCAATGTATATTGTAAACAGCACACCATATTATTCACCTCTCACTATGTAAAGACTGTAACAAAACAGCAAAGGAACACTCTAAAAGCAAAGCATAGTTAGAAAAAACTATTTTGTCCCATGAAAGGCTCACAAAAGGAACGCTCTGGTGACAAGAAAATTTTAACAACATTCTTATGTGAATCTCTAGGTCAGGGTGACTACTTTCAGTGCACAATTTACTTTAAATTCAGACATTTTTCTTACAATTGTACAATTTGCCAACATTCGGTATAATAACAAACATTATTTGCATTCACATCATCTGAAGGTTATGTCAATGTTAATTGCAAAGTAGACACATTTCTTATAAAACCACAGCCTCATTCGGAGTGTTCGCCAAATGGAACACATGAGATTGGGTAGTCCTACACATTAACAATTTAATGGTGATGCAGCACACAGAGTTCAAAATTCAATCCCAGGAGAAGTTGGGCCATAATGCTAGCAGCTCATAATTATTATTAAGGATTTCTGTTTCAAAATACTTTGAACAATAGTTACCTAAATAAAAAGCACTTGTCTAACGTTGTCTGCTCGAATCGCCGATAGTCGACAGTATGCTTAAGAGCAGTAGAAAGCAGATATCTACCAAGCGTTCGGTTTTTCTTAACAAAACAGTTTCGGCGACATGGCGGTAATACCAGTTCGGCGATTCCCTACGTCTATCATGCACCAATAGTACAAAATCCATCAAACTGCATGTAGAAGTCACCTGCATGTAAAAGTTCTCGAGCCCTTCCTTACTCACGACGCTGCATTAGCAGCCGGTCTGGTCTAAATCCGATCTAGCGGGTAATCGCGACAATAGCTCAAATTTCTTTGATTTAAAAAGGTCGCCGAAATTAATCTTAAGTTCAAGTTAAGATACCGCTACATGTGACAGTAAAAGAGTACACGTTTGGCTTCGACTGTTCATATTTAAGCAATTTTGACACTTCCAGATTGATCGAAATGAATATTCATGCTTTATGAATTATAAACACCTCTGACATTTCCACCCTTTGTCGAGTCCGCTCACTAATTATTTTGATCACACAGAATCAACGTGAATTAGCACCATCCGCCGATAGTAAAGTTTGTCTAAACATGCAAAACTGGTTTTTGTGACTCGCCTCGAAAACTGGGTCCACAATGAACTGTGCTTCTCACAGCTAAGTCCAATCACGCTCTTCAAACTATGTAAATCCTGTATGATACGTGATTATAGGATTCTACTTAACAGCCGCCATTTTCTTACTACTTCGTTGTTTACCCCGGCCACAGATTACGAATATTCAGCGCGTGATGACGTAGTTGGCGGATGAAATCGTCGCTATTCGGATGGACAATTACGTGGGTGTTCTGGCTGCGAATTATTTTAATATTACAATCATGTTCATCGCAATTATCTCAGCGAACTATAAATCATCTTCCTTTTACGTTGCTAAAAACATCGAAGAAGATCTCAATCAGAGTTTAGATACTTATTTTAATTTCCAATTCTAAATTTCTAATTTCTGCTAGACCGCGCTCGACAGTACATTTTTAATGTGCTCTTTAAAGCTTCAAGCGTTCGTTCTGCTTCGATGCTTCGGGAAGCGCCACTTAACGTTCTTGCTGCTGTTTTCCAGATGATTATTGCCAGAGGCGGCGATTTCGTTTGAAAGGTGGGGGACACCCAATGAAAGGGATAAGAAATGTGAGGGGTGGGGTGGGGACAAACGTGTAACGTGTCCGCTTTTTGTAAAAGGTGGGGGGGGACTTGTTTCCCTCGACCAACGACCTCATGCCCTCGAGCCCCCGGGATCGCCGCCTCTGATTGTTGCCAGCAAAAATTGGATGGCTAAATATGAATATAGATATGGTACGAGGCAGTGTAACTGGAGGGTTATGGGCTCGAATCTACTTCAAGCCACTGCGTATTGACCCTGGACAAGTTGTATACTGACATGCAGCCCACTAGGTATAAAGGTCATCAAACCTATTAGATAGCGAAGGATCTTACATGAAACCTATGACCTGTCTCACTGGACTCCTGCTTTGTCTACCCTTAGCTAAAACTTAACAATTGGTCCTCTGTATATTGGTTGTGTTTTTCATCTGCAGTCAATTGTCATTTTCAGCAGACTTAAAATTCTAGCCGGCTTTCCTAAACCTTACTTATTAACCGGAAAATGTTGACCAATGTCTCCACTGAAATTATTTGATCATTGGGAGCCACTATCAAACATCGATCAATAACTGTGCTGAGCAGTTGTGAGTGAAAATGAGCTGTTCAAGGTCCCTACACAGTATTCATTTCAGTAGTTTAATGATCAATCCTATACCCTTTGCACTACAAGGTCAGTTCTTTCACCAAGTCACCACCATGTCACTGCTAAACAAGTTAATTGGCTGATGGAGCATTCTCACAGTTTGAACTTAATAAGTGCTAAGGGGCACTGCCAAAATCGTGCAATTCAACTAAAATATTTATTTATTTTAAATTCTTAACAACAGCTGCATAAACGTATCCCCACACACTAGACAAAGTGATGGCCAGCTGAATTTATTCAAATACATACCAATTCATTACAAAAATAAACAATTAAGTGCTGAAGATCAATGACCAAGTTCAATCACATCTGCATCAGCCCCAAATGTCATTGCGACAATAATCAGAAAATCGAATCAGTGTGGCACACATCTGAGGTAGAAGTAATTCAGTGCTATTTAGCAAGAGAAGTTCACTACAATCAGAGTTCATCAGATCAGCCACACATCATAAGGTATCATAACGAAGACTGCAAAAGTCTGGCCACATGTATTTCTCTTCATAGTTACAGCTGAGGATCTTTCATGCTTGAAAATCACTCCTGCTTGAAGGTCTTTCATGCTTCAAGAAGAGCTCTGTTAGTATCCAGTTTCAGCAAAACATATCAACTGGCATGTCAAGGTCATGAAGCAGTTATTGACTATATTATCATCTTAATACTTGCATTCCGATGAAACCTGAATGATGTCAAGAGAATACAGTTACTATGTTCGTTCATGTGTCAATAGTTTAAGGGCGATAATCGGAACAAGAACTTTTCACATCTTGTGTACCTAGTCACACCTCTTGTGTACCTGTTTACGTAACAAGCATATTCGTTAACTTTTTTTAATGAAGGTAAGTTAATGAATAACCATGTCAACAAAATAAGAAAATTATTTTGGAGGTTAAAACATCATATTTTCAATAGAAGCAAAATTTAAGTTGGGGTGACAAGAGTGAAACGTGTACACATAAATTTTACGAGTAACCATTCCTCTAATATAGATACCTTCGACTGTTACCTAGAACTTTAGACAATTAGTTGCTCCTCCTTCCCTTCCTCTCAGGCAACAGACATTGGTTCCTGGATCTTTTGGCTGATTCACAGATGTGACATCATAAATCCCAAGCCTGGACAATCTTGCACGAAAACAACACAGTAAAAAAATCACCACCTTAGCGTAACTAATACTACATAAGAAACTCAACTTCTTTTGGTTAACAAAAAAACACGTATTATTAAGAAGTCGTTTTATTGTCAGGGTCATTTAAAAAAAGTGAACAGAGTTTACGATCCAGGTTATTAATCAGAAATCTCGTCTTAACGAGCATACAACGAAGATGCTTAATTCGACTCCTGACTAAGGAAGTTTAACTTTGAATGCACCAACACACCAAAACAATGCATGTTAAACTTGCCCAATAAAACTCATCCAACCTGTAATTAAGTCAGGAATTTTATAGTCACATGTCCTGAAGCAAAAGCCATCAAAACGTACGAAAAATAAAGTTTTAAGTTACCACAGTCAGAATAATCATTCGCACTTTCGACTCCACTGTCCCAAGAGGCAAGTACGCATAAAACTGTCTTTGAAACGTTAATACTGCCAACAACATACGTTGCAGCCAACCAGAACGTTATTCGCGATCGACAAAAACGCAGCGCCTCAGTTACTGCTGGTGCTGGCATGTTGCGGAGGCAGCTGACTCTCAACGGATGGCTCCATCTGAGGTTCGAGGATGGGAGGTTCGGCATCTGCAATAGCAACCACAAAAAATTACGACAACAAAAAATACTCCAGCATCCGATAACAGAACGAATGGGATAAGTATATTCTACAATATATGATGAGGGCTATGTCAGTGGTCTGACATCCACAAGATGCATTATACACTGAATAATGTATGGGAAAAACACACTCCCAACCAAAAATGAACCTTACATCCATTTCTTTGTTTGAATGCTGTGAGCCAACCAACCAGCCCAAGTTCCTGATGTAAGGAGGTACAGGCGCGTCTATCCCCAAGTCACTGGAGAAACTCCCGCGGCGTCCCCCGCCAATTTTTGACATACCAATATTATTCAAGGATGAATAACAGATTGAACCACATTAATGGCACACACACTGACAATGTAGAATAGAACAGAATGGCACAACTGCAAATACTAACAGATTTTTAATGGCATAATATTTCAATAAATTGACTTCCCTAAAAATTTCTCACCGAGATCTCCCCCCATTTCTTGGATGGCATATGGACTAAAGTTTCTATGGTGTAGATACCACTTGGGAGGTAGGATTCGCCATGATCTAGTCCACCTTATGGAAGTTTACGGCATCGTTCTAACATAAATAAATTTAAATCCAAACGAAATCTCCAAGTGAAACATACATTGAGAATCTGTTTGTTTCGAATCTTCTCCAACGGCTGACTGACCACCGACCATGCTCAACGCTAAAACAACAGAATCAGAATCAACAAAAGAAATGCTGACGACTCGATTCAGCGCATTCATCATTTTGTACGACTGACAGAACGAGCTGCATCGTTTCTAGAAATAGATTATTCCAAGGCGTCCTCAGCGCAGGCACACTGAAACTGTATTGAAAGTAGAAAGCTTTAAGAGGTCTAAATACCATACAAAGTCGCCAAATGAATGAATGATCAAAAGTTTTGCTGATGATGAAGATGACTTTTGTTTATAAACAACACATTGCAAACTAGTTAGAAGATATTTGATTAAGAATAGGGTTTGATGATGAGGGCCATTCTAAATCCATTCTATATACATACCATATATGCTACATCAAGTATTTTTGATTGATTGATTGATACATTCCAATTAAGACAAGGAATGCGTTTTACCAAGCCTCATGTCTGGATCGGCATCGTTGCCATCGCTGACCGTCTGCTGCGTGTTGTCTGGTATGTTATGGAATGAGAGATTGGAGTCCTCGTTGCCAATCAGGTTGCCTCCGTTGCCACTTACTTCCTCGCTGTAGTTGGAGTCCTGGCTCTGACGTGTACTCTCGTCTTGTTGAAACAGCGACGAATCTGTTACAAAATTGTTAACCTCAGTTTCTGTGATCATCATCTCTAAATTAAAATATGCAAATCAGCTTCTTTTCCAAGAATTATATCAAAAACAAGCTGCAGCGATTGTTAATAATAATAATAATTTCTGTTTATTTTCAAACTGACAACAACTCAGACATTGCAGGAATAAATGATGTTGGCAGTCATGCAAGGCACCCATTATGTCATACAATAAATTTAATTTAACCAACACTACTGGTGCAGGTATCAAACTTCGTTCATTAGCTCTGCACCACAGTGTGTCATTCATTACTTTGTGCCCACCCCCAATAAAGACCATTTATTGCCACCAACACACCAGAAATTCAGGAGAAAAACAACGAAATCAAAAAAATGCACTGAACACTTGACGTTATGCTAAGTGAATGTACCCATCATACTGCTGTCGTCCATCGCCCAGGAAGCAGCCAGGTCCTTGACGACCATTCCCTTCTGACAGTCCTCCCCCTCACCAGCTCCCGTACCACCAGACGAGTGCATGGCCTGAGAACTCGCCGGAGTTCCGAGGAAGCTCTGAGCGCTGGAAGAAGCCATCAGGCTCACCTGAACATCCTGGGAATCTGAATGTTAACCAACATATAACACAAATCTAGGAAACTGTAACCGAAACTTTCACTCATTCCAAATGCTGACGTTAAATAAGTAAATTTAAATAATCGTAGTGAAATTTAGTGCATCATATTTCAATGGTTGTCCGGGAGACTATAAGATATAGAGGGAAAGGATCAGCCTCATATGCTGAGACCAAGAAAACGAGGCTACAAACACCACACCATCTAGGAGCAACTTACTGTTAACTTATAACTTGTTGGGTCAAAGGAAGAGAAAACCCACTTCAACTTCTCTAGTGTACCCATACACTAACCTGATCATGGTACATATCTCTTACCAGAGGAGATTTCTGGGAATGTAAGGTCCTCTGTTATGAAAACAAACCCTGATAAGCTGTGAAGATAAAGATAAGTGGTAAACTTTTTGCCAGCTTTCATCTGTACTGTTATAAACCAGACAATTAAAATATTGTATCCTAAGTGGATGTTCAAACTGCATCCTAGGAGAAACCTAAACATTTTGAAGAAGCAGACATCGATGTGTTACCTTGGTTACTACTCTCTTGAGACATGTTACTGTCCTCGTTCGTCTGCATTCCGTTACCATTACCCACCGCATCCTTCTCGTCCTCCTTCACGAGTCGCGACTTGTCTTTTCGACAGAACAAATTCTTTCTAGAAGCTGAATTCTACAATTAATCAAAAGCAAATCTGCTTTAATCAAACCCTGGAGCCAGGGTAATAGCTCCCTCTGCTCTACTGAGTGGGTGGGCTCCTTGTATCTTTTGCCTGTGCATCAATTGGATAGAACCGTGCCTTTCAGTTGCTGGCCCTTTGATCTGGAAAAGGTTCCCTTTGTCTGCTCCCAGGGCCTACCCCAATACATTCTATTATAACTTCAAAACTGACCTTTTCATCCCCACAATGAGGTATGGACCACGTCTGAGTAGCAGTCTTTGATGGGTGCTATATAAATCTCTGCAATGAATTAATTAATGAAACCAATTTATGTAACAAACAATGGATAGACAGAATTAGTAAAGATTACAATTGAATCACATACAGCAAATTCTCATAAACCACTAATATTCTAACCACATTTCCTACATAAAATGAGTTTAATGACAATTTAAGAGACTTCTTAAACTAAACAAGTAAAAATGGCTTCTAATTCATCTCTAATAATTAGGGCATTTTAGAAAAAGCATATACAATTTATATATCTTTATTCATAAACGTATTGTTGGCTGACCTGTCTATTTTCTTGACTTGCAACTACAAAGCAGAACATCAGCAGAAATATTCACACCAAAGATAAGCAAACAAGAGAGCAATGTTAGAAAAAAAAAGAATAACACTAGCAATTTTATTACATATTGCGTTTATTATAAATGAAATTTTAGTAAATACGAATCTGAAGTGTAAGGCCAGCATGTGCAAGAAATTGTATAGGGTCATCAGGGACAGAGCCACACATATCAGATGACAGATCAAGAGTTGTTAAAGAGTAGAGATGGTTGTATTGGCTTTTGCTGTACCATAGAGTAGTTTGGCAAATTGGCAGACCTATGCTCTCAAGCATCGGTGGCAGGCACATTGAAGCTACACAACTTCAAGCAGGTTAATCACAGGCATAGCTAATTGCAATGACAAGTACCATAGGCTTATTACCACCGCTTGTTGCTAAAGGTGTCATGCATCATAAAAGTAGTTTTACCTGCGACGTCAAAGCTCTAATAAGTAGTTTATACAAATGATAGTAGCCACATTCAATGGTCCAAAACTGTAATTTTAAATAAAGATTTAAGTTCCCATATGTAGCTAAACCAGTTCGCTGATACTATATTGCAATTAACACCATATAGAATGACCCTTTGGAAGATGTTTCCTCACAGAAATACTTTACTAACTTCAAATGAAAACATATAATGCTTGTCACAAACTACGCGAATGAAGCCAATCGCTCATTTTATCATCAAAAAATGAAGAAATGTTGTGCACAGACCTGGAACCCACTTATAGATCTTCATTGTTGTATCACCTATGGCAACCCATTTCTTCTCCCTACAACAAAGTTACACCTGATCATAAAAATCATCCTAATCAAAGGTAGTTACTGTTGTCACATATATAATAAAAAGAGGCCAGAAAGCATTTAAGAGTACTGCTTCCATGGTTGGCACACAAGCCAAGAGAACAATAGTTCTACTTCAAATGCCATCAATATATAGGAAACCTTTTGGGTTGTGTATTGTTGGATAAATTGCTGGATTCTGTTAGAAAGCAGCTTTAACTGTAGTCAAAGAAAATTTATGAACCACATATTAGAGCATACGCAGTGTTTGCACTTCGGTATTTCCAGCGGTACACCAACAATGTGAGCCATCTAAATGGAATAATTATACCGACTATGTACAATAGCAATCACCAGTTTGAGCAAGGGAATAGTTGACTGCTATTGTGTACGTTCGGTATGGCATAGGCCGTCTTTCATGTGCTGTTATATTAGCGGACCCACCATTTCCTAACTTTGTCAATAGCACTTATAACGCGTTTGATGTCCTCCTTGGCTCTGCTCCTTGTTTCCGCTCTAACCGCACGAGACATCTCAACTTATTAAACCAAACACCATCAATAAAAATATATTATATTGTTGTATAAGCTTTACAGCGGCAGCGGAAACCGTCTCCCACACTTCCTGCTAGATATAGTTGTATAGCGCTCTATATAATCAATATTATGTAGTTGGGCGCTACGAAACTGTCCTGCGCACTTAGCAAAGCAATGTGATAATATGTAGCGCTGGTCCAGTATATATTAACAAACATAAGAAACTGTATTAAACTTGAGAGGATTGACTATTGCGGACTTGATCTTGTATAGCGCCGGTGAAAGCTGGTGTCCCTCACGTGGCTTTTGTGGGCGCTGAGAAATTTTCGAGGATTTTACAATACACTTTGTCTGTCCTCATTGGTGTCTACCAATGCTTCAATCTAGGTCAATTTCTCATAATTATATGCGATCCAGCATTGTAAAATCGCGACATGCCTCCGTGATATGCTGTCTAATTCTGTTTTGAATATATATATATATATATATATATATATATGTGTGTGTGTGTGTGTGTGTGTGTGTGTGTGTGTGTGTGTGTGTGTGTGTGTGTGTGTGTGTGTGTGTGTGTGTGTGTGTGTGCGTTGTGTGTATATATATATGCATCAGATGTAGGCCTAGGCCTAACCAAAACAGAACTTAGGCTATTTGTTTTGACCAATAACGCAGACTGGACTACGTTAAACAACTCAATCTCAACACCAGAGACGTCCACATAGGTGAGTCCGGAGGCAAATGCCTCCAATTTCAGTTAGGGCGTTATTTTAGTCTGGGGGAAATATCTTGCCTTTCTAACACTGAGGACCGGGGGTTTGCCTCCATCACTCAGAAGGATTTACGCCGCTGCTCAACACAAACCGCTCTATTCTACTATCGAGCTGGTATGATTCGCAACCGCACGCGGTTTGTTAGACTGCCACCTAACTCTATAACTCGACGCATTTTCTTTCAGAGCATGCTCATTTGCTCATAGCCTCATACCACCTTCGAATTCGAACAGAGAAACGTTGCCTCAATGAAACTTGTCGCCGTGTTCTCATTCAATATTTCGTCATCTCTCGCCTCGACAACTGCAACTCGGTGCCATTCTGTCTCCCTTCATCGACGCTACAGCCTCCGACACACAATTGATTAATAACAGGTGCTCGTCCAATAAGGGTTAGTTCTTGGTCCCACATCACGCTTACTCTGAAACAGATAATAGGGGCCTATAGCGCGCGGCTTACCGAACAGGCTGGTATCCCTTTCAAGATCTCCCTCCTCATGAAGTATAATAGCGGATCCCTCATAGACCTAGACGCCACCTATTGTTACGTCATGTTCTTTTCCAATACTGTATAGGACTTAGATTGTCCGCGCGAAGGGTTTATAGGCTTAACGTACCATATTTCTCATAAAGCGGAAGTTTGGAGATCGTGCCTTCTCGGTCTCAGCAGTCAGGACCCTTGTAAACATAACGCAACGTTCTTCCATCTTCAACTTCCGGACAGGCCCTACAGCTCGTTCGTCAGTGCACTCTGTTGCTCGGTTAAATCGGTTTAGATCTAAATAATTATCATTATTAAAAACTCGTCTAGGCCTACTCAAATTTTTTATGGCTAAGAATGTGGCGAAACACGCTCACGTGCAACAGCTAAACCTGTCTTGCTAAAACGAGTTATAAATTTTCAGTCGTATTGTATCGTTGTTGGCTTGCTTGCAAGTTCACTGGCTGAAGACCTTGTTTAAAATGTTGCTACACAGACTGATGGCTATTTGTAGGGCCTATGCATGTTTTTCGCTGCTAAAATATAGATATCGACAATAAGATCGATCCAGGTCTGCGAGGATAGATCCCTGACAAATGCATTGGTTTGCAGTCCAGCAGAGTTCACCAAAAATAAGAAAGAGCTACATAAAATGAATTTTATTGCAATTTATTATAAATTACTGGCCAATGGTCCATTTGGACCCAATGGGAGTTACCGGTATCAATGCAAGTCCATGGTCATAAGGTGGGACACACAAGGGCTCCATAGGGGAATATCAGTCATATTTTCTGCTCAAGTGTGTAAACTGGCAGAACCTATCTCAGTGTGTTTCGAGATCTTTTCGCTAACGATTTCAGAATATGCATTTTTAACCATTTCTGCTGGGGTTAGTGCTACGAGGTCGGCAGAACGTCTAAACGACTTTCATTGAATCTGGGAAAATCTGAAAGACTTTGTTTACATCTATGAAAACTTCCAGTTAACAAATCATAGGCAGTATCGACTACTTCCTTGACTATGCTCTACCACGGACTATCCTTTGGACAACCCCTCTGATTTGATGCAGCACTCGTAAATAAGCTGGTGCCCTGCGCTTGGCTGTCAATTGGCGCTTTATAAATTTGGAGACTGCGATTTTCTGTAACATAGTCTGGAACCAGACCCGACCAGCTCACACCTTTTGCTACATACCTTACAACTGAAAACAAGCAACTTCAAAGCATTCAATAGAAGTGAAGACGCTGGTCTACATCGTACGTTATATTTACACGCTCTGTGAAAAACTGATTAGAGCCTTGCGATCGGATAAAATTCAGTCCTAAGCTGGATAATATCATTATATCACTACAGTTTAATATAATTAAAATGTGATTGTCCTTGAACTAAATAATTCTCAGGTAAACCCTACACATGCTCCATTAAACAATATTCGAACTGTATTTTATTTAAAATCTCTAAGAAGCAATTCCTGACCGTGGATTATCAGGTTTGACATAATCCCGCAGTAACCTATACAGTGTGGCGCCATCTATGTATACGAAATTTAATTATGCTCTGTTTGCTTTTAAATTGTAGTGACTGACAAAAGTGGACTAAATGTTTTTCCTTTGTTTTCTGCACCACGTTGTAACATAAGTTCCTTTAGCGTTGTGAAATTCTCAACGATTCTGCGGCTTTGTTGTTTTGTAAGCTTGTGCTGCTGCTGCAACGTAACAGGAGACCCGTCGTGCCTAGGCGACTCTTCCTTCGCGGGGCACGTCTTTGTAATATTTTCTCTATGTCGCTTCTGGTTTCGAGCCTTTTCCAGGTGACGCTTTCTCTCCTCCTTGCTCCAGTAGCGACCAATCTTGACCTCGCTGGCCGTTTCCTCGTCCGTGGTGAGAACGTTGTTGCGTTGTGCAGCCAACTGCTTGGCACGCTCTTTGAGTAGCTTGCTCCTCACCGGTCGTCGAGTTATGTACCTCGAGCCATCGGGTCGTCTCTTCACTATCCACTCCAGTGGAGAATTCGTTTCATTGCCGCAATGAGCAGGTGGAGCTGGGTGGATCTCGGCCAGAACCTGATACGTGTCCTTGGCATTTTCTTTACACGGTGACCTAACGGACGTCTTAACATCTGGTGGATTCGCGACCTTACTGCAGTCTGGAACGTCCTGCAGTCTACGTGTGGCCAACTGACGTTTAAAGAGACGCTGTTGTAACAAGATCGTGTGCTGCAGATTCGCTTCATTCGTATACATGACGTCAGCAAACTGCGCGCTTCTTGAGGACTCTACTTGGCCCTCTGGAGACAGAAGCTCGTTGTTTACAATGTTCATCGACTGTCCCAAGTCGTCGTCCAATGTCTGCGCGATGCAGTCAGCATCGCCGTCGCTGCTCCACTCCTTGTGGTGACCACTTTCGCGAATGCTTACATAGGAGTTTTCCGAATCGCTGTGGTAGGCGTTTACCAGGAAACTCTCCTGGCAGTCGGCGTACACAAAGCGCATTCCACTTCTGTTGCCTGCTCCGACGCCGATTTCCATACCATCCGTCGGAAACAAGGTGGGATGCGGAAATAATCCTGGCATGTGAACCGTCTGACGATTCGGAAGAGTCTTCAGGAATTCAATTTTAGTTCCCATTCTGGGTACCATTCGGTCGCGGAAGCAGTATCGTTGCTGCTTCATGGCATCCTGTGCACAAGAAGCCAGTGCAAAGCTTTCACTTAGCTGAAGTTCGGCTATTCCCGAACGGAGATTCTGCCTTCCTTGGTAGCCGTTTGGAGGCCGGCCGGATCGCCTTTCCAGCTCTGTAAGGAATCTTTTTCCTGCATTTTCGAGACACTTAACGTCTTGCTTTGAGGGCGTCGACTCTATCACCGATGGCCTATTATTCTTGGACGATTTTCTATATGTTGTTTCACACCTCAAAGATCCCTTCGGCAGGGTTGTACCGTCTGGCTGCGACTGGCTGGCTGGTTCCTAATAGAAAGACAAAGCGATGTGTTAACACTGAAGCTATGCGCATTAATCATCCACCTGAAATCAGAAGCATTGTAATTGTAATTGTAAATAGCACCATCTGTTGGAAGCTACTTCCATGGTGCTTTACATAACAGTTCACTATATTGCTCGATTTGCTATGGCCAAACAGACCACTAAAACAAGCCAACAACAATGCTAACGTAAGCTAGTACTATTATATAACTTGTGTGTTAGATTAAAAAAATTCAGATTGTGGATGATGTGATTCAACGTAATTGGATAGTTGTTAGTGGATGATACGTTTAATGAGTTTCGAGGTGATGGATATTCTATTGTATTCTATTCTATTTACGGATTTAAAAATCGCCTCTCACAGTTCAACCTAATGAGAGGCCTCATATATTTAAGATGGGACGATTAACACATCAAGGCAGACACAGGACTGCTGCTGAGGCAGTTAGTAGTGGTACACCAGTTAAACCATATACCTTCACCCTGATACTAGCATCTAACGAATACCGCAGATAAAAACCCCAATACACACCAGAATGTAGCCTGGCCTCATCTCTAATGATGCCACCACCAACCACCGTTATTACCTCGGTTATGGTAGTTTGACAAGTTTCGTTGTTGTCATTGTGGATATCATCGTCATCATCGATATCCTGGCCTTGCAGAATCCTATCTTCCTCCTCTTCTTCCTCCTCCTCCTCATCGTCCCACTGAAGACAGCGACTAAGGTCAAAGTCTGACAGAGCAAGGTCCGTCTGCGATGACATAACTCGCTGAAAACTGCCCGTTAAATCGTCAACTTTGCTGAAATTCCAGATGAATACAATATCTACTTTACGACCTGCAAAGATTAACTTTTGACACTGTTACAAAGGAGCTAACAATTCTACTGATGAACAGAATTTCATTTACTACTACCACTACTATTATTAGTATTTTTATGCAGAGGCGGCGGTTGACGGGTCAAGTCCCCCCACCTTTTACACAGAGGGGACACATAATACGTTTGCCCCCCCACCCCACATTTCCTACCCCTCTCCTTGGGTGTCCCCACCTCACCTGTCAACCCAGATCGCAGCCTCTGTTTCTAAGTGTTTGCTAATTCAAAGACCATTTAAAACAGCATACCGAAATGAAACGAGTTATTTGGAGGAAGAGCATGACAGAGAGTTGAGGGAGGACGTCGGCTGTTCTCTTTTGCGCTCTCTTCATGTTCACTGCGTTTTCATCCCTTCACTGTGCTCTCTTTCTGCTCAATGTGCTCTTCTGCTCACCACTTCCTTCTTCTGCCCACACTGCTCTCTCCTGCCCTCTTGTGCTCACTGTGCTCTCTATTGCCTACTGTGCTCTCTTATGCTCACTGCATACTCTCTGTGTTTTACTGGGTGGCCACACCAGACTAGAGTGCCCTCTAGCGGCGTCGTACTCGCTGACAACCCCAAACTCCACATAAAGATTTGTTGTGTCACAAGGAATTCAACAGCAACTTACCATGACTGCATGTTGTACCATGCTCAATTTTTCTATCACCATCAAACGGACTTTTGGTGTAATAAGTTGGATCTGATCGATCTTATGGGTGGTGCCAGCCCCATGTCTGTTAAGACGAGGAGGGTGATGGTCAATTCAAAGCACAGTATGCAGCAAGGAACTTACAGTACCAGTCCAAAGCATGGATAAAGGAGGACGGCAATGCTACTTATCATTGTTTTGACAATAACCAAAGAATAAGAAGAAAAAGATCACTGGATAACAAAACATAACCACAATAAATGATCGCTGAAATGTTATAATTATACTAACTATTCCTCTTCCTCTTCCCAGTCATATATGTCTATGGCTGTTGCCATTGACGACGATCCACACAGCTCTTGGTAGGCCATCTCAACGCAGCCATCAGTCTGTGTAGCAACAGTTACCATGGGAACAGTTGTCATGGAAGGCATCATCAATGATGGCAGAAAAGTCTTCATCTTTGCCGATGATGATATAATTGGTATGAATTTGCAGACTCCGTTAAACGTCGACCACATCAGTCGGAAATCTGAAACATGAAAAGAATCTTAGTTACTGTCATCTTGAAATGGAAAAATATCACAAAGTATGAAAATATCCGGCATGCAATTATTCAAATGACTTAAGACTCAACTGACTATTTCAACTGTATATTTCAATTGGCTATTTCAACTGGTTATTTCAATTGGTTATTTCAACTGGCTATTTAAAATGGATATTCCAACTGGATATTTCAACTTGCTTCAAACCATCATAGTTGGCCTTTTGGCTTCCAATAATTGTAGCATTTCAACGACTGAAACATTTTGCACTATGAAAACGGCATCAATGCCGCACCATAGCCGTTAGAATTAGATTATAAATGTGATGGGGCACCATCTCCCTCAATAGCAATGCTGAACTAGCAATGACAAGAAATGACATCTCATTCAGTAGCAGTACTGAAATAGCAATAATTAAAAAAAGATATTTCACCCAATAACAATACTCAGAAAAGACAGCAACGACTACAATTATTGCATAACAATAAGAAGTGTTAACAATTCTTATTGTTGTAGTCTTCCGGACCTAACGTGACTAAGGTTTGGTTTTGGCGACCAATCAGTTGATACGTTGCGCTATATAAGCTGCTGATTATAGTAACCGTGTAATAGCACGCTAGTGTGTAACACTATTAGTCTATTACTCATTGAGAAGTTGGACTCGCACAGAACTTTGAGAATAATGCAATCGTCTTTACGTCAGCTAATCTCGAAAATCAATCTTCACTTCAACCGCCCGCCACAGTCATCTTCAGAAAGCAGAAGTGTTTCTAGAGCCAGCGAGTGATGACGCGACCGGGACTACTTTCAGCATCAAATCAACCAGAATAGTCGAATGCCGTGCTTCCTTAAAGGCAACCCATAAAACTGCCAGGACCACTCTTCCAGCCAGCCAAATAACAGGCACGAAAGACAATTATCATCAGGGCGGTCAATGGACGAAACCATATAGAACGGCCTTTATGATCCTGCTCGACTACCCTCCGCCCGTCCCTCCTCACTCGTCTACCCCCTAACCCCCCCCCCCCCCCGATACTCACGAGACTGGCAAATATTACCACAGACCATTCGGAGGCATTTTGATTTAGCCATGAAATTTGACATTTACTGTGCAATAAACTTGGCATCTAGGTTCAGTCGGCATAATTGAAGCGGGGCGTCATAAATTAATTGTGCTGGGAACGAACTTCGAAGCCCCTGGGCGAATTGAACAGTCGCTGTGGCCAGACCAGACAGCCCACTACCTCAAAAGTCTATTATTAAAATTTCTGTCGACTCAGTTGCAAGATTGAGTAAATCTGAAGTTAGGTAGTATAGCTCTGGTTAGAATATTGGGTTATTATGTCTAAATCAATTTCTACCGATTTAGACATAGTTATAATTATATGCAAAGAAACTGTGGTAGCAAACAGCTCAGAGAAGAGTAAACTGAATAAAGTACAGGAAAACGTTAATCAATTATTTATGAATTAGCCTATTATCTTAAATGAATACTACAATCCGCTGATAACGTAGGCCCTATGTAAGGTAAATATCTAAAAGCAGCACTGTTCCACACACCCAATCACACGCTGTGGTGCACCAGCAAAAAACTTCGATTAGATTTCGAAATTCTATCGGCCATTTTGCTCTGATAATATAATAAGAACGAAATAGAAGGGTTTCAGCGGCGTCAGAGTCTGATACTGGGAGCAACCATAAACCAAGGATATATGAAAAAGCATCAGACAATAGTGTCCTCCTATACTGAACACAGTCCGCAAATGTGTGAAACGACGGTGCCGTCGACTGAAACGGTGCTGGCGTCTAAGTGCCAAAAGTGAATAATCAGTTGTCGGTGCGAAGTAGTTGAGCTGTAATCCGGAGGAGCTGTGAGGTTACGACGAAAACAAGCTGTGCCACAGGAGATAAGGCTTTCAATTATGTCGGATGAAGGAGAGCCAGGCAGGGCATCACCATGGCAACGAGGAGGATGCCATCACATGCATCTGTCGTCTGTCATTGGAACGCCATCTGTGTGTGTGTGTTTGCGTGCGTGTATGTCTACGTATGTAGGCCTATAAGTGTGTGTGTGTACGCGTCTACGTGCGCATATAGGTCTACGTGTGTGTGTGTGTGTGTGTGTGTGTGTGTGTGTGTGTCTACGTAAGTATGTATATATCACCCTTTTTGAGTGTATGTGTGTGTATGCTTATGCATACGTCTGTGTATGTGTAAGTACGTCTACATATATGTGTATGCGTGCGTGAGTGTGCCTGCGGGTGTGCGGGGCCTCGGACGAGAGCCTAGACTTCAGCGCCTCTGCTTCCGAGGAAAAGCCCAGAAGCAATTAAGCGGAAAGCGGAATAAACCTTATTCTCTGTAATTATCGACTCTCTCCAGATGCATACGGTTCCTCCCTCTTCTGTCAGTCAATCTGTCTGTTTGATTGTCTGCCTTGCAGCCTGCCCGGCTGTCTATCCTCTCAATCTGTCTGTCTGTCTGTCTGTCTCCCTTTCTCCATGTATATCTCTTTCTTTCCCTTAATATCTGTGTTTGTCCGAATGTCTTTCCTCTGGCTGTGCGTTTCTTACTAGATGTAACTTTCTCTGTTTGTTTCTCTCTCTCTCTCCATCTCTGCTGCTAGGTTTCCTACCTTCCACTTTCTCTCTTTCTCTCTCCGCATCTCTGCCTGTTCGTCTCTATGTTCTCCTCCCAATCAATCTGTGTCAGTCTCTGCTTAGCACGCTGCCTCACTGTGTTTCTCAGTCTGATATTCAGCTTCGATTCAATTCAGATCCGAAGTCCCTTTCCCATTTACTGCAGCACACACACAAAGAAGAACAGGATATTTTAGAGAACGACTGAATCAAGATAATGCTCTACTTTGCTATTATAGAGCAAAACAGCTGCGGTTTCTTGTTACATAGGTAGTCAAAAATATTGGTAATAGTAATAATTAAAATAATAGTTATAAAAAATAATAATAATATTATTATTATTATTAAGAGATACATCTTATCTTTTCCAACCCCTAGCTACTGCAATTCAACGCTTTAATGCGGTCGTTTTCAGAGGCACATTTGAACTAACACACACTGTGGAGTGAGTTGCCATTCCAGAAAATCATCACACCTCCGGATATTGTTTGGGTTGCCTGAGGGATTATTAATACCTCGGGGAGAAAATAATAATAAATAATAGCAATAACAATAATAATAGCGACATTAATAACAATAAACAACAATAGTACTACTACTACTACAACTGCTACTACTATTACTACTACTAATAATAATAAGACTTACATTCACAGGCCTATAACCCTTTCAGATAAAACCCAGGAGACAACTAAAACGCCGCTGGACAACGCAAAACGTCGATCCTAATGTCACTCCGATAGATCTCCATGGCTACAACAGCAGTCTCTGAATCCCTCCAATTGTGTGATTCATGACAAATTACCTCTGACAACTTGTCACCAACTGTCTGCATTTGGTCTGTCAGTCACAGTTCCCTCCAGCTATTTATACCTACCAATAATTGTGTACTTAGGATATAGTCTTTATATATGTGTGTATATATATATATAATACATAAACAATATATATATATATATAGGCCTACACACAATAATTATATATAATATTATAATTGGTTATGGCATTTGGCCACCTATTGACAAGTGAAAAGGGAAGGGCTATGACCATTCAAAGTCACCGAGTTCTTTCCAGATAGCTCTAATAATATGTTGGGGTTTTCATGGTGTAACTCTTCACGCTTCGGCGGTTCTCAACCCCCCTTTCTTTGATGTGCCCCAAAAGCCTGTCCAGTCAAACAAGATCTAATTAATTCGCCGGCAATGACACTTGACATTGGTATTCACTCAGCAAAAACGAGATCTAATTAAATAGTATGCATTGGACAATCTAATTCCACAACAACCTACACAAACTATTTCCAGCCACAAACTGTAAAATAATGAGAGAAAAAACTAACCCCCCTACCTACCCATAAATTCCAATGAGTGTAAAGTGTGAATATGCTTCAAGATTACTACTCCACTTGCACCCCATCCAACATAGCTATAATGGGATGGGCCAATGGTGTAATGGGTAAAACTGGCATGCAAAGCAGAGGAAGCGAGTTCGATTCCCGCTAACAACCTAAAGCGAGCAAGTCCTTCTTTCGCTAGGCGTCGTCGTCGGATAAATAAGATGTATAAAGTGAAAGACCCTTGCATAGCTGCCGACAGTTAAATTCGACTCCTGCAGCAATAGTCTGTCATCTATTCATTCTGTACAGGTAATCATACCACGGCTTACCAGTTTGAAATTAAACGAAGGAGTTTCGTACATTGTCAGTGGGAAAGGGAGACGACAAGGGAGACGACTCGTTACCCGCCCTCATATACCGAGGCTAAGAAAACGAATGGGCTAACATGGCTGCCGGAAGATTAGCTTAATAATTAATAATTGCTCCTCTTCTCCTACTTAGCAAACGTTGTTTCTCTGAATGAGGCCATAGGTCAAACCAGGTGAAACGCGACCTGTATTTTCTCCATATTCCCTTCCTTTGATCATTCTCAGATACCAATCCAGGTATCCTGCGAATGTCTGAATGACTGATTCAGAGAAAGAGAAGACGGCCAGTCCGAACACCAGTCTTATACCAGACACTGAATGCCGACATTCGTCGATCTACTTTCATCGCGGAAGGATTTGGAAGAGTGAGAGGAGAAGGAGAGAAACGAGGAAGTAAGAGAAGCGATGATGAGAGAAGCGGGAGATAAAAGGCGCCGACAGACATAATAGGAATCTGAGAGTTGCCGGCGAACGAGAGCTCATCGAATGATGAAGGAAACAGTTTACACATCTAAGAGATGAAGAAGAAGGAGCCGCCGTCGACGCTCTGAAGTGAACATTTCAACCAGGATAATTAGAACCAGGCCACTGCTTAAACCACCGACACAAAAACACACATACACACACACGCACACACAAGTCTATATATACACACACACGCACACACACAAATTCAAACACACAAAGTTCTCTCTCTCTCTCTCTCTCTCTCTCTCTCAATAAAAAATAAATAAATAGATTGGCCTGTTAGCCTGCTTTTTGGACTTTAGACCAACTAGAAAATAATGGTCAATTAGCTGCAATACAGCAAACATAGAACAAGCCGGACATTTGCCACGTGTATAGCTTTGCCTGCCGGACTGAGGACATACGCTAAAAAGCGGACATGTCCTGCTTTCTCCGAACGTCTGGCAATTCTAACCATTAGTAGCAATGACTCACTCATTTCTAACTGTGTTCTCTAGCATGACTATATAAATCTAATTATATGTATATAGTCAAAAGTAGCTTATATTATATACCTTCAGTTGTCACCCAAGAGGTCGTTGTAGTAGCCCATGTTAGATAATTACCGTGACTCCGACGGTTTTGCCAGTGGTATAAGAATATCTGGCTGAATTAAAATTGAAAATGGAGGTGGGAGCAAGTGAGTGAGTAGTCAGGATACTGGAGAATTGGAACTAAGCCAGGTCAAGTCTCTGATAGGTAGAGGGGGGCTGGGACGTGGCCAGATTGACTCTACAGTGCTTAGGAACAATACTGGTCCCTGGTACTCATAACTGGAAAGACTTATCCTTAAAAGTACTGATATTATACCATTATGATCGTTATTATCATCACTACCACCCTCATCGTCATAAATACTCATCATCAATATTCAGACAATGTTGATATTGTATATGCATATTATATATATATATATATGCATATTCTTAAATCTTAATTATATACCAATTGCCGAACCACATTCTAGCTTATACATCTGTCACATGACCAACTTAATAATAATAACATCATCATCGTCGTCATCATCATCATCATCGTCATCATCACCACATCTACCACCACCACCACCGTCATCATCAACATCATACATTTAATCATCAATTTGTAAGTCATGAAAACTCATAATCATCATACTTCGCAAAAGAGTATCTCAGACACCTCAGAACCAAAAGGATAACTCGGGAAATATCAGACAACGTTTCACGGACCAAGAATGCTTTCAAGTGTAGCGAATCAGCTATATTGCACTGACTGATGTTATGCTAAATGATTGACAGCAGGTGTGCATGACAGGTCCACTGAACACACATAGACGGACAAGCAAGAGGACATAAAGACAAACAAGTAAGAGTAGCCACCAAAGCCAACAAAGGAGGAGTTTCGCCTCGTGAAACCGAGACGCCAAACAGCGTTTTTACTCTCATGGATAGAACAACCTGACATCATCCTACCTGTCAAAGCAGTCATATGATTTCACAAAACACACTTCGGAGGAGAAAAGCTAATGGAGGCAGTATATCTTTTCCGTCTAGAAGGCAGGCGAGCTTTCTACTTTTCTTGCAACACCAGTCACACTGGCTCCAGCGACAATCCCCTCCACCCACCTCCAAAAAACCAGACAGGAAGCATCAGGCAGCTGGATCAGCATCATCATTATGCACCATAAACATGACTAACAGTTCTTGAATTCCAAAGAAGCCGCTAAGGAAGATATTCTAAGTTGAACAATTTTCGGCTGTGACCTCGTTGACCTCCAGGGAGCAAGATGGGAGCCAAAACAAAAATAAAGCCTTGCTGAAGTTATTCCTTCGGTCTCATAAGTTATCATCTGTGTATTGGTGTTTATAAATATTTGTTTAATGCATTTAAGTTCAATTCAAGATACCTCCATTTGATGGAACTGTTTCTTCTGATGGATCCTAGAGAAAATAAACAATCACCACCCATTCTCCTCCTCTTCTGTTTCTCCTCTCCTCCTCTTCATCTTCATCAACATCTTCATGTTTGGTTTACTTATATTTCCTTAGGCTCGTTGGACGCTCACTGTGACAGCACCACGCTCGATAGCAATACGTTCATGAAGATGAACTGCGGTTCTACGCGTACTGAGATCGGGGTCTGGTATGACAGAGGTTTAACTTTTAGGGAATTGAACTCGTTACTCAGCTCGGCACTGACCTGATGCAGCAAATCGGGAGGCAATTGTCCGGTTGTCCGAGAGAAATTGTCCTACACTCACATCAGGTGACTATATCATAGCTTTCAAAAGTGCCTCAGCAATTTCCATTGTATACAGCTACAAATACGATCATCACCTCCAGCGGCGTCATGATCATCATCATCACCACTCCTTTCCGCTACCTCGTTTCATCATCGGTTTCCCATCAGTCAAAGCAACTGATCTACCTTTCAATTTCACTGGCAACACGGATCTCCATTATTGGCCTGGCTTTTTACTCGTAATGTTAACAACACTCCTCGTCCCCTTGTCCTCTTCCCCTTTGTCCTCCTCCCTTTGTCCTCTTCCCCTTGTCCTCTTCCCCTTTGTCCTCCTCCCTTTGTCCTCTTCCCCTTGTCCTCGTCCCCTTGTCCTCTTCCCCTGTGTCCTCCTCCCTTTGTCCTCTTCCCCTTTGTCCTCCTCCCTTTGTCCTCTTCCCCTTGTCCTCTTCCCCTTTGTCCTCCTCCCTTTGTCCTCTTCCCCTTGTCCTCGTCCCCTTGTCCTCTTCCCCTTTGTCCTCCTCCCTTTGTCCTCGTCCCCTTGTCCTCTTCCCCTTTGTCCTCCTCCCCTTGTCCTCCTCCCCTTGTCCTCTTCCCCTTGTCCTCTTCCCCACGTCCTCGTCCGTCCTTCTCTTCGTCCTCCTGCGTCTACTGCTCCTGGGCATCCATCATCCAATCAAGCATTATCATCAATCCTCCACATGAGGTCTGTGTTTTCATCATCTAGAATGAACTCATGCACTCCATCTCCCTACAGCGGCTCCTACTTTGATTTCATGTCGCATCCAACTGCTTTACTTTATTTCCCCTAGAGTTGCTAAACATAATCACCATCATTATTGCTATTACTCACCATATACATTTTATCAAATATTTGAACTTAATAAATAAAATCAGAAACCTATAATATATGCTTCTGAATTATTGAAAATAATAATAATATAATTATTATAATTTTTATTACTATTATTATGATTTATTCATAAACCATCGAACATAATTATTATAATTATTATTGGAAAAGAAAAGGAGGAAATTAATCCAACATCTACCTGGGGATGGCCTACCACTTGATAACTGTTCTCCTCTGGACATCTGAGTAGATACTTGAAGAATCCTCAAGAACAAATGCTCCTGAATCACTGGTTCAATGGACCAGACCCTGGAGATCTAGGGACACAGGTGGTCGTTAGAGGTTGGGAAATGTCTGGAAAGGACGACCACCTGACGCTGTATTACATTACACAGCCTACCACTGTGGTCCATCATTCATCGGCTGCCATGTCATTATGACAGGCGGCTCGCCTGACAGTTGACAGACACGGGCATCGACGCGTCAATATTTGAACCGACAGGTGTCAGCAATTGCGAGTATCTCCTTCTATTTATAGAGTGTCAATCAAAGACTCCTTTTCGGGTTCGTTCTTCCGATGCTATCTGCTGCGCTCCCTCTGAACAATAGCATTCTTAGACGATGCCAAGCGATGCCTTTCTTCGACTGCGACCCACCGAGGTATTTCCTTAGGAATTACAATTCATCGCATGTCAGTCACTCTGCCGAAGATTGAGGCTTGTTTACGTACCGGTGGATGTCTGGATGAGAAGGGAAGGAGGGAGGGAAAATTAGAAGGAGGGAGGGAAAATGGGAAGGAGGGAAGGATAATGGGAGGGAGATTGTCTGTTGCCTTCCAGTGAACTACATAATCCCTCCATGGTTCGACATAAAACCCTCTAGGGTAACGTGAGTCACGAAAAAGCCGGCGCAGAAATATGATTACTTTTGTGCATTTATGTAACTATGTATGTATGGATATATATATCATATATATGTATATATACATGTATATATATATACATATATATATATTATAATAAGGAGAAGAATAACGAGAGCAGTCCCTTAATCTCTGAGTAGATGCCTTAGAAGTTCCTTAACCCTGAGGCAGCCATGGCAATGAAGTGTTATGGACTTCATTTTCTAAGCCTCTGCATGTGAGGCCGTTGATCAATCCTCTCCCTCCCGGTCTCATCTTCCCACCGACAGTAAAGCGCCTTTAAAGAATCTAACAAAGGAGATTAACATGCCAATTAACTAGATCAAAGCAGTACAATTTGTGTATACATGCATTTAGCTGGATACTTGTAAAGCAGACCTAAAGAATGGAGCAAAACATACCAATCAAAGTATATATACATATATGTATGGGAGAATGTATGTATGTATGTGTGTATGTGTGTATGAATGCGTATCAGACCAATAGTCAAATGGTGTATTTTTGGAACAACACACAAAGCCCCATAATATGTCTCAGTTCTGTTTCATCTTACTCTCCATATTTCAACTTTCTGCTCAAACTCAGGGCCACATATTTCTCATTTCTGCTCCAACTCGGGACTCCAAACTTCAAATATTTCTACTCCAACTCGGGACTCCAAACTTCAAATATTTCTACTCCAACTCAGGGCCCCTGTTTCTAATGTCTGCTTAGACAGCAGCAGATAGTGAGCACGGCGATAAATAAGGAACATCATTGCTCTCAAAATGCTCGCTGACTCAGGATCTTGGGAAAATCCGACTTCCAGGTGGTTCAACTTTTTGGCGCAAACGGATGACACATTCAGACACAGCTTACAATGATTTAGACCAACCGGATGGATGCATGTTCTCGATATTAAGCAAATGTCGGAGTTCAAATCAACATGCAAGTAGATTCTTGAAGAAGGGATTATATATAAATGCACGAAATGAAGGAATGAATGTTGTGCCAAACGGAAAGGATCAAGTGCTCCGGAATTCATTTGAAAAATTAGTCATTCGTAAGGCAGAAGAGTTTAGAATTTTTATTTAGAATATTTATAAGCAACTAGATGAAATAATGAACAGCTGTCAAATATTCGGAATTCCAACATCATGGATTTGAGAACGTTTTCAATGAGCAAGAACTGTCAAGAAAAAAACATAATAAAAAAATTTGCACCAATAAATTTGTAGTCTTTCAGTAACAGAACAGAACAACAAAGCAGCTAAGTGGTGAGATTGATAGACTGCCAACCCATGCATATGGACACTTACAATGCCATAAGAGCCTTATAAGTACCTAATAAAAATGCCCTCTGCTCCAGTCTATATGATGTTGAATCACGTGGTTAAGAGCAGCGGAAATGTCCGCACGAGGCAAAATAAAGCACAGGAAACAATAGAAGAGACACCAACAGCGAGCGAGCACGCACACACGTAGCACACAACCATTAGATTCCCAAAGACTAACTATGCTAACAGTGTGCAAGACTCCATCACACACAGACCAAGGTACGCTTGCAACCTTATCTACTGTAAGTCTGTAAGTCACACCTGTTAGATGTATTAGTAATGTTCAACAAATTAAAAACCTCAACATCAATCACCACATACATATATACATACATATACACTTACATACATACATACATGAATACATACATACATACAGTGTCATACATGCATACATAAATACCTACATCAACAAATGAGTTCATCAAGTTTGCACTCAGATGGACGAAAGACAGCAAAGTGCCGCACAAACATGAGAAATACCCCCCCCCCCCAAGCATATAGTCAGAGGCCAAGAAAATAAAGACTAGGGAAACATGGAGGAAGGTTCGTGGATTAAGAGAATCAGCTTATCATAATATAAATACAGTGAAAGTGTATTTGTATGCCTGTGTATGTTGCAAGGAAGATAGAGAATGGCATGCATACATTCACACATACATACAGACATACAAGTAGACATACATTCATGCATAAAACATATATACACATATACATACACACATGCATGCATGCATACATACAGACTCAAACACTCGTGTACAGAGACTAGCAATAGGTAGATGAACAAATCAGACAGAGACAGACAGACAGACAGACAGACAAACTCAATTACTTATGTTAATATTAAAGTGACACACAGAGGAACAACCGAGAGACAGACAGACAGAGACAAACAGTGACAGACAGACAGACATATGCCTAAACTCATGTCTTCTTCAGCAGCCCATCTTCAGACAATGGCCTCCTACCAAAGTAGCGTCTGTGCAGGGTCTCCCAGCAGCAGGGCAAGGCACAGTCGCTAGCAGAAGGGCAACTGTGTCAGAAAGACACAGGGTGATAGAGGGTGACGATGTTACAAAGACATCGTCTGCTGCCCTCTGGTGTCGGGCGAGCGGAAACCTCGGCAGATGGCGCGCACTTAGGGCCATTGTCACTCGTTCTAGGAATTCGGTGGCCGAGTGCGCGTGCGTTGGGGAATTATTGGCAAATAAAATTATCGGAGCAGCTTCCTGCATCGCAGCCCTCTCCTCTTCTGTATCGGTGCTCTCTTTCCCTCTCCCTCTTTCGCTCTCCCTCTTTCGCTCTCCCTCTTTCGCTCTCCGATTCCCACTCGTCTGTCGATAATAAAAACGCTTCACACCAACTGCAGCCGCCCCGATTCAATTCCGAGTTGTCCGTCTGCCATAGCTTGATCTTCGATTGAAGAATTAGTAACTATGTTATATGATTATTGGCCTCATAATGATAACAGTAATGTCGTTAATCATCATCGTCATCATCATCTGTGATATATACTTATACTGAATAACCGTTCATCTATAAGATTTCTGTGTGGTGAAACAAAGATCAATACTAAAGCTGCGTATTTTGGATATTTCACAAAATCGACTACTACCCATTTTTCTCCAATTCAGTTTCCTAGTCCCCTATCTTCATCATCAATTGAGAATGTGTAAATAACCCCTCCTGATCTTCAAGTCCTTCTCCACACGAAATTATTATCTATATAATTTAAAATGATTAATCCTTTATTATTATTATTACTACTATTATCAATATTATTATTATCACTATCAGTGTTACTATAACCCAATTTATTAAGCCAATCAACGACAGAGCAGACGTGAAAAGCGTAAAGGATCTACGACGAATTAACAACCTCAGAAAAGGATTTTACTCATACCCTCAGCATTACAAGGCGATCGCTCTAACTAATCGGCTACCGTGCTCTGTGAATCTGCGTCTACCTATGCGTGGAAATGGTTCACTAACACTAAGGCTGGTCAGGCAGTAAACATCTTCGACGGTTCTTGCACACATTTTGCTGTGCCGTGAATTAATAGTGGGCTGCCTCATCATCGTCGTCATCAACATCAAAGCATCATCACACATCATCGGTGTTGCCATCATCTGTTTCAGAGGCCAGTCAGTCAGTCAGTCAGTCGGTCGGTCGGTCGGCCGGCCAGCCAGCCAGCCATTTAGCCAGCCAGCGAGCCAGCCAGCGAGCCAGCCAGTCAGTTGCTGGGCAGCAGCGGGTGCAGATGTATGATCTTAGTTCCCATGTGGACTTCATGTCAGAACTGGGCTGCATGACATCATTGACATGACATCTCACCACTGACATGACGTGAGTCACAGGAACCACGCAGTTTCAGTCACGAATATGTCAACAAGGCTGTGAAAGCCAAAACAGAAATCGTCTGAACCATTAGTCAGAGGATAACAATTATTGACTGCCATCTGAAGCAGTACAGATAGATACAACAGATCTAGATATATATGCGAAAAATACAATCATAAAGACACATAATTAATTTTTTAATTATGTGCGAATTCAAAAAACAGATTTAAATATATGCGAATAAAAACAAAAATACACACATGCAAATAAAAATATACAAATAAACAGATTTAAATATATGCAAATAAATATACATATACAAATATATGAATACAAATAACTAATAAACGGACCTAAATTAATGCAAATAAATGGACAGATCTAAATATACACATTTAAATATACGAATACAATTATACGTAAATAAATGTATTAATACAAATAAACAGATTTGAATACATGCAGATAAATAAACAGATTCAAATATACACATATAAAAATACACACACACGCACGCGCGCGCACGCACGCACGCACGCACGCACACACACACATATATATATATATATATATATATATATATATATATATCCCATTAATAATCATGACATACGTAAACTGCAATAAAATCCCGATCAGTGAATAAATTCTTATAAGAGTGAAATACATGCATATTGTTTATATATATAAATATATATAAACATGTGATAATATAACATTATCTAATCTGTTGCTCTTACGAAGTCCTTATCGTAATGTCAGAGGCGTCGATCGGTGGTCGTCCCTTCAAGTGATATCTCAGTGGAGACCTGTTACCAGTTGGAGTAGTATGGGCGAAATCATGAAACCAGAGAATCACGCTATCTTCGGTAAAGCGAGTCAAAAAAAGAGTCTAGTCAAAAGAGCCGAGTTGAAAGAATCGAGTTCAAGAATTGAGTTAAAAGAGCCGAGTTGAAAGAGTGGATAAGAGTTGAAAGACAACAGAGGACCGACAAGCAACGCAGTGAAAACAGATCTATCTGCGTGTTGTGTGAAATATATTTTAAAAAATTCGGAGATGGTCTGAGCCTGTGAGACGGAAGTTGAACAACCTTAGGCTAACTTCCTGAAGGGTCAGCCCTTAACAGGAACGATTAGTAACATCATTCTCTTGACTTCTGGACATGGTTGTCCGTGGCCAGTCCCAAGGTATGGATGTCGACCCGTCCCATAAACAACGGAATACTAATGAACTCATTTTATATCTACACTAATCGATCAGAAATTTTGAACTAACTTTCTAGTGCATCAGAAATTCGAACCTCTGACCTCTGTGTTTACAGTCTTGCAGGTAAACTCTCTCAGACACACCGAAGTACCAGGAAATGAGAAAACCTTTACCATCTCTTGCGTTTACAAGACCAACGGATTACATGGTGCATTCAGCCATTTACATTTTCAGTGACCTTGGAAGGCGAAACGATTGCTTCGTTTTTGTTAGAACCTCTGCATCAACTGAACTGTATCTCTTGTAATAAACATCACCAAAACTGTAATCGACATCTATTCCAGAAAGCAGACAATTTCACGATCAATTACAAGCCTCGTCTGTCAGAATAACGGTAACAGCTAATTGACCGAAGTTACAAGAAGTCACGTGTTTAGAAGCTAATTGACCGAAGTTACAAGAAGTCACGTGTTTAGAAGCTAATTGACCGAAGTTACAAGAAGTCACGTGTTTAGAAGCTAATTGACCGAAGTTACAAGAAGTCACGTGTTTAGAAGCTAATTGACCGAAGTTACAAGAAGTCACGTGTTTAGAAGCGAATTGATCGAAGTTACAAAAAGTCACGTGTTTAGAAGCGTCACAAGGAGTAGTTGATGTCCCTCACATGTAAAAAGCGCAAAGGTAGCTAGCGCTCTTATAGTAACGTAATCTCATGAACTGATCTTGTTGAAACTCTACTTAAGTCTGAAAGATGCATAGGGTGACGTCAAACCCAAGCAATTCAACAGTAGCACAACAGACGCAGTTTACCCAGATGGCCTGGCATTCCTTCCACAGTGTGTCAAACACTCAGACCATAAATACGAGAGGTTTATCTAAGCAGCATTGACGCTGAAAAGCAAGTTCCAGCGCTGGGGACCATTTGACATGAGAATTAAATTGCCACACGGACAACAACCAATGCTACTCCTAGTCGTGTCAGCCTATCATACTGACCCACCAGTCACCATTTGTCTCAGATCTGAACATTTAGCCCTCTATGCACGTCTGAGTACCAGAGAAAACATCCCTTCTCTCCCCCAATACCCTTCCCTCACTCCCCCATTGACCCGATGACCTAATATTACAGTCTGGCCAGCCAGCAACTGTACACATTCCCAGCGGACTCTGAAATAAGAGCTCCTCAGCCTCTTAGCAATTGACGACGTCAGACCAACCAACAAACCTACCAACCGGTCCTTTGCCAAATGGCGGACGCACCCTTGGAGTGAAGGGTGGAAATCTAAATATAGGCCCCATTGGATCATGTAATCTCTGAATACATCAAATATAAATGCGGCCAAAGTACTTACTGGCATATTGTGTCTGCATGCCTGTATGTATTTACCCCGGTATGTTTGCATATGTAGACATATAATGTGGCATTTCACGTAAATAATACAAAACAATTATATTAATATGCGTATGAAGGCAGCATTTAAAACACACATTAATATATATATATATATATATATATTATATATATATATGTATATATACATAATATATATTATATACATATTTTGTATATATATGTGGGTTGGGATTCAACTTGGTTAGAATGTAGAAAGGCTAAGCACACAATACATATATAAATATATATAAATATATATATATATATATATATAAATATATATATATATATAATATATAATATATATATATATTATATATATATTCACATGCGGACAAATACGCATACATACAGACATGTGCGATGTAAGTACAGCACAGATTATATGTACGTACGAACAATGCAAGTTTAATACAAATACACGATTGTATTGGCTGGCTAAGTGTATCTGGGTTAAGAGCCAACACGTCAGCAGGAACACTTCCCAAGTGTTGAGTGGGAACTTGCAACCGTAAGGCAAACCCAGATGCAGTTGCGATAGGGAAGAATGCTGGAAAGGTCGGCACACAATTCCATGCTCGGAAGCAGGACTCCTCTTCTTCTTCCTCCTCCTCCTCCTCTTCCTCCCCTCGACAATGAACCAAATGACGGCAAAATAATTATAACAAACCATTGGCAATCATATTTGTAATTCGTCATTGTTTAATCTTAAATGAATGTAGTTATCTTGAAGCCACAAAGTTCTATATCTGAACCTCCTCCATAGCATTTGACAGACAATTGCTTCGTGAGTCATATAATATACATATATTCACTAATATATATATATATTATATAATGTATATACCAGAGTTAACTTAATAACATATATCTTTAGGTACCTTAAATTCTTTGTATATATATATTTAGCAACAGACATCGCTAAGTTCTGAAAATCCGTTGCTTCATGGTTACAACATCAAACCATATGATGCTGGAACAGACAGAAATTATCCTGGATATCTGCGGTGCTCTCGTATAGTCCAAAACATGGTCACGCTCTCACCACAGCATCCTTATCGACACTCGACCTAATAATGTTCATACCTTAAGATCACATTCTTACTGTATAGTCCAGTTCTTAACTCCTTACTATATTAACTGCAGTCCTAAGTTCTGGGAGGTTGTTTTTATTTTTCCGCCAGTCAACCGTAATAGCAAAAAGGTCAGAACTGGACTCAACTTGTCTCCTATACGATACGATAATTAGTTGCTTGTTTTCATATATTTTACATAATGGCAGTTAAATATATAACTTGTTCATACTTCACACTAGTTGGGGCAATTGTCCTGGAGGGAAATTGTCCTACCCAAAATCGGGGGGCTTTTGTCCGGGGGGCTTTTGTCCGGGTTTTTTTTTCGGGGGGCGCATATGTCCGTTCCCCATTAATGGTAGCAAGCGATTTCTATGATGATTGACAGTATCAACTGTAGAAGAAGAGAATAGTTCCTACTTGATGTTTTATGTATGACCAAATATCTCAGAGATCAACAGTGCAGCAGTTGTATTCCTTAACCACTACTGCATCTGCAGACGACCATCATCGCCCACCTTTTGGCCTGCACATACCTACAAAATAATAAACAACCTGACTGCATATAAACCCTCCGCGAATGAGCGTAATTATCCAATCTGTCAGTTATAATTCCTCACCTACGAGTCACACGTCCGGGCAATCAACAACCGACGGGTCAAAGGTGACATTTTTATTTCTCAATAAATATTTCCTGGTAGTTTTTCTGTAGACAGCACAACCGAGTTTTCATAACTCTGGGTCAAAGACTTCTATCCAACAGCTTGTATGAAAGTCCCTGTTACTGAGTGTATGTGTGTGTGCTCCGATTTGTATGTGTGCTTGGATGCATACGTTTGTGCGTGCCTGCATCGGTGGGTGCATGTGCCATGCACATTATTTTTATAGCCTTTCGTATTATTTATGAGCGGTGCACCCGCTGGCGCAAATCAACCCACCCCATGGCTCCAGAAAAATGTTTTAACCCTTTTCAAAAGCTCCACAAGAAATCCAGATCAACACTTGGCAACTGCTTTCAGTTGCTCTTATCACAGCGGATACCAGCAGCTGTACTAGTAAAAGCAGTCGGCTTATTCACTAGCGCTGCGTCAAAGTCCGCGGGGTTGTCCAAAGATACTAATTGTAGAATTCGGCTACCAGAGATCCAGAGAGAGATGAATGCAGAGGAGCTGCTATATATAATGTAACGCGATAGTTATATAGCGCCCTTCGTACAATCTGCCATAAGCATTGGCAATAGCTGATCTAAACATAGATATAGGTAAACTGAACATGAGTGTTGAGCTGAATCAATTAATTGTGTGTGCGTGTGTGTGTGCGTGCGTGTGTTTGTGTGAGTGTGTGTGTGTTTTTTTGCATGCCGATGTGTGTGTGTGTGTTTTGCTATATGTCTTGCTATGTAACTTTTTGTTACTTGGGTGTAACGATGTGCTTGGGTCTTATGCAGATATATTTGAGTTCTGAAATTGACAATTACGGAACACCAGCATACATGAAATTAATATCAGAGCCACTTCTACTAGGGTGGCTTCACTGTTAATAGGAATGGGTATGTCATTTTTCCAGCTCAAAACTAGATCATGACGGACGGACACACGAACATATAGACTTATTGACAGACTGACAGATAGACAGACAGACAGACGGGTAAACAGACAGACAAATCATAATATACAGCTGACCACCTGGGATTTTAATCCCAGAAGGAACAACAGGTGTGCAAAGTCGTAAAGTCCCATTTAATTAATCAGGTACATCCAGCTGTAGACACTCAAAACCAATCTGCTCAGAGTAACCACTTGGCATCTGAAAGGTAAATTACCTACTAGTGAGTGGGAAGTATATAAGTAAGATAAACCTAGCCACAGACATAGCCTCTAAAGAAAGACTGAGCAAGCAGACATCTTAGTAAACAATGAAGGGTCGGGAACAATGGGTTTAGCACTGTAAGACAGACAGACCAGACAGAGGAAGCTGCCGGGTGAGTAGAAGACAGAGTGGGGTACAATTCCAAGAAACTGCGAAACAAAGACACACACACACACCAGAGTGAATCATTGGTACTGTGGTACAGAATAGCAAAACAGGGGCAGAGCAGGAACACAATTTAAGCAATGGAAAGAGATTGAGACATGCGCATTCCAAATGACAGGGCAACCACACACATGAACGACTGAAGTGATTTCACCCCAGTAATTCTTTGAAACACGAGCAGGGTAATAATGGCCATACACGGTCACTAGCGATGTACTTCAGGAATACATTTGCATACTGTCTTCCTATGCCTACGTATCTTCACACTTTTAATGGCGCCTTTCATGTACGCCAGATAAACACGAAGTAAGTAATTAAGTAAGTAGCCTTAGTCTGCTTCTAACACAGCAGAATGAGTGTATGCTGTAAATATACTGCTACTAATAAAGGTCTTCTAAATTTAACACATTTTAAATTTCTTTAAATCGCCATTCTTCCGACATCTTTTGCACAGAAGTGCACATGCCTCGACAGCACAATTGCAGTTGTACTGCAGAGTAATTGTGCGCGAAGGACTTGCTCAAGGTCCCTACACAGTGAGTGACGCCTCGGACGAGGGTCGAACCTGCTCATTCAGCGCACACTGAGTGCTACGGGCCGACCGCTCTAACCGATCAGCTACCATGCCACAATATACAATTGTACTCAATATACATATATATATATATATATATATATATATATATATATAAAATATAGGCCACATATACATATATAAGGAATATATATATATATATATATATAAATGCACACATACATAAATAAATATAATTACATAAATGAATACAAGTATACATATTTGTGTGTGCAACAATGCATAAATACATGCATACAGTTTCCGATGCATAGCAACTCCGCCACTGTTTGGACTTTGACAGTGCCAGTCCCAACCTGAGGAGAGGAGGAGGGCGACACCAAATCATCTTCGATATGGAACGGTGTCGTTAAAAAATCAACACACACTCCTAGGCATAGTATACATAGCATACACTTACTTGCGTCGTCCATCAAGTCACCTTACTTACTTATTTACTCCATAATGGCATAAGCGTTTAAAATCAGACAAAACTCCCACGTGCTGTAAAAGTAAACATGTAAACATTTACGAGGTGTAAATATTTATGTGAACAGGATAGTGAATCAGCAAAAGACGTACCCGATTGGCTGCAAATTCCTTGGGATACACACAGGCTAGGGCTTTAACCTATTTCTTATCCTGAAATCCGTTGGCGTGGTTAGTACTAGAGTCTGATTCGAGATATTTTATAAGTGCCTGGAAGCATGCATATCTGCCTCCAGTAAAGATCTCGCTTTAAGGCTGCTGCTGCTGATGCAAATGCCAAAATAAAAACACATCGTTCAGCCAACAATCACCAGAGTTCGCCACATATCCCGGCCAAACCCGCGCCGCGCGTGTCTCAGAGTAGTAGCAAAACAAACGGAAGAATACGGTATCTGCGCCGAAGCGCTGCACCTCGCTGACTAAAGACACGACGAGTTACACGAGGAGTTTTCACCGCACAAACCATCCGCTAGGAGGGGCGTGGCTGTTCTACTTTGTCGACGAGGATTGGCTGACGGTCTGAGATTATTACTCGTCAAAGCCTTAACTACTACCCCACCCTTGATTTTGGCACGAACTTTTAAATATATATATATATATACATATATATATATATACATATATATATATATACATATATATATATATATATATATATTGTTCTAACAGCTGGATTGAAGCATACTGCGCGTAAGTAATTAACATGCGAGTTCTTGGTAGGCCAATGGAGCCAGCCATGGACCCTCCTCATTCCATCCTCCACTCTGGGTCAGTGGAACGAACCCCTCCTCTCCCACAAGAGATACAGCGGGTACAATGATCCGTACTAAGCCCAGGCCCCAGCATTCATGCCTGACGCCAGGGCGACGACGAAAGCCCGGTGTGCTGTGCAGCCTGCCAAAGGGCTTCTGAGATCTGACGCCCCCGACTGTGAATGAGATGTATCCAGTGAATGGCGTGGTTGGGCGACGTCAAGTGCTCACGCACTCTACATCTGAACAGCACAAAGGTGGTGCCAGTCCCTACGCAGACGATCCGGGAGACCCACAAATGACGCCTAATTTTCGCAATCGTCTGAAAGCCCATATACAATCATACATATGTACAGCATATATATTTTGACCTATATATAAATATGAAGATGTTGTAAACCAATTAGTCCACCCGTGCATAGAATGACACGTGTTTAGTAACCATCAGGGCGATGCGGATCTTAATTGCTAACGAATGCAACGATAGACTCAGAAACTCTGAACACCCATGCCATCTGTCAGCTGTCGACGGGAATCCGTTGGTTGAGGCGGTGGTCCATCACTAGTAACTCAATTCACAGCTTACTGTGCACTCTTTTGCTAATTGTGTATTATAATTATTAGTTCCTATAATTATGTTTAACATCATATGGGCCAGCGCAGAGAACGCCTCTGAGTAGATTCCTTGAATAGGCGCTATATCAAGTTCATTGATTGATAAATAATGCCTCCATTTTTTAATTATATATATATATATATATATATATATATAATACGCGAACGTAAACTTTGCGTATGCCAAAAACGATTCGGTCTATTTATAATAGAGTGTCATCAGAATTAATCCCAAGACATCGATCGATCGATGGTCGATGGCAATCTCATTCAAAACCGCTGATCTATCTTTGCTCAACTTTCAATTGCTAATATTCTGAAGATGCCCGTTATATTGGAGATGTCTTCTGGTTTGGCCGTACAGCTAACTTCCTTCCTTCCCTCGTTCATTCAAACATTCATATTGCGCCCGCTCGAGGTAACTCCCGAGTAATATCTTAGCTCAAATCCAGACAGGAACAGAATTTTTAAAATGACCATGAAACGTAGGCCTATCAGTGCACAATCAGGCGTAGCTCCCAAGAGAAGCCATTCCAACCAAACGTTAGGGTTTACCACAAATGATGTTCGGTTTTGCACAGCTGCTGTATCCTATGTCTTTTAGGCTTTAGCCGAGCAATGGAAGAGAGTTCCAGAGACTATCCTGCCCCATAACGGCTGACAGTGGTCTATTTGTTAGGTTAGTGCATGCGTTTCCCAATCTTTTTTGACCGTGGAACCCTATTGATCTTAAGATTTTGTGGCGGAACTAAACATAATATTCTGATGTAGATACAAACACTGGAGGATGCAGACAATTATAGGTTAAGGCCCAGATTAGATTTAGAATAATAGAAATATCGATAACAATGCCATATTAATTCTCTTTCGTAGAAAGTTATAGGCCTACGCAGTTGTTAAGTAAAAAGCCTCTTATAAAAGAATTGTTCACACAGAATCACACTGGAAGTTTTCCGCGGAACCCTTGTCTTCACCTCACGGAACCCTATATTCCGCGGAACACAGCTTGAGAAACACTGGGTTTTGCATCGCCATACAAGTGAGGCAACTTTACAATCAATGCGCGGTCGGACATGTGGAAGCCAAAGCAGAACCTCCAGCATAACTATAACTAGTGACATGATCATGGTTTATTATTTGACCGATAAGGCGCACAGCAAGCTTGCGGTACAATACACGACAACCTACTGAGTGACCGGCAGACTAGAATTGCGAATAACAAAGCTGTGCCGCTATGAAGGATGGACAAGAGAAGGTCCATCTGAGCAATATTAGATATATATATACTGATTTGGCAACTGCTGTCGATTCAAGGGAATCGGAAGGTGGTCAACGTCGTTTCAGAGAAATTTATTATCATTTGAAACGGTCTTCACAAAGTCGTTATCTTATAGACTTGTACAATGGCGTCATTTGACAGAGACCTACGAAAGTAACGAAACGAGGTCGCGGATAGTTATAAGAGGTCGACAAAGTTACTATAGCAGTTCCTGTTATCCAAATGGAAATGCATTGAATCTCTTACTGTAAGGTCTTCATTAACGCCATGGAATCGAAAGGTAGTATGACTTATATTCACTACTGTAAGGTATTCCGAAACTTACCGGTCGAACCCAATTAGCTAATTAAGTCCACCGACTATGCTGCTAAGCTGCTATGGCGCCTGATCTAAAAGACCGGTTGATTCTCGAAGACCGAGGCTGGTTCTATGTCCGAAGTCTGTGTCTGTGTCTCTCTGTCTGTCTGTCTGTACGACTCTCTGTCTCTTAATCAGTAGCTACCTGTGTCTGCCTGCACGCATGTTTCTCTTGATATGTCTTTGTTGCCTCTATCTGTGCGTGTCGCTCTCACTCTGCCTGCTTCTGCCTCTGCGTCTCTGTTTCTATCGTGCTGAGTACAAACATCAACACAAACTGATAGATAAAAATTCTGCGTCGATAAGATAGGATTGCCTGCAGAGAGCAAGAGAGAGGTGTGTGGCCCAATGCGATACATGCCTACATTTGATAAGAGATTTACACTTATAAAAACAGGAACTACTAAGAAAAATATACAGGAGTCTCGTTACAACTTGCTTTAGTAAAGCATGGATTCATGGAGTGAGTGAGATAGAGAGAGAGAGAGACACACACACACACGCAGACAGACAAAAACAGACAGACTGACAGAGAGTGGGAGAAAGGGCGAAGGAGACATATACGCAGACACACACACAGAGAAGCAGAGAGAGGAGGAGAGATGCAGACATACAACGACAGACATCCACAGAGGGAGATGGAGAGAGAACCTCTCTTCGAGAAGCAGATATAATTTTGGTTCAGCTATAAAAAAAGATGACAAAACACGACCCCATTATAAGGTGATGCTTTCTTGATGTGCTTCCTGTTGCTTATCTGATGCGGCTCTCGGAGAGTGTTCTCCAGTGTATGAGAAACTGTTATGCTACTTTAAAAATCCATGAAGATAAGAGCAGATACCGTTATTCAAAAACCCAGAATGTGGTATAGAAACGACTTGCCAAATAGCCTAAGTCTATAGTTACAAGAGCAACTGAAATCTCCAAACAAAGGACAGTAAACTAACGGCACACTCGCAATCTATAAACCCCAACATTGCTTAAGAATTAAGTCACGTAAACGAACGTAATTACAGAAGCAAACTAATTGACGACTCGCTTTATCAGAGAACACTGAGTGCCGATGCATTCTTTGAAAGCTGTCCGACAGTCAGAAGGGGCTCAGAGAGCCCTCTACGCCACTTGGGCTGAAGTCACTTGGAACAGCTGATAACACAAGTGGATAGGGATAGACTGAAGAAAGGACTTTCAATCATGTTCACCAGGCAGACAGACAACAGACTCTCCGAGACAACAGACAGCAGACTCTCCGAGACACCCGAACGCAGGCAACAGACGCCTGGCATGAAAATCTTCCGTCTCAAATTTGCTCGTTTCTGTTGCATCGTTAAGACGTCCATTCACTTTCAACCATGTCTCAATCACGCGACAAACTTCAATCATTCATTCATAAGAATATCTTTTAATAACCGACTACTAATCGCACTTTGGTGTTCAAATTTTTTCATCATCGTCGTCGTCGTCATCGCCGCCGCCGTCGTCGTCATCACTCATTGTCAATTCATCATTCCTCGTTGTTTCAGTGGCAATATCGTCATCATCATCTGCTGTGGCAGCAGCATTTTCAGGTTCACAGTTCAGTTCGCAGTTGAAAGGATGATTCAGTTACGCACTACATGATGCATGTTCACAGTTCAAAGGACAAAGGATGCGCTTAGGATGATGCAAAACGACAGCAGCAGCAGCAGCAGCAGCAGCCAAGGAGCGTCACTTGTCAGCGGTCGATGATGACACGTGCAAGAAGAGTTCGTGTTCAAACTGTGTATGGTAATTACAGGGTGACAAAACGACCGGACAATCAGGTTTCCAATGGGCCTCTCTCTGTCTCTGTCTCTATCTCTGTCTGTCTCTGTCTCTGTCTCTGTCTCTCTCTCTCTCTCTCTCTCTCTCTCTCTCTCTCTCTCGCTCTCTTTCTCTATTGGATTTCCTTCATCCCTAGTGGTGCATCAGCAGCATCAGTTGTCTGGAACAAAAAACAACAGAAGCGGGTTAGACAAAGGTGCTGTGCAACTGTTGCTGGTTGTTGCATCAATATATTATTCCATCATTTATTATGCTGTTTGTACGCGTTTTCCTTCATTCCTCCTACGACCGACCTTGAATGTGATAAGGTCATATTTGCAACAACCGGGCCCACACTTCAGTGCGGTTACCTATATCATTGTATCATCATCGTCGTCGTCATCCTCCTCCTGATCAGCATCATTATCATCATCACCACCACCACCCTCATCATCATCATCATCATCATCCATCATCATTATCATCATGTCATTATTTACCAATCGCGCAAAGATGAATGCAGCTTAATATGTGAAATCTAGACGAAAGTAACGCGTCTGCAGCAGATTCGTTTATAAAATTGCCTAAAAACAGTTTGATTGATCCTAAAGCACTTAAGCATCACAAAGTATGCTACTTCAATAAAAAAATTAAAATCTTCAAGATTTTCCTCTGACATAGACTTCAAGACCAAATGGAGTCATTTTCAAGAATAATCGTGCACTTGGGAGTTGCAGACTATAGCAGTGCCGGCAACTGCAAACGTTTCCATACGTTTTTATTGAGCGCGGATTTTATAATGACGTATATAGGAATTTCAGGTGGGAAGGGTTAATTAAGTAGTTGACCGTCGCCAAGTTCCAGGTTCATATTCATTAGATGTAATGAGAATCAATGAATCCAATGAATATATTGACGGACGAAGAATTAGAACTCGCTATCTGCGTTTGAACTGAATATATCAATCTGTGCAATTATGGGAAGCACTGACCAGAACCTTGTCAATCAATCGAAGACTTCACCAAGCGCCAGAAGTGGAATGGATAACAAGACGGCTCTAATCTGCTAGCTGAACCCACTGAATAAATCCTTTGTCATTTCCAGTTTCCACATAAACATCTCTCACGCTTCATCCAGATGGAAATCTCCAAATGTACATTCTCCAACGTCTTGCACCACCTATAGACAAAAGAGTGCGGACCGAGAAAACTGTCTGGTGTGCCCTTTACGTAGTGCTGTTGCCCCGACACATTCACAGTGTCCAATATACTGCCAAGTAGTTTTTCTAGTCTTAAAGGCACGATTAATGTCTTGCTATGGTCCACAGAGGGAGTCCTTCTTCATTACTAGGCATTTTATGCCAATAAGCACAGCCTACTGCCTACATCTTAGTTGATACACAGGATGATAGGCCTATCACATAATCAGTTGATCTCTCCCCTCGTATATCATATCGCACGCTGGGCTACAGTGTGATAGTAACGATCTTCAACCACAAGATTCACGTTTGTGCAAAGAGCAGAGAAGTGATTCACGGCCAACCACACTTCGATTTCCCAACAAACCTCACTAAGAGCAGCAAATACAGACCGTACCTGGAAGAGGAAGGACGAGGAAAAGCAGCGCACTGTAATTCGCTCTGCGATGGATAGTGTCTGCAAAAGCTACAGCTAAGGAGGTAATGGTCCTGGCAACATTAGCCTATGGGCCTACTGAAGGAAATGCAGCCAATGCAGGGAGATTTACTGAGTGGAAGAGTAGCGGTTGTGGGTTAGTGGTTGTACTTTCCTTCTTCTTCAGGAGGGGTAATGGTTGTGCAATGTTTAATCTACTCCCCTTCATCTGGGAAGGGTCAAGGGATGACAAGCGTTTGGCCGAAGTGCTCTAAAATGTAATTTCCACACTGTAATGGTAGCATTTTAATCATTTTAGGCTTCCTTGTTTAAAATATTGCTGTATTGTTGCTATATCCAGTGCTGGTTGAAGACTTTGATCAATATACTTCAGCTAAAACTTATTTCTTTATTCATCAAGTTCATCAATACAATTCTACTCCGACCTTCGGCTCAGCTGACTGCTCTGCATGCATTGTCAAGATCGTAATTGCAACGAGTGCTTAATTAAATTTTATGACTTGAAAGATCATAAATATAATTTGATTGAATTGCTGCTTATTGGACAAATCAATGATTATATTTACAATTATATCTCATCAACCACCGTGCAACAGAGTCAGAGAAAATTTACAGCTCATGCTAAGCCTGACCCATCTTTCTTGAATATTAGGCCAATTCAAACATGTATTTTCTTCACTCAATTACAACTCCAATGATAGTAATCATAAATATACCAGTTGTAGTAGTGTAGTGGAAGTAGTGGAAGCAGACTGCTTCAAGCAGCAGTAGTAGTAGTGGAAATGGAATTAGTATAACAATAATAACAATAATAATAATAATAATAATAATAACAATAATAATAATAATGATGATGATGATAATAATGATATTAATAATAATACCAATAATAATAATTATAACTGCAATAGTGATAATAATAATAATAATAACTAGTAATAATAATAATAATAGTAATAATAATAATAATAATAATAATAATAATAACTGCAATAGTGTTAATAATAATAGTAGAGATGGAGGAGAGTGGAAGCTGCCGTTGTTAGTCATTCATGCGACTTGATGAGAGAAGACCATTGGCCGTGAAAAGATCGGAAGTGGATTGATCACGGAAGTAGTGGCCCTTCCGTTCTTCGTCTGCCCATCCTTTGTGGGTTCAGGTAGCTATTGCGCAGTCTTTGATATAAGCGCATCGCTACCCAGCAATGCACGAAAGAACCTCTGGCGAACACAAGGCTCTTGCCTCAAACCGTGCATGGTCATTCTTTCAAGTATATAGTGTCTGATGACACATGATTCTAATGTGACTAGATCGTGTTATATGGTAACCTATTGGCATTTCTATAGATCTGAGTTATAAACCCACTATATGGTAGTTCATCAGCCATGAGCGAACGATGCATGAAACTGATAAACAGACATACAGGCCCAGACCTACAGACAGAGACAGGTTTTAATGCCTTCAAAGCAAACTGGTTCGGTGCTTTTTCTGTGTGAATATAGTTGACGAGCGTCATTTAGGTGCATTTTGACTTTCAGACGAAGGCTTCTTGAGGTGAATTGCATTTTTACGATGACAGCGTGCAGGAATTCTAGACGCTAGCCCGGTGCGAAAAAACTCAATGCATTGAGCCGTTTAATTTTACTTTCTTGCTGACCTATCAGAGATTATAAGGCTATCTTACTCTACTAAACGTCGACGGCTTCCTATTAACCCACTTAATTCTCCTTTATCATTCGTAGAAACCAGTCTTCTAAAGGCGAACCGAGGTACATTGCTTTCCTATGGAACTGTATATGACGACAATGTCTGGCATCAATATTTGAAAGCACAAAAAATTCATAGCAACCTGAAATATAATACCTAACATGAATATATCTGTATTTGTATGCATGTACGTTTGAATATATATGCTTTTGTGGATATCTATGTTTGCATCATATATATTTGTATGTACATTATATGTCAATACATAGGTGTATATATGTATATATATATATACACATGCATATAGATGTCTAGCTGCATGCATACGTTCAGGCCAACTATATATATTTATATATATATGAATGGGTTATGTGTGTGGTGTACACGTATACATGTATGTATGTATGTATGCATGTATACATATGCGCGTGAGAATGGCACGGTGATGTTGGCGTAGCTATGCATGACAGGTTTTCGGTTGTTGCAACGCCGGCTTTTAGAAGAGGCAGAGAAAGAGAGAGAGAGAGAGGGAGAGAGAGAGAGAGAACAGAGAAAGACAGACAGAGACAGACAGACAGAGACAGACAGACAGAGACAGACAGACAGAGACAGACAGATAGAGAAACAGACAGAGACAGACAGACAGAGACAAAGACAGAGAGAGACAGAGAGACAGAGAGAGACAGAGACAGAGAAAGACAGACAGAGACAGACAGACAGAGACAGAGACAAAGACAGAGAGAGAGAGAGAAAGAGAGAGAGAGAGAGAGAGAGAGAATGGACGCCTCCTGTTAGTCGGGTTGTCACGCACGACTGCATTCAGAAGTCCGTTCGCCCGTTTCGGTCAGAGGATTAGACTCTCACAGAGCGTGGTTGTTGTTCGCTGTTGTCGGTTCTGCTGTTGTGTTATCCGTTACTCTTGAACTGCCGACAACACTGAGACCGGTTGAGTGAGGTCGCTATATTCCTATAAGCTTTGTCTCCCACTTAGGTGGAGCCTCGTGGGTGGATGATGCCGATTGACCGGTTCATTTACAAAATCACAAAACGATCTGATTGAGAAATAACAGCGATTATCTTTTCAGAGAAAATTAAGGAGCGACGACAACCAAACTTCTTCCGATTAAATTGAAGACTGGACAACTTTTGATCTAAGAGCTTGGAATAATCGACTAGGAGCAGCAGAGACGGACTTGTAAGTGAGTTCAGCACTTCAGTCAATTAATGTTTAACGAGTTTTATCTGCTAATCAGTGATCAATCTTCGTTTAGGAAAGCTGTGTTGAACTGACGAAATTTTATTCATTCAGATGATCTATGTACCGCCCCTAAAGATCGTGTAGGCTAATCAGAAGACGTGCTCCCGACCCAAGCCCGGTTAAATAAAACAAATTGATGGTACTCGACTAATATAGCTCAAGCTATATTGAATAGCATCCTACCATATAGGCACATACTGCGATAAATACACGATGCATCTTTAGCTCATTTCAGCCATTGCTTACGGTATTTCGGTCACCAGATTATAAATCTTCCTCTGACACATTGATCATGGTAGACAGCTCTAATTTTGTTGTTTTGTTAATTCAAGTTTGTCATGTATTGAGTTAATTGTTTTGTCATCTACTGGCTTAGGGCCCTTCAAGCGATCACTCTGCCTCTGTAGTTTCCATTGTGCATCAAACTCGTTCCCATGAGAATATTTGACCTCTTGGTTAGATTTATGCTTTAATATAATATCTGTACTTGAGCTCGACCCTAGCGTGTGCCGTGCCTGTCAGGACTAATGTTACATACCAGTTGATTGCCTGTAGGCTGTTTATTACATTTCTTGCGTGCTATGATAATAAGATTGTAGGACGAGACCCTCTTTATATAAAATACACTTAATTGAGAATTTCTAAAGTTTTACTGACCGAGTCTGTATACCTGACAATGAGCAATTGTCTCACCTTTGTGTATCTTAGCTTACTTTATCTTACCGTAACATTGATTACCTTGCCTCGCGTCACCTATCTTACTTAAGCATGCATTGAGCTTGAAATTGCGCTTTCATTGCTGCCGTAGTCGCAAATTTATATAGTGCATTTTATTCAGTGGTATTCTAATAATCTTTCTGAAGCACCATATGCTACATTACTTACCTAGAGGCCTATCTTTCTTTGCACTCACTTGTTAAGAAGCTAAAGGACGCTGTAAATATCAAATTACATTGAATTACGTAGCTTTCTTAATAACAGTAGGCTTACGTTAAGAAGTTGGGATTGTTCCAACTTCCAGACATGACCGATGATAATGACCTGTGATGATCTCAGTTAGTTCTCAAGAGATAAAATGGATGCATGCAAATAACTGGTGTCTGAATTATTGCCAGTTATTTTTTATTGCCAGCTAGAAGACCGACTACAATATTAAAAACTCTCCGTTCATTATGCACTCGAAGTTATTGAAGTTATTGCATAATCTTTTTTCGACCGTCATGACGCTGATCTTATTCAGTAGCTGCTGTCCAATTGGCTCAAACTTTCGATTTTCCTCTCATCAATCTTGCCAGCACAGGGTATGTGTATGGGTGTGTTTTTGTGGGTGGGTGGTGTGTGAAAGCCCTGAGCGAATGGCGATGCAAATCATATGTCGTCTTATGTAACAGTGCCAAACAGTAAACCACGTCGTTTACTAAAGTTCTGCGTTACTATGCCCAAGTGAGAATTACCCTCTATATCTTTGGCCAATGCTTAGACACTACAATACAATGAAATACTCGTTTATTGAACCTCAATAAGTTAAGCATAGACTGAGCTTAGAGTCTTATATAGACAATACATGGGTTAGGGGCTTGTTAACAGGCAGCATGTATAACTAAAGTCGGTACATTACGAGTTCAGTTCATAGATGTGTCGCTTATATGGTTATTAACTTATTGTGTTTGGTTGTGATTTATGTGCCTGGTGTAGTTTTGCCTACGGCTTAATTCTACTGCCAGTATTTTAATATAATTTATGGATTCTTGTGACGAAGTAAGTGTCTGCGTCTTCGTGTTTATCATTTTTGCGTTTAAATATACATGTATTCAGTCTGATTGTAGCAAATGAATTGCTTTAATAAATGAACAATCGTTCAAAGGGTCTAAAATGTGCACAGTGTTGATCAGAAGTTACAAAGCTTGAAATTGAGCGATCGTGTTGGTTGTAGCTGTAATCACAAATTTATATGTTGCCCTTTCATCAGTGACACTCATTGGCTTGACGCTAACGAAAGCGTTACTCATTTGGGCTAGTTTTGAAGATGTAGCACCGGATGAAAGTTCAGGTTGAAATGACTTGAACCAAGAACCGAATTGGGGATATTTAGCAACAATGAAACTCGTAGAGGTTTTGCCTTGAAAAGTATACGACACTGGAGTAGTTTTGCTTCTAGAACCTGTGAATGTCATGACTATTTGAAACACAGAAAGGAGGCACTCGTGAATGCGCTGGGGCCCTGCACTAAGCCTTTGACCTGCTCTGTGTTATAATTGTGTCGTGGTTGAAACAGGTTATGAATGACCGCTGTAAAGAACTAAGTCAGCGTGTCCACGATCGTCAGATGGGTGGATGGACTGCACGAGTCTGGTGGTCTGAGTGGGCGTTGACGTATGCTTGCGGTAGATAAAAGATCGTAGAGTAGAGGCCAGGAGAGAGACAGAGGTCGGGAGAAAGGGTGAGGGAGGGAGAGAGACAGAGGGGGAGAGAGAGAAAGAGCGCGCGAGAGAGAGACACACGCACACAAACACAACCAGGTTTTGGTCCAATTGCTGCAGGGTATGTTGACAAGGACATGAAGCTAAGAGACACGTGACCATCTTCTTGGACGTTCAGTTGTGAATATTTATTGTATCATATATTTTGGAAGAGAAGACGCCAGCACTTGTGTGTTGTTTATGTGGAATGTTTACAATATTTTTTGGTTGGAGATTTCAAAGGATGTGGTATTCAAATGACCGGATACAATAAACTATTTTCGGTTTGTCTTAATTTAAGTGAGGATTTAGTCTACATGCTACGCATGTATCAATCAATCAATCAATAAATCAATCAACCAACCAACCGATCATTCAATCTATCATTGATACTTGACTTTAGGCTATGTTGCACCTCTTCAGGTAATATATCTATGCAGAGGGGTTCTCTGTTCAACCACGGCTAAGGAAGACAGATTCCAAAGAAGGACAGAAAGGAGATAAGGATTGCCTGTCAAGAGCCGGAAATCTAAGCGATCGGGCCCACAATCGAAACGGCACGGTGCTGTATCGTAGAGGTCCGAGACAATGGGAGACGATAAGGCCCGTGGAATTTGTGTCTCCATTAACAGGAAGTCGGTGGAGAACATCTGCCATTCATGTCTTACATGATAAAAGTTCCACATGCGCCGCCGCACAGTTGAGGACGGACTGCAGCTGACGGATTCTGATCATCGCAAGCGCTGCAAGAATGGAATTGCAGCAGTCCAGACAAGTCAGGAAGTAGGAAGGAAGGGTGTGGGTCGAAGGGGTATGAAGGTTATACCTCACTGTTGACTTATTCTGATACAGCTGGTTGAGACATGGGCCGCACATGAAGTTTCCACGGTTAGCCAAGGATAATTCTCCGTCTTTGAGTGCTTCATAACAGGCTTTGTGAAGTACAATCGGGGCGTGACGAGAGGAGATATTCGTGGTTGATTTTAGCCCGAGTTCCAAGCCCTAGATACCATGCTGACTAAAAACCGATTTGGTAACAATGTACGTCAAAGTAACCCAAGACAACAAACAACGAGGTATCCAATCCATAATTGGCAGAATTGTCTACTAATGGAGAGATGATCAGAGCCATGTACACACCTGCATAGCCATTTATACATACGTGCACGTATGCATGCACACATGCAAACACAGATAATAGATAATATTGAGGAGGATTTGGTAAGGAGCAATTAAGGAGCAAATCCGTAAGGGACCGTAAGTCCCATTCATTCATTTCCGAAATTTGATACCGCCCTTCTTCCAACATCTTTTTGCTCAGAAGTGCATAAACACGCGCCTCGACGGCGCAATTGCAGTTGTACTGCAATTAATACATTCATACCCATTCATACATACATACATACACACATATATACATGATACATACCAATACATACACTAATACATACATATATACTTATATATATACATAAATCAGGTGCTACGCTCTACGACGAGGGGTGAGCTTCTATAGTTCCACGTACTGGCCTGGCCATTATGCAGCGCCGAGCTTTCTCAGTTGTGAGCCCTTTATTATGGAATGATCTCCCAGTTAGCCCCCGCTCATTGGTCGTGGCCCAACCGTCAAGTTTCTACAAGTCCCTCAAGATTTTTTCTTTAGTCGTGGCTTGAGTGGGAGCGTTCCTGAGTAGGTTTCCTGACCGGGCGCTATATAAATGTTCGGAATGAATGAATGAATGAATGAATGAATGAATGAATACATAAATGTCATCCTATTGATAAGAGTCAGTTAAATTCCAGTAGGGCCTAGTTGATTGCAGATCACGATATTGTGTGATGTTAGGCTACTGCTTATTATTTCAATCTCTTTTATTCACCAAATATGATAGACTAGATAATTCTCAGAATGGTAGGTAGACCTGCCTGTATCATACAAATAATTAAGATAATTATAACACAGTCCAAGCTGCCTTAAATACACGAATTTTATAATATTACCAATTTGCTAATAGCAGTTGGTGATACATGTATGTTCGGCGGTTCGGTGGCATTTCCTGCAAAGCGCAAACCTCGCAGAAACTAACACTGCCATTATCTGGTGCAAATACGTCTTTTAATGAATTCAATATAATATGCTCAGGATGTTCATATAGCGCTATAGTGCACTGCATAATGGTAGATGGTGGCACCGAGTGGTCCCGATACAACTCATCTTGCAAACGGGATAACTTTTCATTAGATGTTTCGCAACTGGAAAGAAAGAATTCCAATATGACTAACAGCATTTTGCTTAATATATAAGCGGAGTTCCAATACAGGTGAATCGAGGTGATCTTTGTTATTTGATCGGGTTTCTTCATTTGAGATGGTGAAAGGTACTACATTAATCAAAGCAGTGTTTCAGTAAGAGGCATTACGCAAGCCGGCTTTTAACGAGAGCTTCTGCGGTGTTACTCAACACTACAATGAGATATATACGTCAGGTCCTGCCAGTCTAAGCTTGATCGTGGTTCTCAGTGTATATATATAACAGACCCTATAGCTTGCACGTTCACCACCATTAGACATTTTACAAAGAACTGGGAGTGGTTTGCTGGGCTGAACGAACTATGACTGCAGAGCTTCACAATAGATCTGTAAATACTCGCAGCCGTCATTTAATACTGGTAGCCTGTAAGTTTATACCCTTCAACAGCATAGATGTGTGAATAGAAAGCCCGGCTTATAGATCTAAAGCAACTTGGCATATGCCGAGTGGTGACGTCTTATTGTCGTAAGCTCTGCTATATTATATTTACTCTGCACTCTGCACGATATCAAACAAACTGTTTGATTTCTGTGATTTCACTCACGACTCTCCTTAGTTCGGTTTTCTCTTTCACGTTGGCGTTATGTAGGTTTATTTTTCATAGACGGCGATGTTGAGGAGTGGCCACCCGCTCTCGTATGCCGGTGTTAAGCAAATGAAGTCGCTACTCGCCAGCACATCAAGATTGTCTGAGGTCCAGCTTAAGCAACCTCTTTCTCAGTCTGTGTGTGTCTGTTTCAGTGTCTCCGTCTTTCTGTCTCGGCATCTCTCCAACACCACTACTGACAAAGAGCAGTTAAGTACGACGTGTGATAAAGAGAAGTGTTAGAGGAGCTCTGTGCAATTGAATTGATAGCTTGAGGTGGAAAGGACCTCGCTTACTTAAATGAGGATTTGGCTGCTTTTGATTTCTGACTTCATGGGGTGAATTGGATTACGTTCCATATTTGTATGGATAGTTTGGATCGAACTTGGACCAACTGTTTATAATTATTGTCTTTGCAGGCCTAACTGTAGTTGTAAAAAGTAGAATATAGGCCTACATCGCTTCGTACAGAGTGAGATTCTCCAGGGATGCTGCCAACTCGAAAATTCCTAATTAGAATTACGCCCCTAATTGTTTTTCAAGCACTTATAATTGATGTGGAGGCGAAGACAGATGGAGGAAATCTTTCAGTCAGCTATTTGCCTCGAATGATTTCCATATAGGATAAATGTTGTGTTCCTTACTAACAAATGCTCTGCGCCATCGACGTTCAGCTGTTGCTTGGTTGTGTGCACTTCTCAACTTTGGCAGTCGACAATAGCAAATAATTATGGTGGTGATGAATATAAATTGTGCCATCTGGTGAATGCATCTAACGCAAGTAGGTTCCTGTTAATATTAGCATGCAGGCAGATAGGCACATAGAGAGTGTGATATAGGCAGAGTTCAAAAACATGAAAATTAGCACTTGACTGCTTTCCAAAACAGGCAGACAGCTCAATTCTTTACTGCTTTTGCCCAATTGGAGCAGAGAGTCTGGCATGCACTCTACAATCATACCCATTGAAAGCCAACTTTAACTTTGGCATGCTATTCTAGAACAGAACGATTTTTTTCCTGAACCAATGCTAGCTAGGATGTTCACTGTAGGCTAGTTAGAAATAATCAATTTCAAACCTAACATGGTATTGGTTAGTTCTTTGGACGGTCAACTGGTCGAGCTCAACACCCTCTACTAGGACAGATGTCTTGAAAGTTCTGCTTCACGTAGACCCCTAATCAACTGGGTTCGAACTGAGCATATTGACTGTGCGCGATCGGTCGGAAGATCACGTAGTTATAGAGGGTCTTACCCAATGCTCTAGATTAAGGGGAGTCTAGTTGCTAAAACTGCAGTGCATTTCATTATCATTGGTTGCCTCCCAGGCTTACCTGAAGGGACTAACCCCACCCCTTTCTATTATGGACCAAACCCTAGCTCTCCGCATATTCCATCTTAAATTGATGTTTATATCTTAATGATGATGTTAATTTATCAATACTCAATAGTCTAAACTAACCAAAAGTAGCTGTCATATTTTGCTGTTTTGTTGCCTGTGATTTTGTTAGCCGCATTAAGTTAATTTTGAGTCTGCAATAATCACTCAATTACTTCTTCACATCTCAATAGTTTTAGTCTAGTTATGTTTAAGCGATTGAGGCGTTTCCATTAATTGTCCCGTTAGGTTTTGTAATAATTCATCGATAACAATGATAAGGTTCTAAAATTGGTGCGGTAAAGCATTATCACGACACACTTGGGGAGTGCCACGATCATGCCAGTCCAACCGTCACTGTTACACCCACCGCCTCTGCCAAACGTGAATGAGCTTACTCGTGCAGAACTCCCTCTTCATGTGTTATAACCGAAACATGTGTTTCATGGCATATGCAATTGAAGGCTCTACAGCGATTTGAGCTGAGTGGATTCTATAAGCATGTACACATTTCAGCAACATAGCGTAACGCTTTAGTTTGAGTAAATACCAGTACAAGTTTCGTTTGGATTAAGGATTTTGAGAGCTTACAGGTAACTATCTGAATAAATTTCTTGATACTAGATTTTGACAGTGAAGCAATTTTACACTAAGACAAATGATGTCATTTCAGCAATGTGCATATTATAATTATACCATCAGCAGTGAGTGATAACACGTACGTTGTGGCTAGAGCACTTGCATGCACAGAAAAGGAACATTACATTCGAGTTGGCTTAGTTATTATTACCCACCGTTAGTGTATGAGAACATCTTTTACATATGATATCGTTGATATGGTGTGTTGGTCGTCATTAAGGAAGCATGGGCCTGGCACTAAGTGTGGGTTGATTGAATAGCACCAACCCGTTGTACATTTGCAAAGCTCTAAACCAACCGCTGCATACATTATCATTACCACACTTAAAACAACGGAGTTTAAAATATAATTATCTGAGGTTAATAACATGTGCTGTACTAACTTCCAAATCACAGAAACATATATATGTACATACGCATTACATGTGAATATTCTTTCCTGTGTGCAGATCCAATTCACCAGGATGCGAAGTGCGGATGAAACAGACGCCATCGTGATGGTCATCCTATGCCTTCTCGCCGTCATCACGACAGTATCTGCTCAAGGTAGAAAGAAATATCTGATACTTTGCTATTTCATTTAAATCCAATTACTTCTATAGCACACAGCGTTTTCCTGATGCACAGAGTATTTGTTGACAGTTGTTTCAAGTGATACACAAATCAAGAATAGCAGGCCACTGGAGAGGCATGGTTTAAAATTGACATATCAGGAAAAAACAGAAGTCAGTCTGTGACAGTTAAACAAAGTGTATTGAGGAAAGAATTCTTCGGCTCACACCTGACTAATATAATTTATAGCATCTCTGTGACAATTCACAAGGCATGCCCTACCAACTGCTGTTCAGTCAATTCCAAGAGACTGGTCAACAACATAACTAATAATTACAATGAAATTAGGCAAGTCTAGGTGACAGCCGGACTGACACTGACTTCCTGTTCAGACAGGAAGTTTAAAATTTTTAGACCTTTTAGATTTTTAGTGTTTTAGATCCCAGGTTGTCTGTTGACTGTTATAGGCTACAAATTCTGCCAATGTCATTAGACAGAGTCTGCTAAGCAGGGTCAAGGCTGCAGTTGTTTCTAGGTCAACCACTCGACTGACATCATGACCTCTGCATTACACTTGTTTGGCATTATTACTCTCACTGTGCAAGATAATGTGTATGCATATTTAGAAAAATTTCAGTTTCACACAAAGCTGCATCTGGAAAACCAGCTGATTCACCCCATCATAAAACCAACCTATCACCCAAAATCTCAATAGCGTTCTATAAAATGTCAACAGTGCCCCAAAGTGAAGTTGCTAGAACCAGCTTAGTCACAGGTGCAGATAGTGACATACCAGAAAATACAACAGCTCATACACCAATCCTACAACTACACCTGCAGGCTGCAACACCACCACTTTTCAGATTCAGCCTCTTTTGAAGAGTTTTAGTGATGATTTCCAATTTATGGAAATTATTACAGTGTCGTCGACTACCATTATACCACCACCACCATCATCAACTGCTGGCCTTCCATCCTCCTCAACGACATCTCTTCCTGGTAGGTTGGTTATGTTTCATAACCATGCATCCCTAAGATCTTCTGTGGCTTGTAGTTAGCTTTAGATATGGTCTTAAAGTGCATTGAACTGCTTTCCTTGATTCTATGTATATACAATGCGTCCGTGTATGCGCTGAGCTGAACAGGTATTCTGCCGTATTTCTGTATCCTTGTGTTGTATAGCTGCTTATTAGTTGGCTGGAGATGTGTATGCATTGGGCATGGGTGGTACAGAATTAAAGCTCCTCATGTTGTCGACTTTTAATGTATGTGTAGTGTGTACAATTAATCGATTTTGTTCTGACAATGTATTAATTCTTGAGTTGAAGTTTAATACTGTTTCTTGTGTTTTAAAAGAAAGAAGAAATAGTTTTAAACTTTGAACAGTGTCAATATCAATTAGTAGCCATGTACTCTACCAGAAGTTAGTTATTTATAGCGCAAAAGTCTGAGTGAGGTCACGGAGAATAAGAGAGGTGACAGTCCAAGATTCTTTTTCAGTTTTCATGGTGCCATTTAGTCATGGGTTGATTTGCAGACAAATTGATATCCAACTCACACTACTTTAGCATACTTGTGAAGCACTTAAAAGCACTTCATAAGGCGCATACATACCTACATACATACATACATAAATAAATAATTACATACATATAAATACATGCATACATATTTATCACAACAGAATCTGAAAAATTAAACAATTAAAATATTTTCCTTGCTCCCTGGAACGTGTTGTATAATAAAATTTATACATTACCACTAGATACCCAGCAGTGAGAGATAAATAATATTATTCCAACATAAACTGTCTTACCTCTGCATCATCTGAATGGGTTGGATTATGTTATTTTGCATATCAGGTTAATACTTATATGTAGTTAGCATGCTTTGAAAATGTTTATGAAGGTGCATTGTGCATGTGCATGAGTTGCTTGTAGTTTGCTTCAGGTTCAGTCTTCAAAGACTGTTTCTTTTTCAGGTTTCGTGGTGTCAGCCATGGCTTGATTTTGTAGTTGTAGTCTGCAAAACTGGCTCTAAATTTATTGTCTAATCGACACAACTACCCACACACATACAGTTCTATATGTAGTAAATATGTGGCACCAATGTTCGTAAAAATAACGACTGCAACATTTACTTTATCCAACTTCAGCTACTCTAACACCCATATACTAACTACAATGACAACGTTAATAAACTTTATCTACTCTAACACCTACTTGCTACAAAAACAACTTGATCCAACTTTATCTACTCAACATCCTTTGACTATAACCACAACTTCAACTGCAACAACTACAACAATCAAGAACATCATATCACTACATTTCATAAAAGCAGGACATGTTTAAAACAACAATAATAGCTATTACTTGCAATCCTAATCATAATTACAGGTTTACATTGGAACTCGTCATGAAAACCCTTGACCCGACAACAACAACATGAACAACAACATTAACAACAGCAACAATAATAATAATAATAAAAAAAGTAGCAGGCTTACAGATGGTTGAATGTTTTCATCAGGGCTTTTAGCTGTGCTATTTACCCCTTTTGACTTGCTATGTGTAGCCGATCATATTGTCTAGCCTGGCTTGAGGGTTTTACCTATTTTAGCCAATAAATGACTATAATTTTCTTTTGAAGCAGTATTCAATTGTAATCTTGTATTAATTACAATAGTTCCATATTGTATTTTCATTGAATAAATCTTGGTTAATAAAGTTAAGAGTAATCAATTTCCATGTGAATGTTAAGTTTAGATAAATTATGGTTAATAATTTAGTCTACAGACGTTTGCTATTTATTTTGCAACTGTCCATCCTCTAAACTAGAGGTGCGTTGCCTACTGGAAAAATTGGCGATCATAAAGCTTTGTCTAATTATTATGTACTGGCGTCCGTATATATATATATTATATATTTTTATATTATATATATATATATATATATACATTAATTCTGTAATATTTGTATTCCATGTTTTAAGACTGAGGTAACGTGAATTAATTAGCTAAGTTTGTTCGTGTATAAGTGTAGTTTCAAACGTCAGCGTCGTCAAGTATAACACACACACGTACGCGCACGCACACACACGGATACATGCATGTGCATGCACCCTCTGAGAATGCCCAACCTCAGTATGCATCCATGCAGAAGTGCAGATACATGTAGCTCACGTAGATTGGAAGGAAGACTAACAACTTCCTTGTCTTGCATTGGACCACTGCATATTTTGTTTGAGCAGAGTGAGGTGCTGGGATATCGTATCGTATCGTAATCTCCAAATTTCTAAAGCGCCACTTTAAAGCTAAGCGCAGGGCACCAGCTTATTCACGAGCGCTGCGTCAAATCAAAGGTGTCCAAAGGATAGTCCGTGGGCGGTCAGAGTTCGGTCACCAGGAAGTCAGCAGGGAGGCAGAGTAGCTGTTAAGGAGGGTGTCGCTTTGGTCGAGGATTGACAGGTGGGATGTCAAGTAGTGAGTCTGGGTAAGAGTTCTTGAAAAGGTGGGATTTAAGTTTAGAATGGAAAGCCCGGGGCGTGATGGACAGAGGCGCTAGGGACAGATGATGCTGCATGACGGGAAATGATGATGAAGGAACCGAGAAGGCACGAAATTCAGGAGGAAAGTCGTTCCAGAGACGAGGTGCGGCGTTTGATATTGCGCGGTTGGAGAACTTGAGATGAGATGTGATCGGAGGTCGAGTGAGGATGAGGCGAGAGGACGATCGGGTAGAGCGGGTTAGCTGGATGGTGAAGAGTTCGCGAAGATATTTGGGCTGTGAATATTGTATGGAGTTGTAAGTTAATGATAAGATTTTGAAGTGAATGCGTTCTGGGATTTTTAGCCAGTGAAGTGACTTGAGGATTGGGTTGATGTGATGATGCTTGGGTGTTCTGGTGACGGCTCTGGCTAATGAGTTTTGAAGTAGTTGTAATCGTTTGATTTGTGTGGCTTCAAGGTTGAGGAAGAGGGAGTTGCAGTAGTCGAGCTTGAAGTGGACGATTGAGGTAGCAATGGTGGAAGCAGTTTTGAAGTCGAGCATTGGTCGGATGCGGCGGAGGTCGCGAATGTGCATGATACAGGAGCGAGAGAGGTTAGATATGTGATTGGAGAAGAAATGAGGATCAAAGGTGACGCCAAGATTTCGGATTGGGGCATCCGAGGTGAAGGGAAGGGATGAAGAGTTAGTGGGTAAGTGAATTGCAGGGTCGGGTATTTTCTTGATTTGGTCAGGGAGGCCTATGAGGATAAATTCTGTCTTGGAAGGGTTGAGGCAGAGGAGGTTAGACGACATCCATTCGGAGACTAAGTTTACTACATTTCAGTAGTTGTGCAATGGAGGTGGAGAAAGAGGTTGGGGAGAAGGATATGTAGAGTTGAGTGTCATCTGCATACAGGTGGTGGTCGACAGAGGAGGATTGTATGAGATGACTTAAGGGTGTGGTATAGAGGATGAAGAGGAGTGGTCCTAGGACGGAGTCTTGAGGGACACCACATGTAAGTGGAAGGGGTTGCAAGCAGAGTTTGGAGGCCTTGACAGAGAAGGATCTGGAAGATAAGTAGGATTGGAACCAGAGTAGAGCAGTCCCAGAAACGCCAAACCAAGAGGATAGTCTAGTCAAGAGAAGGCTGTGGTCAATGGTATCAAATACAGCAGAGATGTCGAGGAGGCAGAGGCAGGAAACTTGTTGATGGCTGACGGGAGATACCAATTTGTTATATATAGAGACAAGCAGAGTTTCTGTGGAGTGGTGTTTAGTGAAGCCTGATTGGTTGGGGTTTAGCAGTGATTTTGTTGAGAGGTACTCATTAAGGCGGGTAAGAACAATTCTTTCAGTTAGTTTAGACAGAAAGGAGAGGTTGGAGATGGGACGGTAGTTAGAAAGATTTTCTTTGTCTAGATTTGCTTTTTTCAGTAGGGGAGAGACGACAGATTGTTTAAAGACCATAGGAAAATTTCCGGTAGAGATTGATGATTTTAGTGATGAGAGGAACATGGATTGAGGCACAGTCTTTTAGGAGAGAGGTGGGGATAGGATCGAGTTCACATTGCTTGTTGGGAAGGGAATTTAGGAGGAGTAGTACTTCTGATTCAGTGGCAGGAGATAGAATTGAGAGCGATGACTGATGGGAAGGCGGATTAGGGTTGGGAGAAATCAGTAGAACAGTGCTGGAGGAGTTGGAGGCTAGAAGAGATTGTATTGTGAAGCGAAGAGATGAGATTTTGTCTGAGAAGAAAGAGCAGAAGGTGTCAGCGATAGAGGATGGAGCTGGGCAGTGGTGAGAGAGACTTACGATGAAGAACAGAATTGATAGCTTTCCAGAGGTGTCTAGGATTTGAGGAACTGGAGTGGATAAGTGAGGAGTAGTATTTTTCATGGCTGCAGCGATAAGGTTATGGTATCTGTGTGTGGCTGATTTGAGGGTAGACAGGGTTTTTGCTTTAGATGTTGAGTCTTTGGCGCGCTTGTAGGTGTGCTCAAGGCACCTGCGGAAGGTTTTGAAAGCTTGGAGACAGGAGGTTAACCAAGGGTTAGATGTGCATGAGCTGTGTTTGATAATGAGTGGTGCATGAGTGTCAAGGAGGTTGGAGAGTGTTGAATTGTAACAAGACAGAAGATCATCTAGAGAAGGAGGAGTATTGAGGACAAGTTCGGAGTTAAGAATGTCCTTGATGAAGTCCTGACGGTCGATGGACCCGATGGAACGAGATGAGTGAGTGGTTGGAGGAGGGCGAGGAAAAGGCTTAATTTCGAGGTCGACAATGATAAGGTAGTGGTCGGTAATGTTTAGAATTGAGTGTGATAGCTTGGGAGATAGGTGGGAGGCTGTGGAAGTGATAACAAGGTCGAGTGTGTGGTTCTTGATGTGGGTCGGAAAGTCGACGTGTTGGACGAGATTGAATGATGAGAGAAGGCTGAGGAAGCTAGATGCAAGCAGATCAGAGGGATTGTCGACATGGATGTTGAAGTCGCCCGTGATTATGAATTCGTTAGGGGTAGCTGCAGCGATGGAGAGGAGAGATCCAAATTCGTCAAGAAAAACAGAGGGTTTGGAGGAGTAGGCAGAGGAAGTTGGAGGACGGTAGATGTTGAAGACTGCTAGGAGATCTGAGTCGAGTCTGAGCATTGTGGAGGAGCATTCGAAGGATCGGAAGGTGTGACTGGAAGAATTTGTGGTTACAGCGGGTTCATGGACCAAAAAAGCAGAGCAGCAACCAGAATTTTTTTTAGACCTTGCGGAGGAGGTCGTGCGAGGTAAGTTATGAAGGGAGTAGCCACGAGGTAAGAAATCTGCGATATGGGGGGTAGTAGACTAAGTGGATAGCTAAATTTCTTGGAGAGCAATGAGATCTGGTGGGTTAGTGGAGAAGGTGATGTCACTGAGGGCGATGGAGTTTTTTGGATTTAGCAATGATCGAATGTTGAGGGAAAAGAGACGAAACATCTTGTTGGCTGAGGATTGTGTGTTGGGGCCAGGATTTAACTCAATGTCGCCATATAGTATCAGGGTGAATAAGATTTGTCGGAGGGTTAATGCAGAATGATGACCTATGGTCCGGGTGGTATGGTGTTGAGATAGGAGTACTGTGCTGTGGCTGTGGGTAGCGCGACACATTGGGTCGAGAGAGGTGAAGGTCCGATGTTCATTGGGGTTAAAGAAAATCGGATGAGAAGAAAGGGGATGAAAATTGAAACAAGAGACGGCATTTTGAAAACTAGGTCAAGATGGCAGAATATAGAGAGAATGGATTAGATCTGATGTTATACAGACGGGAGAGTTAGAAAATGAATCTTAGGCCATCTGGAGAGGGTCGAGGTTGTTTTAAGTAAAAATTGGAATGATCTGACCTGGTATCCTGAGTTGGATGTGATTGAGAAGAGTGTCTGGATAGACGCGAGACCGGAAAAATAGAAATTAGATATAAGATCGACTACAGCACTCTAAACAGCTACGCTGGAACCCCGCCACTCCAGATAGAATGTCCGGGATAGAATGTCCAATGAAGTTAACAACAGCATGTTCAACAATAATATAATGTTACAATGTACAGATGCATTTGTGTGGCACTTTTTAACAATATGTAGCGCTTATATCAATCAATCTACTAATCAATCAATGTCAATTTTATATGTATCGTGATCAATAGCTCTTGATCTTTCGGCAGTGCTACTGGTCTGAATAGGTCTCACCACTGCGACTAGAGCAGAGAGAAACGACATAAGACTTTTCTGTATTCTTTCTGTAGATTTTGTGTAAATGCACAATTCGTATTAGACATGTATTTTTAATATGACCATGTGAGAGTAGGAGCCTTTAATGACACTGACAGTGATGAAAAGGGTTGCGCACCTCTGGCCCATCCAATTACAAAGAATAGCCTATGTATCATGAAAAATGACAATAACTAGAAAGATTATGACGAAGATATGACATTCAAAATAATAATGAATCATAGTCGTTTGAGATGTTATTAACTGTATCTGGACAACTTTGTTCCTCCCGAGGGATTTGAACTACCTCTGGTAAAAAAATTAATAATATCATTCTACTACTACTAATAATAATAATTATAACATTAATAAACTCATACCTCTTTTATCAATCTTAAATTTAGCAATCACTTGCCCTACGGTAACATAGTTACACTTGAAAAAACTGTTGTCCTTTTTCTAGTATTTATATTATTCACAGAAGAAACTAAACTTTAGGTATACACAAACTATATTTTGCAAACATGTGGGTTATTTTCAGGTACAAACTGTCCCATTGTGTTTACCAATGTAAGTCCAGGCTTCCGATCATTTGGGGCCACTCCAATCAATGGAGTAAATGATCGGACGGTATGCGAAACTATGTGCAGGAATGATCCAACTTGCTTTGCATATCAAATCGACAGAAATTCTGGTGATCCTTATTGCTGGCACCAGAAAACACAGAGTGCCCTAAACGACTTGTTTGACGATGCCTTGATAGATGAATATGTCAAACAATTCAACTGTAGTACATCATCATCACCAGGTTTATATTAAAAATTGTTTCAAATTTAAGTTTAAATATATTTTGATATATTTAATGCAGACTATTGTAAATATATAAAAATATTATAATACGTCTATTTGTTGGATTTAAATTTATGAATATCCTCAATAGTAAAATCACTTCTTTGTTAGTTTTGCTTTGTTATAATTTTTGCAATTTGCTAAAGGAATTACGTAAAATAATTAAATATTGTGATGTTGATGATGATATTGATAAACTGATAATGTTGATCATGGTGATGGTAAATATGATGAAAATGATATAATATATAATAATAACAATAATTATTAATATTATAATAATGATATTGGGGATCATCGCCCAACACGATTCTTTTATTGCTGAGAAGTTCCCTTAGTTCATGATGGCTGTTGCACTTTTCAATACTGGTCATGCATGAACCATTTTGACTAGGCAAATAAGATTCTCTTTTATGAGATGACTTTCTTAGATCTCAAATTGTCATCACATAATTATTGTTTCAGTCTTCTCTCTTACACAAAGCCAGTGATTTAAGCATGTGGCGATGTCCTGGTTTGTCATGGCTTCCTTCATCACCTGTGTTGTAGTCACCTGCTTCCTCCAAAATCAGCATCGGTCCACACCATGGCTATGAGAGATTCCTTTCAATACTTAGGATCACATGCACTTCAGGGAAAATTAAAATAATGAATGGAGAATTGCAGTTAATTCATCTACACTGATATTCATTTCATGCAAATTCATGATTAACACAAGACAATACAGTTAATTTTCACACTTTATAAAACTTTGCAAATATGTGGGTTATTTTCAGGAACAAACTGCCCCATTGTGTTTACCAATGTAAGTCCAGGCTTCCGATCATTTGGGGCCACTCCAATCAATGGAATAAATGATCGGACGTTATGCGAAACTATGTGCAGGATTGATCCAACTTGCTTTGCATATCAGATCGACAGAAATTCTGGTGATCCTTATTGCTGGCACCAGAAAACACAGAGTGCCCTAAACGACTTGTTTGACAATGCCTTGATAGATGAATATGTGAAACAATTCAACTGTGGTGGATCATCATCTTCAGGTTTATAATATTAGCAATACCTTTAAATCTAAGTTAACCAATAACAATATCAATTTAATGCAGACCGATGCACACATATGATCGGTCTTATTGCTGAACATACCAAATAGCCAAAGCGCATCACTGTTACAGTATTTTGTTACAATTTTGGCAATTCTCAGCAGAAACACAGCTTATAATTATTGGCATGTTTTATACTTGTGCTTAAACTGTCCACATTTGAGACAATTTGATTAATTAATTACTGACCATGATGATAAGCAGGTAATTTGAAAAGTGGATTTTTTGCCTTGAAATTCTGTGTAATACAAATGCAATGAATAGTATAAATTTTCATTGTCACGAGGTCATGCATCGGTTGTTTGACTACCTTATTCACCTCAGTGGTTAGAGTAGCTCAGTCACTGCTCCTAGACATTTAGCTTGCCGTACAAACCATTCTTCTGATTCAGTCTCTTTTGAGGAGTTTTAATGATGATATTTTCAAAGTTTCTGGGATTTATTACAGTGTTGTCATCTACATCCTCTGGTATTCAATCTTCCTCATCTACAACATCTGGTCCTGGTAAGATGGTTACGTTGCATAACCATACATCCCGTATGTTAGTGTGCTGCTTTTGGTTTTCTGGAGGCATAGTCTTTATGAGGTTTTGTGGTGCTATTTTGTTTTGGGTTGAAATTCAGTCCTCTGTATGAGTTGAATTTTATGATTTTGTGTACCTGGAAAATGCTGTGTTATTTAGGTAGCATGCTTGAACATATTTAAGATGGTGTATTATATCTGGTCTTGCAGGGCACTATATAAGTCCTACTACTAGTATATAGTTATTTTGCTTGTAGTTTCTTCAGGTGAAGTCTTCTAGTACTATTTCCTTGATCTGGTTTCATGGAGCCATTTAGTCAAAGGGATTGAAGTGCAATATTGTCTAAGAATATCAGGCTCTGATGTTATTTCATTGTCGTTTTGCACAATGCCCAGAAATCCTTTATTCTGTAGTACAACAACCATAATACAACCAACAACAAAAGCAATGACAACAACAAAGCATAATGGTTACCTATCAATTCTAATTTGGTTTGCAGCAATTTATGATTAACGGAATCAAATGCATTGATTATACACAAAAAATACGTCCAAGGTAAATTAATTACGATCAAAAGCTTCAGAAACATGGTCTTGGAGGTGGAGCAGAGATATTGCAGTGGCATTCCCAGGCTGTAAACCATGCTGCGAGGGGCATTGGAAGTTTGTCTTATCGATATTGCCAACAGTTGGGTATACATAACTTTCTCCAGAAGTTTGGAGAAGTAAGGGAAAATAGATATTGGTCGAATATGTTTAGTTGGTATTTTTGTTTATGTATCCGGATAGTTAATCAACCCCATACTTGTTACCAGCAAATCTGCAAATAAAAAATTTAAGGCATTTTCAAAACCTACTGGAATGTACTGTAAAATAGAATTTACATAGCACAGTTGAAACAATCCAGTATTGACAGATCAATGCTCACACCATTAGCTGTCTAACATCTGCATCATTTGTTCATTCGTTTATTTTGTACCATGATGTGACTGTATTATTTAGTTAGCATGCTTTGACAAGTTTTATGAGCATTCATCATGAGTGTAGGTGTACGGCTGTACGCTTGTAGTTTGCTTCAGGTATGGTCCTCAAACACTCTTTCCTTTTCAGGTTTCATTGAGCCAGTAGTCAGAGGTTGAAGTAGTGTCTAGCAATTGGGGTCTCATGAACTATTATTCTACACAATTCCCCGTGCTAAATAGCAGATATAAATGTTAAAGTGAGAGAAACTGCATCTATAGATTTAAAATGCTTGCTTCGGGTTTTGTTAGAATGATAATGGTTCCATAGTCTCATTAGACTTGGATAAATCCTGGTTAATAAAATATTAAGTAATGTATTTAATATTCATATTTTTTATTTCAATTTTCTACCACCAAATCGATCTATATTACATCTAAAATGATAATTCAATATAGTGATGTTGGAGATGATGGTGGTGATGATGATAATGATGAAGTTGGTAATGTCATGGTATTGATATAAATAATTACTCCAGTAATATTAATACATATAAATAGTAATAATAATAAAAATAATAATAATAGTAACAACTTATAGCATCCTCCTTCCATCAAACTCATGCTTTCAGTAACGCCATACCATCCATTTTCTGCTATTCTCAACCGCCAAATCCATTGATTTAATTTTATTATAATATTAAAACAAGAGAATTAATTTCAATTTCACACTTTATAAAACTATGCAAATATATGGGTTATTTTCAGGTACAAACTGCCCCATTGTGTTTACCAATGTAAGTCCAGGCTTCCGATCATTTGGGGCCACTCCAATCAATGGAATAAATGATCGGACGTTATGCGAAACTATGTGCAGAAACGATCCAACTTGCTTCGCATATCAGATCGACAGAAATTCTGGTGATCCTTATTGCTGGCACCAGAAAACACAGAGTGCCCTAAACGACTTGTTTGACAATGCCTTGATAGATGAATATGTGAAACAATTCAACTGCGGTGGATCATCATCTTCAGGTTTATAATATTAGTAGTTGTACCAAATCTAAGTCAACTATATAATAGTAGGAATTTCATGTAGCTTGTTGCATACAAATAGTGGGTCTGATCGTTGAGTCAACATAAGTATGCTAAATGGCAGAACGAGTAACTGTTACTTTGCTTTGGTATAGTTTGCCCAACTCTGAATGGAAAGATAGCTTATGTATTGTAGTTTTATATTTTGTGTTTTGTGCTTCTGGGATAATCTGATTAATTTACTGATATGGCATGCAGAAGCTTAACTAGGAAACGAATCTATGACTTAAGAATCTGTACAGTTACAGTATAAAAGCAAACCCCAGTATATTTCATTGTCACAAGTTGGGCTAGCAAATTGATAGAGGATACTTATGATGAACTTATTGACTGGTATCACAAGTTTAGCTTGCTTCTGATTCAGCCTCTTGTGAGGAGCTTTAATGATGATATTTTCAAAGTTATTGGGATTTATTACAGTGTTCTCATCTACATCCTCCTCTGGTATTCTGGTATCCTCCTCCTCTACAACATCTGGTCCTGGTAAGATGGTTATGTTGCATAACCATACATCCTGTACTTATTGACTGCTTCAGGTAGTTTGCTGGAGGTGCAGTTTTTATGAGGTTTCATGGTGCTATTTTATTTTGGGTTTAAATTCAGTCCTCAATATGGGTTGGATTTGATTATTTTGCACACCGTTCTAATGCTGTATTATCTAGGTAGCATGCTTGAAAAATTTACAATTGTGTATTATATCGGAGTAGATGGTCTAGAAGGGGCATTATATAAGTTCTCCCACTACTAGCATGTAGATATGTTGCTTTTAGTTTTCTTCAGGTGAAGTCTTCAAGTACTGTTTCCTTGATCTGGTTTCATGTAGCCATTTTATCAAAGAGGTTAAAGTGCAACACAGTCTTAGAATATCAGGCTCTAATGTTATTTCATTATCACTTTTGCACAATTTTTCAGAAACACAGGTTTATTCTTTATGCCTCTCTGCCATCCAACCATTACAGACTTTAAATACAACAACTACAATATCACCACCACCACCAACAACAACAACAACAACAAAATAACGAAACAACCTGATATATAGTTTTACTTTAAGCTTCATGTACAGATACAAAAAGGACAACAAGAACAATGCATATAACAAACATTGGCAATCATAATACGACCATTGATTCTATTCTACATGAGGCTTGGGATTAGTTCAAAGATGGGTCCAATAAACATACTGCTTCAGGAACCTTATGAGGTTATTAAGAGGCATTTGATAAATAGCGGGAATGATACATACATGACAATACCTATAACCATAAAGACCTTACCCACAACCATAACGACCTTCCATTCTGCTTTACTTCAATCTTGTTCATATGTTGAGCCCTATAACGTTACAGTCTAGAGACATTGAGGTCAGGTCAACATGCTGCCAAACACCTCACTAAATTTATAGTGTGAAGGTTTTCAGATACATTTACTTGAAGCTGGATATTATACGATCATACATATTTGCAACGAGAAAATCTGGAAAAAAAACAATGAGAAGCATTTTTCGTGCATACTGGAATGTAATGTAGCACCCTTCAATATATTAAAATACTGTAAGACCAATGCACGCAACATAAACGACTCTAACCTCAGTATTGGCTGGATTCTTTTATTTGGTATATGCTATGTTGATTCAGTGTTATACAAGTAGTAGGCTTTGATTATTATGAACGTGTATTACCTATGTAGTTGTTCTGCTTGTAGTTTGCTTGAGGTGAAGTCTTTGTAGGGACTGCTTTTCAGGTTTCATGGTGCCATCACGGACAAAGAGGACAATGCATAGATCTATCTATCTATTTTTTACTTTCACACTTAATCAAACTTTGCAAATATATGGGTTATTTTTCAGGTACAAACTGCCCCATTGTGTTACCCAATGTAAGTCTGCGATAGCAGCTACTCCAATCAATGGAGTATACATTTGGAAATGTAGTCTACAAATCAGAGTCAACAATTACCCATAACAGTTTCATTAGTAATAAATACGCTGCAGACAGATTATAAAGGCTGTATAACTTCAACAACTGCTCCAACACCCACTAGCTACAAGAAATACCACTCGAGCATTAACTATAACACCAATTATAACAAAAATGTCTATCATATCACCTAATTTTCCATATGTTATTTTATACCCTTTTGCCTAGGTGAAGATAATGGTAATAATAATGATAATATTAATGCAGTGGTATAGGGTGAAGATAGGTGAAGATAATGGTAGTGATAATATTAATAGAAGTAGTACAGTAATGTTGATGATGATGACGACGATTTTAATTATACATCGATAAATAAAACTGAAGCAAATAGAGAAACTAAATATCCTTACTCTATTGAAAAGACTGGATCCCATAAATCAGTTTGGTCAGCCATTCTTTAGCACCATTTTTTCATAAAATAACCATAACCTTTGTCTGTAAACATAATGCCTGTTCTATTCCATTCTGTATCGCATAGCATCTAAATACAGTTACAATTCTAGACATCAACAAGACTAACAAATTCAGAACCAACACATCATCTTACTTTAAGTTTTCCTCACTCTCGTAAAATGTTTGTATCAAGAATTATTGATAATAACAACATAAAGTAATATAAACATTAGTATCTCTTCACGCAAACCTGGCAGCACAATAAAATTTATTAATATTTTGTTGTCACGTCAAGAGTTTTGCTGAATTTACTAAGTAATATGAGTGTTATGTTCCTGTTATAGTGACTATTAGGCCTAATGTTCCTTTTAATGCAGTGACTCTTCAGTTGCACTTGATCAAATGCTACCTTGACACTTTTATTTTGACTATTAATCAATGCAAGAGAATCACTTTTACTTTCACACTTTATAAAACTTTGCAAATATGTGGGTTATTTTCAGGAACAAACTGCCCCATTGTGTTTACCAATGTAAGTCCAGGCTTCCGATCATTTGGGGCCACTCCAATCAATGGAATAAATGATCGGACGTTATGCGAAACTATGTGCAGGAATGATCCAACTTGCTTTGCATATCAGATCGACAGAAATTCTGGTGATCCTTATTGCTGGCACCAGAAAACTCAGAGTGCCCTAAACGACTTGTTTGACAATGCCTTGATAGATGAATATGTGAAACAATTCAACTGTGGTGGATCATCATCTTCAGGTTTATAATATAAGTCATTCTTGCAAATTTATGTCGACTCATCACTTCAAGCAATTTTAGTACAGACAATTGCACACAGATACATGTAATCATATAATCCGTTTCGTTTCTGGGTATATAGGTATACAAACGGGGTAACTAACATATGTGTTACATGCTATGTATTACATGTAAATACTCTGTAGTACATTTGTTTTGTTATATTTTTTACCGATTCTGAATGAGAACACGGCTCATGTCCGTATGTTTAATGTTTTGCAATCTGTCTAACTTTTAGGTGAACTGATTTATTTACTGACAGGTACATGAGTGCAAAAATAAATTAATTTATGGCTTTAAATAAAATCACAGAGGCTCAAGTTTGGGCTCTTATCCATCAGTGTACTATGTCGTATAATATTTATCAAATGTGGTGAATAAAATAATTGTTAGAAATTGCTGAATTTCTTGCTACAGGTGAAGGCATGAAAACACATGAAAAACCTTGAATCAGTGATGCTACTTTATTTCTAGTGGGCATGCTAGCAATTACTTTAGCAGCTGATTCTTCTTCTTCTTTTCAGGTAGTACTACGCTGGCAACAACGATTCCAACAGGTATGCATTTAATTTAATTTAAATTATCACAATCAATCTATTGCTGCCAACCAAGAAGTAATAACAAGTACATTCGTGTTATACAGAATCATAGGGGTTGGTAACAATAGGGGAACCCAAGGACCAATAAGCCCCGCAATATGTAGCATTATATCTATATCTCTGGAATTGAAGTGGAGCTAATTCATGTTCATTTGCTTTATATTGTCAAATTAAATATGGGGTTCCGCTTGATAGATAACTGTTATTTTTATCCAGATTAAAATTTTTGGTCAACAATTTAATTGTTGATGAATGTAATATGTATTCTAACCATTTCAAACACAGCGGCTTTCTTCTAGTTATATCCTGGTTTACTATCCACTCTGGCCAATGAGATCTCAGCAGCGATAGATATATAGCCAAGTGTGAAGCTAGGTGCAGAGTGAATCTCACCATATTTTCATGTACAATTAGAGGCCTACTACAAATCCAGGATTGCCTTTTGTTGGCATTAGATAAATCATGGTGTACTCAGTGCCTCTAGGTAGGTATCTTGAAGGAGCTCTAGATCAAGTCATTTTGTTTCATTACATGATTGACTGATGTAACTCAATTGATGGTCAACTGAGCCTTAACGTTGAATAGTATACGGTCTGTCACGACTAGTTCATGGTCATTGTTCTCTTAACTCTAAGGTGTCAATGTATTTTTCATTTGGACCAATAACTAATGCAATGTCGGACCATTGCATTAGTTATTGGTCCATTATGGTCCTGACAGTAAAAGCTGCAGATAGGTATACTGAATCAGTTCTACAAAGAAGTATCAGATTACATGGCATTAAGTTACACAGTTGAACTTATATCGCCTGTGACTTTCTGTTTTATACATTTTATAGGTTCCAATTGCGTTGTATTCGTCAATTTAAATCCTGGATTGCAGTCAATTCTTGCCACTGCAATTCCTGGAGTGACAGATACGCCCACGTGTGAAGCTGCGTGTCGAGTGGATCCTACCTGTTTGTCATATCAAATTAACACAAATCAACAACAAACGTATTGCTGGCTTCAGAGAGATCCGACTCAACTTGACCCAAATCAAATGGCTAACCAACAGAATGTAAATGAATACATTAAGACCAGCTGTAATTGTAAGTATCATTTTCAATGTTAACAAAAATTATGTTTATTATAACCATAGCATTTGAGTTATGTTGAACTAGGAGTTTGAACAACCCATGCAGTTTCTAATAGGAAATTAAAATTTTGCACGAAATTGTCTCCCTATGATACAGGGACTGGGTATTCAAGTTATATTGTGATATTGAGTATGTGGAGGTAAATTGGTTCCTGTAATTTACTTTATTGGCTGGTATAGATTTCAAAGATTGGCATTAAAATATTTTTGTGTTAAATTCACAAATGTGTAGGTTGGAGTATTATAATGAAATTTGTGGGCTCTGTCTTAAGTATGCCTTTGTGCTACTGCTGCCTACAGTCTCATTTACATATAATTCCACTATTACGAATTCTATTATGCCGATGTGTTATAATTACACATATCCAGTGGTTTCTTGAAGAGAAAATGTGATATATGCCAACAGTCAACAGAATAATTTAGTTCAAAATCCCTGAAGTCACAGAAACCAGAATGATTCAGAGTGGAGGATTAGAGAAATTCATAACCGTTCGATATAGTTGGAATCTTAAGATATAATACAGATAATTCCAACATAATTAATTATGCTATCCTTTCTGATAGTTTCTAATTAACATCCTTCAAAATCAGCACTGCACCTAGGGAAATTGGTGATACGAGCATGTCATAAATATACACTGCATTATTTACCATACCTTGCTTAATTCGCATGTGCAAATGATGAATTTCACAAATACTTATTAAAAATCTGTGATTTTTATTTTTAGCCTCAACTACAGTAACGTCCATACCCGGGTCATCTACAGTAACGTCCATACCCGGGTCATCTTCATCACAAGGTGTGAATTCATATATTAATGTCTATCTGGATAGAGCACTTCTTGTGAACTAATGAAACCTAAATTTAGGATTAGCTCTACATTTCAGAATGTTCTTTTTATAGTGATAGATGTGTAGATATAGCCATGTATAAAGCTACTCACAAAATGTATTCTACATACTTATCATATTAAATTAACACAAATCTAGGACCACAAATTAAGATGGCTGACCAACTAACCATTAACTTTGAATATTTGTACTTTCAGTCACAACCATAAATGTGGTTATTATTTTCCTTTACTTAAAGGTGTAAGAGTTTTCCCCATCTGTACCAACAATTGATACAATGGTATTCTTGACAGTGTAAAATGTGAACATGTTTCACTGGAACAATGCTATATAAAACCGGTATCAGTTGACATTGTGTTATGCTTCACTGTTGAATGCAAATTGTCTATGTTGCTCTTTTTTTCCTTCTACAGGTTCCAGTTGTGTGGCATTCGTCAATCTAAATCCTGGATTGCAGTCAATTCTTGCCACTCCAATCCCTGGAGTGACAGATACGCCCACATGTGAAGCTACGTGTCGAGTGGATCCTACCTGTTTGTCATATCAAATTAATACAAATCAACAACAAACGTATTGCTGGATTCAGAGAAATCAGGCTCAACTTGACCCAAATCAAATGGCTAACCAACAGAATGTAAATGAATACATTAAGACCAGCTGTAATTGTAAGTATTTAATCAATCTTAACAATAATTATGTTTATTGCAACCATGGAATTTGAGTTATGTTGTACTAGGAGTTTGAACAACCCAGGCAGTTTCTCTTAGGAAATTGAAGTTTTGCACAAAACTGTTTTTCTACTATACAGTGTCTGGGCATTTAAGTTCTGTCATTATAATTTAATATATCAAAAGCCATATTTCTTTATTTTGGAATCAACGCTTGAATGTCTTGTATGGGCGGACTGTAGGTTTTCAGTGCAACTAATAATTTTATAATAAACTATTTCCCAACTTTAATTTGCAGTATGATATATCTGTGCACATTTTTCCCAAGGTTATAAAGACCGATCTGTTAATGTGTTTGCATGACTTTCGGATCTTGACCGTGTATCACATTTGATCTACAGTTGAAGCCAAATCTCTCTATTGCTGCAATTCGATTATAGTTTTACTTTGAGTAGTTATGTGGAGGTCAACTAGTTCGTGAAGAATTCAAAGATTGGCAATTTGGTATTATACTCATTAATTTGTTTTCGAAGTATATGGGCTCTATCTTAAATACCATTTGGTGATGCCAACGTTCTTGTTTACATTATGATTGCATCATTACGACTTATGCAGACTATTTTATTATACCTGATGGTCTGCTGAGGTAAAAATGTGATCTAAACCAAGAGCCTACTGGATAATTTAATTTAAAATTTCCATAAGTCACCGAAACCAGAATTATTCAGAGTTACGGTCAGAGAAATTGATAAAGATTAGATATAGATGAATGCTTCAGATATAATGCATAGAATTCCAACATATACAATTAAGTTATTGTGTGTGATAGTTTCTACAGAAGATACTTCAAAACCATCACTACACTTGGGTAAATTATTGATAAGAGCATGTCATAAATATACACAGCATTATTTATCATACCTTGCATAACTTGCAGGTGGAGACTGGCAAGTTTACAAATTATCGATAAAGAGCTTTTATTATTATTTTCAGCCTCAACTACTTCGTTACCCGGGTCATCTACATCACAAGGTGGGAATTCGTATATTAGTGTCTGTCTGGATATAGCACTTCTTTGAAACTAGTAAAACCTAGCATTTTTATTTCATGTTTAGTTCTACATTTTAGAATATTTTAAACACTAATCTTTCTTTGAATTGAAGTAATTTATGTTGGTTTTCATTTAATTCAATATGGTTTTAACCAAGATTATTCGATTGGTGTTCTGTTGTTGGGGACTAATGGTACATTTTATAGATCCCAACTCTGTTGATATCTTTAAATTGTATCCTGGTTTAGAGTCAGTTCTGGCCAATGAGATCTTGAGAGTGATAGATATAACCACATGTGAAGCTAGACGGCTAGACGCACCATGTATTGTACTTGCTAAATTCATATTAAAACGTACAAAATACAAATCTCTGGCTAACATCAGTAAAATCAGCGTAAACTTACACCAATCCAAATGGCTGATCAACTGAACGTTAATGTAAACTGAACGTTAACGTAAACTTAAACCAATCCAAATGGCTGATCAACTGAACGTTAATGCTGAATAGATGTACTTTAAGTCACGACTACATTGCGATCATTGCTTTTATTCACTTTAACACTTTAAGGGTTCCAATTTTTGCAGTGTAAGATGCAGACAAGTATCCCATGAAACAATGCCATATGCCAATGGCAGTTGATATTGTGGTATGTTTCACTGTTGATTGTTGAACGTATACTGCTTGTGCATATCATATAAAACTAACACAAATCTCGAACAACCCTTTGCTGACATCAGAAAAATCGGGGTCAACTTAAACCAATTTAAATTGCTGATCAACTGAACCCTTGACAACGAATAGTTGTACTTACTGCCATGACTATTTTGTGGTCAATGTCTTTCTTAACTCAAAAGTGTCACAGGTTTTTTGCATCTGGACCAAAAATTACGACAATGATCTTCAGTGTCAGATGCAGACAGATTTCACTGAAAAAGTGCTATAAACCAGTATCAGTTGACATTGATTGTGTTATGCTTCACTGTTAAATGCCAATTGCCTGAGACAGTCTCTTTTATAAATTTTATAGGTTCCAATTGCGTGGTATTCGTCAATTTAAATCCTGGATTGCAGTCAATTCTTGCCACTCCAATCCCTGGAGTGACAGATACACCCACATGTGAAGCTACGTGCAGAGTGGATCCTACCTGTTTGTCATATCAAATTAACACAAATCAGCAACAAACGTATTGCTGGATTCAGAGAAATGCGGCTGAACTTGACCCAAATCAAATGGCTAACCAACAGAATGTAAATGAATACATTAAGACCAGCTGTAATTGTAAGTATCACTTTCAATGTTAACAATTATTATGCTTATCAAAACCATGACCCAAAGATTCAAAATGCATTTATAGATCAGCCTGCATGACATTAAATGTCATGTCTGTAAAAATCCAACCAAATTTTTTTAAAATTTTTACAGACATCGTACAGTGGCCGATCGGTTAGCACATGATGCTACAGATTAATTATATAATCATTGATTGCATTATTTGCCTTTACCTTGCATAACTTACACGTGCAAACGGTGAAGTTCACGAATACTTAGTAAAATGCTGTTTTATTTAATTTGTAGCCACAACTACTTCTCTACCAGGGTCATCTACATCACAAGGTGAGTGAATTCATATGTTAATATTTGCCTAGACATAGCACTTCTTGTGAACCAGTGAAACCAAAATTTATGATTAGCTCTACATTTAAGATTGCTTAAAACTCTGCATCTGCCTTTGAAATGGATTAATTTACGTTGGTTCTGATTACATCGCTGAATCTAATATGGGCTATTTTACCGAGATTATTCATTCAGTGCTATTGTTGTAAGTGAATTTATGGCGTATTTTTAATATTATTAATATTTGTATATATAAGAACTTTGTGGATATCTTCAATTTATATCCTTGTTAACAATAAGCAATAGGCAGAACGAATTCTGCCCGTTTACCATATAAAATTAACACAAATCTTGGACAACCATTTTGCTGTTATCAGAACAATAAGGGTCAACTTAAACACATTCAAATGACTGATCTGCTGAACATTAACGACGGAAAGGTGATACAATGGTCTTCTTGACAATGTAAAATGCGGACAGGTATAACTGAAACAATGTTATAAACCAGTATCAGTTTACATTGCGTTATGCTTCACTGTTAAATGCAAATTGCCTGAGACTCTGTTATATAAATTTTATAGGTTCCAGTTGCGTGGTATTCGTCAATTTATATCCTGGTTTTCAATCAATTCTTGCCACTCCAATCCCTGGAGTGACAGATACACCCACATGTGAAGCTACGTGCAGAGTGGATCCTACCTGTCTGTCATATCAAATTAACACAAATCAACAACAAACATATTGCTGGCTTCAGAGAAATCCGGCTCAACTTGACCCAAATCAAATGGCTAACCAACCGAATGTAAATGAGTACATTAAGACCAGCTGTACTTGTGAGTATCGTTTTCAATGTTTTTTATTACCGTGGCATTTGAGTTATGTTGAATTCTGAGTGTGAGCAACCTAATCATTTTCTCTTAGGAAAATTTCGCACAAAATTTTTTTCCTATGATAAAGGAACTGAACATTTAAAATATAATATTATAATTGAGTAATAATATTATAATAGAATAATATTATTATAATTGAATATATCAGGAGGTGCATTTCTTTATTTCTGAATCAATATCTTAATGTTTTGCATGGGCGGATTGTCTGCTTTTAGTGTAATTTACAGTTATATACTTAATCAACAGAATCAAGGGCTGATGAAATTGAATGGAAATTCTTTGTTCAGAGTAGTCATTAGAAAACACTGTAACCTGTTTTACTACTTTAATTTGCAATATGATTATCTGTGCATCATTTGCCAAAGATCATATAGGCAGATCTTCCATCGTGTTTTCGTAACCTTTGGATATTTAGATGTTTCACATTTGATCCATAATTGAGATCAAACTTCTGATTAGCTGTGCCATGAATTTGACTTTGAACACAGGCGGTAAACTGGTTTCTGTGACTTGCATCGAATGACTAGTAAGCAATTCATGAATTTCTCATCAATGCATGATGGAGTATTGTGGCATGTGATAACATGATATATACCAAAAGCCAATTGGATAATTTTTTTCAAAATCCCAGAAGTCACAAAAACCAAAATGATTCAGAGTGACAGTCAGAGAAATTCATAATAGTTTTATATAATTGGAAAGGATTCCAACATATTTTATTAAGTTATATTTTCTGAAAGTTCCTAAATAAGATCCTTCAAAATCGGCAATATAGATTGATGATATAAATGGAAATTGATGAAAGGAACATTTAATAAACATCTGCTGGCATTATCAACCTTAGCTTGCCTTACTTACACGAGTAAATGGCAAAGATCACAAATACTTGTTAAAAAGCTTTTATTATTATTTTTAGCTTCCACTACTTCCCTGCCAGGGTCATCTTCATCACAAGGTGTGAATTCATATAATTATATCTGTTAGTTAATTGATACTAGTAAACCGCGAAGTTTTTATTTTAAATTCACTTTGTTTAGTTCTATATTTCAGACTGCTTTGAACACTGTTTTCGATATGAATTGAAGTTTTCAGTGTCGGTTTTTCATCAATTCTTCCCACTGACATCCCAGGAGTGACAGATATAACCACTTGTGAAGCTAGGTGCAGAGAGGATCCTACCTGTTTGTCACATGAAATTAACACAAATGCATGACAAACATTTTGTTGGTATCAAAAAAGTCTGGCTCAACGTGATACAAATCAACCAATCAAATGTAGTTGATTACATTAAGACTAGCTGTATGATCATTTTCAGCTTCAACAACAATAACGTCCCTACCAGGATCATCTTCGTCACAAGATGTGAATTCATATAATTATATTTGGCTAGATAAAGTATTTATGGAAACTAGCAAGCAGTGAATTTTTTAATTTTACGTTTAGTTCTATATTTCAGACTACTCTGAACACTGTTTTCGATTTGAATTGAAGTTTTTAATGTCGGTTTTCATTGCATTGTTAAATATTACATGAGCTTAAAACGTGCTATTCTTTTGAGATTATTTAATTAACGTCATTGTTGGTGTTTTTTTTAGGTCCCAACTTAGTGGATTTCTTCAATTTATATAATGCTTTACACTTCATTCTGACCAATGAGATATCAGGCGTGATTGATATGGTTAGGTGTGAATTTAGTCAGAATGGATTCTACCTGCTTGACAGCGCATGTATATAAAATTAAATTAACACAAATCTCGAATAACCCTTTGCTGACATCAGAAAAATCAGGGTCAATTTTAAAACAATTTAAATTGCTGATCAACTGAACCGTAACAACGAATAGTTGTACTTATTATTATGACTATTTTGTGGTCATTGTCCTTCTTAACTCAAAAGTGTCACAGTTTTGTTGCGTCTGAACCAACAATTACGACAATGGTCTTGACAGTGTATGATGGCGACAGATTTCACTGAAACAGTGCTATAAACCAGTATCAATTGACATTGTGTTATGCTTCACTGTTGCCTGAAACACTCTGTTTCATAAATTTTATAGGTTCCAATTGCGTGGTATTCGTTAACTTAAATCCTGGATTGCAGTCAATTTTTGCCACTCCAATCCCTGGAGTGACAGATATGCCCACGTGTGAAGCTACATGCAGGGTGGATCCTACCTGTTTGTCATATCAAATTAACACAATTCAACAACAAACGTATTGCTGGATTCAAAGAAATCAGGCTCAACTTGACCCAAATCAAATGGCTAACCAACTGAATGTAAACGAATACATTAAGACCAGCTGTAATTGTAAGTATCGCTTTCAATGGTTGCAATTATTATGATTATTATTATCATTTCATTTGAGTTATGTTGAACTATAACTTTGAGCAACTCAAGCAGTTTCGCTTAGAAAATTTAAGTTTTGCACGAAATTGTTTTTCTATTACACAGTGTCCGGGGAGTTTAAGTTATATTGTGATTGAATACTTCAAAAGAAAGGATTACATTTATTTATTCTTGATCAATGTTTTGGATGCTTTGCATGGTACATTGCTTATTGCACAATAAATAACTATAATTAATCAACAGCATCAAGTAATTGCTTATGAATATAGTATCATTGTTCACTGGCAATGTTCAGAGTGTTTCCTATTTCCCTAACTCAATTTGCAGTATGATGTCTGAGCACATTTTACCAAATGCTAAGCAGGCAGATCGGTAAATGTATATAAATAACCTTTGGATCTTCATTAACATGTATCGCATTCGATCCATAGTTGAAACCAAACCTCTCTTCAGCTGCCATTTCTTTTTTGCCATTTCTTTTTTGCATATCATTGCACCATAACAACTTCTGCAGTTTATAATTCCATTGCTATAATCAAATCAAAAGTGTTTTATTGTAACCAACAACAAAATAGAGTACATCTCACAATATGCACAAACAAATTTATATTGGCTACAATGGGAGCCCCAAAAGGGATGCGAATCCCGCTAAATAGGGACCTCCTTGTAGTAACTAAATGACACTAATAAATGGCAATTTATCTTTATTGCAAATTAATCCTAAAACGCAACAAAACACCAAATGAAAAAAATGAACAAAGCTTAACTAAATGCAGTCATATGCACCATTATATACAATATATAGTTTAATGAATAGTAGTGATTAGTAATTAATTAGGATTTACTGTATTTAATGATTTAGTGCATTAATGAATTGATGAGGAAGGCTCGTAACTTATTTTTGAAAGCTATAATATTATATGACAGACGTATTTCCAATGGGATGTTATTCCATGATGAGGGTCCAGAAAATTTTATAGTATACCTGTGTGCATTGGTTCGAGCTTTTATGGGGCAATAAGCTGTTATATTTCTAGTATTGTGGGTGTGGGTGTCAAGTCCAGTGGAAAAATATCCTCTAAAGATAGCAGGGAGTAAGCCGTGTTCGTATCGGTATATGAACTCAGACATTTGGAGGACCGTAATTTGACTAATTTTTAATAGCTTGTACTCCTTGTAGTATGCCCCCGTATGAGCGCATAATTATACATAACTGGTAGTTTCTTGTGGTGAAAATGTGACGCATAACAAAATTCAACTGGATAATGTGTTCAAAATGCCAGGTGACAGAAACTGAAATGATTCAAAGTCTGAGTGAGACAATTTGAAGAAAGGTTGAATATAGTTTGATTCTTCAGATATAACACAGAGTTATCCAGCATGTTTAATTAAGTTATCTTTTGAGATAGTTTCTTTAGAATATTCATCAAAACCAGCACTATACTTGGAGCATGCCCTAAATATATGATAGCATTATTTACGTTACGTTGCATAACTTACACGTGCAAGTGGTGAAGTTCACATATGCTTATTAAAAAGCTGGTTTTCGTTTTTATTTTTAGCTACAACAACTACTCTACCAGGGTCATCTTTATCACAAGGTGTGAATCCATATATTTTTATACTTAGATGGCACTCCTTGTGAGCTAGTAAAACCTAAATTTAAGATTAGCTCTACATTTCAGCATGCTTAAAACAATGTTCGCCCCCTTAGAATTGGATTGGTTTACATTGGTTTTCCTTACGTTGTTAAATTTAATAAGGGCTATTTTACCAAGATTATTCAATTGTTGTAATTTATTTTGGTGAATTTATGTCATATTGTGTATAGACCCCACTGCTATTTTTGGAAATCTTTGATTTATCCTTGTTTGCAATTAGTTTTGGCCAATGAGATCTCAGTAGAGATAGATATAGTTGACATAGCCATGTATGAAGCCACATGTAGAATGGATTCTACATAATTGTCATATTAAATTAACACAAATCTAGAACAACTGCCTTGCTGACATCAGAAAAATAAGAGTCAACTTAAACCAATTCAAATGGCCGACCAACATTAACCTTGAATATTTGTACTTTCAGTCATAACCATAAATGTGGTATTATTTTCCTTTATTTAAAGGTGTCAGAGTTTTCCCCATCTTCACCAACAATTGATACAATGGTATTCTTGACAGTGTAAGATGTGGACATGTTTCACTGAAACAATGCTATATAAAACCTGTATCAGTTGACAATTGTGTTATGCTTCACTGTTGAATGCAAATTGTCTATGTTGCTCTTTTTTCCTTCTATAGGTTCCAGTTGTGTGGCATTCGTTAATTTATATCCTGGTTTTCAATCAATTTTTGCCACTCCAATCCCTGGAGTGACAGATATACCCACGTGTGAAGCTACGTGCAGAGTGGATCCTACTTGTTTGTCATATCAAATTAACACAAATCAACAACAAACCTTTTGCTGGATTCAGAGAAATCAGGCTCAACTTGACCCAAATCAAATGGCTAACCAACAGAATGTAAATGAATACATTAAGACCAGCTGTACTTGTGAGTATCGTTTTCAATGTTAACATTTGTATGCTTATAATAACCAAGGCGTTTGAGGCCTGTTGGACTAAGATTTTAAACAAACCATGCAGTTTTTCTTAGGACATTTAACAGTTTTGCTCCAAATAATATTCTATGTTATCAAAGACCAGGAAGTTTAGTTATAATTGTGATTTAATATACCAAGATCTACATTTATATATATATATATATTTCATTGTCAACGTTTTGATGTTTCACATAAGCGGATTGTACATTATTTTAGAACAATTAATAATTATAAAATAAATCAACAGCACCAAGAACCTCATTGTTCACAGTAGTCAATAGAAAACACTGTTATCTATTTTCAAATTTTAATTCGCAGTGTGATATCTGTGCACATTTTACCAAAAGTTATGCAGGTCGATATGTTCCTGTATCTGCACAACTCTTGGATCTTGACATGTAGTATCATAGTCAATCTACATTTAAACAAGCCACTATTTAGCTGCCATATCAATTATGCTTTGAAAATGTGGAAGTAAACTGATTTCTGTAACTTACTTTCATTGGCAGGTGATAAATTCCATTAATTGTCATTACAATATTATGGTGTTAACAAATGAATTTGTATGTTGTAGCATTATTGTGGTAAACACTATGGGTTATGTTCAGTACACTTTGGTGCTGCCTGCAATCTTGTTACATATAATTACACCGTTACGACATCTGCACTCTATAATGTCACTGTTATAATTATTCATAACTAGTGGTTTGTTGAGGCAAAAATGTATACCAGCAATCACCCGGATAATTTAATTCAAAATCTCAGAGGTCACAGAACCCAGAATGATTCATGGTGAGGGTCAGGCAATTTGAAGAAAAGTTTTATATAGCTGGGTGCTTCAGTTATTATGCAGAGAATTCCAACATACAGCCATGCACTTTGTTAACTTTATAAGGAACATCCAGATGACTCTGCAGCAACAAAATTTTACATAGAGGTCCAGTCGTAAATGAACCTTAGAGTTGGAATAGGCAGAGAGCACTTCGGGGCTAAAGGATTCTGTATATGCCTTTATATAATATGCAACGCAAAACGTTATAATCATCTTTATTAGACATTACATCGATCTTCGATTTTCATGGCTAGGGTTAACGGTGATGGCATTAAACAGACGAGTATATGCCAGCAACTCAGTCCTAAGGCGGACATTGGAGGGAAATGACAGCGCTTCATTTAAATTTAGTTATATTTTGGGATAGTCTCAAAAGACGATCTTTCACAACAAGCACTGCACTTGTGCAAATTGATTGACATCAATGTGCACCAAATACAAACTGGCATTATTTACCTACCCTTGCTCAATTTGAATGTGCAAATGGTGAAGTTCACAAATACTTACTAAAAGCTTTTTTCTTATTTTTAGCCTCAACTACTTCTCTACCAGGGTCGTCTTCATCACAAGGTGTGAATTCATATAAAAATGATGTAATTATATCTGTCTGGCTAAAGCAGTTCATGGAGACTAGTAAACCGTAAAGTTTATATTTTATGTTTATTAATATGTTCAGTTCTACATTTCCGATTGCTCTGAACACTGTTTTCGATTTGAAATGACGTTTTTAATGTCGTTTTCAACTAATTGTTGCCACTGACTTCCTAGGAGAGGCAGGTATACCCACATGTGAAGCTAGGTGCAGAGTGGATCCTAACTATTTATCTTATCGAATTAACACCAATCAACAACAAACGTATTGCTGGCATCAGAAACCGGCTCAATGTGACACAAATCAAATTGTAAACAATCAAATGTAAGTAAGCTTAGATGACTACATTAAGACAAGCTGCATTATTATTTTCAGCCTCAACTACAGTAACATCCCTACCAGGGTCATCTTCGTCACAAGGTGTGAATTGAAATATTAATATCTGTCTGGATATAGCACTTTTTTGAAAATAATAAAACCTGAAGTTTTTCTTCTCCCTTTGAGTTGGATTAATATATTCTGGTTTTCATTACGTTTTCATTATGGGATTTTTACCGAGATTATTTGATTCATGTAATTCTCCTTGGTGACTTATGGTGTATTTCATAGATCCAAACAAACTCTGTGGACACTGGATTGATGTCTTCAATTTATATCATGGTTTCCAATAAGTTCTGTGGATATCTTCAATTTATGTCATGGTTTACAATAAGTTTTGGCCAATAAGATCTCAGTAGCGATAGATATAGCCATGTCTGAAGCTAGATGCAAATTAGTTTTTACCTGCTTGTCATGTAAAATTTAAAACAATTTAAGAAAGCCTTTTTTCTGACACCATAAAACTGAAGGTCATCTATAACCAATTCAAAGGCTGATCAATTGGTCATATACGTTGAATAGTTGTACTTTCTGTCTCAACTATTTTGTGGTTTTTGTTATTCTTAACTTTATGGTGTCATCTAATTGCATCTAGACCAACAATTACTACAATGGTCTTGAGTCTTGACAGTGTAAGGTGTGGTTAGGTTTCACTGAAACAATACTATGTACCTTTATCAGATGACATTGTGCTACGCTGTTGAACTTAAATTGCGTGAAACACTACTCTGTTTTATAATTTTTAGGCCCTATAAGTCCAAATTGTGCGGCATTCGTCAATTTATATCCTGGTGCTCAATCAGTTTTTGCCGCTGCAATCCTTGGAGTGACAGATATGCCCACCTGTGAAGCTAGGTGCAGATTGGATCCTACCTGTTTGTCATATCAAATTAACACAAATCAACAACAAACGTATTGTTGGCATCAGAGAGATCCGGCTCAACTTGACCCAAATCTAATGGCTAACCAACTGAATGTAATTGAATACATTAAGACCAACAACTGTACTTGTAAGTATCAAGAGCTACATCAAGATATTTTTGAGTCAATGTTCGTATGCTTTTCATGGGTGGACTGTACATTGTATCAGTGGAAGTAATAATGATTCATTTTGTCATTTTGCTCTCTAACTTTCATTGTGTATTTACATGTGTTTTGATGTATGTAACTTGCTGCGGTTTGCCAGCCTGTTCAATAAACGAATAAAATAATTATTATACAATTAATCAACAGCAATATCAAGTGCTATTGAATTTGAATAGAACTTCATTGTTCACAGTATTCATTAGAAAACCTATTTCCAACTTTAATTTGCAATATCATATTACGTGCACATTTTACCAAATGTTATGAAGGCAGATCTGTCAATTGCAATGTAATTGGATCTTGACATGTATTACATTTGTTCCACAGTTGCAAGCAAACCACTATTTAGCTTATATGTTAATTTTACTTTAAGTATGTGGAGGTATTGAATCCTGTGACTTGCCTTCAGTAGCTGGTGTAGAATTCAAGATTGGCAGTACAATATTATGGTGTTAAACTCATGAATTTGAATGTTGGAGTATTGTTGCAAAAATATAGTCTCTATGTTCAGTACACTTTCGTGCTGCCTATGATCTTGTAACATATAATAGCACAATTACGACAATGCGGTCGATAATGCCACTGTTATAATTATGCATAACTGGTGGTTTCCTTATGTGAAAATGTGATCAAACCAAAAGTCAAATGGATAATTTAGTTCAAAATCCCAGAAGTCACAGAAACCAGAATGATTCAGGGTGAGGTCAGAGAAATTGAAGAATGGCTTGATACAGTTTAATGCTTCAGATAGAACACAGAGAATCACAGCAGATTTATTTAAGTTCTCTTTTGGGATAGTCTTAAAAGCTGTTCCTTCAAAACCAGCACTGCACTCGTGAAAATTTATGAGAGGGGCATTCAATCAATTTTCCTTGCTTTGCTTAACTTGCATTTGCAAATGTTGAAATTCACAAGCACTTAATAAAATGCCGTTTATTTTTTATTTTTAGCCTCAACTACCTCCCTACCAGGGTCATCTTCATCACAAGGTGTGATTTCACGTAAAATTTTATGTCTGGTTATGGAACTTGTGAAATGGCTTCAATGACAGTACTGTGTCACAGGACACTGTCACAGCTCTTACGAAGAAGCCAGAGAATATGGTTCATTTGCAGTGGTTTTGAATGACTTAAAATCTTTGTTATGTTATATCGAGTATCCCTCTCAAGATTTGCAATTGTTAGGATTTTCGTAATCATAGTCTTTAAGTTATGTTTGAGTTTGATTTCAAACAACCCTTATTGTTTCTCTAAGAAATATAGCAGTTGAGCAGAAAATCTTCATTTACGCAAATCGAGCAAGCATAAAGTGTCTGCTGATTTTTAAATGTTTAGGAAAGACCCTTCAAATCAAGCATGTACAGTTTTAAAACTGTTAGCGACAGAGACATGCACTATTTCTCATTGGCTTAAATTACTTTACTTTACCTTGTCTAATATGAAGAAATATAGTGAAGCTGATAAATGCATTAAAAAACCTGTCATTTATACTCTTAGGCTCAACAATTACTACCATACCAACATCTTCATCACAAGGTGTGTGCTTACATATAATTATGTAGAACTGAAATAACCTCCTTTGAGAACCACCAAAGATTGTAGACATTTTATTATTATTAATATTATGTAGAATAAGTCAAAACCAGGGCATCTTAAAATGAAGCAATTTTATTGAAGAAATAAACACAGCTGGTTGTGGTTTGGAAGTATTACTGCTACTTCATTAATTGTTGGTCAGATGCAAAATACTTTGACACCTAAAAACTAAGGAAAACCGTGATCACAAATTATAAGTGCCAGATCATGTAGTGATGCATGCAGCTTATGGTCCATAGCTTTGCCAGCTGATGTGATATATTCATTCACATACAGCCCAGCGCAGACAACGCTTCTAAGTAGATATCCTAAGGGGCACTATATAAACATTCAATTAAAATACATTACATAATTGAATAAATGACAGCATCCACCAGAAAGCTATTCTGCTTTCTGTCCAGACTGCATTGAGGTCATTATATTCTTTAATTTGTTGATGTCAAAGTGTTTTGCATCTGATCAACATAGCTAAAATAGTGGTCTTGACACTGAAGCACTGCAGGCAGGTATAACTGAAGTAACACTACATACCAGTGTCTGTTTACATTGCATTACATTTCAGTATTGATATATGCAAATTTGCCTGAAACACTCTGTATTGGTGAATTTTACAGGTGTTAATTGTGTGGCATTCATCAATATATATCCTGGTGCTCAATCAGTTTTTGCCACTGCAATTCCTGGAGTGACAGATACGCCCACTTGTGAAGCTGCGTGTCGAGTGGATCCTACCTGTTTGTCATATCAAATTAACACAAATCAACAACAAACGTATTGCTGGCTTCAGAGAAATCCGGCTCAACTTGACCCAAATCAAATGGCTAACCAACTGAATGTAATTGAATACATTAAGACCAACAATTGTACTTGTAAGTATCATTTTCACTGATACCAATTATTATGATTATTATGACCATGCCGTTTCAGTAATGATGGACTATGATTTTAAACAATCCACGCATTGTGGGCTAATAGCAGTTTCTCTTATGAATTAACAAGTTGTGCAGGAAATCTTTATTCTTGCAATGCATTTTGCTCTTGCTGCCCTTATGTTTTGATTATAGGTTTATTAAGTCTTATGTAAAATTTTACTCTTATTCGACGACTATTGTTGATGGTGTAATTTTTCGCTGAGCTTTGGGCTGAGTGGGCGAAAATTGAGCAGAGAAAATTATAGTTATTATGCATTTTTAATTTCAAATTTTGCGTCGATGTGTATCTTGGCAATGTTAATGAACACATCAAGGTCTGCATTTGTGTGTTTTAAGGTCAACAGTATATTAATCGCAGAAGGAAGTTGTACCTTATTTTTAGTATTATTATTATTAACGTAAACTTACAAATTAAATTAAATTAGATTATATTAGTAGTGCCTAAAAGACATAATTTTCTTACCCAAAGCCCAATGTTCTGCTTAAATAACATGTCTGCACACATTTTAAGCGCTAGGCTTGGAACTTATCTGTCAAAGACAGGTACTAATCAATTTTATGTCCTCTCAGTGCTGACAGTTATCACTTGCTTAACAAATACTGAAGTTGGCAAACAGAGCAAAGCAAAGATTCTGTTTGGCCTAGCAGGAAAAAGTATTTGTCTATGGACGTGACTTTAAGATTTAACAAAACTATAGTATACATTGAAAATATTTTAACAAAGCTTGAGTTTATATTGAAAATATTTAAATATTTTTGTGTTATCAGCTGGATCTTCAACGTTTACAAGTACAACATTCCGTGAGTACCACGACTGTTAATCTTCTTCCTTCCACTATACAGTTTTGATTATAGTCATAATTACGTTTTTGATAATTATAAGAAAATTTGCAAATGCCATTCTGGACATCTAGTTTTTTGGGGGGGAGGTGCAGTGCTTTGTGACGTCATATTTGAGGATTTCATGACTTTTGTGACAAGGGAAAGTCAAAATCCATCCAAAATTGCATGACATCATTTATGGACGGCCCCTATGAATGGTTTAGGAAGTATTCATATGTTCCCGGATGGCGACATTGTTTGAGTCCACGTTGGTGCCCTAGCTGGCCACCACTTTCTGCCATGCAGTATCTCAGCATGGGTAAACTTAGCGCAGAATGGTTTGGTTTCACGGGTTTGCATATCAGTGTCACCAAGTGCTCCCCATAAGCTCACTCTGTAACTGCATCTAGTCATATGTTCTATATTCATGTTAACTATGTAGACAACATTTGCAGTCATGAACTTTCATGATGTCTAGGATGATTAATGATTGCCCGGTTTTAAAGTGCACTTTTGAACCTACGTAAGAAGTGCATTATCATACTACAGTTGTATCGTATTGTATGCATTAGTTAGTTTAGCTGTTGCAGTTTCGATTTATATATAACCCTGCAAGGATACGTGACTCGAATTTTTTGTCTCATTGATCATAACACTTTTTAAGACAGTCGTCGCTATTACTTTTTTAGCTACGATAAGCACAACAATGCCATCATCAACTACGCCAGGTAATGACGTTCAATCTGTCCGTAGCAAATCAATTCTGCAGTGGCTTAGTCTGTTGCATGCTCACCCCTGTCTGCTCACCACTGTCAGTACTACTTTACAGACTGCAAAGATAGGCATACGGTCAATAGGCCTACATTTGGCCCGTATCAGGTCACAAGTTGAGTATTGGTGGGGCCAACTTTGAGTCTAGTGACGGTGGTTATGTGGGTGCCTGTGTTCCGGCATTTGGAATATAACACAGTTAGTGCCATACTTTTGACTGCAGGACCCAGTGTTTCAAGTATTCCATGCTGACATGATGCATATCATAGTTTACATCGATATACTAGACTCAACCTCTGGACAGTCTTTTTTATACCAGTACACCATTAAATGCTGTATGGCATGGAGTTTCATTAGATACACTTAGGTCTTTAGTAGTCGATTTTCACTTTCTCAAACCAACCAATAGTGTTTTTTAATGAGTCTTTATGTGAGAATTGTACATTATGCTTTACATTACGGTCTGTTGCAATTACAGTTACAACACTACTATCATGTCTGTTCAATTTCACAGGTCCCAACAACTGTTTCATTGCGTTTTTCAACTTATTTCCTGGCCAACGATCTGGTGATGCCACAGCAATCACAGACGCCACAACTAATGCCACTTGTGAAGGTCGATGCAGAGCAGATCCAACTTGCTTGGCCTATCAGCTCGACTTTAATCCCCTTGAAACTTTGTGCTGGCTTCAGAGATCACCAGATAGTCTTCGACCAGACCAATTGTACAGCGACAGACCAGACATCATCGAACTATTTAAGCTGAACAACTGTTCCAGCCCATTTCCAGGTCAGAGTTTAAGTTCATTGCATATTTACATAACATACATTACTAGTCTTGCGATTATACAGAAATACCATTGCTTAATTCTTTATAATTTAACGTCCCTACTGATGACAATTTTTCATCATGAAAAGTTCACTTTTAGCATATTCCAGCATTTGTGTCAATTTCTAATCAACAATTAACATTCTATAATTACACATTCCTCATAATGACTCTTAAAGACATCTTGAAGTTTTGTTTAACAATTTAAAATATGATTGGCTGGTTTTGTTTAAAAATTAGCTGTCTGTTTTGTTTTGCTAGGTTCATCATCTACTTTCACATCTACAACATTCCGTAAGAATACGGCTTTGCTAATACTTAAATGGGAAATTAACCATTGAATGGGTGGCACTGTAATGAAAGTGGCCATACACTCCTACTTCTAGTAGTTTGTGTACTGGTACATTTTTACTACTGGTACACTGTACAGTGATGACCATTAACAATAATGTGTCATTGTTACTACATTAATAAATCAATTATTATTATTCAGACAAGTTCCATTCAGTGGATTAATGCATGATCTTTCCGGTTGGCAGATTTTGTGATTCCAATCATCAGCTGTTATTCTTCTGTAGAAATTAAATATTAAATATATTTCTCTGAATGTGTCTTTAAGGAAACAACATTTCATCAAATATATCTTTGTCAGATATAACCATTGTTTAATAAATTGATGTAAGCAAGCCTAGATATTATGAGCCTTCTTGATAAATAACTCAAGCATTAAGTCGTCTTTGCCTTTGAAGACAATTGCTCAAAGATAAATGTAAGAAATAAGTAAATATTGTCATACTGTTTTGCCTTTGAAGAATATTGCTCAAAGATAAATGTAAGAATTAACCAAATATTACTATACTTTTTCGCCTTTGAAGAATATTGCTCAAAGATAAAAGTAAGAAATAAGTATATATTGCCATACTTTTCCTTAACAGTTTAAGAAAGAACTGCTTTGGTTTCCCAGTCACCTGTAGGACACTATTATTGTTAACGTATTAAATAATTACATTATCTTTACTCTTAGCAAGTAACATGCCTTAACTACCTTGCCTTTACCTTCAGTAATCACCTTACCTTTATCTTTGGTAATTACATTACCAATTACCTTCAGCAATTTCCTTGCATTTACTCTCAGATCCAAATGTAAGAATTCGAACAGTCGTCACATAAAGATCAGTCTTTAATATTGCTGTTCTTATTTTTAGCTTCATCAAGCACCTCGATACCTACATCAGCATCAACAACAGGTAAGATTAGCCTTTAATGTTAAAGTCTTCACTGCTAATAATAGTATTTATGTGTTGCTTAATAAACAGCCACGCAACACATGGAGGAATTATTATGTGGCTCAACGTTTTTCACATTTTATCTAATGACAATACTAACCCCAATCCTGACCCTAACCGACCCTTACATGACCTACCCTGACTATAAACGACCCTTGCAAGGTATTTCCTGACCACAACCGACCTTCAAGAGCTTTCCAACCCTGAGATTGCTTGCTATCAAACGTTTGTCCTATCCACAATTTGGCCATTTTTAAGTAGGTATATTTTTAATGCACATGCACAAAGGTTTTGAGCCAGAGGTATTTTTTTAATAATTTTTTCAGCTGAAATACGTGTTAAAATGCATTACATTTGATCTATAAGATCTAGCGTCGACACAGGCACATACACAAGTGTGTTACTATTGCCTTCATATTTACCTATTTTGTGAACAGTTGGTGATTCTTGATTATAAGAAATATTTTCCTTGTTGTTCGTAGTTTCAACAATCAACAATTGTTGATGACAAAGAGGTCATTGTTGATCCAACAATGACCTCTTTGTCATCAACATCCACAACATTAGGTTAAGATTTGTTTATCTTTCCATTTTGAGGATTAAATGTTTGCAGTGACTCTTCTGTTTGACCGAATTTGAACTCAGAGACATTACATTACCATTGACCTCAGAGACATTACATTACCATTGACCTCAGTCTGCCTATGTCTGGCAAGACGATTCTACAGCCATTGCTGACGATATGAATGTATACACGAGAGTCCAAAAGTCCTTAAGGTTATTGGTCAGTGATTCCGAAGTAATGGTCGAATCACAGTGTACGTTGTAAATTGAGAAAAAAACAATAATCACCTATCACCTAACAGACCAGAGAGAGGACATAGTTTGTCAAAGGTACACAGGTACCATGCCATTCCAAGATTGTTATCAATATACTATATGGGTGTGGTCCACTGTTGTGTCATTATGGTATGGTAAGGTCGATGTCAACATTGGATACTACTGATGTTTTGCCAGGGCACTTCGTCTGCATTGTAATCGGTGTTTGTGTTTGTCCTTCCAGGACTGAACTGTGCCATTGGATTTTTTATACTGTTTCCGGGCAATCCAACGCTCGGTGCCGACCCGATTACGGATATTGCAAATGGGAATGCCGTTGACTGCGAAACCAGGTGTCGAAACGATGCAACCTGTTTATCTTATCAACTGGAAAGAACCCCTGGGTCGACCGTTTTCTGTTGGTTCCAGAGAGACATAAATGCCCAACACTGGGAACGACCCTTCATCGATGAATATGTTAAACGGAACAACTGCACTGGACCATTTCCAAGTTAGCAATTTATTATTCTTATATTAACAGATAAACGCAGATACTGATGTGCAGAATCTTGCCTTTGTAAGTTTTAGCTTAATTTATATATGTAATGCAATGGAACATTTATATAGCGCCCCTTCAAGATACCTACTGTTAAATGTCATTTCATGCAAATATTTTACATCAGTTAGCAAAACAGTGCACAGTAAGTTGAAAGAGGTGTCAGTGGTGGGCCCACACATAGGAATGGAACCAACCAACTGATTTCCGTCGATAGATGTCAGGTGGCATGGATATATACATATAATATATTATGTACCGGTATATAAATATGCATATATCAATACGTATATGTTGATTTATACGTGAATATATTACATGAATATATGTATATATATATATATAAATATATAATTTTATATATACTAGGAAGACATGCTGGGTCACTGGACACACTGCATGAAACAGTCTCTGTGACCATGTGAATAGGGCAAGAGTTGGATTTAGCAGTACTTGCTTAATTTTGACAAAGTGACCATGAAATCTTAAATGTCTTAGTAAGTCGATTGCTTGCTGAACCCTTAGAGACATGGAAATGTTGATCACAACTGTTCTTCAACAGAGTATCCATCATAATTAATAAGGGGTTTCTCTTTTGATATCTGAAGAGACATTATATACTAGTAAAATTACCTACTGTACTAAATAAATACCACTGGAAAGTTGGAAGTGATTCACAGCCAAATATCATAGTAGTAAATCCCTATTGTTATATATTAGCGCCTTGCTATAGTAACGACTGAATGTTAAGGTATTGTTAAAATGAGTGCCACAAAGAACGATGCCGCTGTACCTAATTAACTACCCAACTGTTATGATTGGCTCTGTTCATCGCAGCTCAAACAAGTACACCTTCGCCTACACCAACTTCACTAACATCAACTTCATCGCTAACATCACTGGGGTCATCCCTATCAACCAGAACTTCAACAACCATAAGAACCTCATCCGGGACCACAGGACGTAAGTTGGAATTACGGCTCTCCATGACACTGCGCATCGACATCATAAGTATAAGGTCATTTTGCGACACAAACTGTGCAGATCGCTTCCATAAGGGTCTAACAGTAGGCCACACTACCATTTAACGTTGTTTTAAAGCAAAGGTCGCCTCATGTGCGACTATTATTGCAACTTTTTCGCCAGACAGCTGTGGTCTGCTTTATTGCAAGACAGGACATGGGCCTTTCTTGCCACATGTGTGCATATGCGTGTTGGCATTATGCTGTGGTGTGATTTCTGCTCTACTGGTTTTGCCAAGTGAAGTCAGACACATTGAGTGCACTGATCATATACTGGTGATGAAACGGCTGACCACCGACTCTCAAATGCTGAGGTTCAGAAAAGCTGCTAACAATTCAAACCAATATACCTGCCTCCCTGGGGGTTAGCTTTGGAACTGACCTTCTTCTTCCTTTTTCTTTTGGATGTTGTGTTTTGCGGAATAATTTCTTTTGGACATATTTTAGTATATTTTTCTGGCAAATTTTCTGTACCATGTTATGTTAAAGGTATATTTTCTTAACAGGCATTTTATCTTTTGGAAATATTTTCTGTTGAACACATCTTTTTAGTAACATTTTTCCAATGCGATGCATATACTTTTATCATCGTTGTATACATCTGCTGACTGATGCTTGCTTTTGCTTGTCTTCACATTTAGCTACGTGCAATTACAGCTTTGCTCCCATCTACAACAAGAACATGCCGGGCGGTACCCAGACGCGTTGGACCACACTGGACGATTGCAGAAGTGCTTGTCTGGCTAACCTCCAGTGCATTGGAATCGACATAAATCCCAACCCAGGGCAAATCTATTGCTACCTCATCTTCACAATTGTGCCACTGTCTGACTATCCTGGAGTGACCCATTTCGACATCACCAGAGGGGCCAACTGCCCCCAACCCAGTGAGTGTCCTTCATTTCACACTGTCTAGAGACTGTTTCAACCATCCTTTATTAATGCCCTGAGCGTTATTACAGCATTGCCGTAGAAGTTATCATATTAGACTATATTAGTCGGCGATCATTGTGAAACAGATAAGCAGATGCAGACGTACTTAGGTAACATCACCATTGTGCTAAGAATGGCTGTGTATGTTAAGTTTCTGCCAGTATTGCATTGGCAATGTTTGTGGCTAATATCTTCCATTTTATTTTTAACTGGTTTGGCATGAAGACAACTTTAACACTTTAAAGACAAGCTGCTTTGGTTTCACAGTCATTTATAGTTAAAGTGTTAAATAAAATAATAACGGTAATAATAATAATTTACAAAAAATTTATTAGTGGCACAGTGCCATACTTTTGCTGCATTAGGGAGACAGTCCAAGACACGTTTATGACTCACAGCTAAGCAGAAATGATAGTTACAATTAATAGTGGTACAAATGGGCATGGCAGTGATAATAATGTTTAAAAAATAGTAGCAACAAAAACAAGTAGCCTACGTATACACAGGAATATCTGTAACAATGCCAATGAAACTTCTGCAAAAATGTAAACCAGTTGTGGACTAAATACGTGGGTAGAATCCTATTAAACGCAATTATTACTAAATGCAAAGCAACATAAAAACGTTTGGCTATGAATATAGCTTTTGGAGTTAATTTAAAGCATTGATGTTACTTCAGGTTCAACTACATCATTGTCAACACCCACAACAGCTACAACAGGACCTCCAAGTTCGTGAAATATCCGAAACTCATCTCATTTAGAGTTCCCTTGCACAAATCTTTGTAGTTCTGTAAATTGTAATTGTAATAACTTCTATTGCACCAGAGTGTAATGCACAAAGCAATTGATGGCATCAACCAATGGCACACCAAATCAAAGCCTTAATCAAGTAAACCTCAAGTAAACAAGTAATCAAGTAAACAAAGAAGATTGCTTCACAAGACTGAACTTCTGCATTACGACGTCATATAACCTTAGTGGCTGCCATCAAAGACTGCACCTTACCTTAGAGTCATGCTCACAATGTCAGTGCTCAGTGGGTACTGCAGCACTAAGAGCCTAGGATGCTAGTGTGATGTTAGCTTTGAGTCCAGACTACATTTGTTTAGCTTAAGCAGACAGATAAAGGATAGAATTTGAGCAAATCTGGGATTTTAAGCTACATTTGTAACATGAAGATTCATCGACACTGTTTTGATGTGGTCCGAAGTGAGGTTCGTAAATATTTTTAGCCATATAAGTTACCTTCATAATGTAGACATAAGGTCATTGCATGTTGGAGTGTTCCAATTGTTTAGATAGATACTAATGTACTCATGAAACCCTCAGATTATCATTGCCTCTTGAAGACCATTATGTTCCAGCGTGGTTTCATTGCGCCTCTGAATAGTTATTCAGTGAGGGCGCTATATAAATCTAAAAATACAATACAATGCAATGCCTTTAGGTTGGGAGCATCTCTGGTCTGATGAGTCTCTCTTGGAGTGACACCATATAAATTTGCAATAACATTTATTACAATGATCATTAAAACTTTATTTCAGAATGTGTGTACAAGATGCTGGCAGGAGCAAATGCTGATGGAGGAAATCCAGTTGCTACCAACGTTAGAGAGGACGAGTGCGTGACACTCTGCAATCTGAATGCCCTTTGTAAATCGTTTGAATACGAACTGATGACAAAAACCTGCTTCATACACGTTGCTGATGACGCCAGTCAATCTGCACCCTGCTGCAACAGATATCTGTTGTACTGTTCCTGTAAGATGATCTCTTCAATTAACATCTTTTTTTATTACATTAGCTGACATAAATTTAGTTGAGTCAATGCAGGTAGAGTAGTCTGAAATAGGTACCACTGTGCCCAGTTATTCCTTGAAAGAGTGAACGTCAATGGAATTTGCGTGAATCAAATGGCATCACGCCATTTGATTCACGCTTAGCTGTCCATTCCTTCGAGGTTGGTAAGTAAGTACCAAGGCCACGTTGAAAGTTAGTTAAAGGTATCCTTTCACACTGGGTTCCTATGATCATGCGTACACCTTGGCCGACAGATGCTTTGACCTTTTGGAGAATTGCTGTACACAAACTTTGTACACAAGCGTGTCTTACCTTTAATAATTCATTTGCATGGTAGTGCCAGTCCCAAGCCTGGATAAAGGAGGAGGGCAGTGCTACTTGTTATTGTTTTGGTACAGTGCCACTAAACAGCAACCAACGTTTCTCATTGCAATTAGGTAACTAGTAGTAATATCTTAAATCTTTCACTATGTATAAGATTTTTATCAATGTAAACAACAGTATTAATAGGAAATCAAGATCCTAATGGCTTGTGCCTTATGAACACAGTCCACTGTGTTACTCCCCACCCAAATAATGGTGGGGAGTAACATTATTTCCTGTAAATAATGTACATTACAAAGTGCATCCAAGACTCATTATAACAGGTATCCTTATAACGCAGAATTCTCGTATAACACGGTGACAGACACGGATTTCAAAATTTAGTCACCAATAGTACTTTAACTCATCATAACTTCATAACATGAATTTATAATGAGTTGGTTAATGATGTAGCTAAAACAAGACAGTTGAAGCAATGAGTTTATGGTGTAAATATTGGTTGAATTTGACTCTTCTTATGTAATCCTCACTGAGACACTATGCAATGTATGTCAACCCCAACCAGCAGTCAACCATACCAGCAGTCAACCCCACGACCAGTCAGACCCACAACCAGCCATAGTCAACCCCGCCCACAGTCAACCCCATCACAGTCCCCCCCACCAGCAGTCAACCTCACCACCAGTCATCAATCACCCAGAAGACAGCTGAAATGGTTAATTAATTTTCCTAATCTTTGTAGCAACTCCATGCACAGACGACTTCCTGGAGCAGAAGGGCTACGGCCCTGCCAGTCTTCAGGGCTACGTTCAGCCCGGCATCACCACTCTGGATCCATGCAAGCAGAGCTGCCTTAACAATGTCAACTGTACGCGTTTCTTCCTCGTGCAGAACCCTCGAGATCCGCAGAATCGCTGCTACTTATACTACAATGCCTACGACCCGGTTGGCCAGGTCTCTGGAGTGGATCTCTACATCAGACAAAGATGTCTTATCGATATACCAGTCACTGTTATAACGACAATGAGTAAGTACGATCTGTACATCCTGTCGCACCCTTTAGAAATTGTCTGGTAATGTAATGTAATCACTGCACCACATATTCATTCGTAATGAAGATTTATATAACGCCCCTTTAAGGTTACTGCTCAGGAGCGCTCCCGACACCATCTCGGCTGAAATGAACAGTTTCAAGGCGAGTATAAAAAGAGTCAGAGTGGACTCTGAGGGACAAGCACAATGCCAGAGGAAGGCTGTTCCAGAGCGAGGGACCAACCACTGAGAAGGCATGATTTTAATAGTTGTGCGGGCAAATGGGATGATGAGTAGGCCTCATATCATTCATATCTATGGGTGTTTTACTGTCAGCCAGATGTAGACGATATATGCAGGTTAGTCATGGTAAGAGAATTGTTAATTGTATGCGAATCCCACGAAAAACTAGATACGCAAGTAACATAACATAGAGCAATTAACACAGCATATAGCCGTAAATATGGCTAGTATAGAGAATTCAGAGTGGATGTCTTCAAGAGATGAAATATAAATTGACTGAATGAATTATGAATGCAATCAGAAATTTATATGGCACATCTCCAATCTAGGTAAACAAAGTCTTGCAGGACTAAGCAGCCTATTTATGAATTGGTGGCAGATGAAGGTAGAGTTCCTGTTTTAAAATGTGAGGCAAACGTTTCTAAAATTATGATAATGCCAAGTAACTATTGCAAAAAATAAATCTGCTTCTGAAATATTTTCATTCAGTGTAAATTTTTAAACTTTGGATTGTCACTCAGTCATTGGTGACATGTCTTCCAGTCTTAAGGGCCTCATGAATATTCAGTTTTCTTAGAACTGATTATGAATTGATTCATTGTGATAATTGCTACCAATTATGTACTGCTGTCTTTTATTTACATTTTAGCTACTCCTGATCCGACTCCATCACCAAGTAAGTAGAAAGTCCTGAGAAAGTCCAAACCTTCCACGAATCATCTAATAATTTGATTATGCAATTTATTTTTTACATACTTCACATAACAATTATGCATTACTTGTGGTTTAAATTTGAAAATCATCACTGTTTTCTTAATTATTTAGTGAATGGTCATAGTGAAAACTGCCAAATATTGGGTGATCATATTACATTATTGAACCTACTCTGATGAATAAATTCACAAAGAAATTAATTTCTCTATCCTATTTATAAGTTTTTTTAAAGATTAATTAAAAACCAGTCTTACTTGTTAGTTTTAAATCTACAGGTAATTATGATGAGTATATTTGTTAAATATGTGTCACTTCACAGTGATAAATGCACATTGTTGGTCATTCCTGACTTTTGAGTCCAGTAGCATTTATGGTGGTATAGCCATTGAAGTAATTCTATGTACAATATTCAAAATGTGAAAATCAGAAGCTCCACAGACATTAAAGCATGATGGTGAAAAATGGAGAGAAATAATATGAACATACATATGAAATCTATGGCATGATTTCCGATATTCTGGCAGTGATATTCAATCTTTCATGTTCTACTTACAGACTCGTGTGTGATCGACCTTGCATTTGTGGTGGACAGCTCTGGCAGTATTCGTGACAACAGCTTTGCTGGAATCGACAACTGGAAACTCGTACAGATGTTCCTAAAGGACATAGTTAACGGCAGTGCCTTCCACTACGGGAAATATCTCGACCATTTCGCAATCGTCGAGTTCTCCGACTTTGCCACCATCTATACTGATTTTACAAAATCTTCCACGACCTCCCTGAGTGGAATGCTCACGCTCATCGACAACATGCCATACCTTGGGTCAGAGACAAACACTCCAGAAGGACTGAGGCTGGGAAGGTCGCTGTTTGAAAACCCAGATTTGGGATCCCGTCCAAATGCCTTGCACATGATGATCTTGTTGACGGACGGTCGAACAACCAGTCGATGGTTGGGAGACTTGATCCCTCAAATCACGGCTCTTAACAACTCAGCTGCACAAATCGTTCGCTACGGTAAGATTACTACTCTACCAAGAACGCTGTCTTCTAACTGGCATAAAATTCAAATTTGTTAAATTCTGTAAGTGGTACTTCGAGTTGCAAATACAAGACTGCAAAAAATGTAGCTAAATTGATTTAAGATAATAATGCCTCATTAGACACTACAACAGCTTTCATGAGCATGTTGACATATCACCTAACCGAGTGTTTCCAGCAATATGTATTGGTTTGTAGCACAGATGAAATGAAATGTCTTTTGAAGCACTTGAATCTGTGTTTATTTATTTTGTGTCTAGCAATTGGAGTGACAAGCAATGCCAGCATGGAAGAACTGCGAACCATTGCCTTGTATCAAAACGCTATTGAAGTCGTCAACACGTATGATAGTTTGAGAGAAGTTCTGGCAAGAGCGGAACTGTTCATAAACAGCTTCCCATGTCAGTCAAGTGCTAAGCCAAGTAAGTCTAATGCATATAGATCGTCATACTCGTTAAGGTACGATAACTAAATTGCTCATTATTTCATGTCTGTCAAGGCATTGTCCTTCAAGTTGAGCAGCTGTGTGCAAAATGATCCTAAGTTATGGTGACGTAATGATACAAAAGCAACCATCCAACAATTGCATGGATTATGTGGATTGGATGACTGTGAAGTCTGAAGTTTTTATCGGCTTTAGCCACTACATAGATCAATTCATTTTTCATCTTTTCTGGCTTGTTTGACAATCTCTCACCCAGAATATGTCAATCTCACCTTTCAGATCAGTTCTGTTACCTGCAATTGCAGGATTGAGCCTACTTTGTAGACTCCATGCAATGACCCTGGGCAAGTTGTCTGCACACACGTGCCCCAGTCACCAAGGATTAAGCAACGGTTTATGCAGAGATTTAACCCGAAAGTCTGGTGATGCAATGGCCCCGTGTCCATAATCTTTGGTGGTAAAATAGCATTTCCCATGTCCAGCATCATTGCTTAATTAAGGGCCAACAGGTGGGTAAAATAATGTTTCCCATGTTTTCACTTAAGAAATAATAAACCTGTTTTTCTTTTCTTCATCTACAGTGTACTTGCATTCTCAAGAGATACTCAAGATTCACGAAGCCTGCACTGCTTCACAATGTTTATTAAGTGCAAGTTTAGTCAGATTAAAATTAATAAATGGTTTTAAATGTTTAAATAATGTTAAATGTATTTTTTCAGCTTCATTGTCAACAGCACAAAGTACATTGTCAGCCACCACGACCACCACTACTACTACTACTACTACCACTACACAAAGTACCTCAAGATCTTCACCAACATCCCCTTCAACAACAACCAGCACATCAACTTCTACATCGACTTCCACAACTACTACACCGACCACTACGACGACCATACCACCCTCAACTGTTCCTCCATTAGGTAGGTTGAGTCCATGATTTATCTTTACACATTGTAGCATACAGCTTAAAACCGAGTGGATTTGCATATATCCTTCTAACCAGAAATTGCAGATCGCAATATCTGTTGCTTCTAAACTTGTAACATTTCAAATTGATCAGGCATTAGAACATGCACATTCGTTTGGCACATTAGCATGCTGGCTATCTGATCGACTGACCGATCAACTAACTCGAAGTTTGTCATAAGTTTTTCTTCATTCATGCATTCATTCAATTTAATTCATTCTGCTTCACATTTTCTTTTTATCTTACTTCAAATTGAGTGTTCACCCGTTCTTGCCTGCTGAACATTTAGAAGGCGCTTGAAAACTTAAGTGCAGGTTCCGTCTTACATAATTGAATGTGAGGTGTTATGAATTGTTGTGACTGTATAATTTTGTTCATAGGTTTCGAAGGTGCATTTGGTGCTTACAAGGACTCAAGTATGCAAGGATCTCAGAATTCAACCGATTTTTCTGGTTTACTTGCCAATCGCTATGACCGTTTCAGCTTAACAACCGATCGCTTCAATCCATACGTCAAAGCCAACGCATTCTTCTACACAGAGATCTGTGCAGGAATTCTAGCAAATACAATTTGCCAGCTGAAGACGACCGGAGCTTATCCAGTGCTCAGCTTTGACTGGAATTCCAACGCACAGAATGATATCGATAGCGGTTGCCGAGGTGGGATTCTGTCGATGGCCTTGGGAGTGACGACTGGTTTGTCCCAGAGTGGTGGCGTCTACAGCAACAATCAGCGCCTGACGACTTGGTCTATGTTCGGCATAACTGACACCATGAGGTACAATACCAGTTTGCTCAGTGTCTATGCCAGCAGTTCATCATCCAGCTATGGCCCACTTCCCTTCACGAGCCCCTATGTGAATCCCCAGTCTCCAGACTCTCTGTACAATGCTGCAACTAAAGAGTATACCTGTAAGCCATCAGCAGCAGCTTATTTCTTTAGCATGTCCGTGGGAGTTGCAAGTCAGACGACAGCCTCTGTTCAGCTGAAAGTTGGTGATCGTACGTTCGAAATGCTTCGAATGAGCACAACAACTACTGGTACTACGACGCTCGCCAGGTCGATCCTTGCTCCGTGTGATTACGTGACGGCACTGATGACCCTGACAAGCGGATCTGTAGTTCCTGGATCCAACCTCATCTCGTTTACCGCGTTTCCGTATGCAAGGAACAGCAGTTTAACGTCGGTCGCATGGGCAGGCTATCGCTCGACAAATATCACCATCCAAGACACGGTCACATACGACCTGTGGCTGGTACAGCAGGGAGTCACTCAAAGCAGCAACACCATTCAAATACCCAACAGCGGCTACTACTACGTCTACATCAGCTCAGGGGTTCAGGTACGAAGCACAGTAAACCTGAGCATCTATAGAAACAGTGACCTTCTGTTTGGGCTGCGTCGCCAAGCAACCGACCACAATGGTGAAGACACGATCGGCCACGGCGTTGTCGTCTCGCTAAACCGTGGGGACGTTCTGAGAGTACAGAGCTTTTCAGGAGGATATAGTAGCTCGAGTGGTCTGCACGCCTCGTTCTTTGGCATGTTACTTTACGATCTGTGATATGCAAACATGAAGTCCATTTCCAGCAGATGCTATTAGACATGGCTGCAGTACACAAGACGAATAAGTTTCCCAAAATTACTCTGTTGATATTAAGGCTACAGATCGGCACTCTTAACAGCTACCTTATTTGCAGTCATAACGTTGCCAATGGAATTTGTATGAGAAGTCTGAAGTGAAGTTAATTAATTAATTAATTCAAAGTACTTCTATAGCGCCATCCAAAATAACCCACTCGTGGGCGCAGTTGAGAAACAAATGTTAGGCAACGCAAGATAATTTTATAGTTTTACGGCCAGATGTAACAATAACTTCTTTAGATTTTAACCTTAGCACCAGAGAATGTCAATCTTGTGTCTAATTTGCATTGCAGTGCTTGTGTTTTAATAGGACTGCCTAGTAATACACTGCATTGACAGAATTGGTCATATCCAGACACTCTGTGAATTGATCGTGTTTGTTATTCACTTATTTTATTTGGTTCAATACATATACTGTGAGGTGGAGAATAGGAAAATAAGACTTCACTGTTGAACTGGTATCTAGGAGATGCAGAGCTGGCAGAATGCATTGTGAGGCAGATTTTTTTGCCTATTCCATACAACAAATGTAAGTCGCTGTTAACTGATTAAATTATGAGATGTAGGTACTCTTTTAATGGTACAGCCCTGTCAAAAAAATATTTAATTTTGTTTAATTGCCAATGTACTGCACAACATATTTGTCTTTCATGATGAAAGTTTCATAATTGTCTTACAGTATCAGTCTGTAATACCTTTGTGTCATTAAGCACTTTAAACAGAAGCTTTTCTATACTGCAGAGCTTCTTCTGTCCTACCTACAACTACACGTTGCAGTATATTGCTCCTAAACAATGTTTTAAGATTCTAACCATGAAAATAACTTAGAAAAATTATGTTATACTTATTGAAAGACTCCCAGATGAAAGTAATTTTTACAGTGTGCATTTATTGCGGATACTGCATAAACGAGGGTAGTGTTTAGCATGCACAATTTTATAACAGCATTTTTATTTTTATTTCTGTGCAATTTATTGCTTAAGCTGATAGTTAGATAATGCTAGAAAGGCACTTTCAAAACACTGATCACTGAGCTGATCTAATAAAAGGGCACCAATGAGAAAATAAGTCAATCTGAAAAGATGCCATTGGGTGCCATTGGGAAAGTAGTGTTGTCAAATCAAAGTGCATGTTTTCAGTCTAATAATCTCTGAAGCAGAACTTAATGAACTGTCCTAATTGATCCATAAAAAGTTTTTCATTTGGTAAATTATAACAGAAATGTAAGGTAAATTCAATAAATAGCTGTTTTGTAACTTTTTGCTTGAAATTATACTATTTTGTATCAAAAATTTTACTCAAATGCTGCAGGTTAGTTGACAAATTACAGTTTGTCGTGACTTAAATTATATATACACACCAACATTTTGGGTTATTGTTTATCATATCAGTAGGACCTTTAATATTATATTTAACTCTTTGTTGTGCAGTTGTGTGTTCTCATTTTATAAAGCATTTCCTGCATGTAAGCGATTATTTCTTTCGTGTTTTATTTTTAGACCAGCAAGGTCCTTAATTTAATAACCCATTATTTCTTTGTAGCATTATTTAATATTGTATCATTAAGTTATTAATAACCTAATAATTAGTGTGTATAATACTTTTGAAGTTTTGTTTCTTGTTGATATGTACATCAAAGGAATTTGGCTACCTGAGATTTTTATCGGATCACAAAACATGGCCAATTTTCTCGATTTTTATTTGAACCTGTTTATTTCTCTTGTAATTCTGATATGAAAAGCATTTTAGAAAAATGTCAACAATGATCCAAAAATTTAATTATGAATTTATGATGGTGTTACATAGTTTCATGTTTATGATCATTGTGAACTTGTTTAAGGTTAGCGACATGTACCACACAATATAATACCAAAAGAAGATATTAAATTAAACTTGAGTGCACTTGTTATAACATTACATTCCATTACTCCTTTGTATTCAGTTGGCTTTTTATCCACATGTCAACGAACTGATTTATTTTAACAGGAAATTTGTATCTTCTGTGCACTATATTAAATGAACTAATCAAAAGTACGTGTGTCGAGTTCATTACTATCGACAGTAAATGAAAATGCCTGCTTTGTTCATCTGTGTTGTTTATTACATGACACATGATGTGGAATTGAACAAAACTCATGACCTCTATGTGCCCTAGATTGCACAAAGATGCCTCATCTATGCTTTGGCTGTATTGCTGCTCTTAAAAGCAATCGCTACCAGTGATCTCACTGCATATGAAGAATCACAATCTTGATCCTTCTACATGACTCAAAGAAAGTTAAGTTACGGGTAAAGCAGTTGGGGGCAAGAGGCTTCAGCAAACATATCCGAGACAGTCGCGTTCATTAGACCCATGGAGGGTGCATTGTGTACCCGGTGGCAACAAGTGACCAACAAAATGAGGCTGTCAGGGCAATCAGGGACAGGTCAATTCAAATTATTTTAGGGGCTAAAAACAGCAGAAAGGCATGCAAAATGTGTAGAAGATAGTAATACATACCTGACTACACAGGCTATAAATGTATAAGTACACATACAAGTAAATACTAGCTATAAATATAACCTATATATACATATACAGTGTATATATATATATACAGTGTATGTTTATATATATATATATATAATTAGTATGTAATCTAATAATAACACCAGCTCGGTATCCTTCCTCTAACTTAATATATTCCATTAAAATGTAGCAAGTGCCAAGCAAATTTCTGTCAACCCCAACGGCCACTGTTGTCAAAAGCGGTCGTTAAACTCTCGATCAATCCACCATTAAAAGTGTATAAGCTAATTCTCCTACCTGTTGAACAAAATCAGTGCCAGCGGGGTGTTGCTGAGTGGAGATTACTTCCCGATGATGAGCAGTTTCCTCTGAGTGTTGAATTAACTTTGGGTGTGGATCTGCACACCATTACCCATCAATCAGAGGCTCAGTGCTGTCCAGCTGTGGGCTCAGTGAACATGACTTCTTGGCAAGTCCAGTTTCATATTGCACTCCATACTGCATTTTCAACATGAATAAAATAATGAGATACTCGACATCAGTGAGCTTATTAAATACACTGAGCATTGGTGTTGAAGAAAAAGAGCTGTTTTTCAAACTAAAGCTAAGAGGTGTCCATGGGTATGAAGCATTAGCAACTTCATTTTTTTAGCCTCTGGTCCCCTGTAGATGAGCCACTGAGACTAAACTATAGCATACAAGACCACACGCATTATTCTAATTAGTTACAAACACAAATAACCTAGATAGCTGAAAAAGTAAAAAGCTAAAATCCAAAATTTCTCACCTTTGATAGTTTGCAGTTTTTAGCCATAAAAACCTAGATTTCTAAATTGAATATTACCACCCTGATTAGGGATGGCACAACAGTATTTGAGGCGCAGGCTTAGAAAAGTGACATTAGCTTAGAAAGATTTGTGAGGAGGGAATTCCTCGACTTTCCATTACTTTCTTCCCATGCTTAAAAGTGGGGAAGAAGGCTAACCAGAAATTACGGCCCTTGGGCGGTACGACGACCAACAAAGTCAACTCGATAGAACAAGCGTTTCATTCTAACGTACCCTGAAATGTACTTGTTATTAGATTATTATTTATTAATTAATTAAATTTGTGACGCGCGCAAGGCCACAACGAAATGTAACTGAGGCGCGGATAGTTAGTCGCCAAGAGAAGAAAGTTAATTAGTTGGAGGCTGCTATCGCGCTGGCGTATAATGCGCCGATGTTCACAAAATAACCCGTAATTAGGCCAATATCGAGAGGATTCCACTCTTAAGTCTGGAGATTTTTTATCTGATTAGCTTACGTGCGACAAACTCAAACTCCCTTTTATAGGCGTTTCTCAATCTTCTTTCAAACGCAGCAAAGAACCACCCTCTGAACGAATAATAATCATAATAAGCAAAGCAATTTCTAAAGTTTTGTGAAGTTTTGTAGAAGTTATTCAAAATCATGCTACTACCATTTCTCAAGCGTCTTGACATGCTTGATATTAGTGCAAGGACCAAAATTCCTTGATACTAGTTATTGGCTCAGTTGATGATCGCAGCCATCGCAGCTTTAACCTAAGTAATCTAGTCTATTTATAACCCGTGCTCTTATTGGCTGAAATATTTTCCACCTCGGCGAGACATTATTATTCATATTAACACATGGCATTTTAATGTAGACTTAATGCTCTTTCTAGCGCCGTGTTTGCGTCTTCGTTTCACGGCGCATAACAACAACCGTCTATGCAGAAAACCAGCTGCAGAAATAAGTTAAAAAACACATTCGTTTATTGATGCTTTTTTTCTTTTTGAGTGAGCTTTTCTTCCGCTAACACTACATATTTCTGTCAACGTTTAGCCTTTTCCCTCTGAGGATTATTCACACATGTTGCAGTGTGTTAAGGGTATTGCTGTTTGATTGGCTAAGTTTTAATGAATGCATGTTGATATCAGTCCTGTTGCATAACTTTAAATATTGCAAAGAGGTTATGTAACACCATGGCGTGTTGTGAGTTGCATGCTTCAGTACGGGAAATATATATTCAGTCTCGAGATTTCGATTCGATGAATATAAACTTCTTCCGAGTTTGAAACACTGCAAACTGGTACTCGTTAATAGTCTAGTTCTTTTAGTTTCTAGCCATCATGAATATTATCAATTATGTAATTACTGTTTCTGGGTTAAGTAATGAACCTAATATTTATTTTTTAGAATTGAATGAGACCTGTGATGCAAAACAGAGACACAACCACCACCTCTTGATATGGCTCAACATTCACGTAACCGAAAAGTGTTTTGCCTCGTTTTACTATCAGCCGCAGTTGATGCGTGCGTGTCAACGATTTTGTTTAGCCATGTCAGTAAGTTCACAGAAAGTCTAATAGCCGAAGCCAAGTTTTACGAATTCTCCTCATCGGTATTTGAGTTCTGGCTATTTTCTCTGATTCGTACCAGCATTCTTTTGGGATTTCTTGTCGGTGTTTACAAAAATGGCACCGCCGAAGGCATGGATCGGTTGCAGTGTGTTCACATACCGGTTCTCTTTGTCGTCATCTTTTTCTGGGTGTTCGGAATAATCAAGATGCTTGTCTACACAGAAGGGCTTCAGAGCTTTGCTAGCGTGTCGAGCATATGGTTTTGGGCTCAGTTTGCATGGTTTGAGTTCGCTGCGCTCTGGTTTTACGTGAGTTATATGGTGCTTAAGACTTCGGGCATTTCTGAAGTTACGGACGTAGTAGCCTCGAGGGAGGACACGGTCAATTCAACAGAAGAGGAAAGACAGAAACTTCTGGATAGCTCGGAGGAGGACACAGGACACGGTGCTAAGCCAAATGAAAAGAAGACGGCAAAACAGAAGGCTTCGAGTGTGCTGAGACTCATGTTCTACTCTAGACCAGACATCCCTTATTTGATAATTGCATTCGTTTTCATGATACTCTCATCACTCGGTAAGTGCATTTTGATTGCTGACTTCAGGTTATTTGGTATTTGTGTTTTCTGAGGTAATGTAGCAGTGGTATTTTCAAAGGTAAGGTAATGTAATGTTCTTATGAAAGGCTTCAAGATGCAGTTTTGAATCTGTGGCATTGTTGAGTGGGGCATGGGTGCCAATTGGTTAAAGTGCATGGTTGTAAACGCTGAGAGCAATTATTTGAGTCTGCTGCATGGCGGTCACTGTGTAGTTACTTGAGCACATCCTTTACTTTCACATTATCATCAGTATTCTATCGCATGGTTGTATTGTATTGTATTTAAGTATTTGCATATGTGCACTGTTGAACTCTGTAAGGAGGGCAAACTTTAGAAGAATGGCAATATCAGTTACAGTTCTAAATTATTATTATTATTATTGTTGTATGAAGATTGTTGAAGTGCAAGTTCCTTCATTCATTCATTCAAGGATTTATATAGCACCTCTTCCAGGAAACTACTCAGAGGTTCCCCTGACTCAAAAGGAACAATGTTCGAGTGATTATAGAATGTTTCAGAAGATGTCATACGGTAAAGTTTCAACTCAAGTCAATATTATAATGTGGCTAAGTACACCACAACTGCATTTGTATTGTATTGTATATGAGGTTTATCAGTATCAAAGGTAGCTTTTGTTCAGTTTGCAATAAGAAAAACTGACTAGTTGGTGATCTACTTTCAGCTGAGATATTTACTCCATGGTATACTGGTCAGGTGATACAAGGCATTGCCATAGAAAAATCCAAAGCCAATTTCACGAGAGCTATCATCTTCATGGGATTATTCTCAGGTGCAAGGTTAGTGTGCTTGCTCTATAGGAATTTTTTTGCTTCCTTTCGCCATGCTGAGGTGACTGGCACTCATTTCCGTGGCTAACTAACTGCATCTCCATGTAATGACACTTGTTGTGAACCCTCCCCATTACAAAGTTCGGTATTGAAAAACTTGTGCCATGGGAGTGAGGGCGAATGAGTATCACTGACATAGATTTCTATTTTGACCAAATCACATTCTGAACTCACTCTATCTACTAATTGATATTTGTATGTTGAGTGCTGGGGATGGTTCTTGCCAGTGAAGTGTGTTTTTGGGTTGCATATGTATTTATTGCCATTTTTACTTATTATGGTCTGTGATGTGTGCAAGAATTTGACATGGTGACATGTTAGTTTTGTAGCAGTTTTTCTTGATCAGTTGTAATCATGTAGTGCCTGTTTTAATGAATGATTATGACATTAACCATGTAGAACCTGCAAGGCTCTATATTTGATCGAAAAACTGAACTGGTGACAATATTTGATTCGATGATGTTGTCATGATTTGAAATATTTTTCTTACCTAATCGTTAGTTTCATTGATTTTAGACAGAAGAAAAGATATTAGTCTTGCACTGATAGTTATAATTTATTGAGTATTGTGTCACTGTGGAATGCCTGTGCTATCAAGTATATTTTCTATGAATATCAAACTGATTTCGTTCTAAATTCTACTAGAGATTCAAATTTGTACCTTTTATTTGAGATTTAATTTGACTGAAAATGTGTCCTTTTAAGTGCCTATTTAAATGCTATGTTGCACCATGTGACTTTCATCTGGTTAGACATCTGTATGATTTATGCAGATTCTATGATTATGGCAAATCTGACTAAAGAAGGACCTGCAAAGGAAGCTGTGATGATTAACGATAAATGATAAATGAATGCCGGGTAGCACGCTGAGGTTGTGTATGGTGAGATGTTTATTCAGTCTGGGAAGTGTAATGATTTGTTTTCATCTTCCAAAATGTTACCTCATTTCGAATTAAATTTGTTTTACAGCGCCGTCTGTGCCGGTATTCGAGGAGGAGTCTTTAAAATCGCGATGGCCAGGCTCAACATTCGAATTCGCAACCTCTTGTTTGCTTCTATCGTTAAACAAGAAGTGGGATTCTTCGATACAACCAAAACGGGTGTGTGCATACTACATAGCTGTGACTAGGCGTTTAGACAGCACCTCTTAGTAACTCTGAAATAAGACTCTGTCAGACAGGTCGAAAGTGGCTGAAAGTAAATAACTGCTCAGCCAACAATGATGATTGAGTGAACAAGTGTGTGGCTGTAGACCACAGTGGCTGATTTCTGTGATCACGCCTATGTGTGGTGTTGGGGAAAATTACTTCCTATCGCTATGTTTAACAGTTTTTCGTCTTCATTTGTCCAGGAGACATAACTTCACGGTTAACGTCAGACACAACAACGATGTCGGATGCACTGTCGCTCAACTTCAACATATTTGTGAGAAGCATCATCAAAGCCAGTATGTTGATTGGTTCAAGCTTTAGAGTTTAAGAGGATATGTCCTCGTTCCTTACAATGCAGGACCTTCTTTCATCTCTGCCATTCATCGTCATTACTTAACATTCCATTTACCAATGTTAGTTATTTATTTGCCTTAATGAACTGTATTATCTATGCCCCTTCTTATGATATTGCCAACTGGGGCATCCGGTGATATCTGCTCTCTTAATTCCTTTAGCGCCTCTTTCATTCTCTCTTCTCATCACAGGACTGTCTCATTCTGACCTATTTTACTTTGTCCGTAATACATGCCACTCCAAACAAATTGACTCGCTGACCAAATGCCTGATACAGTGCGAACTCATTGGCAGTATTCGCCGACATGCCTTATTTTTTGATACAGTGTGCCACAAGGCAGCACAAAGGTCTTGCATGGTAAAGTCAATATTTAGGACTTAATCTTCAGTTCTTGTATGTCACTATAATTTCAATAATGCTTGTTAAGTGAACGAACCTGTACAGGATGATGCTGGTGTTACAGTTTTAGCATTAAAACTAATGTTATTAACTAAATAGCAATGGTTCTGAAGTAAGAGAGTTAATAAATCACTTTAGGGAATTTATGACTGTACCAAATGCCACCATAAACGTATGACATGAGTCAAATGCTTGTTATTTGCACCATTCAAATGTGAACATTTTCTGAACATCTGGCACATCGTTTGAGAGCATACCAAGTCAATATCACCAAAGGTCAATAATTTTACAAAGATCGGTTATCGATGGCCTGTGATACTATTTGTTTTTAAAACAATTGTTACAATTAAGGAATGGAGATTGTTCTGTTGATGTTAAACAATAGTTTTGAATTCTTATAACTGTTTGGAAATCTTGGTGTTGGTTATAGTCATTTTCCTGTTGTGGTTTCGACTGTAGTTGGCGTCTGTGTGTTCATGTTCAAGTTGTCATGGCGACTAAGCATGGTGACGATTGTTGGTCTGCCAATCATAATGGCCATCTCAAAACTCTATGGAGAATACTATGAGGTATATACAGATATGCTAGACTACGCTGTGCTTTCAATGTGCTACATCATATGATATAGCATGTGTTATCTTTCTCTTCTCTCTTCCTTCAGGAGGGTGCTAATGACAATGTCTGAACAAGACACGTCTCCGCTTTTTCCTGTCTCGACCTGTGTTAGTAGCAGTTCTCTTACTAATGTGCTTAAATTAATCTCCTTCAAACTGGCATTCATGGTTGACAAAACATTGGACACTGGCTAACCACAGCATTGAATTCGGCACTGATTATCTTGAAAAGAAAGATAATCAGACGACCTAGTTTAGGAATGACAAGACTCATTCCTCGACCAGGTCTTCTGCCTATCTTTCTTTGGTCTTACCTAAAACTAGAATTGTTCTTGATTAATTAGCAATTTCGTCACTGTTCGTATATGAACAAACCTTGTTCTTAAAGACTTGTGGTCCTTTGAGGTACTGAAAAGGCTCAATATTAGGTGTTCACACATATACATAATTAACTATCTATCTAGGGAATTTATATAGCGCCCTTCAAGATAATTAGTCAGGGGTGCTGCCGACCCAGTCCTGGCTAAAGAGACAATTCTTGAGTAGCTTATATAATGAGCTGGACAGGTCCCAAGTTGGGGTAGCCTAAAGAGCTCCCGAAGATAAACAGGTGCACTGCACGGGACACGGTACCAGACGACAGAAGAGATCCCATAATGGTTGTGCTATAATATGTCACTGTTTCTGAGATCTGACTTTACATTTTGCAGGCCTTGTCCAAGAAAGTGCAGGATTCACTTGCGTCAGCAAATGAGGTCGCCGAAGAGGTTTGCTCGTCCATGCGCACAGTTCACAGCTTTGCCAATGAAGAAGAGGAAGCCTCGAGATATGCGAAACGCCTTGACATCACTTACAAGCTCAAGGTCAAAGAAGGATTTGCCTTTGCTGGGTACATGTGGTCCAATCAGGTACTTAAGTCTTGCATTATCTTTGAATTACCATAGGAACTTTGGTACATATTGGCATATAAATGAAGTTAAGTTACCTGCTAAGGTCTTTTGTTTAATATGTATTTAATCAAATACTGCCTTTTCTGCACAACAGACAATGTTCCATGTAAGTTCTGCAGGTTGCAATTGTGCACCTCATCTAAAGTCTTAGCGCACGACTTGTTTTTTAATACATAGACACGAGATAAATGCTTTTGCATTCTGTACTATCAAGTTTTTGTCAATGTCTATTTTGGCAACATTTCCAACTTATTCAATAAATTTCAGTCTTCATATTAAGTGACTAGTATTTTCCCTTGTTGAGAATTTTGTGCTTTACTTTCTTTGTAATATATTTAGGGTTTAAGTTTAGTCATATATACTCTTCTAATAAATTCATAGCTAAAATGCCAGAATGTTAAGTAGATTGCTATAATTCTCAGAGTTTGTCCCTCTGTATTTTTATTTGTGTGTCCTACTAAGAACTCGTCAAGGGAATGGTCTAGCGACACAAAATTTTTTAGTAAATGCTGTCGGGCAAATTTCTAGGTCAATGAAACTATTTTCAGCACATGTTGAGCCCAAACTAAGCTGCTGATGTTAGTCGATATGAGCTGTGTTCAATATATTGTTGATTGATGTTGACATGTGTAAAAGATTGAGTTAAACTTGATACTGATTTCAAATAAATATTTGAAAACTTTGAATGGTGTCTGTTGTTTTGTAATCGCAGCTGTTTTCGTTGGCTCTGGTCGTGTCAATACTTTACTACGGAGGTCATCTGGTCGTCAACGAGATGATGTCGGGTGGAGATCTCGTCTCTTTCATCCTCTACCAGATGGAACTTGGTTATTCCCTGGAGGTGAATGTAATGACAGCTTGTTTAGGACCTATTATGCTATCATGGTATGCACCATGCAGTGCACTGGTGATGTAAACAAAGGTCTAGTGGAGGAGGCAGCTAATTGTGTAATGCTGTGTGTAATTGTGTCATTGGAGATTGTAGCTATCAACGCATTGATAATGTAGTGTTAGAACTTGGTTTGGAAATTGCAATTTGTGGCAGGCGAGCAAACTGTGGTTTGTGGAGTACCTACAAAATCACAATGGACATTCCATGATGCATGGGTATCTTGTCAAGGATTACAACACTGCACCATGTTATTTGGTAATGGTAGATATATTTTATAATGATTGAAATAAAATGCTCAGCTGAGTAAAGGTGTTGAGAAGAATTTCAAATTTTATGTTTAGAGAAACAAATGCTAAAAGATTTCTGGAGAATTTATCTGACTCTGTTCTAGGCTATATCCAACGTATACACGGGTCTGATGCAGGCCATCGGAGCCTCAGAAAAGGTGTTTGAGTACATTGACCGGCAACCGAAATTTCCCAATTCCGGTCATCATGCCCCGGATAACCTGGAGGGAAGACTCGAATTCCAGCACGTAACCTTCTCTTATCCAAGTCGACCCAACTGTAAAGTGTTGGAGGTAAACAAAGAGCTGTAGATTGGTAGCTTTTTTTAGCTGTGCTTGATGTGGAGCACTTGTTGTTTGCACCTGTCAAGGTGTTGCTACATTTCGAATTGAAAGTTTTCTATAATCATAAGCTTTGCAGCATTACTCTGCATTGCATTTAATTAGAAGTTGAGAGTTTATTTTTATGGATGGTTTGAAATCAGCAAGTTGTGCTGAGTGTGTTGGACAGTTATGTCTGGTTTTCTCATAATAACAAACTATCTATTGCTGATTGTATATGATTTAGTGCTGAGAAATAAGCTGGTGTGTCTGACAGCTTTTAAAAATAATAGACAATTTGTGTAGTGTCGTAGCATAGCCAAGGCCGGAGAAAAGGACACTGAGAATTTTGAGACTTACGTACATTACATAGCAGTCATAAAGATGGTCTGGGATTAATGAGGGCAAAAGAGTTTAAAACAGTCATCTAAAGTGTATATTCTGTGGCATGTAGACCTCTGCGTAGTAGGATGTGGTATGTTCTGTGCCTTGTATCCGGAATGTCGTAGGTTAGAATCTACCTCAAACCACTGAGTAGCGACCTTGAACGAGTCGCTTTCCCATAATTGTCTGTGAGGAAGGCAGCTGGAAATCACCTCGCTCATATCATCCCCAGGTGGCATGAAAACCAATGGACCTGCTTTCAGGCATAGAAATCATGATCATTATTACATGTATAAATGTAAGCACATCATTTACCCATTCATTTAATTGTTTCTCATACAACAGAGGTGTTTATTGAATTTTTTATTCTTTTTATAAGAACGTTTCATTCAGTGTTGCACCGGGTGAGGTGGTGGCACTGGTTGGACCAAGCGGTGGTGGTAAGAGTTCTTGCGTCAACCTACTGGAGCATTTCTACGAGGCTGAGCAGGGTTCTGTTCTCTTGGATGGAGTACCGATTGAACAGTATGACCACAGATACGTACACACCAAAGTAGGAATGTCAGCTTAATAAATTACTTACATTACAAACCATGTTCAAATGCTGTATATATATATCCAAGCACTTGCATGTAGAATTGTAGATTCATATGTCTACAATGGCATATGTGCATATAATATATAGATATATTCATACATACATGAATACACACACTACACAAATAGATACTAATATCATGGTGATACACACATGTGCCTTGTTATAGGTACATTAATTTCTCAGCTTTTCTTGCCAGCTACTTGTGCAATTAAATTAAAACATTGTGAAATGAAAGCAATTTTTCATTACGCGATAAGATTAATGTAGTGTTTTTTAAATTTATTGTTAGAGAAAGCTTGGTTACATCCCCATTGTAAATCAGTGATGAGCTTTTCAACTGCACATTTCTTGAGCTGTGTAGTTTGTTCCTCAATTGTTATGTAGCACAATATATTGTAATCGCCCATACATGCCATCCACTGCTTCCAGTGTGGAGTTCAATCAAGCAACACAATCTTATCCAAGTGGGTTGGGTTCACACCACCATTGTCAAAACACATGCAACCTCAGTGGTCATCTTCTCAAATTTCATGCGCACTCCAATCTTGCAAGTGGCATGACGGTAACACTAGACCAGCAACATGAACTGAACAAGGAATTGTAGGCTTAGTCGATATGGATATGACAAATGTTGCTAACCGAGGCTTCCACTACAACTGAATATGAACTGTTTCACAGATCGCACTGGTTGGTCAGGAACCAGTCCTGTATGGTCGCTCGATAAAAGACAACATAGCTTACGGACTGGACATGTGGGATATGGACCAAGTGACTCGCGCTGCCATCCAGGCCAACGCTCACAGCTTCATCGTCGACATGAAAGATCAATACGAGACGGAAGCGGGAGAAAAAGGAACCCATCTGTCTGGTGAGGACTGTATTTCAACAATTCTTATAACAATAATAATTTATGCAGCTCTGGTGGAACGAAGCTGAAAGAACTGTGAAGGGTACATTCCTTAAATCTAATCTGATGGCTTTGATAGTGCACAAAGCTGAAGGTTGTTTCAGGGAAGTCCATTAGGGAAGAGAAACATCTTCAGGGTGTCTGTTCTGTGCAGTAAATGCAACTAAAGCCAAGGTGTCCCATTCTGAGAAGTTTGTGGCTCATTTGGACATTGATCTATATTCATTTATTCATTGCTAAAGGTTGTCACAGACATAACACTTACATCTAGTGTTTATCTATATGGAGTCACCCTAGTTCATGCTTCATTTGGGTCTTGTTATAATTTATTTAAATCTTAGTTGCATTTTATTTTATTTAGTAGATAAACATGCTCTTGGTTTGCTATTCAAATGCAGATGTCAAGTAGGTTGCCATTGATATGCAATGTGGGTCTGGACCTGCGCTTTACCTGCCTCTTGATTGTCTTTTGACCAGCCACAGGTCTGTGAATAAGTTGGCTCCCATGACTTGGCATGTTTGGAACTAGAAGAATTGAAATGACAATTAGGTAATCTATGAAAAAGCTACAAAGCTTTGCACATCATTTTATGAGTATTGTATAAGCGGCTTTGTATTTTGCCGAAACAGGTGGTCAGAAGCAACGTATAGCAATTGCCAGGGCCATCATCCGCAACCCCAGCATTCTGCTCTTAGATGAAGCAACAAGTGCACTTGACTCCGAATCTGAACATATTGTGAGTAGTTTCTGCCTATTGTACTCATCCTATAGCACAAATAATATTGGACTGGTTACCTGAGTACCAGAGGTGTAACAAGGTTTTGAAAAGTGGGGGGGGCTTAGTTTATAAAATATTGAGCAAAGGGGAAAAAAATTTGCCCTCCCAGAAATTTGAAAAATAGGGGGACACAAATTATTTTAACAAAGGTAATCTTAAAAGCTCATTGGATAAACATAAAAAGAACCGATTTGGGAGCACATGGGGGGTGCACTGAGCACTAAAACGGGGGGCTTTGCCCCCCAGTTTTGAAACTGGGGGCCGGTGCCCCCGCTTGTTACACCTCTGCTGAGTACGGTTTCATAGCATTTCTTGTTTAAACTAACATAACCTTGTGAATGTAAATCTTGAATCATTTTTTGCTGTGACTCCAGCCTACCTCACACAGGTACACTTCAATTTTTAATTAATAAAGGTAATTAACTGGCCTTGCATGCACTACCACATTGTGTTTCTGCATTGATAATGCTAATAGTTCTGCGTACACCTATGGCATCCGACTGACTAGAAATATCTGCAACACTATGGAACATGATGGAATTAGGATTTGTCATCCAACATTTACAGCAGCTTGTCTTCGTATTATTTTTTTACGCAACAAACCATTATGTAGTTGATCTGCAACTACATAATATTAAGGAAATAAATAGGATTTTATAATGCAGAAGTACTTGAATTGAGATTTGCAATTTACATGTATCTTTAATTTTTAGGTTCAACAAGCAATCTATTCAAACTTGAAAGGCCGAACTGTAATCGTTATCGCTCATCGATTAAGCACCGTTGAACGTGCAGATCGTATAATAGTCATCAATAAAGGTAAAGTCGTGGAACAAGGAACACATCAGGAACTGCTACGGAGAACTAGTGGACTATATCACCGGCTCGTTCAGCGACAAATGCTTGGCTTTGAAATCGGCAGCATTGATAATTTTACAAAGCCTCCAGCAAAGACCAAGTCATTATCAACAAGTCCAGACACACCCAGTCGAATATCTTTAGTTGATGCTATTGATTTTCGTAGAACCTCATCTGAAGACCTAGATAACCCGAAGTACAGTTCACCCAAGCATGGTGGATCTATAGCATGACCGTCAGTTAGACGTTTTAACTTATTTGCTTAGGAAGTCGATTAGGAAGTCGATAGAACACCAGAGATTTTTGTCAGTCAATCTTTGATTATAGATTATATTTATTTCCACAGGTTTTTCTAATTTTGTATACTTCTGCGATACTTGGTTTATAATGCAGTGACAAAGAAATCTTTGTACAATTGTTGAACATGGTGTAAAATGTGGTGGTAGTTGATTGAAGTGGAAATAACCCATGTTTTAAAACAGAACAAAAACAAAACAAAATGGTTTAATGATGTTCTTCCTGTTTGAGACACAGAATCTGTTACTGAACAGAAAGAAGTTTAATAATGAAAGTCCTGAAGTTGTTTATTCGCTTTCAACGTTAACTGTCTGGGATCCTGCAAAACAAAAAGAAACAGATTTTGAGTTTAAAGCTCAATCAAGCCCACATACAAACCTAACCAGGAGCCAATTCCAACTAAATTATGTGCACAATGGTTTGAACTCTGACAGTGCCAGTCCCAAGTCTGGATAAAGGAGGAGGGTGACGCTGATGATCTTTGTTATCAGTGTAGTTAAATTGAAACTACTACTTCTCAAACTGGTACACAAAGCATGCCAGTTATTATTTGCTTTCAAATATGACTATGAACCAGACAATGTAAAGGTTGAATCATACCCTTGAATGTAGTCACTGGAACGTAGGAAACCAGTGTGTACAGTTTGTTGGGGGAATCTTCGTCCTCGTTCCTCTTGCGTGCCAAACGCACACGAACACGGAAGGGAACATTCCTAAAAAGTCGAGCAAAAACATTCATGTAAACGTCAGCTGAACTGTAGCAAATTATAAATTATTGTGTAAAACGTGTTACAACATGTCAATGCCTAATACTGCTACATTTTTCAACTGTACGATGAACATGTCCAGCTCTATTGGAACTATGGTTTAGATACAGGTCTCTCTAGCAAATCATGCATTATATTTATCTCAGCAAATTACACCATATAAGCACAATTTCGAATCTCATTTAAAGCTTTCATGGGAATCATGACAAGACTTTCTTCCCAAAATCCATCAAATAGCATGTAATAAACAAAATTAACAAAATTGACAAAATAACAATAAAAATATCTATGAAATGACAACATACAAATTTCTTGTTTATATTTTCAGTCGTATAGCTACCTGATCCCCTGCGACCAAATGTGCTTATTCAAGCGTGCCTCAATTCGCACATCCGGGGTGCCCATCGCCTTTTCAGCAAACCTTCTGATTTCCCCAATGGCACGGGGAGCCCTCTTCTTGAATCCACTGCAATTATCACAACAAAACAATCAGTATGATAAAATAAAGAGCACTTATATTTATAACTAACAATTTAGTATATTCAAAATGTAATTTGTTTCTGCATCCGTTGTTCAGCAACTAGAGCATAATAAACAGCATAAAATACAAATGCAGTTTGCTATACTGGCCTTCTAAGCACTCAGTCTTTTCACCCACAGTGGATGTAGAATTGGAGCTTTCCAGTGCTGAGATATACAAACTATATCTAGTGTAATCCCACACTTTACAAATATTATTGCTCTCTTCAATGCATACCTATTACATATTGACAGGTCATTCCATATGCATTATTTTTTGGCATAACACGGCTTGGTATTAAAAGTAGTTAAACCAGCAGCATAACTAACCAACTTTCATACATTCAATTTTCATACTTTAGCCAACAGTAAACTAGTCTCTGGCACATCAAATAAGCATTTGTGATGGGGTTCTGCAGATATATTGTACCCTTTCATCTACACAAGTTTTTCAGTGATTACGAAGATGTACGAGGCAATTATATATTTCAAACTGGATTAAATTTTATATAGGAGCTTTTAAAAAAATGCACATCTGAAGGGTTACAGACAGTCATCAGCTGGCAATACTTCATAACTCTTTTCATGACAACCTTGGTTACTGCACACAAAAAATACACTAGGGAAGCATTAACAGATGCCTGAACGAAGCCACAGAGATCTCTTACATTATAACATCAACTTACACGCCATGGATGCGCTTATGGAGGTTTATGGTGTGCTCCCGAGTGACGACTTCATTTGTCACAGATTTTTTCTTCATCTCCTTCTTGGCAGCAGTCATTTTTGCTATGCACTGATAAGCCAACAGTCTACAGCACAGCACACACATAAAAGTTTATTAGATTTCTGAAAGAATGGCGGCATTTCATCAGATAAAACATTTATTGCAGGTTATAAAGATTTCACAAACTCATTTAAATCAAACCACGTTTGCTAACATATAAGTAAATACTGGTCGCACTGGGCATCGATAGCCACCTTAATTGCTCATTCCAAACTTGACCACTGTAATTCCTTTTTATAACACTGACTCTTCTAAAATAAAATGCCTTCAAACAATCCAGAACGCTCTTGCCAGTACAGTCACCAAAACTCCCAAACACTGCCTTTTCTCAAATAACTCAGTGCTTTGGCAAAAACGAACTATTGCGGACTCGATATTATATGGCGCCTGCGAATAAGCTGGTCTTCTTGACGTTACTTTTGAGGGTGCTCTAAAATGCCAAGTTGCCAGCTCGCAGCACATGCCACCGTACCACCGCAACACGCACGTCATTTTTCTAAAAAATTGCAATTACAACAGACGGCTACTATGTATCGAGGTCATTTTTCACAGCATACTATTTAACTTATCAGAAGGAACAATTTTAACTACGATTACTGTTGGATGAGTTGATTTATGACGTAAAACGTGCCAGAAAATTCATTCGAACTTACGGATAACGATGAATAAACCACAGAAAAGAACGTTTCCTAAACCGGAAGCAAGAACCAGTAGAACTAGAAAAGAACGTAATACTTTATACAGCGCGATCGTCACTTAATGACATGAAGAGGCCGAGATATTCAAAATATTGGCATAATCCAGAATTTTTACGAATGTTCTGAATTAAAACCAGGAACTGGTACCAGACATCATTGGGTCAATATTAAAATATGAGATCTCATACAGGCTTCACGTTAGTACCAGATTTCACCCGTTTCCTTAGGGTGCACATGCAGTTCTGCAAAAAGTAATATTTTCAAAGTCAGATATAAAAAATTTTGATCCTTCCATACATCTCACCACTAATTCTTCATCTTTCTCTCTTTCAACTTAGATGACTCACCTGTGCTAAGTCTGTGCATCACTTGTGATTCGCAACTCTCCTTTTAAAATCACGTCTTCAACCTATAGATCTGTTTCTAGCATGATTCATGTTTTATTTGAAAACTGTATTCATTGTCGCCATCTCCATTTTTTTACTCCAATGTTAATAGCTGCAATTTTATTTTTTCTAAACCTCGAGTTTGCCCAGTTGCAGCGCGTCTAGCTGCAACTCGCTAAATAATTTCTTACCAGATCAGCAGCTATCACCAGGACACCACACCGTCAGCCTAAATTTTTTATCACTATTCACTACCGTTCTTAAATCACTCCATTTGAAAAATCTCTGAGCGCAGCTACTTAAAAATCCAAATCCTATCTTTCAACAACGCCACTCCACCATAGGCCTGATACAGCCAAAGTACGTAGGCCTATCTTCGCAAATTCTTCACCATCGAGTCGCGTACATAGACGTACGTAATTCACTTATTACGTAACCCTGAAAAACTGTGCTTGGCTGTATTTCAATAGTCATCTTGTCTCTTATCAACATCGTTATATCGATTAGCATCCAATCAAGGCATAGTGTCCTGACTCCTTGGCATCCAATCTTACTAATTTGCTGAATTATACGGGTCAATGGCTCGTTGATGACAACACGAGAGAGCGACAACACGATGGACGGGTGTAAAGTAGCGGAGATCAAGACTTGTTATATTAGTTCGAGTTGTAATCGAACTACACACTGTTGTGACTGGGGCCAGAATGGGTTGATTTGTTTCGGATCCTGTCATTCGATAGCGATATACACACCTAAGGTACTGTTGTTTTTGTTTAATTGTAAAATGTCGTGTTACTGGTGAGCGATAATACGGGATATTTTATGTGTACCGATTGAACTTATCACTGCTTCTACAACCTGAATCTTTCTGGCATGTTTTGGCTTTATCCCAAAAATCTTTCTGGCATGTTTTGGCTTTATTCCACGTAAGTTTGCTTGTCCATTGTTGTTATCGTGGCTGACATATATCATCGGAGACCGAAACTTTCGCGTAATCTTTTGGACGTGGCTTATGTGATGACTTCTGCGCAACTTTTAGCGCATGCGCACTGTAAAAAACTAAAAGTTTTACAATTATGCGTCGTGAGGGTCGGTTAGGGTCAGGTTAAGCATCGTGATGGTCGGTTAGGGTCAGATTAGGCGTTGTGAGAATCGTGTAGGGTTAGTGTCGTTTTTAGACATATACGAAGGTTACTTACTCCTTTGTGCTAATCACGCGCCAGTAGTATTTTGTTTTGACCAATGGCAGCAGACCAAGAGATAAAAATATTATGCATAAGTTGCAGTCTGCGATGTTATAAGTAAGCAGTTATCATTTGTGAAATAAGCCTTTCATTTCAATGGAAACCACTCCGGTGACATGGTCACAATAGAAGTAAAATATAACTATGCGTATGAGTCTAATCTATTAAATGTGTATGGGAAGGTACCCATAAAGAAGAAGACTGCGTTAGCAGCTGGTTCAAATGCGTAGCTTCAGCTTTTGCATTGGTGTGAATAACATGGGAAAGCTGTTTTGTTGTTTTAGAACCCCGCCATCATTACAGCCACTCTAGTCGGCCACACAGATCGAGTGAACTATGTAAAATGGATACCGAAAGCAAACTATGGTATGATTACAACAGGGATAAGTTTGCTTACATGTGATCCATTTGCAGATGTGTCTTATATGTGCCAAAAATGGTTTATGTGATAATTACTGTGTTAATTACCTTACTTTTTTCATTTTATTTTTTATTTGGTCGGTTTTACATATATTTAACTGTTGCATGGTTGGATAATGTTGTTAATCTCTACCTCAAATTATAGTACTGACAGATACTTATTAAGCCAGTGAACAGATAGTGAGTGTATAAACAGTTGTCCTTCATTTCAATAGATGAACAGCAATAGTACTATTTTCATTTGTCTACAGGGCCAGAAACTGAAATGGTTTCAGCATCGCAAGATAAAACAGCCATCCTGTGGAGGCAATCGGCAGATAGTGTAAGTGTAATGTAATTACTTGTTCATAAATTGTTCAAAACTTTTAGCCTTAAAAAAGTTGTTTTGTTATTACTATTTTTCTATTAGTTGTTTGAAATCATAAGAAAATCATTTTCACAGGTATGCATGAAGTTTGATAAAAGGATGATAAGAGTTTGATTTTGTATTCTAGCTGTTTTTAATAACAGTTTGAGTAGCTAGCTTTATTATTATTATCAGATTTTAGTAATTCAATTGTTACAGTGCATAGTAGTTTATTTGTTTATGTAGAAAAGAAAGCAATCTCTAAATAATGTTAACATTAGTGGCAGTATTTTTAGATATATTTAGAATTGAATTGCAACTAGTAACATTTTATATGTAATGATCTGAGAATAAATTTAGACTTTGAACGAATGAGTCTGCCATATATGAAATATTAATCATTTATTTTATTCATGGTCTGTGTTAATCAGACTGTTAAAGAAGGACTGCTGTTGTAAGATTATGTGATGTTGCAACATAGATGTTGTAACACAGAGTGTCATGTAAATCTGACTTTGGTCTTGTATATCTCGTAGTTTATACCTGTTGTGAGACTTGAAGGACACTGTGGACCTGTGACAGTTGCTGATGCGATATATAGCGAAGCGAACGACAGAGGAGATCGTCTGCTTATTGCCACTGCATCGACAGATTCAACTGTAAAGATCTGGGAGAGAAAGTTGGGCCAAGGTAACAAAGTTGCCTCTACCTCTTTTGACCCTCTAGAACCCGAAACTCATACCTCTCTCGGACTGCCTCTCAGACAACTCCTCTGACTTGATGCAGCGCTTGTGAATAAACATGACTTTCGATTGTCTTATTAGAAGCTTGGAGATTACGAATAAATCAGGATGCTTTCAGTAAAGTAGCTTATAGTTGGTTATGTTCCTAAATATTTATCAATTTGTTTATTAAATAATTTTTTATATAATTTGGATAGTTTTTGGTGTCTAATGAATAGCATTAGTTGTTGTGGCTATACAGGTTTTTGTAAGAAGGACTTGCTTTAGGTATGTTAACTTTCTCAAGTGAGACTTGAACTCAGGCAATTTGTGTTGCTAGTTGTATAATACTTGTATTACCCTACCAGTAAAGTAAATGTTAGTTGAACTTTAGCAAGTATCTATGTAAATTGGGCTTGGATGACTGTTTTGAGTTTAAGTTCATGTTACTGCAAAGGCAACATTAATATTACATTGCACAAATATGAGATCTTGATTCTGTTCACACCATAGTAGATGTTGCAGATACATTTAGTTTCTTGTTGTTGTATTTCAGATGCTTGTGTATGCAGACAAACGATATCACGCGGTCAGAGTTTGACACTGTCGTTAGCTTGGGTCATCTTACCGGATGTCAGTGGTAGGTTTTAGTTGTTTTTTTCATTGGGACTTGTATTAAATATGTTCTTTCAACTGTCTGCTGAAAGAGTATTACAGTTCATATACTACGGTTAATTAATATAAAACGTTATTCTAAGACTCTATGTATATATCCAAATACTTTATCTAGTGCCTTTAAACCTGTTACCAGTGCTGCACACATGGCTATTTGAGTGATCTGAACAAGTGTATTTTAATATAGTTAGAATGGTTGATGCACAGGGCCTAGTACAACTAAAACTCTTCCATGATGATGTTTCCAATACAAGAGTTGAAGTGTTGACATCTGGCACCTGCATATCTCCATGGCTAGTTGAGCACAGTGATTTGCAACCAGTTTAAATTTAAACGGGAACATATGGCTCCCCGATGTATCGAGGGCAGCACCAGCAGTTGAAGCGCACGCCAGCAAGAAGATCTCAATAGTAATCTGCTCGGCAACAGGGTGCCAGTGTAGGATCTTTCGCATGTATTATGAACATCTCGTCATTTTTTCGTATATCTCTAAACTCTCAAACTACATTATTCTTCTATTTTTAAATTCTGTGTCATATTTCTGTTTTGCTGTTAGCTCTTTTTTGTCACTGGTATGTATAGCTGAGCCCCATGTCATTATTGTTCAGCTTATCTTTATGCCAATGGGTCACGAGATTGCTGTAAACTTAAATATCCAGTATGCATGTGGTTGGTTACTTGCTGTTTAATTACACTGTTTCATAAAATTTTTATTTGGATGGAATGCGGCCCTGCAGTGCATAATTTAGGTGGTTGTGCTCGGTGGAGTTGCTCACAATCTTTCATTAATCTTGTTCTTTCAGTGCCATTGCTCGCTTGTGCATCTGATGATCTTAGCATTCGTCTTTTCCTTGAGATGAGTGATGAGGTTTGTCTACTGCTTGCGTTAGGCAACATCAACGTCTCTTGTCTAATTAAAAATATCTAGGATTTAATTATGTAAGTATGTTCTTTAATATAACCAGTTACAAAGTAGCAGTCTGATGAACTGGCATCAGCAAAAGTAAGTAAGTTGATATAGTGCAATTGAGTACACAGAAGAGTAGAAAAATATGTATACGCTACTCTCGGTGATGCTAAATGTCATATCGAGCAGAGCATTTGTCAGAATGCTGCCATCTACTTAATTCTTCTGTAGCTCTTTTTATGACCTCTTGAAGGTACTCAAATATGACTGTCTGTTGGGGAGTGATATGTGTCATTTTCAATATAAATTCATGCAAATTTAACACATTTCCCATTTTGTATTTGCTATATTGACCTTTTAACTCCGAACTTTGTTTCAGGTTGCATTCGTTTTCGATTGTGGCATTATTGCTAAGTTCTATCTGGGTGTTAGTTGGACCTGAGGTTTTAGTTTGTGTCAGGAAACAAAGTAAAAATTGGTGCAGAAATTTCTAGTTGACTTATGGAGTATAAGTTTACACTTAGTCACAGATGTGGAATTGTTTAGTTGTGAACACTTAAATATTTTATAGTGTCGTCTGATAGTAACAGAAAAAATATTAGGGACAATGATGACACTTGTTTATCGTAACAAAGGATTTATTTGCACTTTTTAAGTATTTGGATAAGAAGAATGATAATTTTGATTGTTTAAATAATAATGCGTAACTACTTGTGCGATGTTTAATCTTGTTGTCTTTTGTTTTAGTTTTCAGAAGTTCAGGTCTTGTCTGGTCACGAAGAATGGATTCGTGGCCTAGATTTTACAGTTGATGGTCAGTGAATTATTAAAAATTTCTAATGGTTTCAGTGTCTGCTTCATAGCGAGATAGCAGTGTGTTACTAAGGAGTACTGACTGAATAAGCATGTGACTGGATGAATACATTGATAATTGAGTGAGTACTAGAATGGAGCCGAATTAACTTGTAAAATGAATATTTTTTAATCAGATGAAAATTTTAGCTGTCAACAATCTCATCACATTATAATTTGTGCAAGTGCTTAGTGTATTTTTTGTTTAATAATTAGAATTGTTGTTTATTCTACAGATAATGGCGATGTACTTCTTCTTAGCTGCAGTCAGGACACTTACATCAGACTCTGGCGAATATCAAAGGTCATACCTGAGGTCTCTACACCAGAGCAGGTTGAGCTCAAAGTCAAGGAAAAAATATTTGAAGTGCACAGTTCGGGTGAGAAAGTTTCTAGCTTGTTATCCGTTTAATGACCAGCATTGTTGATTATGCCTTACTTTTTGTGACGCTTTGCCTAGTGCCCAGAGGCCATTTATTGTATCATGTTCTATACCAGCCTTAAGATTGTCCTATTTACCCAGGGCAAGGTCAGGAGTTCTTCTGAATTGATGGTCCTTTACAGATGCTATGAACACTGACACACTGCTGTGAACCTCCTAATGAACACTGAACTCTAGATAGACATGATTCAGAGATGTTGACTTCTATGCGGTGACAGAAATCGTAATCAGTTCAAGATTTCCGTGGGTTAAACGTAGAGCTTCTCATTTGAAAGTAGCAGGCGGTTTGAAAATCGATCAGGCTGGATTGAGTAGGCGAGCTGACTATTTATTGCTGTTTCTACTAGTTACTTTGGTTTATGATATTTAGTTCTTAATAGCGATTATATTCTTACTTATTGCACAGATCAGAAGTTACCATGCGTCTATCGTGTGACCCTGGAGTCAGTCCTTCTTGGTCATGACAATTGGGTTCTGAGTGTGCGATGGCAGCCGTCCATCATTGCAGGTGAATGCTCTCAATTTTGCATTGAATAAGATTGCAAACTAACGGTTCCTGTTCCATGATGCTTTAGTTGTGAAAGCATGACATGCAATTCTATTTTAATGTTTTGATCTGTAGTCACAGTTGCCATTTTTGGAGCCTTTCCATTTAAAGTGAGAGGCTCCAATATTGTTGTCGTGGCCTGTCTTTATCTACTAGTGCTTTTCCTTGTTAGCAGCCTGAACTTCTGGACTTTTTCAACTTGATTATAGCATGTTTCAGTGCACGATGATTTCGTGACTGATCAGACTCTGGTTTGACAGAAGTTATTAATTACAAGAGGGGTCATCTTTAGAGAATGTGAATTGTGCCTCAGTGAATGATGTATCAGGGATTCATGCCTCAAGGTATCGTGCATGACTCGTGCATCACAAATTTAGTTGTTTTGCATTAGGTGTTAATTTTTATGTGTTATTTTAACTGAATCCATGTTCTATGTAGATGGCGTTCGTCACCACCCGATGTGTATTCTCTCAGCCTCAATGGACAAAACATTGATCGTTTGGCAGCCGAATACAGTGTCAGGCATCTGGACTGAAAAGGTTCTAACATCAGTTTATGATAATGTTTGGATGTATGTCTTATGAACTCTTTCCATATGCTTACGATATAGTCATGTACATCACTAACAAGAATTTGAAAGAAATTATGAGCTAAAGCTAAATAAAAATGAAAAAGACTATGACTGGAACAAAAATGATTTGCTAAACTATAGCTAGATGATTATCAGAAATTAAACCAGAGGCGTCCAGATATGGGGTCTGTATGGGGAGATATGTTTCATGTAGGGAAATATTTGTTTACTCTTATGGGGGAATATTTTGCTTTCCATACAGTTGGGAATGGGAGTTTGCATCCACCCTTCAGGGGGGATAGACATGCCTGAATTAAACTAAAATTATGCTGTAATGAATGTTACTGATATAAATAAAAGCTAAAGTAAGAATAATTTTTTGAACTAAAATTGCACTGCTGAGTACTTAGATTGTACATTTTGAGAACCTGCTTAGGGTGGAGAAAAGCAGCTGCCTATAAGATTTCCATTTACAATAAATTATGATATAAAGCAGTATTTACCATCATCATAGAGAATCAGGAGGCATTAATTTTGTTGTTTGTGATGTGGACCAAACCACAGACTAGAGTTTACATCTTTGTAAGTTTGATGTTTGTCATATCTATTTGTTATTGTCTTCTGTTTAGAGTCGAGTTGGAGAAATTGGTGGCGGTAATCTTGGGTTTTTCGGAGGACTGTTCAGCCCTGATGGCATGCACATTCTGGCTCATGGATTTCATGGCGCTTTCCACCTTTGGCACTCAGTCCAGGTAACCATGCTCATGAATACCAGTTTCTACGTTTGTGCAAGACTGATGCTTACTTTGAATTTTTATAGGGAGACTAACCATAGTCTGAAACTCTGTGCCATGTATGTGAATTTCATTTAAAAGATATATTTGTACCTATATATGTAAATATTCATCAGAAAATGTAACAATGAAGCGCCTTTGAAGTGTTTCTTAAAGCATATAAAAGAAAGTTTGTTGCCAAGGGTCCACTCAGACACTTTTATACTCGCCTTAAAGCTGTTCCTTTTAGCCGTGCCGGGGTTGGGAGCACGCCTGAGTAGTAGTCTTGAAGGGGCGCTATGTAAATCTTCGTAATGAATGAATGAAAGGTGCCATTCAAAATTTGTACTTCGCACTTTATTGACCAGTGAATACTGAAATGTTTGAAAAACAAATGTGGCTTTGTTAAAATGTTAAATCTGAAAGCTTCTGCTGAAGCAATGTATCAAGGTTGTTGGTCGGTAGTGTTTGGTAGGTAAGACATAATTTGAGTTTACTCCAGTTGAAACCCATTACTTAGGTATTAAGTCATAGATCTAATTCACAGCTGGGTTTATATGCTGTATTGTTTGGGATGCCTTCTGAAGACTTTGTGTTAACCTGTCCACACATTTGAACACAGTGCCTATTGACGACCTCTTGAACATTCTGCTAATGGCATGTGTTCTTATTTTTGCTTAGGACTCGTGGGAGCCGGAAGTTACCTGTGGAGGCCATTTTGGACCAGTGCAGGACATTGCCTGGAACTACACCGGAGAGTATCTGGTGTCGGTCAGCTCTGATCAGACCAGCCGTCTCCATGGATACTGGGCTGCCGAAGATCAGGCCGAGGCAAGCTGCTTTGAGGTTTCAGTGTTGGCTTACAATGATGACTTCTTTAGCGTAGCTCATTCTCTGTCTTTTTAGGGAGTGTGAAGGATTTGACAATGAAGACCTTAGGAGTTCGTTTTTGTTGCAGCTGAAAAGCCAGTATTTCCAAAGGCATAGCTCACTGACTGAGGTTTACAGATGCATAGATACGTGTGTTGATGCATAATTGCATATGTGTGTATTGGAACAGTTATTTGGAAACAGGAGAGGATATACTTGATAAGGACAAGAATAGGTCAAGTGATAAAGATACATTTTATATCTCTGAAGGATATGTTGAAGTTATCTAGATTATATTCATATCTTTCTGGCGCTTGTGTGTATAGAGTATTTGGCTGATTGATATAGATTTTACAGATAGTTGAAGTTTTGCTTGTTTGCACATATTTAGAGATGCTGGCATGAATTAGCACGTCCACAGATACATGGTTATGATATCCAATGCTTGGCAATGTTGAACCGGTAAGTAATAAATACTGCAGAATATTTGTAATTATCTTGAACTGTTTATGATAGTAGTGTTATTGAGTTTTGGCTGTTACTATCATAACATTATAGTAACCTTAGTTTCAAATGATTTGGCAAAGGCTGGTGGTCTTAGAAATTAGCAGCAAGAACCAGTCAATAGTTAACTAATGGACCACCGCTCATGATGACTGTAATGATTAGCATAATCTATTACAGAACCACCTGAAAGTATTTTATGATGACGCATTGCAAATAGAGGAAGAGAAATGGTATTCTTATGGCTACAGTAAGAATTTGGAATGGAGAAAGGAAAATGAATTGGTCAAATCGTGAGAGGATATTCCCTTCTAAGCTTCTTCTGGTGGCAAACTGGAGTGAAAGAAACCAGAAGAAGATCTATATGTGGATGCTTATGGACTGCTTGATGATGGATGGATGGATGGATGGATGGATGGATGGATGGATGGATGGATGGATGGATGGATGGATGGATGGATAGATAGATAGATAGATGGATGGACGGACAGATGGATGGATTCAGTGACCTGGAGAATGTACTGGTTGATGTACAAATGTGTGTTGTGGTTGGAGAACTTAATAAGAATGTGAGTTGTTCTCGTTGTTCCTCATCATTGTTTGACTGACTTTCCTCGTTGCCAGGTTTTCTTTTGCATCTGGTGCTGATGAAAAGGTCGTTCGGATTTTCCGAGCGCCAAAGAACTTCCTCGAGAACTTCAAGAATCTAACCAAATCTGATGTGGTAGAAGAGTTAAAGAAATTGGTAAACAAATAAATTAATGTCTTTTCTATTTGGTTCAATTCCTGCACCTCAGATTTGCATATTTCTATGACTTTGCACATGAAAGCTGTTCTTAATAATACTGAAGACACTAATGAGGATGCAGTTCAGTAACTTACCCAGGATTTTCGCAGTTCAACTCAGTTATTAGTTATGTGCAGTAGATAAAATAAGATTTTCTTTAAGAATTTCTTGATTTTTTAACAATGTCAGTACTTGAAGTAGTCAAATAGCTTATAGTGTCTTTCTTGCTTAATTTGGTCAACCATTAAACATGTCATTTCACTGATTATTGATGTCATCATTGTGCAAGTTTTTAATATTCCTGTTCTCAGGTTTGGAGGAGTTTCTTGTGAGGGCATTGTATAAATTTGTAATTGCATTTATCAATGCTTTACTGTTGCACAACCTCACTGTAATGCTACCTAGAAATAATGTGGTGACTAATGTGGCTATGAGACATGCAAGTTTTCTCTGATTCCAAATGTGTAATTGATATTTGCATCAGGAGACCGAAAACTTGCTTCTAGTCTTTTATACTTGATGCTTTATGTTGCCTGGCTTCAGTCTATGCATTTGATCTATTCAACATATCCTTCAGAGATATAAAATGTATCTTTATCACTTGACCTATTCTTGTCCTTATCAGGTATATCCTCTCTCTGTGGATTTATCGAGTTTAAGTTATAATTATATGGTTTTGTATTTCATTGTGAAAAGGAAGCCAATCATGTAGCAGAAGGAGCTAGTGTCCCAGCTCTCGGTTTATCGAACAAAGCAGTTTATGCTGATGAAACAAAGACTGCGTGCTTGAATGAACGAGGAGATTCGCAGGACAGCAGCCAGTATTCGGAAACATACTTCACGCCACAAATTCTGACAGGTTTATATTCGCACTAGACATATTTTTAAAGTGGTTTTGCATTTGTGTATCATTACATGGGTCATTTATATTATGATGTGAATTAATTTAGTGTTACCAGGTCAGCAGTGGCTTTGAGAAGTATTTGTGTGTCTGAGAGATGCTACGTAAATGCTATATGAGAATTAGAGTTGCAAACTTGCAATGACTTATCACTGAGAGAAGTTGTCTTAGTTGACTTGTGTGGTTTTGGATAATGGCAATAAATAGATATGAAAATAATAATCAGTGTAACAATAGATGGTCAAATGTAGCAGTTAGTTGATACAATAGCATGTGACAATTGTATGGATAAGTGTAACAGTAGAATGTAACAATAGGTTGCCAATGATAGCCTGATTGTTCTGTGTGTTCTTAGCTCCACCGACTGAAGAGAGCCTGCTGCAGAACACCCTGTGGCCTGAGGAGCAGAAGCTCTATGGCCACGGATACGAGGTCTTTACTCTTGCCTCTCATCCCAATGGATCCTTGCTGGCTTCCGCTTGTAAGGTCTGACAAATTACGTTTCAGAATCTTACATAAAGGCACTGTATGAATAGCCTTATACATACATACATAGAACTTTACTGCATACAAGTGAAACAGCAGTTGTGCTAATCTTCAGTACCATTGGTGATATCGGTACAGCTGAAAGATCTGCTACGTTGCCATATTGTTGGTTCCGTGCAAACGTCGTACATACTGTATATGCACTGTATATGAAGCACATATACAAGTATATGCCACATCGGGTGCTTCACTCTGCGACGAGGGATGAGGTTCTGTTTCCGAGTGGTCGCTAGGCTAATAGGCAATTTTGTGCTAATCATTTTTGGTTGTGGGCCTTCCATCTGGAATGATCTCCCACTTGAGCTCTGCTCTTTTCTTGTAGTCTAACTGGCAGAGTGTTATGCACGTTGCTATTATATTTATTTTCATGGTCGTGGCTGGTCTTGGAGCGCTCCTGAGTAGGTTCTTGAATGGGTGTTATATAAATGCTCTGAATGAATTAATTAATAAATGAATTAATGAATTAATAGCTTGATATACACTTTTGCTATTTACGCTATGTTGTATTTCCTGCCAGGCAACGAAAGCAGAACATGCGGCAATTATTCTGTGGGACACGGCCACCTGGCGATTGCTGGACAAACTGGAGTCGCACTCTCTCACAGTTACACAGCTTCAGTTCTCGCACAGCGGAGACTTCCTGTTATCCGTGTCTCGTGATCGCACTTGGTCTCTGTTTCAAAAGATATCTTCAGACGGTGGGCCACGTAAAACTGCCACTTAAAAATGTTTACATTTTTTTATTGAGTTTTCATTGCTTTTCCAGTATTACAGTCTGCTCTATTGAAATTGTAATTGAAAATTTATATAGCACCATTGTAAGAGAAACTAATCAGAGTTCTAGAGTATATGATGTTTAAATTTTTTAACAGTGGAATTTCATCAGTTAACATGACAACATTGAGAAGCTGTGGCGGCCCATGCTTGCCCATAGCAGACAGATGGGGTCTTGTTGTCTAAACAAAGTTTTGTTGATAGTTTTGTAGCAGTATCAAGTGACATTCACAGCATAGGATAATGCTGTCACAAGCATTACATAACTATCGTTGTTTACCAGAAGTACATGTGCTAAAGGAGAAATAAGAATAAGGGTATTCAATATATTTTAGCGTTGTTTTTACGTGTGTGATTTTTTTCAAACAGAGACGTCTTCTTATAGAAGAGTTGCTTTCACTGACAAGAAGACGTCCATCCACAGTCGTATCATCTGGGCTTGTGCTTGGTCTGCAGATGATAAATACTTTGCAACAGTTTCCAGGGACAAGAAGGTTGGTTCTTAATATTTAGTAATAGCTGTACTAAATATGGTTGGGTAATGCAAAAATAGTTTTGTATAGCTCCATCAATATCCTTATGGGCAGTATGTTCATGTGTATACATGAATGCTTTTGAATATTTATGTAAATCATTTGTGAGCTTCACAAATCACTTCAGATGTTGATTATGAATCATATAGAAGATGATTGGCTATATAAACTTGTAAACAGAATAGAACAGAATCCAGATGTTGTTATCTTAAATTTTTCGTGTTTTTGACTGTGATTGTGTTTGCACGAGGCTCATGTTTAAGGAATTTTTTGTTTGTTTTTATGAGGTAATTGAAAAACAGCTACTTACGCCCTTATAAACCTTGATCATTGTATTGTCATGCAAGGGCAACGAGTTTCGGGTTAAGAGCAACATTCAGTTTGCAGTATGTATGTGTATATGTGCACATCTGGAAAGTCATATTAAGCATTTTGTTGCTGTCTTACTGTCTAACAGGTTTTAAAACATGCATCGTAACTCTAACTGCAAATGTCCGTAATTAACTCCAAACAAAGCAAATATATGTATTATGTAAGATCTCTGTTCAGATGTTTGTGCTTTGTCTTGTAGGTGATTATATGGGGCCGTAGAGAAGCTCCTTGCCCAGACAATAACTCGTCTAGTTGTCTTGGTAGCTATACAGCTTCTTCACATGCAGTTGAATTGGATGAATCCATAACAGCTGTCGACTTCGCTCCAACAATTTTGGCTGATGGCCGGTGAATGTTTTAGCTATTCTGTTCAGTTTGATGGTGGATACTTTTTATACTTTAATTTTTAATGTCTCGTGAAAATGGCCATTTAGGAGTGCGCTTTTAGCTTGTCAATTGGTTCTGTTAGGTTGATACTATTCATTCATTCATTCATTCATTCATTCAGTTGCAGACATGTGTTATGAAGTGCACTGTTTGAACTTTTATGATGTTTGAAGTGGCTGGTAGATGGTTTGGCATTTGGCTAAAGTGTGTAATGTGATCAGAGATTCATGTAGCAATTCTTAGAGGAATATTTCAGTGGTTAGTCTGTCTCAGAAAGATTCCAATCTTTGAAAATTGACTGAGGTTTGGAATTGTTTGGTACGTTACACAGACAGATGTGATGGCAAAACAAACACTTAATCAAAGGTCGATTAATGGATAAATATATATATATATATATATATATATATATATATATATATAGCCATATATATATATATAAATATGTGCATAGCTGAGGATCCAAGTTTGATACACATATCCACTGTAAATTGTCCTTGTTTTACTAGGCGGCAACATTGGTTAATGGGTTAATTTGGTGATGCGGTTTCAAGAAAATTAGTTTGGAATTTTCAACATGACTGAACACAAGCAGGATCGAGCAGAATGGTGGCCGCTGTCAATCTCATTGTTGTACTAGACTAGACTACTTATCATTGATCTGTCAACCATAATGCAGCTCATCATACATCTTACCGTTTTGCATGTTTCCTCCTATCACTGTGAGTCATGCAATGGATAGATCTATATAGATGTTGCATGTTTCTTGTCTATCTATTTCCGTGCAGGTATTTAGTGGCGTTTGGTCTGGAGTCTGGATCAATTTCTCTGTACTCTTGGTTACCTGAGTTGAAACAGTCCAAGTATTCTTGGACAGTGTTACATTCGTTGACTCAAAGGTAAACATTGATGTGACATATTTTAAATATATTCGTATGTTTAGTGATGTATGTGTGCTTGTCAGATGCAAATTATTACTTGACCAGGTTTAAAATTCTTTAGTAATTAAATTGTAGTACCTTCATTTAAACTAAATTAAACCATAAACAATGGACTCACATTGTGTGAATGTGTTAAACATCCAAGCAGGTTTTTTAGAGGCTTTGCTGCAATCTTCCAGCAAATACTCGTTCATGAGTAGTAGACAAAACAGAAAATAATGTATTACTAGATCATGCTACTTAGTGTGGGATCGCCATTTTAGATGTTATTGGCATTATACTGCTAAATGTCAGAATAAAGGCCAGCTAGTGGTCACCACCTTTGAGAGATTGTACTTCTGGTGAAGTTGTTTAGTGACAAAATTCATTAGGTGTGGCGATTCCATGTGAAAACGACTTTCAAACCCGCTGTGGCGGAATGTGCAAGGCTTGCATATATGAAAATCTGTTACTTCGGTTTGAGCTGTTTTCAATTTTTGTTCGATGTAATTGTAGTATGCTGAAAGACTATTTGCATTCAAATTGCAATGCCTTGGCAGATGATTGGCACTCCTGATAATTTCACCAGATGTAGTAGTGATTCAGTCAGAGATCCGCAAAGTCCTCCGCTACGCATAACCGTACATGTTAATGTTGTAACATAAAAGACATGTAACCATTTTAACATAACAGTACATGTAACCATTTTGAAATAACAGTACATGTGACCATTTTAACATAGCATAGCCTGATCAGCCAGTGTGTTGTCTTTCTGCCATCAGAACTAAGTACATGTAGCCATTTTAACATAAAAATGATTAGATAATTGAGACATAATTCAGATGGAAATCTTTTTCCTCTTGTTTACAGCGTGGCTCATCATCTGACAGTGAAAAGATTGAAATTTCGACCGTGCAGGGCTCCGAGTGAGGCCATTGTCAAAGAAACCGTTCTGGAGTTGGCCAGCTGTGCAGAGGACAATGCTGTGAAGATCTACAAATTGTTTATATCCTAGTAGAAATGACTTGCGGTTTAATAAGTGGTTTCTCTTAACAAACATGTAGAGATTTGTGAGTCAGAATGAAGTGTCATCGGCCCGCCAAACAGTGTGGAGAGTGAGAACTTAAAACTGAAGAATCTCATCCGATGATAGGAGCATGGTTTCTGTTTGTCATTGTTCGGACGTTGAATTCCGATGTTATTGTTGCGGTATGGGGCTGCTGGTTTGGAAGCAAGCAAGAATCAAGTGTTACACATTATGATTGATCTCAGTTATGACAATATTTACTCTCATATGTGGTAGCATTGGGTATATTTAAACTATGATATCTGCAATTCTGGAAATTTGTTTATTTCGATGTCACTGTTTTGAACTGTTAAGCGGCAGAAATGAAGAGTGGATAATTATAAAAATGTGTTTGTTATGGTTTAGTCCCCAGTCGTTTTAAGCTTTGACCTCTGCATCTCAAGTTGTGAATATACTGGACTGTATCCGAGCGGAAATTCCTGGTGCACCGTGTAAACTCATCAACATTGTGGTATTAAACAGCAACACTGTTTGGATCCTTGTACGTCTTTTTCATGGCTTTACTTTAATTAACATGACTCTATTGGGTGATTCTATCTCTTAGGCCAGGCGCTTCCCAACCTCTGATCGTAAGGCCGGTGCCGCTTCACGAGCCCTCAGTTGCTGGTCCTCAAATTGGATCAAGAAGCAGAAGTTTTTAAGGTCATTGTAAAAGTCACTGCTGTCCTCTAGGGAGAAACTTACGGGGAAAGTAATTCTTTATTCTCATGATTTCTGCCAGTGCGCTATTCTCAGTCTTTTAAATGCGAACTATTTCTGGATTGAACGATGTTTAGGTGTATCTGAGGAAAGGAAATCTAATTAAGCTGGTCCCATGTGTTTGTAGGCGACGTAGACTTAATAAAATTGACGGTCAAAACGACCATTAAAGCTTCTGTATCCCTTTGCTTCCGTCGCGTTCTTTGATCAGACCATTTTCAGGATTTCTAACAATGCCTCTTTCTAATTAATTTTCTGACGCATGTGTCATCCTCTGCAGTTCTTCTTTGCCAAGGAAAAAAATAAATTCGATCTAGGTCTATACAAGCGTGAAAGTTTTTCACTGCATTGAAACGGTTTCCACACGAACTATGCATTGAAGGGCATGCGAGACCGTTTCTCGGCAGGATTAATTAAAATCGACGCAGTTTAGACCTACACTATTAGGCCCAGGTTCTCGTTCGCTGTCTAGTTGCATGAAGTTGTTTGAAACCCTGAAATAATGAAGCATACAATCTTATTCTTATTTCGCCGAGTCTGTAGTTTCTTGTCGATCTCGACATAAGACTTCTGTTTAGCCTTGTTTAGACTGTCTTTCTGTCTCATAGGACTGACCTTGGATTTGACCTGATTTCTGATTTGTTTTGGTGTGCTGTCGTTTGATGCCGTGTGCGTTATTATGGCGGCGCTATAGAAGTTATTTTTAGTCATTCATTACATACAGACGTTTGCATTGGGCTTCTCCGCACTTGTGTGACCTCTCTCTCTCCTCTCACTGCATACGTCGTCAATAAACGACTGAATGATTATCAATTGAATTCGTAAAGATGCTCATTGTATAAGCAATTTACGAACGTCACAAGTCAAAATGGTTACAAAGTGCGCAGTCCATTCCGTCCAGCTCTTTATAGGCCTACTTAGGGCCTACCAACCTGCAATGGCGAAGTTGGTTCTGGGTCTGGGGAACAGATACAAATGGCGGGGGTTTTTTGGGGAGGGGGCTGGTCAGGAAAAATTTCAATTTACAAACATGAATGCAGCAAAAAAATGATGCAAAGTGGAAACACGGTTGAAATTTAGTATTTTTCAACAATATTTATGAAATATTTGGAGATATAAGCAACATCATCCCCTCCACCTGAAACTTCCTAGGGGACCGTCCCCTCCCGCACCCCTAGATCTCCGCCTCTGCTGCCTCGTACAGTTCGCTTGAGTCTAGCTAGGTCGACACAATTTATGTGTTTTTATCGTCACGATGTATTCAACGACTTCAGTCGATAAAAAATATCTTAACGATACATCTGACTAGAGGGGCAGGGGGCTAAAGTCAGCGGATGCGCCAGGTCCGGAAATTACTTTGAGGCGATTGCCCCACACCTTTCCGAAAACATAGCGTTGCCATTGGCTCTTCCCTTTCTTTTGGGTAATCTGCCTCGCTGCCAGCCATTCTTATTTTCTCATCTCTTTCTTCTGCGGCTGCTCTTGCCTTTTTGCTTGGCGTCGATGCTATCGATCGTTATGGCCTCCCCAGTGTGGTACTATGACAAAAGCAACGCACAGAGGTGTTCTTTCGATTTTTTCCCATCTAGTCACTCAATGGTCTTGTCTCATCGGCCACATTGCGGTGTGATCATTTCTGTTACGTAGGCATAATGTATATAGCCGAGAGCAGCGGGAGCTCTGGACATAATTTCTCGTGTAGGCCTAAATTAATTAACGGTCTACAACTTAATCGTTTGTCTTCTCGAAATCTAAAAGCCTCTGCTTCCGAACTTCTGTTAAACATGGGCCCGTCTACATTTTGTAGGCCTACGAGTCGATTTTTACTCCCTTGAACCACTTAAACTGTAGGCCCTAGAGAATCTCGGATGCTTAGGCCTACAGCGCCCGTTCACGCGATCCCTATAAATTATTAGGCCTATAATATTATTTCGACCGACGTTTAGACCTAGTAATTTCCGATCGCTCTGCTGAACGACTTCAAGGCCGGGAATGGCCGCTAAATTCCGATCATCAGTTTATGAAGTCAGGGCAAAAGGAAATTATTTGGACACATTTATTTGCATTGCAGTGCCGTCTGTAGGGGAGCACGATTCGATAAGGCTTAATCTATACAAATACTGTCTGTGTCCAGAAGGCTTAATGTACAGGGCCTATACAGCTCGTGGTGACCTGTTAGTCCCATGTTCCCCTAGATTCGCTCACATTGACCCTTCTCATGTATTTGGCCTTCCTTCTTCGTGGAATAGTAGGCCCTATTCCGCTTCAATTAGAACTCAGATAGTTTTACAAAACGTCTTCTTTTATGGATGTGCAAAATAGTCTTCTTATAGCGTTTTTCGTGAGGTTATTGAAATGCGCTATATAAGTCAGCGCGTTTTAAGAACTGTCTAACATGCACTATACAGGGCCTAGTCGGTCATTAGCTTCAGCCCAAGGATATAGGTGAGTAGGGTCCTTGCCTTCGGCCAAACGTTGGGGCCAAATTCGGCGACTCAGTGTACCCCTGTACTGTTAGCGCAGCGTTTTGTCTTATGTCCACAGAAAGAAAGAGGTAATGAGGACAAGAGGAAGAGGGATCATGTGCAGTACGGTGGCCCTCTTCTGAGTTCGGTAGGCTTATATAGAGCTATTTAAGTATTGGCCTGAAAGGCTAAAACACCAGCGTCTGCATGAAGAACATCTTTTCTGCAGTGAATCCAATTACTGTGAGACATAGACCTATATTTTGTATTTTTGTAGCACTATACAGAAAATGAATTTTGCATAAAGGTTTGCTCGGCCTTTGATCTTGCCTTGTACGATTGTAGTGCATAGGCTTAGTGGCCTAGCGACCCCTACACGTGTCGCGATTCATCACGCATCATTGTAGAAAAAATCACAGAGATGTCAAGGCTTCACGGCCAGGGCAGACATTTGTTCCGAAGTTTCGCTCCGCCTACACCCTCTATCCAACTCAGCTAAATGTGTACACTGACGTCGCACTGTCGGTAGGAAAATGAGAGGGCAAGGGAGAGGCTTGCATCAACCATATTAAGCTAAAGTAGGTCCGATCTACACTTAATTGGGGCCATTGACGTTCAGAGGGAGAGGAAAGGGGACATTTGTCCCTGGATTTCGTAGAAATATTTTTTAAAATTTGCTAATCGTCTTAGTTTTAACAATTATGAATTGATGTAATTTTGCAAATTTATTTTTTTCCAAAACTAGTTCATAGAACCTACAGATTTTTAACACGTACAACCATTTCAACGTTTAGTAGTATTGTTTTTGAAATAAATGTTCAGATAAGGAATAAAAACGCCACCAGAGCGCTAAAGACATGCCTCATATAATGTCGAATGCCCCTCCCCTATTTGGATCCGCATAAGCAGATCTCCTAATTGCGGAAGCGAGCGCTGACGGTGAAGCGATCGGTTGCTTTCGGCACCCCCGTTAGTTCCCGACTTCCCGCCGTTACATCAATTTAAAATTTTGCCGCACCCCTCTCCCAAAATAAATTCCTGCGACTTAGAGTCAAATCTAAGCCTAGACAGGCAGAATGACAGATCAACGGAAGCAGCAATCACGCAAAGAAGAGGCAGATTGGTATAAAGACTCATGTAAAAGACAATGATTACATCTGATTGTTCGCTGTCAGCGTGCCACTCCCTCGTTTGCCATGTATAGGCCTATATGGGAGAGAGTACGCAGGTGCATGCGCTTAGGTGGACGTATATCATCTGGGTTCGTTGGCCTGTGGCATTCGGCGTCTTTGTCTACACTCAAAAACCGCAGGTGCATGCCACCGCAACACTGCCTTTCTTCGTCGATCAATAGCAGAAATGTTTCATATATAATCATCTAAATTATTGTATCATAAAGAACCTGTCGAGACACTGAATGAATGAATGAATGAACGAACGAATGAATGAATGAATGACGGGACTACTCGCATGGAGTGAGACAGGTAGCTAGTAATTAATTAACTTAGGCTAGTTTTATTATTCGCCAGACCTATACTGCCATAATTCAACCAGGCAGTAGGCTTATATATATATAATATATAACTGTATCTATCTATATATATATATATATAATATATATACATATGATTGTCGCTTGATTTAATGCCGTGATTCAACCAGGTATTTTGATTGGCACAATATACTTAACTGCCATCATTCAACCAGGTTTTCTGTCTGTCACTAGATTTACCGACGTCGTTTAACCTGCAGGTAGTATGATTGTCGCTAGACTTACTGCAATCACTCAACAAGGTTGTTTGACTCTAGATCTAGACTTAGCCCTGCCGTCAAAATTCTCTGGTCATAGGCTATTCTAAAACACTAGAACTAGTTCTGATACAAGAGTCTTTCTGAAACTCTGAAACCCTGAAACTCTGAAATTCTGAAAACTCTGAAATTCTGAAGCTCTGAAATTCTGAAATTCTGAAACTTTGAAATTCTGAAACTCCGAAACTTGTATGAGAGGTGAAGTGTTGCATTTAGGCTTTAATAGCAACAACAATAACAACGATAAAAGTCAAGCGCAATTATAGGCTTTATATATATATATATATATATATATATATATATATATATATATATATATATATATATATATATAAAGCCTCTGACAGCTTTTAGCAAAACGTTAAATGTAAGCCTATTTATGCAGACGCCTATTACCCAGTGAAAACCTCAGACCTTGCGCTTGACTTTTGAGTGGCGCCTTAGAAGTTTGAAGGTTACGATTACGATTACGCACTGACCTTAACATAGAGGAGACCGTCGCAATCGCAATTTTGCAGCGGGTCTTTTTTGTGAGAGCCTAGATAAAAAACATGTCGCCTCTCCGGGTCCTGGAAGACCTGGAAAACCTGGATGCAGTGAGGGTGTTCAAAAGCTGATGGATAGATGGCTATCTTGATCTATAATCCGCTGCCGTGTGTCTTTCTCTGTCACGCAAACTTCGAACAGTCTGTTTCTCATAAACCAGAAGATGTCGCTGGCTTAAATCAGACTGCGAAAATTATTTCCCGCAGGTTGGGACAGTGTCAATAATTTATGACTTCTTCATTACAATAATCGAATCCACAAAAGGACCGCCGGATGGGCCGATAATGTAACTTCATGTGGATCAAAGGGAGGAAACACAGTGTCCCCATCAGACAGATAACCATGGATGCATAGGGGAGAGGACAATTAATGTCCCCATCATACAGATAACTAAAGGTGGCTATATTGGAGAGAGAACAATGTCATAGGGGAGAGGACTATGTCCCCATCAGACAGGTAGCCATGGAAGCAGAGGGGAGAGGAAGATGTCCCCATCAGGAAGATAACCAAGGGTGTCTAGGCGTATTATAGTAGAGGGGACATTGTCACCATAAAACATGACCATAAGTGGATGGATATATAAGGAATAGGTCAGTGTACCTATCAGGCAGATACCCATCTATAGGTGGATATATTGAGGGAGAGAAAAATGTCCCCATTAAATGAAAACACCAATATTGGTGTTTTCAATGTTATGCAAGGAAAATGCAAGGCCATACAAGAAAAGCTACTCGAAACTAAGGTAATAGCGTGGGTCCCATGTATGCAGCTCTGCAAATTAGCGTTTTGGTGTAGTGCTGGCACTCGCTGTAGGCCTATCAGCGCTGGCAACCAGAGTAGTTACTGCTTTTGTACATCTAGTGCAGTTGTGCCGTTTTCACACCTAGTGTAGTATAGCATCTTAAGTGTAGTGTATAGTGTTCGTATTTATTGTTGTAACTACGTATACATACGGAGCTGCGAATTGCAACACAAGCGTGGCATAAAGAACTAAGCCAGTCAGTCTGCTATATTATTCATATCCATATGTGTATCTATATAGTGACCAGAAGTAATTATTCCTTTTCGATCAGTATCCTCTAATTTTGCCATAGAGTCAAGACCATTGCAACCGCCGACGCCGCTCAGAATACCATATATATATAGCCATCCCCATTAGTTTAGCAGACGGTAATAATTCACCTGGCTTTGCTTCGGTTAGCAACAGATTTATAGCGATTGAACAACTATTTTATTGCTTGGTCAGATTAGAAGTGCGCTATATATATAATTATATATGTATATATATATATATCGCGTTAATGTATGACTCTGGTCCCTGGATCTATGTACATTATACAATGTATTATAATTATATATATATATGGCTACATGTCGATATCCCGCTGATATGAACTTAAAACATGTGCACAAGGTAGGCTACATGAAGGCCCCTATTATAGGCTTTCACACAATGAAGACTATAATATTTTAAAGATATTAATGCATGTTGTACGTCAAGCATGTTTAACAAGTGCAATGTTGTGACAGGAAGTTATTAGCAATGGAACGGAAGCAGAAAGAAAGAGTTAGTCAACTTACACACAACTAGGAACTAATTACTGTGCAACATGTTACTATACTCTAGAATTTATTGCGAAATCGATGGCAATCAAGAGATTTTTTTTGAAACACTGATTTTTTAAGAGATTTTAGTACCGGTAATAGAATGAACAGGCTAGATTGCCCGGAAATACTTTATTTGAGATGGGTTAACATAGGGACCTATAAGAACTTCTTTGTGTGAAGGATAATCACAAGATGGCTATATTTAGAAAATACACACGAGTACTATAACAGTTCATACATAACCTCACGTAATTAGTCATGATCACGTTTAGATTACTAGCTAATATGACCTGCAATCACGATGTGACTAGTTAAGCTTACTATAAATCTTTCAAGGAGAACGGATTTAAAACATTGTCTCTGTATTTGACGTAGCCTTATCGTTTTCAATCAAGTCTTTGTGTGCAAGAATATAATATAGTCATGACGTAGGTGCAGAGAATCTCCGGTTAAACGACGTACGACATGCTACCTCTAGAAATAATAGCTTAATACGTTACGATATTTATACACCGATGTAATTATATATATAATTGCATATTATATATATATATTGTATGTATAGTCGTAGAGCCACGGGAACAGCGTGAATCTTCTTGAAGGCAGAGAATTCGGATCAAGACGTCGCTTGAAATCGGAAGTACAGGCCATCTTACTCATTTTTTCCTTTGACTTCCAGACAAACCTGTATTACATAAAAACGCAGCAATTGACAACATCGAAGAGAAAATGTTTAATACAGGATTACTTATTCGACGTATATGTCTAGTAAGGAGTCCAAGTGGAATGTTTGAAGTGGTATAGGCGGTGTACAGGTTACCTAGGTGTAATGAACTTGAATCGATTGAAATGTCCTCTAAATACTTCCACTAATTCACCCAAAGCATTCCTGTTGTAGCAAAAGCTTAACAATTCGATTTAGCAAACGCCGCTGCCACCGTCCCTGCTGCTATCGCTGCAGTGGATCTTACGCAAGAATGGAAGATGAGTGAACAAATCAGGCTCGTCTATCAATCTATCTGTCTGTCGCTCTCTTTTTGTCTGTCTGTCTGTCTATTTGTCTGTCTGTCTGTCTGTCTCTCTCTCTCTCGATAGTACACTCATTTCGCTAATGATTAAAGCTTTGGTCTTCTTCACCACCCCACTCCCTTTCAGTCCATGCTGTCTGAGAGTCTAAATTTTATCTCACTGCTCGCATCCTATGATCTCCATACGCAAGTGCATCCAATCAGACTCTGTCTTTCTGTCTGTCTATCCGTCCGTCTGTCAGTCTGTCTGTCCGTCCGTCTGTGTTTCTACCTGCCTGCCTATATATACCTTGCTATCTGCCTGCCTGCCTCTATCACTATATGTCTGTCTGTCTATCCGTCCGTCCGTCCGTCCGTCCGTCCGTCCGTCCGTCCGTCCGTCCGTCCGTCCGTCCGTCCGTCCGTCCGTCCGTCCGTCCGACTGTCTGTCTGTCTGTCTATGTCCACCGTGAAGCTGTTGCTTGCTTATTCAATGTTAATTTATTTCATTCAAGATGGAAATAATTGTTCCAACGCAAGATAGATGACTGTCGTCTGACGAGTGACCTTTACGCTGCTCATCCGAATATGCGCGTATATACAACCTGCATACCTGCTAGGTGCCTAAGCCTCTTATATAACATATATATATATATTACACGTGTATATATATATATGCGGTACATATATGTGCGGTGTATATAAGCTGGAATATTCAGGCTAAAATATACCTATAATCACACATATATGTAATTTTTATATTTACGATGTCTTTAGATATAATATATATATATATATATTATATGTATTATATAGAAAATATATGTATGCGGTTAAATTCAGGCTGAAAATATATGTGCTGATGCACACTACCCGCTACATCTAAATGCCATTATATAATTGGTTGTTTTTCTACATTGAGCCCTCATTCATTGGTCAATCGCTTAGTGTATATCCTCTCCTCCTTCTCCTCCTCTTTCTCCTCCTCCTCCATCTCCTCCTTCTCCTATCGCCATTCTTCTTATTCTTGATCTTTTTTTAGAAATTAGTTCCCTTCCTTTTCTTCCTCTTCCTCTTTCTCTTCCACTTGCAGATGAAATATTCCTCTTCCTCCTTTGATTTGAGGGTTTACCCAAACAACATCAATCCTTTAATCCTTCTCTTCCTTCCATGTTCCTCAGTCTTAAGCTCAGCTTCCACCTGCTCATAGAGGCTGGAATCCTGTTCATCTTTCTCTTCCATCAGTTGCCACCTTAAAATCCCATTTCCCTTCCTCTTCTTAAGTTTCTCTTCCACCTGCTTAATTATACTTCTTACTTCTCCTCCAAAAATCTCTCCCTTTCAACGGTCTCCTAAAGACTCCTATGGATCATCTACCTCGTATACTAAAGTCTCGATCTCGGTGTTCCATCTTGATTCTCAATTTATTCCTTCTCCTCTTCTTATTCCTGCTCCTCCTCAACCTCACTTGCTCCTACTCCTCCTCTTTCTATTTGCGCCCCCATCCATCACTCTCCCTGGTCTTCCATTCTAAACTCAGGACTCACCTCTTCAAGAACTCTTATCCAGACTCCTTATACTTGACATTCCACCTGTCATTGCCCGACCAGAACGACACTCTCCTTAACAGCTGCTCTGCCTCCCTGCTGACCTTCTGGAAACCGGACTCTAACCTCCCACGGACTACCCTCTGGACAACTCCTCTGATTTGATGCAGCGCTCGTTAATAGGCTGGTGCCATGCGCTTTTCTTTCAAGTGGCGCTTTAGAAGTTTGGAGATTAGCCTACGATTACGATTCTGATATACTGTTCCTTCTAATCCTCATCAAACGCTACTCCTCCTTCTCTTCCTATTCCTTTCCTCCTCCTATTTGTCCTATCCCTCATATCCTCCTCCTCTTCCTATTATCCTCCACCTATTCCTCCTTTTCTACCTATTATCATTTTCATTCTCCTCCTTCTCTTCCTCCTCTTCCTATTCCTCTCCTCCTCCTATTTATGCTCCTATTCCTCATATCCTCCTCTTCTTCCTATTATTATCCTCCTCCTCCTCCTTCTCCTTCTCCTCCTCCTCCTCCTCTTGCTCCTCGTCCTCCTCCTCGTCCTCCTCCTTCTCCTCCTCATTAAACATAACAAACCCTAGAACCATTCTATTTTCTGCCCATACAGAAGCGCACTGCAGAGAGCAAAGAGCGCCGCACGAATTCGTTCGGAGTCGTTGCCTTCGGCGGCCAATAATGCGGACCAGCCTCGATCCTATGATTCGATCGGATTATACCCATTCATAACAGGCAGTTCTGCGGGCAACGTATCCGCCAAACGCCGATCGGAATTTAATGGAACTGGGGGGAGGAGGAGGGGACAGGAACGGTGCCCGGCCAATCTGTCCCGCTCTGTCCATTCTCCCGATGCAAACTATCGTCAAAGCTCAGCGATGAAGCGCCGAGTCGGACGGTGTAATTGAAAAAAGCAGTCTGCAACCACCCTCTCCTCGCTCGCCGCGGAAAGACTTTAAAAGAAGCGTCTAATCAACGAGCCCCCGTGCATTCGTTGGTCGAACGATGGTTTTAGGCATAAACGAGATTTCGAGATGCCAGAAGGAGCTGCGGTTATGATGACGGAGGTTATTCCCCGTCATCATCATTGTTACGAAGGAAGCTCTTCTCAGCCATCTTGGAATTTCGTTTATGTCTAAAACCATCGGTCGAATATATTCGGGGGCTGGAGCTCTGAGATTAGAAAGCCTTTCGGCAGTAGAACCATCGAATGTTGACGATCGAACATCGGATAATCGAAGTAAATGTATCTTTATCCCCATTTATATAGCTACCTTATAAACTCGACGCTGCTTATTAGGTTCTCGATGAATTCTTTGATGGCATGAAATCCTTCTGAATAAGGACTGGAAATAAAATCAATAAAACAAAGGTATTGAAGATAAGCGAAGGAGGGGACATGTAGTCAGAATAGGCCTACACATTGGAGGGAAAGAAACAGCCCAGTTGAAAAAATTCTACTACCTTCGGTCAGATGATGTTGGATTTTAATGATGCCAGGTGAATATTGAAAGCTTAAAGGATAGGTGACGTCGGACAGATGTACCTGCCTAAGAGGCAGAGAGCCAGAAGAAGAAAATATCCTACATCCTTTGCAGCCACTGCCCGTCTGAGATCGTAGTAGTAATATCCGAACTTCTAAAGCGCCGCTTGGATGCCAAGCGCATGGCAACAGCTTGTTCAAGAGCGCTGCATCAGGTCAGAGAGGTTGTCCAAAGGGTATAGTCCGCTGGAGGTCAGTGTCCAGTTTCCAGATGGTCAGAGGAGGCAGACTGGTTGCTAATTGTCGAGAAGTTTCAGTGGAACGACACTGTGTAATAACAAAGATCATTAACGCCGCCCTCCTCCTTTATCCAGGCTTGGAACTGGCACTCACAGAGTGCAAGCAATGACGGGTTGCTGCCTGCTTTGGATGGGTATCACGTCCCTTGAGGAATCCACATGCGAAAACCGACATATCATTATCGTCTGCCTGTATAATTAACGAATTAATTTTTACTGTGAATAAAATGATTTCTGATTTATATTCCACGTCGTTTTATATATGCTTCTGCACGTATCGCACTGAACGATGCGTCGTTAATCGAAGGCTGATTAATTAACGGTTATAATTAACGAGATCTGTGACTGATCAGGAAGTCGTCCGATCAAGAATGACGCAACGATTCATCACGTGTACGCAACTATTATAGAAAAACGAACGAAAGATCCGTGTAATATATATGATAGAAGTCAACGTCGTCCATCTGATCTGTACGTCATCCATCCATCAATCCATCCATCCGTCCATCCATCCGTCCATCCATCCATCCATCCATCCATCCATCATATGTGACATTTGTTTTTCTGTCAACTTCAGTCGAGCGCTGACATACTGTAACCTTCGTCTATGCGCATTTTTATTTATGGTCAACATGCATATTATATATATTATTCTATAATATATATAATATACGTGTATTATATATATATATATATATGTATTCATGTATATATTTATGTATGATTGTATGCATTTTTGTGTGTAAGTAAGTATGTTTACATGTAAATATGTATGTATGTATGTATGTATGTACACATACATCGATACACTTATATAACACCTTTTTGGGAATCAACTCACAAAAGTGTAGTCACAGTGAAGACGTGGCTGTCTAACAGATTTAAACAAATACGTGGAACGATATTTCGAAAATGTCTTCTGCATGATTGTAGTCAAATTCCAACATTACATGGACACAGTTCAAGCTGATCCATTGCATCAACTCCACATAGCTCTATGTTATTTACACTGGATTGCAGTATAAGGCAGTCTTGCACAGTCCTATTTTGGCATGCATAGAGACTGGAAAAGGAGAATTGCCATAACTGAATCTAGTGACCCATTCCTTTGAACTTCACCGTTGTTGTCGAGTGCCAGGCACTGCGTGTATACAGCTTGTAATTCAGTTACGTGTTTTATATCAATCGTTCTCATCTGTGCTTATAAAGATGGTCTCTGCTGAGTGGTCAGTATATAGGGTTTATGCTCGGACCATGCATGCAAGCGGGCAGGCAGCGGACACATACAGACAGCCACATACAGACAGCCACATACAGACAGCCACATACAGACAGCCACATACAGACAGCCACACGCACACAAACGTGCGCGCGCTCACACACGCACACGCACACACACGCGTATATATATACAATTTTATATATATATCATAGATAAAATTATATATACTGCATATATATAAATATATAGGGATGAATTTCCCAATTCTCCCACGCTCTGGTCCTAAGGGATTGCCCGAAATGAAGTTCGGGATGAGTGTTCTATCAACGACCTCTCTCTGTCTGTCTGTCTGTCTGTCTGTCTCTCTCTCTCTCTCTCACTCTGTCGATCGGTCGCTAGGCTGCTGTAATTACAGACTGAACGAACTAGTTTCGAACAATATTCCAGTTTTCAATCTGATAGTTTTTTTATCGGGTGGTGATCACGCCAGAGGGGGTAATTGGCAGCGATGCTCACATTGCTCAGTGGCCGCTCAATGTCTGCTCACAGAATCAGTACCAGCCGACTGTGCCCGTGACTACAACCAGTTGCTGTACCACACGAGTGTTGCTCACGAGATATGCTCATTACATGTACCCACTTACCTACACGAGTGAGCGCATACTATTTGGCTACTAATCACATGAGCTGGTGTTCATGCTAGCGTTTTTTCCCACTAGCATTGGGGTGGACTATAGCTAAGCTAGCTGTTCATAGAGGATCTATATAAGTTGTAGTTGTTGCTCTAAGTACTTGTGTATTGCAATTATCATTTCTTGTATTTTGTCTAGAGAAGACAAGAGAAGACAACTCTTCTTGGTTGGCATGAATTCTGCTCAAGTACACTTCTTCGTCTTTCAACTAATAATTTTATAACATTAAGTCGATTCAGTTCATCACCTGCTTCGAATGGCAAGTGGTATATAGGGTCACGCGAATTCCATCTGGACTATCGTTCTGTCAGCTGTCTGTCTGTCCGTCTGTGAGAGTCTGTAGCATGTTTGAGTGTCTATATATAAGTCAGTCAGTCAGTCAGTATCTGGATTGATTGAGTGCGCGAGTGAGTGGTTTGGTGGGTGGATTGGTGGGTGGGTGACCGACCGACCGACCGACCGACCGACCGACCGACCGACCGACCGACCGACCGACCGACCGACCGACCGACCGACCGACCGACCGACCGACCGACCGACCGACCGACCGACCGACCGACCGACCGACCGACCGACCGACCGACCGACCGACCGACCGACCGACCGACCGACCGACCGACCGACCGACCGACCGACCGACCGACCGACCGACCGACCGACCGACCGACCGACCGACCGACCGACCGACCGACCGACCGACCGACCGACCGACCGACCGACCGACCGACCGACCGACCGACCGACCGACCGACCGACCGACCGACCGACCGACCGACCGACCGACCGACCGACCGACCGACCGACCGACCGACCGACCGACCGACCGACCGCCTGACTGACTGACTGACTGATGGACGAACTGAATGAATGAGTGATTGAATGAATGAATGTATGAGTCTGTTTGTCCGAAAGAAAAACAAAAGAACAATTGAATTAACGAAAGATCGAACGAAACAATGAAAATGGCTGTTCTCTACTTATGTTAATTGAGTGCGCGCTTACTTTGTGTTCTTCTGCTTGCAAGTGTCTGTCTGTCTCTCCGTCTGGCTGTTTGTATATCTTTGTGGAAATCTCACCGAGTGTCTCTGTCTTTCTGTGTGCAGGTGTCTGTCTGTCTGTCCGTCTGTCTGCCTGCCTGTTTGTTTATCTGCCTATAGACTGTCTTTCTGCTTGTCTGGATGGCTGTTTGTCTACGTCTGTTTGTCTGAGTCTGTCTGTTCGTCTGTGTCTGTCTGTGTCTGTCTGTGTCTGTCTGTGTCTGTCTGTGTCTGTCTGTGTCTGTCTGTGTCTGTCTGTGTCTGTCTGTGTCTGTCTGTGTCTGTCTGTGTCTGTCTGTGTCTGTCTGTGTCTGTCTGTGTCTGTCTGTGTCTGTCTGTGTCTGTCTGTGTCTGTCTGTGTCTGTCTGTGTCTGTCTGTGTCTGTCCGTGTCTGTCCGTGTCTGTCCGTGTCTGTCGGCCTGCATGTCTGTCTGGTTGTCTGTCTATCTGCCAGTGAGGACAATTTTCATGAAATGTCACAGTGAATGTCCATCGCCTTCGGTCAGCTGCCTTTTGATTTAATCAGACTTCGAGTCTCCATTGCGCCATATAAATCGCAACGCTCAGACAACCACTCACCCAATCCCCACCCACCCACTCTCCCACCCACGCACTCTAAGATGCCCACCGTCATTTCATCCCAAACCCCAACCATCTGCCAGAGCCAAGCCGTATTCGGAACACTTTGGCGAATGTAAAATTCGAAATTGGTGATTTCCTGCAATCCTGCTGTATTCAACAGAGCCGGGAAATTTTATTTCGGTGGTTGTGTCAGTCTTTGATTCTACTTACAGCGCAGACTATCGACGCCATCTCGCGGATTTTATTTGGGATCGGCTTCTGCTGCAAAGAAGATTTCAGGTCCATGTGTTAAGCTTAAAGCTGCAGGCCTATACTGTATATGAGTCTTCTTCTTTATTGATTCGTTCGTTTCTTCGTTAATCCATTCGTTCGCTAGTTTATTTTTTCATTCTGTTTTCTTTGCTTCAAGAGTTCTTCGGTCTATTCTATAGTCGCTCATTCCTTGGTCTATTCGTTTCTTCGTTGGTCCATTCGTTTAACCACTTGTTTCTTCGTCCATTTACTTTTTCTTCATTTATCTTTTCGTTCGTTCGTTCGTTCATCGTTCGTTTGGTTTTCCTTGCATTAATTTATTGCCCTATAAAACTATTCTATTATAGTGCATTATTAAATTTTGGATGTGGTCTAATAAATATCCGTCGATGGGACCAGAGACAATGGACTAACCACCCTAAGGGATTCAGCGGATGTTTACCCCTCGAGGATCATCTCTCTCGGATGCGCAAACAACATGTTATCTGCGATCCAAGATAACGCACGTTTCGACGACGGAATGATAATTACATTATGACAATGATAACAATGTGATTTAACAGGCTATAAATATTGCTGTTATTGCAATTGCTCATCATTGTAATTGTCATTATCAGCATCATCGTCAGAATCATCATCATCATCATTGATCATTATCTTTATCTTCATCTTTATCCTTGTCACTATCATTATCATTATCTTTCATTATCACTATCAGTATTGTTATCATTATCATTGTCATTATCATTTTATCATCATCATCGTCATTTTCATTGTCATTATCTTTATCATTATCATTATCAATATCTTTATCATTATCTTTTTCATTGTCTTTATCATTGTCGTTGTCATCGTCAGTGTCATTGGCATCGTCATCGTCATCATCGCTATAGATGTTTGCCCGTGCATGACAATAGAGCTAATTTCCCTTCGTCTCTCCTCCGCTTTCATTTCCTTACACTTCTCCGACCATTTCCCGTCTTTTCTGTTTTATATTATATCGATAATAATTTTACTATTGGTGAACAACAATTGTGCTTAGCAATGTCTTGGAAAAGCGTTCTCGTGTTGAATCGACCGTATTTGGAACTAGTCGTATCGAGTGTGTCATGGGACGCACAAGGTAACCTCAGTAGTTAATAGTAGTAACTTCAGTTTAATGACACTGTGTCATAACAAGGATCATTAGCGTCGCCCTTCTACTTTATCCAGGCTTGGGACTGGCACTGCTGTACTGCAAACAGTGGAGGAGTTTAAGTGGTTAACCTCAGTAACTGTGTATTGTTGTTTGCTTACCATCGCCTCTGCTGGAGTTCCTCGATTGTTTTGGTGACTTCTGTAGCGCCATTTCCACATCAGCCTTGGCCTGAAGCCGTGGAGATGATGTGGCGCCTACAACAGCAGCAGCCGAGGCTGCTGACTGGGATGGCGATGAGCCCCCTGCGTCAGTGTCGACTGGACCGTGACCGGTGTGCCTCGGTGATCCGTGTCGGTCAACGGTCGTTGGGGAGCGGTGGTGGTGATGGTTGTGAGAGTGTCGGCGGGGCGATGATGATGGGGAGCGGTGGGAGGAGCCAGAGGAGGCGGCGGAAGAGGAGGAGGGGGAGGATCCGGTGTCTACCCCGGTCGCTGTCTTGCGCGCCCCCGACGGCGACTTGCAGGAACCCTTCTTCTCTGAAAGAATGTTAGACGACGTCCGAATTATGAGTTGGCCGTCAGGTCCTTCTCCATTGGGCCCTTCCCATCCAGATAGTGTATCAGAGGAGGAGGAGGAAGAAGAAGAGGAGGAGAAGGAGGAGAAAGAAGAAGATGAAGAAAAGAAGGAGGAGGAGGAAGAGAAGGAAAAGCAGGAAGAGATTTAGCAATTGGAGGAGGTGCAGCAAAAGGAGGAGGAGCAAGAGGAGGGGCAAGTGGAACAACACGAGGGGGAGGAGGGGCAATAGGAGGAGGAACACGAGGAGGATGAGGAGAAGCAAGAGGAAGGGGAAGCACGATGTAGGAACAGGAAGGAACGAAGGAGGAAGAGCAGAGTGACGAGAAGGCATATGGGAGAAGGAAACGGGATAGAAGGAGGATGAGATGCACGGGAGTTGAAGAAGATTACGCGAGGGAGAGGACGAAGGAGATGGATGAGGAATGGAAGAGCGGCAGGAAGGGTCGAAGTGGAAGAGGAGCGACGAGGATAATCAGCGCGGAAAAGCATGACGATTATTCATGAGAAGGTGAAGAAGGTTGAGGAAGGAAAAGGAGAGGACGAAGGAAGAAGAGGGAGGTGGGGGGAAAAGAGAGGGCAGTGGCAGAAGAGAGGAGGTGCAGGAAGTGCGCGAATTAATGCCTCGATGCTGCAATTAATTTCAGCCAACAAAGCCAATTTACGGAACTAATTGACGACACGGTGACAACAGATATATGACGTATAACGACGACGATGAATACGGTGGTGGTGGTGGGGGGGTGATGACGATGATGACGATGACGATGACGATGACGACGACAGCGATGATGACGATGATTATGCGATGTCTCGATCTACCAACAAATTTCTAACGAGCTTTTTATCAAGGCCTCTAGAACGCATAGTAGCGTTCAACTGACCACGTGTAGCATGGTCTATCTGTCGTCAACTGGCCTTCTGCCAGCCAACCATCAGAGCTACCGAGGACTCCCTCAAGGCTGACGCTCGGTCCGCTGCTGTTTCTACTTCACACCGCCAAACAACATCATTATGCGCTTATTTTTGCTTTGCGTAGACATGAGTTTTCTTTCAGTTGTTAAAGGGAAACCCTCGGTTGGCTTAACGTTTTCGGTTAATTGTTTTGCCAAGCGCTTTAATATCCTAGTTCTCTGCTATACAGTTGGCATCATGTAGGTTGGTAAAGTGATCTCTGTGTTTGCACTCGTAGCAGGTCGAGCAGCGCTATGTAAATGTAGAATTACAATAACAGACGGACTGACACTAGTCTTGAGGTTACCAGGACTCGCGGAATCACCTCCGTCGTTGAACGGTCCTTCGCTTCGCCTGTCAATCAGGCTGCCTATTACTCCAAATTTAGATGAAATAATAATAATTATAATAAGAAGAAGAATTAATAATTAATTCTTTTAAAGGCCAAGTTTTTAGAGCGTGGTCTAATGAATACCTGCCGCCTGCTAGCTACCAATCAGATATCTCCAAAGCATCTCATCCGCCTGGGGTACAATCTTAAACAAATGGACCGGTGTGGTCAGTCTATCTGAATAGGCTAAAATGGGCCAAGTAGACAGCTGAGGGAAATGCACTGGAAATAACAATTGAAACAATGATCGTGCTTCATAGTCCTTATAATTAAATGCATCTACACACCTGTACTTGATATGCCACTCATATGCCTTCGTGCTTGTATTCGTGTGTGTGCGTGTGTGTGTGCGTGCGCAGCTTTAGCCAGTACGGCCATCTTGCAAGCTGCTCGTGGACAGCCTCCCGTCAAACGTGTGAAAAGTGCAACCAAACCCATGCGGGAAGTTTGCTGCAAAGTTTGTTGTAAATCGCGACTTCAAGGTATGAAGCCATGAGCCAAATCTTGGCGGTTGCCTGTGGTCACTGTTGTTTGCGTTTGTTTTTACGTGATGATGACCGATGCGAGTGTAATTTAGAAATAGACTGAAAAGAATACTGGATGAATACTATCAAATGCTGCATGTATATATAAGTGTGCGTATATATGTATGCAAATATATATATATATATATACAGAGAGTGAGATATCTGCTTATTGTTCCCAGGTATCATAATTGATCATATTATATGCTGGCTGATATATTCTTCCTAGATTTGACATGAGACCTAAATTATGCAGCGCTATTCAGACAGCACGACTCTCAACGGCCCACTATATTTACACCATTACGCCATTGACTGTAGCCCCACTCTGGACCATTATATATATATATATATATATATATATGGCGTTTGGCTGGGGTCAGTGTTGTTATATTGTTTCTCTGTTCTGGGGAACCTGAACTGTTATACACACGTGACAATCTATATCCAATCAGATATCAAAAGAAAATGTACCTTGAAATACGTTTCATACGAGTCTTCATTCTTATTGCATCAGAAGCTGATCATTCAGGAGCTCTCAATTTTCAGCTGTTTTATTCAGTACAGATATATGTTACTTATCATGACCATGCTGAATACCTATATTGTATTCAAATTGATGCCCTTATAATATATATATATATATATATATATAATATAGTGGCCTGAAAGAATCATGGCATGCATGAGACCTGAAATACAGTACGTTCTTAGGTTACACAAATGCTATTTTTGGAATAAATACATATACTGCATTCTGTATTTACCAATTTTTGTATGGTACTATGTAATATCAACTACAGAGTTCTGCTGTATGCATATATCGATCATCAAAAGAATGAATATCTGAGTGGTTTTGTCTGAGAGAGGGAGGCGGGGAGGGGTAGCGGTGCCATTATTGTTTACATACTGCCACTCTGCAAGAACATAAACAGATGGACCAACTTTGACACCTGTCAATACAAGGTACATAGGCCTATTGCTTGTACGAGAGAGGGGACATTCTATTTCAAAGAAGGTGACTCTCTTCTCATACAGACTCTAAGAGACGAACATTATATACATACACACACATATATATATATATATGTATATATATATATATATATACATAGATTCATTGCATTGAATGGCATTACAACTAGTCATCTATTTACATTATGTCACAATGTCTCAGTCTTGCAATTCAGGGTTGTGTGCCATATTCTCAACGCGCCCGTGAAAACCATATGAAATAAATATATCGGGCGAAAAGGCGCTTACTATAATGATTGAATGCTAAGACAAAACTGTGAGATAGAAATTCACAGGTAGTCCTTCAGCTCAGAGATATAAATATAAACAGCGTGTTTGTGCGTGTGTGTGTGCGGACCAGCTCACAAAGAAACAAAAGCAAACAACAGTGACCACAGGCAGCCGCCAAGATTGCTCCACGAGCCGAGTGATCATGGGCAACCTTTATACACCTATAATGGTCCATGGGCTGATATCCTGTATGCGTCCTATTGCGCTTTGGCTCATGGCTTTATATGTATGTATATATATATGATATATATAGATGTATGTACAGAGACAGACAGACAGAGAACGGCCCAGAGGCATGCAGGCATTTCAATTGAAAGGAATTGACCGGCGGTGCACTTAAATATGGCACTTCTTGACTGTAGCCCCACTCAATGAGTTCAGGTTTGATTGACAAGCAGTTTTCCAAGCGGATTCCCGTCGACAGCTGACAGATGGCATGGATGCTCAGTCTCAGCAATAATTTGTCGCAGGTGGGTGGGGTACAGAGCAGTTTGTCGCACAACTGCCCGCCCAGAAACCTTCTCATTTAAGGAATTTTATATAGCGCCACTTTAAGAAACCTACTTAGAGTCCGTCAATAATAACCCTATTTAATTCATGATTATCAATCGATTGCTGTGAGAATTGAACCAATCAGATGTCGATAAACACGGTGTCTGTATAGCCAGCGTCCCCTATGATCTATCATTTCAAAACGCTTAGGCGCGTGTGCAGGACGTCTACCCCACCCCTAAGTCATTGGAGCAACTTAATCCCCCATAAAATGGTCATCGAAAATTGATATAAGCTGTAATTGGATGGGAACTAGTAAGAGAAAGAATAATTGTCATCAGACCACAAACAGGGCTTACCCCCACTTTGAACCTGCAGCATATGCTAAGTCTTCTTGTTACTTTTGATGAGTTAAATAGGGGATTAAATTATCAAGTCAAAAGTTATATCCCTACAGTAGTTGTCGTATATCATTGTTGTAATTACACTTATTTCTTCACCAGTTAGGCTGAAACTATAGTATCTCATGTTTGTATGTTACAATGTGATGCACTTTCATCTAGTGATTTCACACAATTTACATTTCTTTGACTTTTATATATTTTTCACATGTTAAAACTAACCTTCTATCTTATAATTATGTGTCACGTGTTTTATTCAACAGACTGATTGTCATTATTTGAAAAGCATAACAAATGAATATTTTCACTCATTCAGAGAGGGGGTAATGTAACACGGAGGGGGTAATCTGAAATCGATTTCAGATTACCGGGGTAACCTGATCATTCTCTGATTACGGGAATAATACCGTTAGCCTATTCCGAATTTATTTATTCAGCCAATTTTTCGGGTCGAACTTAAGATTGGTTCCACGTTCGCGATGCGAAATATTTTAATACGTGCAATTATAGCGGCGTATATCCACTGACACTGACACGTAGACTGTTTATGATGGATTGATTCGCTAATTGAATGACCTTCCGAATTATAAAAGCGGAATTGGACTTTCTGCGTTTTCTGGTCTCACCGCAGTTGATCTCCGGACGGATAGAGACAGATTGAAAAGGCGAAACGAGCGAAGCAATCAAATTACAATCTGATGGATTGTTAGACAGGATTGATTGATTCGATCCAAACCATCAACGATCGGAGCAGCGCCGAATGACCTACTCACCCACTCACCCACCCACCTACCTACCTATCACCTATCACCTATCTAGCCACTCACCTACCGACCTACTCACCCACTCACCTACCCACCTACTCACCCACTCACCTACTCACCCACCCACCTACTCACCTGCTCACCTACTCACCTATCACCTACTCACCCACTCCCCCACTCACCTAATCACCTACTCACCCACTCACCCACTCACCGGCCCACCTGCTCACCGACCCACCTACTCACCCCCTCACCTACCCACCTACTCACCTACTCACCTATCACCTACTCACCCACTCACCCACTCACCTACTCACCCACTCACCCACTCACCCACTCACCTACCCACCTACTCACCCACTCGCCCACCCACCTACTCACCTACTCACCTACTCACCTATCACCCACTCACCCACTCACCCACTCACCTACCCACCTACTCACCCACTCGCCCACCCACCTACTCACCTACTCACCTATCACCCACTCACCCACTCACCTACTCACCCACTCACCTACCCACCTACTCACCCCCCACCTACCCACCTACTCACCCACTCATCCACTCACCCACTCACCCACCCACCTACTCAACTACTCACCCACTCACCTACTCACCCACTCACCCACCCACCTACTCACCTACTCACCTATCACCCACTCACCTACACCTACACCTACACACCTACTCACCCACTCACCTACCCACCTACTCACCTATCACCTACCTATCACCTATCAAACAATGACACAACTGAGAATGAATAGGGAACAAAACAGAGGCATGCGCAAAATCTCTGATTTTTTAGTTTTTAGCGGTTTTTTTTACCTGAACCCAACATTTAAAAATTGGACCAATGCTTAGGACTTTAGTTTGCTAGAACTGACGAAGAGAGAACATCGCACAATTCATATTTATTTTGCTGTAAAATTTATGTAGGCCTAAGTTAGGTTCATTGTAATGTAAACTTAGACCTACACGTTTTAACAAAGCGATCGTATGGCCGTGACCATAATCATTTCTCAATTATTGATCGAATAAAACTTCGACCCTGTTGAATTCCAAAACCGAATCCGCGTAATCGTAATCGTAATCGTAAGCTCCTAGCTTCTGAAGCGCCACCAGCTTATTCACCATAGGCCTACCTCCCATCGATTTTATTTTGACTAAGCATCTGTTAGTATACAGTGGCATTCATGACGTGACTTAGCTGGTTTATTTAGGGTGCGCAACTGCGCCTACGAAATCTCGCTGTAATATACACGGTAATGATTTGTGTGTGTATACTTACGTAGCAATGACAGCGCTCCTCCTGGAATAGGCATCGTGTCCGAGGCAAAGGTGGAACAAGAGGTGGAACAAAGGCGGTCAATGTAACAATGGACAAACGAATTAACTCTCCAAAACCCTGTACAGTCGCGTAGTATCTCGCGATTGAAAAGATCCCTCTCGAAATAAGGCAGTGCTGGATACGTCGTAAAATCGGCGACTATCCTTCCAAGTGATGGAAATGATGTCTCTTTTATCCGTTGCCGCCGGATCTCCCCCACTCCCTCTTAGTCGGCTATCGAATGAGCAGCACGCACGCTGGCGTCATCACCTGCAGCAGCAGCCGCTAGCATCATCATCATCAGCAGCAGCAGCAGCAGCATCGACCTGCCAATCTATCATTGTGATTCGGTCAGCGACTTTCCGTGTGTACCTACGCACTCGTGCTCCTGGCTTCGTTTGTATCCATGGCAACTGTCAAGATATTCAAGCGTCTGCCTCCGCATCCCAAGCATCGGCGAGAGGCCTGATGATGCCCTGCGCATCCTGTAGGCATCATCCTCTGCTCCCTGCTGCTGTCCTCTCGTGCTCCTCCTCCGTATCTGCTGCTGCAACTGCTAATAAGCGAGGATGTCACGCGTTGGCAAACCATAAGAACTGAAGGAGTCTGCACTACAGAGAGACTTAATCTAATTTCTCGTCGATGTCTCACTGGGACGAAATTCTTCAGATGTAACCAGGGCTTCAGCAGCGGGTTCTCATGGTTATCCCTCTGCTAATGTCTTTTTTTCCATCTCTTTGTGTCCGTTCGTTTGTCCGTTTCTTCGTTCGTTTAGCCATTTTTTTTCGAACGACCATGAATCCATATATATATATATATAATATATATATTAATATATATCATATATATATACCTATATACTAACGACGAGCGTGTACTTAAAGTGACAGGGTCATGAATGCAGTTCGTAATCGTATTCTCCAAAACGTCCAAATCAAATGCCGGATAACGGGCACCAGTTTATTCACGAGCTGCATTGGACGAAGTCTGAAACTGCATTCCTTTAATGTCAGTAGTTTATATATATATATATATATATATATAAACCCTCGCCACACCCATAGAAGCAAAGTTTCCTTCTCATTCGCCAGGAGCATGTTGACGAAACACACAGATAGCAGGTATATAGTATTGTTTGTACAGTCGGTCAGATGGGTATATGTACTTTCTACGCATCAGTATCTATACACACTGCACATATAAACGCTATTTACTCGAATGTATATCTAGACTCTGCGTGTGTATTTCTCTGTCCGTTAATGCATTCGCACACTTTTCCGGCTATTCACTCGAAGCCTTTGCTGTTCGCTTGGGGAAGACCTCGGACATCCAGTAGAGGGTTTGGTGAACCCCGCGGCCGCCGTATTCCTCCTCTCCAGGGTCAAAAACCTGTCTCACCCCGGGCAAGGCCGGGTGCCACAGCTAGTTTAATATATTATATACATATTGTAAAAAACTATATATAGAGAATATTTTTAATATATATATATATATATATATATATACAACAGGAGATAAACTCGCCCGATTGGATCTGACAAGAGAAGCAAGATATCCTCTGAATATACGGACTCTTCGATAAACTGCAAAAAATTACTATTTGAAGATCAATGGAAATCCATATTCATACATAATAATTATAGGCATTTAGGTCCATCACATAATGACATTCAATTCTTTGGATTCTAACCATGCACACTTCCATACAGACGTGTGTGTGTGTGTGTTTGTGTATGTGGGGGTCTGTGTGTCTCTGCGTCTGTGCGTGTGTGTGTGTGTGTGTGTGCGTCTCAAAGACATGCTTGAACTCCACAAACGTGGCTGTCTGACAGAGGTAATTGGGCTCTTATGTATGCATGCATGCATACATACATACATATATACATACATACATACATACATACATACATACATACATACATACATACATACATACATACATACATACATACATACATACATACATACATACATACATACATACATACATACATACATACATATATACATACATACATACATACATACATACATACATACATACATACGTACGTACATACACACATACATACATACATATATACATACATACATACATACATACATACATACATACATACATACATACATACATACATACATACATACATACATACATACATACATACATACATATATACATACATACATACATACATACATACGTACGTACATACACACATACATACATACATACATTCGCATGGTTTCCAATGAAATTCGAACCAGACCGAGAAATACGCTTTAGTCTTGCTCATTGCCACCATCAGTATATATAGGCTATTGAGGCCATTAATTAGCTTGCAAAGCGTAGGTTTATCATTCAAGTCTCTACATCCTAGACTTTTTTCGTTATACCATTGCAGTTAGCTGTTCACTAACACTATGTCTAAATTGTAACAAATTTTTGCATTGGTTCATTAGTCAAAGGACAGTTGTTTGCCTTCTCATTTTCGAAATTGCGAACTATGACCTGATATGGTATGAAATGTCTGGGTAGACCCATACAGAGTCCAGGATGCACTCACTGACCCTAATCAGTAATTAAACTAATTAAATAAATAGCATACTCTGAACCGTGATAAAAATAATTAATTAACATGGTCGACGATGGCATTGCAATGTTTATGTCGACGAGTGTAACACATGTTACGTATCACGTGATACGCCGTTTGGAACGCACAATAGGCTCATAAATATATCATATAATTTATATTCATACATATTGCATATATTAATTCATTCATTTACAGAGAATTTATGCATAACGCCACTTATAGGTGACTACTCAAGGCGCTCCCAACCCCAGCCCGACCAGTATATTAATCGTAATCATAATCTCCAAATTTCTAAAACGCCACTTTAAAGCTAAGCGCAGGGCACCAGCTTATTCACGAGCGCTGAACTTATTCACGAGCGCTGAGCTTATTCACGAGCGCTGGATGAGAGAGATATGACTGAGAGGGGGGTTCTAGGAATGGAGTGGAGCGTCAAGGGGAGGCCATTCCAAATCGAGGGCCTACCACTGAAAATACATATAATATTATATGAATATATATATATATATATATATATATTATACATACATATATGTATGACTCAAGATTCCGGAAGTTAATGATTGATCAGACCGATTGATTGTTAATTAATTTTAAAGACTAGTTTGTTATTGCTAACGATTACTTGATCGTTAATTGATTTTAAGATTAGTTTGTTATTGTTAACGATTGATCGAAGAAAAACTGTATATTAAGGTTTATTGGTCAAGATTGTATGATATGGTAACGATCGAAAGACTTGCATCGCGTGGATACGCCTTAATCTGTGGCGTTCTGCCGCCCGAGCGCCTGCCTAGGGCTAACGGACGGTGTCGACTCCAGCTCGCTGACACGTCTGGAGTCGCCCGAGTCACTTCTTTATCAAATCTCAATGCTAAATGGTTGTTCTCTACATCTACCAGGATGTTCGCTCTCACCAGTAAAGATTAAAGACGTGACCCTTCTCCAAGATAGGTAACACTGTTTGAATTAGTCACGAGGTCTGACTGCCTATTCCGCGGTCGCCGGATGGGCGACGTTCTGAGGATGGCCGTACTCAAAACAGGGTTCATAATCAACCGGCAGGAGTCTTACTCGCCTTGCATACCTTCCAAGCTAGTAGCCTCTTCTTCCTCTCTACCTGATGTCGTACCGTTCAGCATCTTGTGACTCTGAAACTATCGCCAATTAGGGACACTAAACGTTCTCTTAAGTTACGAGTTTCAGATATACTTGAGACAAGTCCCTAAGTCAGCCGTACTCGTATCAATCACTTCGATCAGACACGCAAGTAGATACACTTCGGGAAAACGGGAGGAGCATCTGTGGCAAACGTAGGTAGACAACAGGAATATTTACGTATCGATCAATTCTTGGTCTACTTGTTATCTTTAACCTGGGTTTCCGACTGCCCAGATTTTCACGTGCCTCTTGGTCCATTTCCGTGTGTGGCATACCGGCCTCACACGCATAAGTCATCATGTACACGATTGGCCGTCCTCTGCGTTGGCAACTGTTCGCCAACACCGTAATATATTCTGAGACTTCGGGAAACTAGGAGGAGTAACTATGACCAACGTAGGTAACAAACAAGAGTATTTATCGAAAGACCATAAAACCATCAAGAAAAGTTATTTAAGTTGTAACCTGAAGGTATCAATCGGCACCAGTGTTTTCTCTTGTTTGTAACTTGCTCTTCTAACGTGGTCTCCCTCCACGTGTATTTCCAGCGGGTCCCTCGGGAATTTCCCGGTATTTCTCTCGAACGGCCACCCGAACTCATTCACGGTCGGGACCACTCTCGGCCGCCGGGCCCTCTCTGACTATATGCGATCACTAATCCTGGGACTTACCCAGTCTGTATCTTTCACGGCCACCCGAATGTTAACGATCTTGGCTACCCGAACTTCCACGGTCTCCGACAACCCAAGTGCTGCCGGAAAACCCCGAGAGTAACTATGACCACGTTAGGTAGCCAAGTATATATATTAACGAGACCGTACAGGGAAAAGAATATGCGGAAACACCCGCAATTTTTGAGGTTTTCGGCACCAATCACGACCGTTTCTTGTAATCGTCGAACGCACCAATGGGGTCACCTTCCCCGTATTTCATCAAATGTATCCACTGGGGAACTTTCCCCGTATGTGCCAACGCTCCACCGGCAGCTCTCTTTACCTGGTTTGTATCTCTTGCGGCCACCCGAATTTTCACGTCTCCGACAACCTGCTGGAAACTGTCAGGAGTAGCTATGACCGAACTAGGTAGCTAACAAGTATATTTCTCGTCCTGCTTCCATCTGTTATATACTTTAGTATCTGATCACCCAGACTCTCACATGTCGGTAACTCTCATGGACTGCGTTTATTCCTCCCATCGTAGGATCATCGAGATACTCGTCACCTAGATCTCTGACCAACGGTAATGCACCAGCTCTCGCAAACTTCGTTTCTGAGTCCTCAGACTCGATTCTCTCACAGGCACCTGAGGTAAGCGACACTACTTTACCTCCATGTTTCACACAGACCTGTATTATTGTTATCACTTTCTCTGAAGCAATTGTACTCTGTCTCTTATACACCAGAACGAACCATGGACAGATCTTTCGAGGAAGTCCCCGAAAAGAGATTATGTGGTTAGATCTACAAGAAGAAATTCTGCTGGTAGTCCCGCAAGTAAAAACCTCGCGGGGAAATCGCGAGTCCAGATATTACAATTAGACCTTGAACTGAATATACTTCGGGAATACGAGAGGAGTAACTGTGACCGACATAAGTAGCCCACAAGATTATTTATCGAAAGACCGTAAGAAGACATACTGCGGGGACACCCCCAAGTACAGATGTTACGTTTAGTAACTCAAGTTAAGATACGCAGGAAAACCGCGACCAAAGACATAGCGATCAGACACGCAAATCAACTAAATGCTGGTAAACGAGGAGAGTAAGTATGACCACGCTAAGTAGCCAAGTATAGATATTTACGGGAAACCGTAAAGAGAGTAGAATATGCGGAGACACCCGCAATTGATGAGGTTTTCGGCACCAATGGGAACTTTCCCTGTATTGAACGCATCAATGTGGTCGCCCTCCCCGTATTTTTAACCAAAGTGTTCACTGGGGAACTCTTCCCGCGTATTGTCTCAACGGCCGCCCAGCTCATATTCTTTCTCGATTATAATCGCACCTCGTGGATTTACCTGTTATTCATTTCCAACGGCTAGCGTAATCTGTCTCATTATTTATGATCGACACCGCTTGGGATTTACCCGGCATAAGGTACCAACGGCCACTGAGGTCTCTCTTGATATAAGCGTTCGGTTCCTCGGGGCTTTACCCGATCTCTTTCTCACGGCCACCGACGGTCACCATCTTCCCCGTATTCTCGTCATTCATTCATTTATTTCTCGCAATCGGGTCTCCACGCACTCTCGAACGGCACCCAGACCTGTGAGCATTTCTCACGATCGGTCTTTCTGTGTCAGCCTGTTGACTCCTACGATCAGAGCACGGTCCGTCTTGAGATCGACGGCAGAGGGGCCCACCCCGCCATATCAGCGAAAAGCAGCATCGGCCTGACCGCGAGAGCGGCTGTCACTAGAGGTCGTATTTATATGGCAACACTCAACGATCCCTGGAGCTGTACGAGAACCACTCTACGAACCACTGCTCCACATATATAGCGATGCACCGTATGTCAGGCTATACTCAAACCAATTGATGCGTCTGCAAGCTATGCAATGAAATAAAAACCGCCGATCGGTCTTCCCTCCTATACTAACACTGTAAAAAAATAAACGTTAAATGAAGCGCTATGGCGAGCCGATTATTTAAATAAATCATTCGTTTAAGCCTTGTGACCTGTCCACCACACATCGAGGAAGATGGTATCTGCCCTCTGTAGGTGGTCATCCCTTCGTCTGGGCTAATTATAAGCCTTAGTGATTGTATGACTTTCATTCCTTCTAATCCGCGTCTGAAAGTACGTAATCAATACGCGAAAGGCTAAAGCTAAGGTTATTATCCTTACAGCGGTGTAGTCGGGTTTTAGAGTCAGAGGACATATTAAAAAAGGCGCCAGCTTTTTCAATAAGACAATCGGTGACGTAATTGAATAAACAAGGCAGGTCTGCCCTGAATCGTGGGAACATAATGTACGTAAGCATGTATATTTTATGTATATGCATGTATGTATGCCTATGTGTGCATGTATGTGTGTGCGCGTGTATATAAGCGTATACATGTTTCCAGTTGCTATTTAACGACGCTGTGTCCAGAGGCGATCTCGCTTGACAGGTGTGTTGGGACACCCAATAAGAGGAGTAGGAAATGGGGGGGACACACGTATAAATTTTCCCCTCTCTGTAAAAGGTGGGGGACTTGTCCCCTCGATACCCCCGGGATCACCGCCTCTGGCTGTGCCATAACAAAGCTGATTAGCGGCGCCCTTCTGCTTATCCAGACCTGGGACTGGCACTATTCACTGCCAATGCACGGGGCTCTATCCGGCCATGTATACCTAATCTCAAGAGAGACTAAGAGAGAGAGAGAGAGAAAGACAGACAGATAGACAGACAGACAGACAGACAGAAAGGCCCACAAATACAGTCAGGGTGAACGAAACAGAGACAGAGACAGATAGCGACATACAGAGGAACACAGAGACACACACACAGACACACAGACAGAGAGGGAGAGAAATAAAGATAGACAGAGACAAAAACAGACAGGCAAAGGCAGAGACAAACATAAACACACAGAGACACAAAGAGGACTAGAGAGGCATAGAGAGACACGGACAGGCGCAGACAGAAACAGAGACAGAGGTAGACAGTTTGCGTGGGTACGTAGGCTCCTGCGTGGCGCGCCACCTATCGCCGGCCAAACGAACCGTCGTTCATCTTATCCACGCGTAGGCTGCTGCTGCTGCAGCAGGCGGTCGTACGATAGATGGCTAATCGTCGTGAGCAGACGAGACAGGACGAATGCCGCGAAAACAAGAGCGGACAGATGAAGTCCCGTTTAGCCGCGATTGGGTAAGCATCGTTGAGGTCTCTCTGGCTTTGCCATCGATGGCAGCAATGGCCGCCCAAGGACGATTGAAAACCCTCAACGGACGCAACTCGCTGCCACCGCCGTCCTATACATTGATCTAAGGCCATCGCTGGAAATCTAGGCTCAACCAAAAAATATCGATGTCTCATCCTAGTCCGTCTATGCCTATGCGTGACTGTGCCTGTGTGTACGTCCGTTTCCCCGTCTGGCTCTCGTCCATTCTGATGATCAGCCAGTCAGGTATACAGACAGGAAGTGAGACAATATTTCTGTCTATTAATTTTTTTTATCACATAAACGTGCTTCATGTAATCGGGTGTCTGCGTTTGTGTCTGCTTATGTGTGTCTGCGTGTCGCTCTTCCTCTGACTCTGTGGCTGTGTGCGGTCGTGACTATGGCTGTTACAGATGAAACGCGTGGTGAAGAAAGACAACATCCGAATCATTCTGTCGTCTGTCTCTCCGAGATTCGGTCATCGGTGAGTGGCAGCAGATGGCGAGGGATCGCATTTGATCCTAGTGGACCGACCGACCACCTGTCAGAGCAATTGCTCCTCGAAACGACTGCCAAACCAAATATTGTCTGACCAGTGACGACCCGCTTAAGACCCAGCCTAATTAAGCGCCTTAATTAGCTCAGTTCTAATTTAAGGGGCTGCGCATTTGCCCAGAGCGATTAATTTCGCGACCGCCGTCTTCTGGCGGACGTCTCCTTGGAATCAAATGCATCATGAGAAAGCCATTCGCATTGTAATGTTGAAATGGTATTGTTGTTATTACGCTTCTATAACGTTAATAGGCCCTACATGGTATGTACAGTTTAGACGACAAAAATCTGGCGCTACAGACTGTACGAACTGTCTGTGAGCAATATACGTGGGTCCCACCAGCTGGAACAGCCTTCCCTTTCCTCTTCGGAAGCAGCTGCTCTGTCTCTGTCTCTCTGTCTCTGTCTTTGTCTCTGTCTCTCTGTCTCTCTGTCTCTCTGTCTCTATCTCTCTGTCTCTGTCTCTATATTTCTGTCTCTGTCTCTCTGTCTCTGTCTCCGGAAGCGCTTGAAGACTTTCGTTTTTTCTCTTTAGTTTTGTGTTGAGTCATGAGCGCTCTAATGCGAGTGGCGCTATACAAGTGCTCCATTGCATTACGTTACAATACATTACATTAGAATATGTAGGCCTAGTTCGCTTGAGAGGTAGTGATTTTCTCACTATACCTGCGTACGGGCCATTATCATAATTAGAGCCTACTCAGACTATGCTTATTTCTAAGTGACAGTGATAGAGGTCATGTAAATAATATTTTTTTAAATAGAGCTAGTTATCTTCTGAAAATAGAAACTTGTGCTATTTTTGTACTTTCTTTTCAAAAACCTTTCAGATGCATTTTGTAAATGTAGACCTATGTTCAAAATAGTTCTAGTAAGTTTTTTGAGAATACCTTAATCTGTGTAACTTTACTATATTTGCGCTTAACCTTAATCGAAATTTGTGCTAGAGTTAGCACAGGTATTGTATGGAACCAAAGCAATATGTCAACCCGCTAAAAATAGATATTTTACAGGTTTAGTACGTAAAACTTACACATTCATCATACCCCCTACATATTTTGGGTAGGAACAGAGTGATACATTATAGAGGAATGCATAACCAAACATGCCAGTGACAGTGATCATTTGAAGTGTCAAGCGATTTCACTTCTTAGCCTCGGCACATCGAGTACATATGGCCATTAGGCCTCTCTCAAGATCAGACGGTACGTCTGATCTTCCCACCGTAGCCTAAGCGGCGCTCAATGTATTCACTTCATAGTACTGTTGAGTTCGCTAGGTGGAGCAAGTGTAGCAGAAGTTTCATGCATCACTGTGCTCTGCAATCACAGCGTCATTCTGGATTGACAATCCTAACCGATTGCCACCGTGGTTGATTGAATTGACTGTATTGTGCATAATAAGGAGTTTCAGAGATGGGTCTATTTACAACGGTCATTGCTACTGACGATTTAATAGGCCTAATTATTAGGATTGCAATATATTTGTCCAATATGCAGTTTCCCCCTCCACCAGCTCCTCTGTTTCAACCCTTCCAAGCCATAATTTATCATCATATGCCATCGATCCCGACCAAGTCAAAAAAATTCTTGACCCTTCGATACACCTGCCCACTGGCTCTTCGTCTCTTCCGTTTTCCCTTTACATCCATCTCAGGGCCATTTGAGACCGTCGACGCGTCGTCTGCAAGTTTGGTATTTCTATTGATCAAGATTTCTCCTTCTCTAACCACGTACGTACATCATTCCCCGATCTATCTTGCTCATGTTTTATGCACATTCGTGAGAAATCGTGACATCCGGCCCATATACTCGACTTGAAAGCTGCTTCCACCTAATTAAAGCTTCTGTAGATTATCCTAAATTCACTGGCGCGAGCTGTCATCACGTGCGTACATGCCTACATCACTCCAATCCTCAAATCATGTCCTTCGCTACAAAATTCCAGAGTGAATTTACTTCAACGTAGACTACGTCATATCGCTAATCTAATAATAGCTAGGTACGATATCGGCTCAAAAACTGTCATGAAATTTGCCCAATTTAAAAAAAAAACTTTCTTAATACTATTGCCTATAAAGTCACATTTGTGACTTATGAAAGGTAATCATAAATTTTTAATTGAATATAACCCTTGCACCCGTAAGAATTTATTGTTTTTCTGATCACAAAGTTCGATTATTGCAATTTTCTTTGTTTGCCTGAGTCCGACTGATATTGTGTCCATAGCGGCTGGGCCTAATTATTTATCACAAATGCAAGCTCGCGCTGTGGCCTACGACTACCTCATATATGTGGCCTGTAGGATAGGATATACGTGGTAGAATGAACTTCACTGTTTTCAGTTTCGTTCCGACTTCGCAAGATAATCGGCTTAGGACGTAGAAGTCTCGATCATTTGCCCTATTTTGATAATAGTTACTAGGCATAATCATAATTCCAAAGCGTAGGCCTATACGCCTCTATATAGCGTGAGTGTAGGACAAAGCCCCCGGACAAAAGCCCCCCGGACAAAAGCCCCCCGGACAAAAGCCCTCCCACCGTGTAGACCATAAGCTCGCCCAAATTATATATGCATGCTTGTATGTGTGTGCATATGATGCATAATTGTATGCACAATATGCATGTGTGCATGGATGTGTCCATGTCGGCTAAGTTTTACGTACTAAACCTGTAAAATATGTATTTTTAGCGGGTTGACATATTGCTTTGGTTCCATACAATACCTGCAAAGTTTGAAGACGAAATGGTTTGTAATATGAAGTGTGCATGTTAGAAGTCTTCGTTTTATAGGCACACATTTCTGAGATTTTCATCTATATGGGTCTTCACCCGCTCTCAGACTGAGATGATTATCGCGGCTGACTGTCATCAACTGTAAGCATTGGCCTACTTACTAGCTGACCTTCACCGCCTATAATCTTAGATTATCATCTATATAAAGGTATTCACCCACTCTCTCTTATTAATGGGAGATGATTATCGCGTGTCACTGACAGTTTGCTGACCAGCTGTAGGCCTAGCTGCTTACAAGCCGACGACCTTCACCGCTTATTAAGGCGTGTCACGGACTATTTGTAGTATTTATGCATCCAGTAAGATAAATAAAGATTCAGAACTGGACTCACTTTCTCTCCTATACGACACGATAATTAGTTGCTTGTTTTCATATATTTTACATGACGGCAGTTATATATATATATATATATATATATATATAACTTGTCATCATCCGTTCATACTTCACCGCAGGGGGGGGAGGGGTTTGTCCGGGGGGGGGGGGGCAAATGTCCTACCCAAAATCGGAGGGGCTTTTGTCCGGGGATTTTTGTCCGGGTGGCTTTTGTCCGGGTGGCTTTTGTCCGTTCCCCATATAGCGTATCGCTTCTCTAAGCAAACTCCTTAAGGTCGGGGCCTACGTGCGACATCAAATATATGACAATAAACTATCAATAATTACTATCTTGGTTACCACTGAATAATTGACACGAGCAAGTCAGGTGGCTTCCTATTATCTTATGTGAGTCAATGAATCATAATTATTATGATTCATATTCATATTATGATTGCTCTGGTGTTGTAAATTTACCGCGCCAGAGAAATGATGCGAGACCTTACGTTGTACATTTTTGAGGCGGAAGCAAGATAAGATGGATAGAAAGAGAGTGGGAGTCTAAAAACAAAAAGGTTTGTTTCGATTTATTTCCATTATGTCGTCTCCCAAAAGCAGAATCTGCATGCAGTAGTGGCTCAGTTTTAATTTGTCTTGAATTGACTGTGTCGGGCTAATTTGAGGTGTGTTTTAGAGGCATTTTTAACAATGTATCTTTAACCGGGTTACTGAGTTATAGTAAATAAGTAAGTATGTACTTTATTGAATCGTCTGCAAACGCCCTGCAGGAATATCAGATAGGAGCAATCCATGAATTGTTATAATCACAGATGATTATTATAAACAATTACAGAGGAAACGCGGACTCTATCAAGATACTGTCACCCCGGAATCATTGTTGTCAGCTGCCGCTGTACGCTTTAATTGCGAAAGCGCAGAGCGTCGCACATTTCAACTGAGCCTATTCAATGACAAATATTTTGGCGATTTATCGTTTTAGCGTCCCAAATTCTAATAACTCATACACTGTATCGTTTTAGCGTCTCATATTCATTGCACCTGACAAAGCCATAGCAATCGGCCCTGACACTCTTCAGGAAATTGAAGAAAAAAAATGCACATAAATGGAAGCTGGATATGATGAAAAGAAATATACGTATATGGAAGCTGAATCGATGAAATGAATAGTGTTTACATGGAGGCTGGACATAATAAGAAGAATTAAATTTAAATGGAAGCTGGATGTGATGAAAAGAATTATCTTTAAATGGAAGCTGGATGCGATGAAAAGAATGAATTAAATGGAAGCTGGATGCGATGAACTGATTATGTTATCATGTGGCCACCTTGCATATAATGAATTTGGGGCGCTAAAACGATACAGTGAAAAACTCATTATATTCGCTTGCCTGTCAACCTCTTGTATATCTAATTGCATCCTTTCCTGACAGCTGATTATACCTGCCTCTGATTCACATTTTTGGTGTGATCGTGCATGTACAACAAATTTTTTAATAATAATAAAAATTCAGGTTTTTTCATGAACCAGAGAAGGCCTATTTATGCATCGACTGGTCATTCGCAGCTGCTTTTAACGAACCCTATTTGATTTGATTTATTGAGAAATCACGCTCATCTATTGCACTTTATGTTCAGATTCTTTTTTATGTTATACATTCGTGTGCCAAACTTCCAAACATTGTGGATAGTGAAATGCCATTGTTGAGTGTTGGGTTCTTACTCAGTAGATGGTAGCACTAATTTATTGTTGCTACTTTCAGACAATCTGCTCTGTTCATTACAGTGCGTCTTTCGGGGCATTTGGCAATGTTACTGCCATGCTTCAATCACTATTGAATGCATATACATGTATGTATGCAATTGTATGTGTGTGTATGTGTGTGTTGTACGTATGCATGATACACGTAAAGAGTAGGCAGCCTAACTTGCGAGGCCTTTGTGAAATGAATTTTCTTAGCTTCAGCAGATGGGACAGAAATCTCGAGAACTGAATTTCTGCCTTGTCAGGGATTTTAAGCCCCATGCCACTCGTTAACCACTTGACTTTTGCCAACCTGGGTGAATTATTCATTCATTCGGGAATTTCTATAGCACCCTTACAAGGAAACTATTCAGAGGTTCTCCTGACTCCAACGGGCCCAAAAAGAACAGTTTTAAGTTTAACGAACATGCCCCAAAAACAGCTCTAAGTGTTTGATGAGCAAGTTTTAGTAATTGTGAAAAGCTCTGGAATTTGAAATGAAACTTTACAATTTCAATTTTTTACATTTTAAAATGAAAAATTAAGATTGTAATCATTGTGTCCTATCGAATTAATTTTATTTGGTAACTAATTTTACCGTCATAAATTTCTTTCGACAATAGGGCCTACAGATGTGTTTCGGCACCTTTTTCTATGTGTTCCGGCACCTTTTTCCCTAGAAAAAAGCACTGGTTGTGGCCACCCTGATGTCTAGTTATTACAAGCATTACTGTAACAGTTCATGTGTTTTACTGGGCCCCAGCTAGACTGTTTGTTCATTGACCTAATTCATTGTAATTATTAAGGCACCATAATTGTACTGTCATGGTGATTAGTACAAATCCTGTTAGTGAAGCAGTCATATGAAACCGACTTGACTTTGAGGTTCATTAGTACTTACTTAATTACTTAATTTAGTTAATTGGTATTTGCTTATTTCTGATTATCAGCTGTTTTTTCCAGCCATATTTGCCTGCACTGTTTGCGGTACAACTCCATTCTTCAGCGCACCATTTTCTCATATGTATGACTCTTTGTATGAGTGTAATAGTGTATGTTATGAAAATGTATGTATGTAGGTATGGAGGACCATGTTATGTATGCATGATGGATATGCATGTAGGGATATTTGTATGCCTTAGTGTATGTTATGCATGTAAAATTGTAGGTAGATATGTATGCTTCAATGTATGGTATGCATGCAGGTATGTATGTCTGTGATGAGGACTTATGTGTATGTATGTATGCTTGTGTGTTCATGGGAAAGAGCTGTGGGTAATTTCATTCTGTGCAAGAAAGACCGTATATAAATCGTCCTATGCATTGCATTGTGAATACAGACATGTGTCTAAACACACGTGTTTTCTAATGACAATTTATACCAATTGAAAGAGCTACCCCTTCTCAGTCCTTTGGCTTCTGAGTTAAAACTTAGAAGAGGGTAAGCAAATGAATATTAGATCTGTAAATTGGATTCAGATTGAATCCGATTAGGCTGAGGAGATGTCGACCGTGCGTTATAATGTTCTAATCAGTTGCATATAATTCCGATTGGACGACGCGTTCGTACTGGAAAAATTACCAGAAGCCTGTTGCTGGTCGATACCTGCGCTGCCAGTGTCGTTCTGTTCCGTTTAGTTATCCAGACCGTGGCAGAATTTCGTCTAGCGAGGAGGACCTGGGCTGACCAGGATATGCTCTCAGGAGGATCATGTAGCCTGCTATTTGCCGGCAGATTAGGAACAGGTTCGGCGGCAGCTGTAGGCCGTAGCCCTGATATTTCCGCCGTGGGATGATTGAGAGGCAGAGAGAAGTGTTCGGTCTTCAGTGAGTCAGGGGATGAAGATCTAGGTCTATAGATCTTGATGGTCAAAATGAGGGTGGGTGAGGCGCATTGACGCAGGAAGATGAGGAGAGGGATGTCGATATGCCTCTAGACGGCGACAATAATTGTCCTTTTTGTTTTCATTCTTCAGTTCTTTGTTTCGTTTCGAGTGGACGCTTTGTGTTCACCTCCGGAGTCGTCTGAATTGTTGCTTTGTTTTGTTTGAATCGTGCCGCTTCGGGTGAAGAAGAGTTCGTCTGTCATTGTCAGTAGACCGATAAAGAAAATAATATTAGGTTGTAAGAGCAGATGCTGCCAGACGCCGCTAGGTTCAACAACGTTTCTCATTGGTCGTCGCCTGTCGGGCTTTAGCAAGGCGCATAACTGGGTCATATTGAGCATCTGTTTTATGAGGCAGGGAGCCGCAGATGACAACACGGTCCAGCTGGGTTGGATCTGGGAAAGTGTTCTCCTCTTCAGTTTGATTATTTCTAGTTTGCCTCTGCTCCGGTGGTTTACTGGATTGAGAGCTGGAGGATAAATATCTGTTGCTATCATGTTAAGGAGAAGGTTTATGCAGCAGTGTTTCTGTTCGGTGTAGAAGTTGGGACTCAACAGGTGGATATGTTTTTGGCTTGCACACGGTGATTGATGCGTTTCGTTCTGTTGATCAACTAGCAATAATATTGATAGGATTTTACAGTGTTGTTAACGTCCTCAACGTGACTGCATTGTAGGCAGGTCTGAGAATGAGCAGTGACTAAGCTTTAGAAAGGTTGTTAGTTAAAGTAGGTTATATGGATTATCCGACTGAGGGTAACTGATGACAAGTGCACCGCAGTACTTACTTCGCAGTACTTACTTCGTGTAGCATTTTACTGGATTGTACTGGGTCGATGTCCCGAAAATGTGCTGTGATCTGTTGATTTTAAAAGATAAGAGCTCAGACTGAATTATGTCAAGGTTGAGGTTATCTAGCGCCTCGTTCTCCGAATTGATAACGTCGGCACCACGAAAGTCTCCGTCAAACCCGTACATTCTTGCCACAGCCGTCCCATCGTTTGGAGGATTTGACAGAGCGGACGCAGGAAAATACCGGAAGGGATTGTTCCGCTTCAAGAAGAAGGATAAGCCGTTCGCTCGTAGGAATACACTCAGTAGTTGCAGCGTACTGACGGAATTTCTGGAGGACAAGGACCGTTCCGTGAAAGCTGGGAAGGGACGTAGTGTGGACGACGTGGATGCACTGAAGACTGTGAACGCCACGACTCTACCGAGGTCTAATAGTGGTTTTCGTCGACAGTCAAGTGCCATAGAGGGCGAAGGGAGACTGGGATACACTAAGAATAATGTGTCGATAAAACACAGATATGCCTTCTCAAGGGTAGGTCGTTAATCGGTGACCATTTTCGTTGCTGGGCATTTTTCTGTGTTTCCTATTTGTTTTTCTGTGTGTTCCGGAATACTCTGTGCATTTATTTTTCTGACTTTAGTTGTAGATACAAGTTGTGGGTGACTTTGTTTAATGGTTGAGATAATGATGTCACATTATTTGTGTATGGTGGGCTTGTTGTTATATTTTCTACCTTGTAAACATTAGAGGTCAAATTTTGCTTTAGGTGTATTGGTTGATGTGTGCTATTTCATCTAGTATCCATATTGTTTCATTGGTTTTACGTTTCGTTGTGAGTCCGTCTGTGTTTGCCGCAGTGCTTATTGGTGGACCCGTTTCCTTTTACGGCACTTGTAATATTTTGCGTCATTTAATGTTTCACTATCCTGGTTAAAATAGAAATGCTGTGTGAGTGATCCTGGGAAGTATCTGGCGGCAGTGGGATGGTACCCCAATAACTGAACTGTATATGAAAGAGGGATATCTATCTTGTAATAGACCAGTGGGTAGAATGCCTTCTGGCCTGTGAAACAGATAATGGATGTTCTCATTGTTCTGTGTCAGTAATCTAACCCAAGTCTCTCCTGCACATATTGTCAGTCAGCTCTGTGGGTTAGGAACTTGGAAAGAGGGCACTTTTGAGTGCAGTTGTGTTTTGTTGTATAATGAGTGTTCACTGGTATAGTTGCAGGTGCAGGCTTGTGTCAGCTGTCAATAGTTCCTAGGTTCATTGGTGTTGCCTGGTGTTGTTGGAGTGCTACAACCAATTAATTCTTTTGTCTTTTGTGACAGACTACTAAGCCCATCCTCATGATGACTCTTTATTGGCAGTAAACCCAATGCTACCATAGCAGTTTCTGATCTTAAACAGTCTTTGCTAGTAGCTCTTTGCTTGTGGTTAGCTTTTCATGATGATCTTTGCATTCAACAGAAGGCTGGAGGAATTTAAACTCTTGTGGACATTACATTTTAATGGTGGTGCCACCCCATTTAAGCAATGCATGTGGGACACAGGCCGATTGGTTGGGGGGTTGCCTTGTTATGTGGAGGGTGCGGGGTTGAGCCACCCCTAAGAGGGCTGCCTTGAGCAAGTTCTTCACTCAAAATTGCTAAGTGCCATTGACTGGGTGATCAGTGCTTAATTAAGGATTGATAATAATTATCGAAATAAGTCTTTGATCCTCATCGAAATTTTGAACCACTCAGTATTAATTCCCTGTTTGTCATGTTGGAAATATTGAATTGCAATTGCTAGGATGTGAGCACCACTTTAAAGATAAATGGTTGTGTTTTGAACGTATTTGAACCCCTCCCTATCAGTTGTTGTTTTGCGGTTGGTCATGTGTTTGGCATGTGAGATCTGTTTTAAAAGTATGTCCTGAAAATATGGAATGTTAACACCAATGCAGTCTTCATTAGCATTGTCTTGCAACAAGTACCCTAAGCATTACAGTGCTTGGCACTGATAATTATGATGCTACCATTAGCAGAGTGCTATAATAAGCTATCAAGTGGTCAGAAATAGCGTTCTAGCCATGCCTTTTATGGAGATATGTGTGTGCATAGATGTTCTTCTGATGCTTTATATATATATATATTTATATATATATATGTCTATTCCATATGTTATATTATATATAGATGTATAATATATGTGTGTATATATGCTATGTATGAACTGTATTAAATATTATAGCAGGCATTATATTATATATCTATTATCCTATGTGTCTTTGTTGTCGACTTGTCGTCATCATCATCATGGAAGAGTTGGTTTGAATGAAGAATCTGTGTTTTGATAATTTGTCAGGTTCAGTGGGGTTATTGTGCTTAGTCGTTGTCCAGCATCTTTCTGAATGGCGTCTATCTACTGTAGTTCTGGTTTTTTCCTATTGCTACTCTATACTGAAAACAGATAATATGCTCTGTTGTATTTGCGATGTGGTTTCCATTGTTTGGTCACAAGGAACTTACATCTAGTTTCTGTGACTGTCTCTTTGTTGCTGATTCTCTGCGTTGGTTGAGATCCACAAAATGTCTTGTAGCCCGTTTGCATGAAAGTTTCTGCGAACAAGAGGCCGCGTTTTTTTTACTGTTCTGATGGGAAAAGATGCTCTTTCTGAGTGCAGAGGATGTTGTGCAAAGGATGGTGAGAAGAGGCTTTGTTTATTTGAGCTGAGCAAGAGGACCTCTGAATGACACTGCATTTATTTATTTATTAATTTATTATTATTATTTATTATTATTATTACTATGTCCCACTAACCCTGGACAACCCCATATACACCAGAAGAAGCAGATGGCGTGGAGTAAAATAGAAAGTACAGAACCATGTTAGTGTTGTTTAGATTATATATAGAGCAAAAGCAAATATACATTACTAGGAAAACGCAATAAGCAATTGTAATGAAAATAAATCAAGCGTCACTTCGACCAATTGGATAATAATTACTATTATTGTTTATTGTCTCAATGGAAAGGGAGAGGCAGAAAAATTGCCAATGAGGTTTACTGCAGTTGTTGCTTATGTTCAGAGGTTCAGTGCCAGAGATACTTTGTCTGTGATTTTTAAATAATTATTGTCTCTATGCACAAAGCCCTCTTGTTCTCAGTAGGCCCAATTATATTAAGCTATTATTAGTCTGGCAAGAGGGATGCTGACTCACTGCCTTCAACAGGTCTTCTGTAGGAGAGAGGGGGTGATTATGGTGCCAATCCTTGGCTGCCTTATTCAGACGATGACTCTCCTAGCAGAAGAATTAATTTGAATCTGGGTGATTAATGAACAGCCTACATAGTCTGTCTGCCTCTTGACCTGTGTACCAAACTCAGAACTAGCGTTGTTCTTCATACAGATGCCAGGAATCTAATGCCTTGCAATAGGATGTACACTTGTATTACTCCACTAGCAAGAAATTCTTTGGTACACTTTACATCGTTTGCTATAGAGTATTCAAAGACTGGGGAGAATTGTATAGTTGGAAACTGCACTTTAGGAATACTCTCGCCTGAATAGGGTTTTAGCAGGCAGCTGTAGTATCCCATTTGTTGCCTCTCCAGGGGTCATATGTACAATTATTATTATTAATAAATTTGTAATGCGCACAAGGTCACACCTAAATGTGAATCTGAGGCGCGGATAGTCAGTCGCCAGGAGAAGATGCAATCAGATTTCCAAATCCTTGAAAGCCAAAGAGAAATAGTGAGTTTTGAGTCGCTTTTGAGTCACAAAGGCTTGTTATGTGAGGTCGAAATGTGAGCTTGCTGTCGAGGGTAACCCCAAGTGTTTTGACAGAGTCTGAAAGCGGCACAGCAGTGCCTGCCAATTCAGTGCTAGAGAGCACAGGGAAAGAACGCAGGCGTTGACATGAGCCAAATACAGTTGCTTCAGACTTGTCTGGGTTTATGGCCATACCATTGAAACAGAACCATGCATATATGAATGAGTGGCATTCTTCCAACTTTAGTTTGCCAGACTGATCAATTGATGCTATCTTCAAGGGGGGGAGAAGGTTTCTACTGGGCTGGGGCGTCCAAATATAGGGATCCATAGGCAAATGCCTCCAATTTCAGGTAGGAGGACATGTTTTGTGCCTTGGGGGATATCTTGCCTTCCTGGTACTTTGGACGGGGTGGGGGGTTGTCTCCATCACTGGATACATTATGTAGCATTCGTGATGTTTCCATTGATTTCTTTTTGTGATTAGTCATTGATTGACTTGTGTATTTTATTGATTGTTGATTAACCTGTATCATATTGTATTATTTATGAAAAAGCATTCTGACAGTTAAGTCTTTAGCTGACCACCCTGTTGAAGGTTTTATTTGCAAAAGGTCAACTTGCCTAAGGTTCTATCTATTCCTTATGTAGAAAACTGTTATTTGGGAAAGTAAATTTTGAAAACAAGCAGAGTGCACAATATTGATTTAAGAACTAGATAGTAATAGGAAGCTATGTACAAAATAGCGAAGTTTCATATTTGAACTAATATTTGATTGAATATAATATAATTGTTTGTTAATTGCTTTTAATGGTTCTTGTGTTGGTCTACGGATGATTTATCATCCTTGAATCTATTGACATTTTTTTTTATGTCACTAAGTCACTTGTGTATAATACTTGCTGTCATCCACATTTATTTTTCACACTGTGACTTCATTGGAAGAATACTTGACCCCTGGGCCATGGTGGCTTTATTATCATGATGATGATGATGCCTATGCCCTGCACATTTCATAATTACTGTAAATTTTTGTATCGGATTAGCCATAATTGCGATGCTGTCTAGCACCCAGAACCAGGATCCTAAGCATCCGAGGTTTTTTCAGCTGGGTCAAAGGCTAATTTGTGCTAATGATCTGGGAACAAACATGGAGAGGTCTCTATTTATTGTGTCTAGCAGTTGATCCTCGGAAAGAGCCGAGAACCAACCGGATGTTCAGTGTGATAGACTGCTGACAACCGTAAGCGTTCAGGAACTGGTCGAGATGAAGAGACATACGGACAGACAGACAGACAGACAGAGGGAGAGACGGACACGGAGAACGGAAGTCAGTGGCCTCTGTGTAGTGTGTAGTATATGCCCTGAAAATGTCTGTTTCCGGCTGTTGTATTGGAGCCACTGCATGATCGTTAACACTTCTCTGAGGTCATTGAATAAATAGCCACTTACCTACGTACCGTAAGTACGTACGTACGCACGGACGTACGTGTGTGTGTGTATGTGGTTGTTTACTTACGTATGTGTAGTTGTTTATGTGCGTACATGCATCAGTGATTCACCTAGAGTGGCTTTCCTTCCTATGGATCTGCACCTTGTCATGGCTAGTGATTCTAGACACCTTAAAACTTTTCGGAACTACTGATAGTATGATACTGGGCCAAGACGTTCTCAGTGTCCATGTCTCCAGAATGACCTCTGGTTATAGAGCGACCTATGGTATGGGAAGTGCTATATAAATGCCCTGAATGAATGAATACACTTCATACACATAAAATACACGCATTGTATGTATTGTATGTATTTTGGGAATGACTTCCACTTCAATCCGTATTGAGTTTTTAGCTGGGATCCGATCTGCATGTCTACCAAAAGCAATTCAGGGCTCCTAGGCATGGCAGTCACAGGCCTCTTTGACGCAAGTGGGCATGTTCTAAAAATTAGGGCAGTGAATTTCAAACTTGCTACCAGGCTTGGTTTCTGATCGTTAGTTCTGAACTTGGGTGATTGTAGGCCCAGGGGCTAACTGATTAAAGTGGTGTCCCATGAATTTATCGTCTAGAAATATACAGGATTGTGATGGACTGATGGTCGGGGTCACTCTGTAGTCGTCCACCAGACGAGAAGTACCCCAGAGTACCTACGTGGATTTCTTGCGTGACCAATCTACCATAGATTCATCAGGATGTCCATCCGTTCACTTGCAGTCACGTAGGTGATGATCCTACGATATTCAGAGCGGAAACAAAGAATATGGGATATGCAAACATAGCAATCTTTAGTAAACTCCAACAGAACATTACTGAGAGTTATGAAATTATTGAGCAAATTACGCACTTGGACAAAGTAATCCCTCCAAAATGACGTCTAAGGCGAATAAGATCCTACGTGATCGATGAAATGTGTTCAGGTCATTCCAATCTAAATGAACAGATGACGAACTAATCTGAAACGATGCTGGCAGGGTCTAAAGTCTTTGATCTTCCTTCTGAGAAGCAATAATTACTTTAGTTGGAAAGTCCATATTTAGATTTTCTAATTACAGACTCTTTTCTAATTATGGTATCATTAATTACTCATCTGGGTGATATTTTTATTCAGAAACCAGTTGATGAAGACATCCGATATCTTATTGGGTTGATTAAGTAATGCCATCGGACGTCATGAATAAATCAGACCTGTGTTTACTGGTGTCATTAACTATGACGACTAGGGTGATTTTGCCCCCTCCAACTTTCCGCAGCTGCCATGGTAGCTGCGGTAAGTTGTGTTCAGTCAGATGCTTATTCTCTGTGGTTTAGGAAGAATAGAATATCACCGAACACAGGCTATCTGATTTGCATTGGCTATACTCGTGGCCCTTTAGTCGGGTACCTGGGTGGGTGCTAATTGTTGATGGACCTAGTTCTATTAAAAGGTGTCACATCAAGACTGCAGCGGAATAATTTTGAGCGCACAATCAATTGTCACATGTTGGTGGCAGTTTATAGAGTGGCGTTGATTAAATTCTATGAATCCTGCAAATTATTATATTTGTTTTTACAGACAGGATCTGGCATGGTAATTTTGTACGGAACATTTTATAGGTTGGTTTATACGTATGACGTACGTACGTAAGTTAGTGAGGCTGAATCCGTTTTCGGGTCTGTGCTGTGGACATTTTTAGACTGTGTGTGTGTGGCCTTTAGCTAGCTGTACATCTGGCTAATTTCAGGATATTTATTTATCTTTTCTATCAGCTTATCATCAAGCATGGTACTATCTTTAATTTGTCAAACTCAGCATATGCTAATTGTCAGGGTTTAGTGATTAATTTATAATAACTTTGATTTGTGGAGTTAGATTTGTGCAGGACACGGAAAGTTGAGAATGAGGGTAGATTTTATGTGGAGGCTTTGGACTGAAACAATGATCTTGTTTGTGTGTCTGGACTTGAATAGGTATGATGGATGTGATCCAAAGTGTTTGCCACTAAACACTCTCCTAGTTTGGAGTGGGACACCATCTGTCTCGGAGTTGTAGGTCGTATGGACATGTTGCAAGACATCTGTGGGGGGGAGGGTCAATGAACGAAGTTCCTGCAATTGATGGTCTTGTGTCATTTCCCAAATTGGTGGACATCTGTGTAAATTTCATATCGGCTTGTTTTATGATGGTGAAGGCACAGGCAGTTGATATTGGATTTTCTGGAGTGCCTTAGCAGAACTGGACACAGAAGTTATGTTTAGTGACATCAGACACTAAGACGAATAGATAAGAGGAATAGCAAAGAGGAATATCTTGGAGGAATGGCTATGCAGAATAGCTTAGAAAAATAGCTAAGAAGAATACTTACCGTAAGTAGAATACCTAAAAAGTATAGGGAGACGATCAGACGAGATAGATCTTAGTGAATGTCGAATTATATGCCGGAATGAAAATCCTGGGAATGAAAATAGCAGGGACTCATGTCCTATAGCAGGGACTCATGTCCTATAGCAGGAACTCATGTCATATAGCAGGGACTCATTTCATACAGCAGAAACTCATGTCATATAGCAGGAACTCATGTCATACAGCAGAAACTCATGTCATATAGCAGGAACTCGTGTCGTATAGCAGGAACTCATTTCATATAGCAGAAACTCATGTCATATAGCAGGAACTCGTGTCGTATAGCAGGAACTCATTTCATATAGCAGAAACTCATGTCATATAGCAGGGACTCATGTCCTATAGCAGGGACTCATTTTATATAGCAGGAACTCATGTCATATAGCAGCAACTCATGTCATACAGCAGAAACTCATGTCATATAGCAGAAACTCATGTCATATAGCAGGGACTCATGTCCTATAGCAGGGACTCATTTTATATAGCAGGAACTCATGTCATATAGCAGCAACTCATGTCATATAGCAGAAACTAATGTCATATAGCAGGAACTCATGTCCTATTGCAGAAACTCATGTCATATAGCAGGGACTCATGTCATGTATCAGGGACTCATTTCATATAGCAGAAACTCATGTCATGTATCAGGGACTCATGTCATATAGCAGAGACTCATGTCATATAGCAGGAACTCATGTCATATAGCAGGAACTCGTGTCATAATAGCAGGGGCTCTTTTGCACTTGATTTGTTTTCCTGCTCATGTGTTTTGTCTGTGTCTCTGTTGATGTTTGTTGCATTTAATTTGCCCATTATAGTAGTTTAGTCTAGTCTGTGAAAGATGTCCTCAGTTGTTTGGGCTGAAAAGTTTGATCGGGAGGATGAGAACTGTTCTTCTTTGATTCAAACTGTTGTGTGAAGACTATAAAGTGAATTTTAGGAGTTGGGAGTTGAGTTTGGCTTTTGAATAAGTCTCATAGGAAATATGAATATTCATGTGCTCTGTGTTCTGTGGTATTCACACTATAGAATAGATGAGACAAAATGTCTAACGTAACAGTCTTTCCTGTATGAAGAAAATCTCTGACCGTAAGTGACCTCCCATCCACGGTTGATGGGACAACCCGGCTGAGGGAACAGACAAGGAAATCACCAATTCCATGAAGAAGATCTCTCAATTCCTGACCCTAAGTGGCCTCCCCTCGATGATTGATGGGCTCAGCCATGGGCCAACCCTCGTCACAGCTGACGTAACAGACAGGAGTATCTCCAATTCCTTGCAATATCTTATTGTATGGTTGACAGACTTATTATCAGGTGCACATAATTTACAATATTAGTACATTACCAATTGTATTTATACCTTAGGTTTGCGATATTACATTTCTGTAAATTACTTGTAGTTGCTGGTTAAAACCCCAGTGCTATTAAACTTAGAAACTGGTAATGAGTCATGATGATGATGGTGATGATGATGATGACGGCGGTTGTGGTTATGATGGTGGTAAATATGATGATGAGAATGGTGAATTTATGATGACTTAACCCTTCATGTTGGATCTTCTCTCATAACGTTAGGCTGATCTATATCTGTAGTAAAACACTTGAGGCTTTTCTAATTACTCCCAGACAAAAGAAACATTCTACGGTTCCGAGGCCATACCCGTCTTTGATCAAAGAACCGTACGATGCCAGTAGTGAGGCATTAGCCAGAATTGTCTGAACATTCGCATTCAGTTCCCAGCCTCCTTTACCGGTCTGAGTATTTATTGGCCTCTTTTTCTCTTCTGTGTTTGCCAGAACTTCGGTTTCTTGACCACCCAACGGCCGCGCTTTTGCTTAATATGGATGCAAAATGAACGATGGTCTTGAACCGTGGGACCAACATTGTGCCTATTATTAGGGGTCTCTTTGTTCATTGGAAAGGATCCCACAGCACCTAGTCTTTACCTAACCATTAACTCATATAATATGCATGACCCAATTGCGCCAGATTCGTGTCATGTTGGCAGAAGATGTGGGATGCATGACCTCGGTTGTGAACCAAGTTTAAATGGCAGATGACTCTGCCAGTACCTTGATATCTCTTTGCTCTTTGAGCTGCAAATTTAAGAATGAAACAACTGCGCTACGGTTGGCTGACGCTGATTGTCGTTTCAGATTAGAAAGAGAATCGGGCCAGTGTTGAGGGGAGCCTGGGGCAGGCCACTCATTACTGGTACCCATTATAGTTTTGTCCCAGGTGTTTGTTGACTTGGCCGGCAGATTCGCTTCCCGTCTGGTCTTCAGGTCTTCCGTAGCCTTCATTGCAACACTCCTACTCTTCATTGCCTTTTAATGAACCTTTGTGACAAAGGAGGCAGGCAAACTGGCATTGCCCGACAGACTTAGCGGGGCAGACAGGTAGGAAGATAAGCAGTGCAAAGAAGGCAGGCAGGCAGGCAGGCATTTCAATGCAGGCAGATATAGGCATTGCCATACAGGCTTAGCAGAGCAGACAGGCAGGCAGACAGGCAGGCAGACAGGCATTCAAAAGAAGGCAGGCAGGTATTGCAAGGAGTTCAGAACTGCATTGAAAGGGCTGCTGAGGATAAGAAGGAGAGGACGACTGTATCATTCCTCTCCTGCCCACGTGACTGATCAGCTAAACCCGATCATTATGGCAAATATGGGAGATGTTCCATACATACAGGAAGGAAGCTCTTCAAAAATAAATCATAGTTCTTTGGCCACTATATTCATCAGATGATGAATGGGGATGCCATTCCGTCTAACTTTTCTCATGCTAAAACTTATCTGTCAAAAACATGTGACGTCACCAGATCAACTGCTAGAGCCACAGGCTGATTGGAACTAGAGGAGTAGAGTCTAGTTGGTTGAGTGATGACAGAACGTTTAGTTGAGTGAGTGGTACCAGTGTGATCCGTGCCCTGTCCTAATCAGTGGGTACATCTGACTCCACCAAAGGTTTCAGGACCTCTGCATAGATGGCAAATGAACAGCTACCACCCTCATCTGAAGAAGCCAGTACTGCCCAAGGGGAGGGTGTTGGTCCCGGGATTTAAGTCCTGCAGGACGAAGGAAACGTAGATGAGGATACAAATATTCATTAGTCAATGGATATTGTTCAGTTGTGTGTATATAAAATATATGGACCTTCTGGACCTGAGAGAAAATAGAGAACCTTGACTTTTAGTTTATGTGCGGACAGAGTAGGCATCTAGCGAACTGACTGAGCTGGTTAATGTTTCAAAACCCTAGCCACTGACTTTAATCAGAAGCCAATGTTTCTATTATAAGATTTGACAGTTTCATTGGGTCTTTAACCATGGACAATTGGCTTCTTGTATGCAGTTACTGTGCGATGCCAGTCATTCAGTCAGTTAAGAGCATCATAATTTATTAACAGCTTATTAAAGTTGGCATTGTAGCTGGCTTTATGTTTTCTGGTCAGCATATTGCACACTAGACCATCCTTATAACATTCTCCATTATGACATGACGTCTGATATAACATGGTTAGGTACAAAGAACCCAAAATGTAGTGGAGCTGCAGAAAATGATGGTCTTATTAAAATTTGGCTGTTCATATAAATCCCAGAGATAAACTGATTATTGTAATACAATACAATATACAATACATATGTAATTTGACATAGAGGAATGGCCCTGATGTGGTTTTTCAGAATTTTATCTTCATGATAGCTATGTCTTATGTAATGGCTCCTTGTCCAAAGTGAGACTTGTTAGTTTGGTGTTCCACAGGGACCACAGGATCCTGGGCCCTCTGCTCTTTCTACTCTTTATCAATGATCTACAAAAGGCTTCAGCCGTCCTTTATTTTCTCCTCTGGGCTGATGATACTAATATCCCTGCTTCTCATAAAAATCTAATGCCCCTTTTTGTACTTATGAACCAGGAACTCTGTCACATTAATGACTGGTTCATGCTGAACGAATCATCACTCCTCATTGCCAAAACCAATTATGTAGTATTCTGTTCTTGCCGCAAAGTGCTTGCCGACAAATAGTAGAGAGCTCTTTCTTAATCATAATCTGGTGCCCAGAGTAACATCCACTAAATAACATCCACTAGATTTCTTGGTATCCACGTCGACCAATTGCTTACTTGGAAAGTTCATAACAATGATGTAGCATTAAAAATCTAAAAACTTTGAGAGTTATATCTATAATTGCCACTGATTACCAACCGCCATCCCTACTAGCTTGTATTACGTGATGATTCATCCATATTTAATCTACTGTAGTATAATAGGTGCCTCCAACTATCCAAGGAGACTAATTAGACTAAATGTCCTTCAGAAAAGTGCTATCATTGTAGCTAGTGTGCCTATCACCAATTGTAATTTTTTACAGCAGGTTTACTCAATTACAATAGGCTACTAAGACTAAACAGATTACTATTCTACAACTAAATGCAGTTACGGCTCTTCAGGGAAGTGGAGGAGGGCCAGTGACCCACAAACGGAGGGAGTACTTTAGTGCACTTTTTAATATATGAATTCAATAGTAAGTTATTGAAGATGTCTGATTTTTTAGAATTATTTTGTGCCCGTTTCCAGCATTTACTAATATATGCTGGGCTCCTCCGGCACCTCACCTGTCTATGGCAAAACCTATATTCGCAAGTTCTCAGTTAAATATGCTGTTCCAAATGATTGGAATGAAATTCCAAATGATATGAATTTCAGATGGTATTGGTATTTTTAATAATAATTGAAAAATCTTCGGTAAACAAGTTTGCGGCTTTCAACCTGAATTGTCGTGTTATTCCGCTGCTTCCCATATTCCAAGTAGTCGGTAGCATGACTAGCAGGTCCATCTGTTCCTACTTCAGTTACTTATCAATATATGTATTTTACTTACTTGTTCTTCTGTTGGATCAATAATAACATATTGAATTGAATAATCATATATATATATATATATATATATATATATATATATATATATAGGAGTTATCTATTACTCATGTGTATGTGTATATATTTTAGTTGTGAATATGCATATATATATATATATATATTCACAATTGTTATCTATTGCTCATGTATGATGTGAGCCCTGAAGTTTTGCATGCAGATGTTTAAAAATCACACTGATATCTGCTGCCTTGCTTGGAAAAGTACTATTTAATTAGCTTATCCGTGTCATTTTTTTTAGATGAGTGAGGGTCGAAAGGCCCAGATTGTGCTGCTGGATGATACCACTCTGGAAATATTGATACAGGTAACTAAACAGACAATTTCTTTTATATCTGTATTTTTATCTGTACCATATACATGTTTGTTTTATGCAATATACATATGCAAATTTATCAATTCATTCGTTCAGACATATTACATAGCGCCTAGCAAATTTATTAATTAATTAATTGAGATCACTTACATAGCACCTATGGAAATGCCTGCTCAGAGGCTCTCAGCCAACCCTTACAAATGCTTTGGGTTTGAGTTCTACATGACCTCGTGTGCATTCAAATTTTTCTTATAATACGCACATTTTTTATGAGCGTGTGCAGGATAAGGTGAAAAAGATGAGGAAGGGGGTCACAATTGCCATTTCAACAGGTCAGGTCCTCTGGGAGTCTGGGTGCACTTTTATTATGATCAGCTCAGGATTTCTTATTTGAAGAGAGCTATTGAGGGAATGGAGGTCAATGGGAAATTGTCTGAGTGGTGATTTTTATATAAAAATCGCAGTTTAACGACACTGTGCCGTAACAAAGATGATTAGCGTCGCCCTCCTCCTTTATCCAGGCTTGGGACTGGCACTGTCCGGGTGCAAACAGTGGCAGAGTACGTGATTTTTATCCTTATCCATCGTTGACTTATTGGATTTTAGTTCTGCTATCTCTTGGAATGGGTGGGAAGGAATTTTATGATTACAATGACGTATATATTGGAATTATGGTTTACGCGATCGGATAGATCATGGGGTTTTGAAAGCCAAGGGCAGGGCACCAGCTTAGTCCCGAGGTCTGTACTCCATCCCACCAGGCCTGTTCCAGTTCCAGTTCCAAGTAAATGACAAGATAAAAAATGCTCATGTGCGTTAAACATTTCCTTTTATTTTTAAATCTTAAGTCTTTACATACAGAATACTTAACTAACGTTGAAAATATGTTGAATATTCAAAGATTTAAATTATATACTGTGGTGACTTAACTTTTCATTGCATACTTTGTTTAGCTTAATCGATGGTTCATTGCAACAGTGGACAAAGTTAAAATCATTACCGTGGTAATTGCAGCGCTTTTATTTCCATCCCCTAGGTGATACAACAGGCTTGCTCTCACTCCCGTGGTATTTCCATCTCTTCTGACACCATTGAAGAGATCGACCAGCGTAGTCACATTTATTAGTCAGTCGTTGTTGGGTTTGTCGTAACTGTTTGTCTTATGTTGCAGCCGAAACTCTTTGCCTCGGAGCTGCTCGATCTGGTTGCGTCTCGTTTCAATCTGAAGGAGAAAGAATATTTTGGTCTGGCCTTCCGAGATGAAACGTAAGTTGAGGACTTGTCCTACGTTTACTCTGGTGAACTGGGTCGCGAAATGAGTATATTGACTGTACAGTGATGACAGGAAGAGAGGGCCAGGTCAGACTGTGAGATAATACCAGACATCTGTCGTTTTGAACAGATTTATGATTCTTATTAGTTTTTCATGGCTACTTCAAGGAATTACTGATTTATTATGTTGGTCATGTCAACATGCAGGTCACCACGCTATGGTCCACTGTTATGGATTGAGGTTCGATAGCAGAGGCAACGATTGTGATTGTGAAGTACTTAAGAGGTGCTGTGTTATCTGTCCGTATTGCTAACTGTGTTGAATGACTGCTGATTTATTGTCTTCTTCTTCGTATGTTTGTCAGGAAGACAATTTTTGCAGTTAAGTTCAACAATCTGAAGTACGGTTTATAGAGTCATGAAACTCAGGCGCATTCAGGATTTCAGGATTTGTTAAACATAAGAAATGTTCCTCAAGGACCTTGGACTTTTTGTTTGCCAATGTGTTTTTTCATTGATGTGAATGGGACAGTCAACCTTCTGGCATCTATTCATGAGAACAAAGTGTTCAGGCTGTAGTTAAAAGACTATCGATGTCCTATTTACTGTGTACTTCTTTTGTATGCTTCTGCTAATTATTGATAGTGTACAGCACCCTAGAAGTGACTCACAACGGATGACGTCATAGAAATTGCCCTAATTACAATTTTGAAGTGTGTCAAGATCCAAGGCAAGAGCCTTCCTTGTACACACATTGGGACCGTCCAAGGACGCCTTCCTCATCCTTGATGAGGAAGGCGTCCATGTGCAGCCAGCATACAATCATGAACTCCTGTGCGTTAGTGATGGGGTCTGGTTGTTCATGAGTAATAGCCAAGATGCAACTGTTTGACTTCCTTCCCTCTTCTTCTTCTCTTTATGGCTACTAATGTTTCGGTATGGTGTTGTTTCCAATGGACATATGCCGTTCTCTTCCCTGTTCTTTTCCGTTTATTTACTGTGTGTTTATGGTTTCCCTTGGGATGAGTTCTCTCCTGTAGTAGTACTACTGCCCTGTGTTAGATGAATTTACTGCAAAGCCAGGGTTTTCTTCCTCATGCCCTGGTTCTGCATTATCTTCACTTATCTTCGCTTAAACAGAGCATGTATCAGTAACCCTGTGTGTGTTTGTGTGTGTGTGTGTGTGTGTTTGGGTGTGTGTTGTGTGTGTGTTTATGTGAGAGTGCATATACTGCATTTGTAAGTTGCCGTATTCTTCAGGCGAGGGGTTGTGTGTGTGTCTAGCTGTCTGCCTGTATGTATGTGTGCGTTTGTGTGTGTACATATTCACACAGACTGTGTTTCGTTATCTGTGCAAAGGTCCCACCCTGTCCTCTATGGAGTTCCAGATGGTAAGCTTTATCAGTCTCTCTGGGGTTGCTGCCTTGTGCAGTGACCTGCTTCAGTCCGTTGGCTTATAATATCCTGGCTGGTTGGCTCTGTCCTTGCTATTTGTTGTCAGTTATGAGGGTCCCTGGATTCTCCTTGATGAACCTTTAAAGGTCACTTAGCATTATTACCCTGCACTAGGTGGTTGCCGCCTGCCGAGCAGGAGTTTGCAATAGACTAGTGATAGCCTGTGTTCGGGAGACTGTCATGGCGGGCTCTTTGTTGTGGTATTGTTTGTCATTGTGAGGAGTTTTGGCCGTCTATGATTCATTGTCATTGCAGAATCTCATTGTGGATAGTGGCATCAGGGTTTAACTAATGGTATTTTGTCATAGTAATTAGCACAGCATGCATGATCTGTATATCAATCAATCAATCAATCAATCAATCAATCAGTCAGTCAGTCAGTCAGTCAGTCAATCAACAATGGAGATCAAAGATGTCTTTTTTTAAAATCATTGCCCAACTTGCGTACACAGTTATATGCATACCTGAGAAACTAACCAGCAATTGGAATGCAGGCAGCGCTTGGGCCTCAGGAGGGAAAATAAATCCCATAATACATGGGCGCCCTTTGCGAGACTAGTGATATATTAGAGAGAATGGAAGACAGAATCTACCTTGTTATCCAAATCCAAATAACTCACAGAGCAATTAAAAAATTTGCATCATCACTTAACTAGTGGAATTTTTGTCAAGAAAACGTAACTCCCTTTTATTTGAACTCTGTAGAGAAAACAGATGTTGGGAGTTTTTTTGCTGAGAAACTGTTGCATCTGAAGTTGAACAATTGTTCTCTTTATCATCAGCATTGGTCGCATATTTCGCTTACGTTTCTGCCACAGGCAATTTTGTAGCAGTTGATAATTGTTTTAACCACCTGTAATGCTGGTATTTTAATGAGGTAGATGGTTTTGTAAGAGTCTGCCGATGGGGTGACATGTTTGGGTGGAAAGCGTGAGAACCGAGAGAGTGAAACAGTGAAAGGGTTGTTACTTCTATAATCTGTATGTATGAAGTGCTACTCTCTAATGACAGGCTGTAGGTGCTGACACGGAGCAATTGTTTGTTAAGTGCTGGCAGATGAAGTCCCATGCTAGGTAACTGTCTTATATAAAAGGAGCTGAAGAAGAAGAGTATGAAGTGTTGGTGACGTCATTTTCTTAGCCTCAGCTTACGAAGACGGGTGGCCAATCCTTGCCGTCCTACCTTCCATTTAACAGTGTACGATCAGTGTACTTATTATAGCTAGGTCGGCTAGGGGTCACAGATGAATCAGAAATCTAAAAAAATTCTGCCCTGGGGACTTTGAAACCCGGACCTCTCAGATTACAGTTCAACACGCTAACCACTAGATCCCAGCAGCCCGTATGAGGGAGATGAGCAGTTCGTTAATGGCTCCAAGAGACTGCCCATAGCTGTGGCATGTTAACCGCCACATTTTTCTTAGCCACTTGACAATGTGTGAGCTGGGGCAAAGGTGGAGCAGCAATCTGAAAACAAATTTCGACTTTGGAGGAGTGTAGCAGTCTGAGCTTGCTGGGGTTAGTGGGGTAGCTGGACTGTACTCAAATTATATGCCACAACGGCTAGGCTGATGGTTGAAATACCCACCAGGGCAGAATGTGCTTCAAGTTTCCACTGTATGAGGCGAATGCTCAAAGCAGTTGGCTACGGTTGTCGTTCTGCTTATGGTTATTGTTTGTGGTTCATTTATGATGCGTTTGAAGGCCGTTCAGTAAAGTACATACGTACTTACTTGCTTTAGGCAAGTGATTCACCTCTGACGTTGCTAGACATCTGTGTATTGATTCAACCTGATGTCCAAAGAGTTTTGTGCAAACAGAAGAGTGTGCTTTTAACTGTTTACTATTGCCTGAACTGATTTTATTGACGGATGGTATGTGCACCGTCCGTCACTTGCAATACAATCTCTCTTTATGGCTTCGATGCATGCGAATAGATGGTGTTGCACGAGCCAGGTTGTTGTTGCTGATGATCTAGACCCGGCAGGCTCTTTCTATGATGACAGATGAGGTTGAGCAGTAGTTGTCTCATCTGGAACATCGCACAGGTTATTATTTCAATGGATTATATTATGTGAAGGCTAAAAATTGAAGGCTGCTCCACAGGTAGTCATAGAGCAATGTCTCTACTCATTTCCTGTAAGCATCTCCAAGTGTAGGGTCTTGATGTATCATAGTGTAAATGTAAAAGGTCATGGGGTCATTTGTGTACCACTTCTTTGAGATATATCTGTTTGAGGTGTTCGCAGTCATATCTATATAATGAAATTGAATACAACTGTAATGCAGGCCCTTAGCCAGGAACAAAGAGTAGGGCATTCAAAGGTTTAAAAGGTTTTTGAGTACAAGTCCGAATGACCTATGGCTTTTGATCACATTTATAACAGTTTTGTTTTACATACATTGATACAGACAACAAATCTGTTAACTAGAGATGATGGGAGAAATGGATTATACATTATTTAATAACATATTTAACAAAGACTGTTTATTTATCAAAGGGGATGAACTGTCTTTCTTTTGACAGCAACCCTTCCATTCATGTCCAGGCACATTATTTATGCCAGTACAAAATAATTTTCACTACCGTCTGCTTTAATGGGATACTTGAGCATTCTGGGTATAAAGTGCAATAGTTCATAAGTGTAAGTTGAATCGTGGCAGCAGGAAACATTAGGCATCATAAATGTACAGGATGAGGTAGGTTTCAGTCTAAGAGATAAGATGATATATGAATTCTATATCATATGTTGTAGTCACCTTAAGTAGTAAAACTGGTGAGTTCACATTTAGCTAATAGTCCTTGTTTGATGACACTGTTTCGTAGATGATTTGCATCGCTCCCCTCCTTTTCCAGGCTTTGGACTGGCACTACCAGAGTGCACATACGGCCCAGTTGGCTATCCACTTGTAGTAGTTGTAAATATTTCAACATCTTCAGTGAAGGTCAGAGTCCAGTGGCAACCGAAGTAACCACCTTTAGGTTATGAACTGCTACAGGCTATAATACATCTGTGTACTGAATGCACTCAGTAGATTATTTTGTGATCTGATTACATGTAGTTTGTAGTTTAAGGATACAAGATCCCCTCTACCAGATGGAAGGGGACATAATCTTTTCCCAATCTCCTCAACCTTCTGGTGCTGCCTCTCTCTGATCAAAGACATGGTTTACATTGAGGCTGTCTTGCTGCTCAGCTACGTTCTTAAGGATCCATATTTTTCTAGAGTACCTTTTCGATATGTGAGTATCCAGCAACCAAACTAGAGATGATGATGATGAGTCAGCCTGAGTCGCGGCCTGTTAGCTGATCTGTGGTTCATATATGGAGGAATATGGTCTTATTAACCTAGAATATAGAACAAGGTGGTCTTGCTGAGCATGTGGGTAGCATGGTCTTACCAGCATGGGAATTGGAGTAGCATGGTTTTGGTAGATTAGCATATGCAGTAGAGTGGTATTGCAAGTAGTCTATCATCTCAGTAAGCTTGGTTATGGGTGGGTAGGGGCTTTCCATGTGTTTCTCATGCTCCTTGTTGTTTGTTTGTATCTGGATGTTTCATTCCACTGCATGTTAAGAATCTCTTAAAGGTCGCCAGATTGAAAAGCTTTCTGTAGTCCTTGAAATATCAACCTTTGCCTCGTCTTTAAAGTGACCTATGCTGGAACTCTTCAATAAATATTTCACTTTGTCTTCTTACCTTCTTGAACGTCATCACCTGCCACTGTTCAGTCAGTCAATCACAACCCCTATCTTTAAGTGTACTACACTTGTTTTCCAGTAGCATTCATATATTCATTGATTTATATAGCGTCTTTTTGAGAGGCGTTCCCAGCCCATCCCCAGTGAAAGAGAAAAAGTTTCAAGTGCCTGTGAAAAGGTTCATTCAGAGTCCCTAGTTGAAGACTTGAAGAATCAGAATCAGGGCCTGATTTAGACTTGATAAGGCCCTAAGCTATTTGAGATATGGGGCCCTTTATAAGTCCAGATATTCTATGATGTAGGTGACAAATATGATTTTTCGGATACCTAGAGGGTTAAACTGAAATGCAATTAAGAAGTATATTGATAGTGAAGTAATAAATCTTTGACTCAAAAATCGTTTTTATTCATAAGAAACTGAATAATGAAAACTCTGGTAAAAAGAAACTGAAGTTCTTTTAAAAGACACAATTTATATAGTTGAGTTGCCTATAAATAACTGCAGTCAGATGAAACTAGTAGAATTGCCTATAAATAACTCCAGTAAGTTGAATTGCCTAAAGGTAATTAACTATAGGGAGGTATATTTAGCAGAATTGCCTATAAACATGAAATATCTGTACAGTGTACAGATTTCAGAAGATTAAGGGTAAACTAATGGACGAATAAGGCTGGCCACTCACCACCTTGTTATGAGTCAGAGGAGTTCCGACAAAGCCTGAAGGTTGGATATCTAGGAGGCATAGGATGATCGGACAACAGCGGTCAACTATTTTCAGACAGTACAACACTCTGGTTTGAACTGTACATGTTGGCCTATGCTTCCATGTATTGCTATAAATCGTTTTTCACTCTAAGAATTTGGATTGGCTACTGTTCTTGTTTGGCGTGGGTAAAGTTGCAGCAGAAAGTTATTACAGTTATTTCAATTTATATCCAATGTAGAAATCATCCCTGAGGATTTAACAAATGAGCGGAGAAACAAGAGATACTGTGGATGTTGGGGGTTTGATAATAATGATGGAAAGAGAGAATTCTAGAAGTAATTTTTTCTTATATCCAGTCATTTTTTTAAAGCCTGATGGAACAACGCTGCCTCATTAAAAAGCATATAAATAAAAATGATATTATTTTTATTTGTGAGTGCAAAGATATAATGTCACCAGTTTAAGAAAACTTATCAGAGGTATTTTTATTGTAGCTGTTCACACAGTTAATCAGAGGCCTTCTCTGTGTTTGTGTTCCTGATCTGACAATACAAGACCATGATCAATTGGAATGGTCTTCAAGATCGATTGAAATGGTCTTCAAGATCGAACAGAATGGTCTTCAGCCATGGCGAAATAGAAACAGAAATAGAAGGGGAAATAGCTCAAGTCACAGGTTGCATGGAAGCCTGTTGCACTGTGGAAGTTAGGGGATGGGAGACAACGATCAGAACAGCCTGTGTTGCAGAGGGAAGAGATCTTCTACCAGGTGTGGATTACACAGAATCAAATATCTCCCTAAGATGGGATGGAATGCAATCCTCCATTGGCCAATTCTCTCATATTTCAGAGTATTTGAGAAATGCGCGGCATTGGTTACTTGTTAGGCAAAGAATCAAATTCAAGAGACTGCTGCTCCTATCTCGGGTATTATAGACTCACAGGTCGGATCTGTCCAGACATGCAAAGGACAATTGTTTGTGTCTACTGGCATCCAGTCAGGCCTTCCATACATCAGCAAGAAAACCACATCATCTACTGTCCTCCTTAGTTCCCCTCCCTTTGGGACAGTGCTTGTGAAAAGTGCTGTCTAAAAATGTCTATAATATATGGATACATTTAATAATATGTATATTGTACAATGCATACGTACATACCTGTATACATGCAGGCATTTTTCGCATGCATTATGAACATGCATGCACACATACTTACATGCATGCATTGCAGAATATGTTTGTGTATTTAATTTTACAATGGTAATAATAATACTAGTAATATGTCCATATTTTCTTATTGTCATTTATTCCTGTAGTTTAACCATTTTTGTCCATATTAACCAGTTGTTAACAATGTATTTTGCCATTAATTCAGTTTCAGTTCTGACAATGTCTGGAACATTTTGCTTGGTTTCAGAAACCATTATCAGTGGCTGCAGCTGGACCGAAAGGTCTTGGAACACGAGTTCATCAAAAGGACGGGGCCACTTGTGCTCTGCTTTGCCATCAGGTAAAAGCTATTATGACCAACTGATCTTTGGTTGTATAATCAATGCTGCCTTTCAGCTTTCAATATTATTTCACAGAGGTTAAGCACAATGTGGAGACGAAGACGAGACTGTTGGTGGAGTGGTGGGAACACGTTATCAGGAGAGAGGTACGACGTTGATGAAGATGTTGATTATGAATTATTGGTTACTAATTTGGCAACTTCTATTGAACTAGCACTCAATGGGTGGACGGGTGGACTGACCTCTCACCAAAATGAGGCTGTAATTAGGTCAACGTTCTCATAGAAAGAGAAGCAAAGACACAGAGACACATGCACACCCCGTGGTGGAACATTTGGCGGGACATTCTCTGTTGGATTGGCAATTTTTTGAAAGAAGTCTTAACCTAAACCTAAGCATCAATTGACTCCAAACCAATATAACATGAAAGCGTATAAGTTACAAAGTGGTGGGGATTACAATAAATATATCAGGATGAATGAGGAGACTAAAAGATGCCCCTAAGGTCCGGCTAGTAGGGCTACCCTTGCTTATTTTGTAGCCAACAAAGTTTTTATAGTTATCTCATATAGAACAGTTAGGCATATGTTGTGCCTTTAGACTGTGACTTTGTGCTAACAGAATCTCATTATAACATGGTTAGTGATGCTACCTTTCTAAAGATAAAATTATTAAGAGATGCCAAGTGCTGTACCTGTTATCAGTGTAGTGTAATACATCGTAAATGGTTATTTATGTGGCTCCAGTCGAAGTGAACTCCACAGCACTGTTGATCAGGTTTGGATATTCAGACCTATATATTTGATGATAATAATTGCCAGTTTGAGATTAAGATATCTGGTGTCTCATGGCCCATGGTTTTGATGATCAAGTGTGTTGGAAATCTTTGTTATTTGATTAACACTGGAGTATTGTTTGCTGAACTCTCTTATGAGTCTTCGGCCAAGAAGGCAGATCTGCCTTCCGTTATAAAGTTCTTGGCTTTGTTGCGTAACTCTATAACGTTGTTCATTGTTTTCGTTGTTAACTGCCAATAGGTTTTTCATTGAAAGCGTTGCCTATCTGAGGGACAGTGCGACCATAGAGTTGTTCTACTGCCTCGCAAAGCAGGCCATCTATCGGGTCAGTGGATTCACCGCGGCTTCTTTCATTCTGTCATTCAGAATTAGTTTTCGATTCTGGTATAAAGTAAGTCCATCTGGCATGCAGAAAGTTCTCCTACTAAAGATTTTTATGTTCTTTGGTGTGAATTGAGCACAGAAATCTCTGTCCCTACTCTTTGTTTACGCATACTTTCAGACTGATACATGTAGATGGATTTAGTAGCAGAGGTTTTCCGTTGTCTTGCTCTCACACTGAGTTGCAAAAAATTTTTTTTATGTGTGTCTGCTGTAATCGAATCTTGGATCTGTGCCAGCTCTCTTTTTTAGTGTAAATTTATGATCTGGCCAGCTCTCTGTTTGTAATGTAAATGTTTGTAATGTGTAAATTTTCGATCTGTGGCTGCTAAACTTTTTTATTTGTTCTCTTGTAATGTAAATAGTGCATCTGTTCTCATGTAACTGCGTTAACTCAATCAATTTACTCATTCGAAAGGACCTGTATGGCCTTTCACAATCGTAGTTTTGTTTCAGTTTTATTCATATTAATTCTATAATGTTTGTCTGGTGTATTCATGGCCTGTGTTTGCTGGTGTGTGTGTTTTTGGGTTGGTGAAAATGAAAGTTGACCCACAACTAGTTTTAGTTTCCTTTTTTCAGCCCTTTATGTACAGCACGGGTTTATATTGTTACTTGTCCTTGTGTAATATATTACATTATCTCAAGTACTTATTGTGATAATTACCTTTCTATTTTGCTTAGTTGTGACCGCTTTCTTGATGCGACAATTGTTAAGACGATATGCTTTTCTGTGGCTGTTTTTCTTTTTACTTGAGTTTAGTGATCAGCCAAAAATGCAAGAAATTGATTGAAGTTAAACAGAAGCTTTGCTTGAATATGCCAGAGCATCTTGTTTTAGGGCACATGTATTTTGTTATGATGTCAGTTCTGATAAGAGTGTGGTTGGGGCTTGGATCCATTTATCTTAAAACATGAAAAGTCAGTTAACGGCATTAAAAATGTGATATAACCTTGCCACAGCATGATGCATCTAACACTTTTAATGACGAATTGTGATAACATGAATTCTGATATAACATAGAGAGGTCGAACCCTTTGCTTAACCGAAAAAATTTTCATCTGCACAAGATAAAATAGGCAGGGATATTATACTGGCATCAGGATCACGAGAAGAGGGTTCAATACCCACTCCCCTCTGGTAGTACAGGTAGGCGCTTGGCAGGCTGCCATACAGCCAAATTATACTCCTGTTAAACTTGTGATATTGTTTCATTAAATTTGTCACTGAAAGTCTGGTTCACCTCATGTTGTTTTGTTAAATTTTTATGTGTAAAATTGTGGATCATGTGACGATTCTCTATCTTTTTTTGATCATGTGATGTTTGTAGGAGCAGATCGAGTGCAGCAGTGATGTTGTGTTTGAGCTGGCTGCCTTAGTTCTACACGAGGCCCACGGCGACTATGTCGAGTGAGTTACTGATTCTTAACCAAGACTCTCGTTGAAAATTTTTGTTTTTATAGCGGTCCTCTCCCTCTATTATTAAGTTTATGCCCAGCCAGTTGCAAGCAGTATGTAAAGTAAGTAAGTGAGTATGTTCTTTATTGTGCCGGCTGCTAATCCACATTCTGGCATACAGACAGCATAAATAAGATACATTCATTGGTCTGTAGTGATAAAGCATATTGACCATAGATTGTTTATTATTTATGATGTCTTTATGCAGGAATGAGGATTAGCATCTGGCACAATAAAGAACATACTCACTTACTTTCTTAATATATATATATAGTTCTTGCGGATGAAGAACCAGATTTTGCATACAGTCATGTACATTGTGCAACGTTGTGATGCCCATAGGCTGCTACAAAACGGATCAGTGGAGGATTTCCCCTTTTGTCAGGGTTGTATGCACAGCAACCCTGGGAGGCTGGCTCCAATATCCAGTATTTTCCTATGCAAGACCTGGGTTTAGTGGAGACCAGAGTTGTCAGGCAATTTGAAGCCTCGAGGACAGAGAGAGAGACAGACAAGCAGAGACACAGAGAGAGAGAGAGAGAGACAGAGAGAGAGAGAGAGAGATGGGTCAGAGATAAGGGAGTGGTTGCTTTAACCCTTTGAAGTAACTTAACTGGGTTGAAGAGAAGCAGATTAGCATTCTCGGTTGTGAGAAATCAACCGATTTTGACTGCCACTGTGTTTAGTGTGTAACCACTTCCAAACTTGGGGACATTATGGCCTCTTTACAGCCGTGCTGTGGAGACATTTGTTGCTGCGATCTGGGTTGGATTGTAGTCTTGAGTGTTTTGTTTACGCTGATGGAGGTGGATCATCGAGGGTGGGGATCGAGATGAGAACTGGAGATGCTTTGGGTTTCAATTTTTGAGTCCTTCCGTTTCAATCCACTCTCTGCGTGTGAATGTGAACTTTGCTAAATGTCCATTCTGGGGAATGAGGGCCTTTGTGAAGTTGCCAAACTGTTTATGTTTACTGAACTGTTTATGTTTACAACTCTCTTTAGTGTAGTGGGTAGGGTGCTGAACTGTCATGGATTAAAATCCCAAGAGAGCAATAAGACTTTGGCTAGACTACTTGTTGTCCCTCCAGCCAAATTCAGCTACAATGTTCTGTGAGATAATTGATAAGACAAGTGGTGAGGATGATGATGATCACCCATTTTCATATTCCTCCAAGGCTGAAAAAAATGAAATATTATATCCTGTTTCCCTTGGTGCTTCCTGGAATTAGGGACTGCTCTTCATTTTCTATAAATAGCGATGATTCATTTGCGACTGTCAGCTTCATTTTATCATCATCATCATCATCTGTGTTTTTATTTCGCTATGGAAACAGAGATGAGGCAGCAAAGAAGCAGCTGATGAAGTTACCTGTGCTGACAACAGGTGTCCTCAAAGAGCATCCATCCATTACTTTCTGGTGAGTCTGTCCAACTGGATATCTACCACCTGGATAGCTACTACCTGGATATCTGCTACCTGGAATACATCATGGTTTCAATACCAAAGCATATTTATCTTCGTCCTTCTTGGATCCTCTTGCCCTCTCACCCAATCTAGCTTCCTTGACCTCATGGTTATTAGGCTCTCATGACCTCTTTATGAGTGTTTTGATTATGTTGGTGTTCTTCACTTTTCTTCTGCCCCAAGACATGCTCACTGCAAGATAAAACCAACTAGTATAAGATATAGGGTCGGTAGAACTGGCATAGGATACCTTGAACTCTTGATGATTGTTGCAACAATATCTATAAGACGTGGTATTTAAGATTGTCCAAATCCTGCTGAGTACTTAGATATATATTTTGTCCATTGCCTTCCTGTAAATGGCCTCTAGGCACCAAATTATTGCCCACTCAATGTCCATCTTATCAGTTGAAGCTTTCCTTTCAACCTTTTTGGCTTCTGTAAGTCATGTAATGTCGAGTCATGCTCGACCCGTTTAAATACGGATCATATTCAACTGCTCTGGGTAGACTTTAAGCTTACCAAGCGATGTTGTGCATTGAAATAGGAAAACATGAATGCCTTCCCTGAGTTACTAGTTACATAATCTTTATTTTTTGATACCTCATTAGTCTGCATGCTTTGGTCAGATGTTAATTCATCATTGTTAGCTATGTTAGCTTTCTGGCAGTTTGGGTTTGGTGAAATATTTAGCTGCAATTGACACTGTTATGTAATTGACAACTGGGTTTTCACTGAATTTTAATGCCTTGGTTAGGATTCATCTGTAGCTGTGAGTTCAGTGATACTGGGATTTGTTGTTAAGTGAACCCATTCAGTCTGTGGTGTGCTTTTCCATTTAACTGGAGTTTAGTCATTTAAATTAAATTAAATTATTGAAATTTTTCTTGTATTCTTCTCTTGTTATTATGTTTTATTTTGCTACTGAGTTTATATCTTCTCAATTCTGTCTTCTGCCTTTTTTCCTGACCATTTCTTCGGCGATTTCTACTGACCATTTCTTCTACCATTTCTACCATCCGTATCTTCTACCATTTGTATCATATACCAGTTCTACCAACCATGTCTTTTGTCATTTCTACTAACCATATCTTTTACCATTTCTACAACCATAGCTTAATTTGATACTAGTTAGTCTGACCTTTCGGACTTAGCGCTTCTTTAATGAGTTCAACTTTCTCACTAAGGTTCCACAACAATTTATTGATACCTTATGAGAATAGTCCTGTGTAATTGATTAGATTTCTAATATTGCCAATTTGTGAGTTTGTGACCTAATAAGAGTCTTGGTTCTACTGGTTTCAAATGTCCAATGCCTGTGCAACTGCATTTGCTGCGAGGAGCAGTTGATCATCATCTGTTTGCGTTTAGCTTTTCATCTCTGATCGGTTGTTTCCGTGTTTTTCAGTGAAGACCAGGTGATTGAACGCTACAAGAAAATGATCGGCAGAACTCGAGGAGACGTCATTGTGCAGTAAGTCTTCCCATCCATCCGTTCAGTTCATATTCGGTTCAACATCCTGACTCTTGTGCACAGTTGTCTTGTTCACTCTGCACCTTCATCTGAACATCCCAGTCAGCTGTTGACGGGAATCCGTTGGTTGGTTCTATGCTTGTGCATGAGCCCACCACTGGCGACTCTTTTCAACTTACAGCACTTGGAGAGTTTTGGTAACTGACATGTATTATATTCGATCATATGACGACATTCAACATCATTTAGGCCAACACAGAGTGTGCCTTAGAGTAGAGATCGTGAAGTGGTGCTACATAAATAATCGTCTACATTACATGATACCTTAGGGACTAATGCATTTCAGTCTCCTCTGTCCTGGTTCGTTGTACCCTTATCCTGCTACAGCCCTGTTCAGAAGCTCTGCATATGGTGGTCTAACAACAGGTAAATCAAGGAAGGACAAGTGTCCTGCTTAAACAATCTTTCCTTTTGTAGATTACCGTTACATGGCATGAAAAACTCATGATACTTCATTAGATTCATGTGAAGCATTTGGAACTTGAACCCTAGATGGAGAGGCAAAAGCCAAGCACATAGGAAATCTGCTGCTATTATATATATATCCAATTATATATCGTATATTATAAATATATTATTATATATGTCCAACTCAAATCGGTCAGGATCTCCTCTTAGCTGAACTTATGTTGTTTTTTGCAGGTACATGACAATAGCTGAGAGTCTACCAACATATGGAATTCACTACTATGAAGTGAAGGCAAGTCAACTCATTACAACAATTTTCAGAGTATTTTCAGTTGATTTATATGTGTACATTTATAAAATGCAGTTTGTATCTACTTTCGAAAGTCCTGCTTAGTCTCGCTTTGTGGTTGCATAATGAACTTACTTTGCAGTATCCTATATGATTAAAGGTGTAACCGTGATTATCTGTGCGTTTTTTGTATGTATGCAGAGATAGACATGTTAAAATAATGGGGATCAACCGGGTAGACATACTCCAATGAGTAGTGTGAATCCATGCTTTTGGATGTACTAATTGCCAGATATGGATACAACCCAAGGACCATTATTTGCTCTGTATACAATGTTTCATGTTTTCATGCAATAAGAAATTATCGAAATATAATTTCTTACCTGTAATAGTTAACTAATACATTTCTCTTTTAAGAAATAATTGGTGAAATGGTCTTGACTTCTGCTGTGGAATTTTTGGGCAGATCATAATTATTTGTTTTAGAGTTGAACAATTATATGCTTAAGTTAATTGAATGAACTAAACAAATTTATTTGCAATTACTTGTGGTCTAGTTGAATTTGCTGAGGCAGTTAGTGCCAAAACATGATATTCAGCTGAGGCGAATGTCAAAGGTGATTTCTAACTTTTACCTACAAATTATTATATGCATTTGAAGTATATATTTGCTAAATCATTTCAGAATATGAATGAACAAATATCAGCTCCTGAAATTTTTTGTCTGTCTGCAATGCATATGGTTGCTATTAATGAAGGTTGAAGAAAAAAAATTCATGTCTGGATTTAGTTAGAGAAAGATAGTTCTGCATTAGTCTCTTTATTTTTACATGTGAACAGAGTTATGTGTCTAATATATTGTTCAGCCTTTTTGTGTTAACAGGTCAACTCTGTATAAGATATGTTGAATGGTAATTAGAAGTACTTTTACTAAATATGATTTTAATTTTTTTCCAAAGGACAAGAGTGGCATTCCCTGGTGGCTCGGTCTCAGTTACAAAGGAATCTCTCTCTACGACAGTAACGATAAGAAAATGCCCAGAAGAGTAGGTTGCTTGCTTGTCTCAATCATTCGTTTTCTCAGTTCAGACGGTATATACAAATCGCTTGCTGTGATTGATTTTCATGTCTTTTTGGCTATTCGTAAACGTGCTTTGCGACGATGTTATTTTATTTCTCTGACGGATCTGTTGAGTTTAAAACAATTTTTTGAACAATTGTGCTTAAGTTGCATCTGGATTTGCCTACACAGGTTTTTGCGTGGAGTCAGCTGGAGAATCTTTATTATCGAGAGAGGAAGTTCTCGATAGAAGTCCATGACCCAAAAAGGTGAGTAGTTTTTTTAATCAATCATTCAATCAATCAAAAAGTTTTGATTAGTGCTCCTTCAAGATACTCTACAGTTCAATAGATTATTGACAATATTTGAACTGGTATTGTTATCGATTCTTTTGAAAAGGTTATTGACAATATTTCTCTTATATTCGAAGTTGCTGTTGCGTTCAGTATGTAGAAGGAAATTGTGAGCTGCATTGAAAGTTGTGTTTTGGTGTATTAATAATGTTAAGCATGTCCTTAATTCCAGTTCATGCTCATTTATTCCAAAAGGCAGTCTTTCAGGTCTGCACTTAAAGCTCTTCTGTTTTGAACGCAGAAGCACATTTAGAAAGTAGAAAGTGCAGTGTGGTATCGAGATACACACGATGATACAGAGTGACACCCGCCCGTGGAAATGTGGGTGAGTTGGCTGCACGTTGAGTATATTGTGATAGTTGTGAAACTAGTAATTGGTTTCTGCTGACGAATAATTGTTATCTTGAGTTTCCTGTTGCTGTGGTTTGATAGGATCGTCCACACGCTCAGCTCTTTCAATCTTTACGAGGATGCAATACACGAACCTCTAGAAGATTTTGATGAATTGTCAGATGCCATTTCTGATCCCACGACTCAGTGAGTACAGACTTTTTAGTTGAGTCTTGCTGCAAGTAGGCAATGTCTGTCTGTCTGTCTGTCTGTCTTGTCTTGTCCGTCCGTCCGTATGTCTGTTTATCTGTCTACCATTATCTAAGTGCTGCAAGCTCTGAAGTTATCAGTATGTGCTTTTGATCTTAAGAATGACAAAGTGATCATCATGTGCTTTGATCTTTTGAGGGACAGAGTGATCAAAATGGGCTTTGATCCTAAGAATGACCACAAGCTGTACCTCATAGTAAATTGGATGGCAATATGAAACAATTCCTTATTCTTTCTGGCATTGGTCGTCCAATGCTCTATATTTCTTGACCTTTTTCCATTTAGCATTAGGAAAAAATCTGGTTTAATTGTGATTTAGTGTTGTTAGGTTGGGAGTGCCTCTAAGAAGTTTCTGCTTAGAGGCACTCTACAACTTTGCAGTTAGGATTATGATTATATAGAAAGATGACGAAGAAAGTATTCTTAGGCGTGGTGTGAATAATTCGGTGTCTTGGGGTGAAACCGTTTGACCTTCAGTGAGACTTTTGTTCTGGTGTTGGTTATGGATCAGCTCAATGATAATTCATTCCATAAGAGTTCAGGACTTCTGAGGATCATTTTGAAATTGATTTATATGAGCATTCACCTTGCCTTTGTGTTAGAATGTGGTACTGGCTTCTGCTGGAAGTGAAAGGTCCTTGTATGTTTGCAGCAACGTTCGAAGACCTGTGCTTGTAGTAGCTCATCTGGGAGTATGGTTAATCAGCAGGTGGCTGCATAGGTGTTGGTTCCAGCACAGAAGTGCTTTGTTCCAGTGCAGAAGTGCTTTACTCCCATACAGAAGTGCTTGACTCAAGTGCAGAAGTGCTTGACTCAAGTGCAGAAGTGCTTGTTTCTAACGCGGAAGTGCTTATCTACAGCTCAGAAGTGCTGGGGTTCTGTCTGAAAGTGTGTGGCTTCAGGACATAAGCACTTTACTTCAGTGCAAAAGTGCTTGACTCCAGTGTAGAAGTGCCTGACTCCAGTGGCACAGTACTTGGCTCTATCGGTAAAGTACCCGACGTAATCATCGCTATAAAATATAGGGTGACTTTGTTTTGCCTCTGTTTGACTGCTACATATAACTGGAAGCTTGTGTTATATGGTATGATTGTGTGATTCTAGGGTTTCAGTGAGCAGGCGCACGTTTGGTCCTGGTAACGTGAATGTCCATGCCTGGTTAGCAGCCACTCCTCAGCTGACCAAGAGCATCTGGTCAATGGCGGTCAGTCAACACCAGTTCTACCTTGACCGAAAACAGACAAGGGTAAACTACTTGCCTCTTTTTACAGCCAAGAAAGTTTTGCTTAAACTGCTCTGTAACTTGTTAAAAAGACTCTATAAGCAAACATAAGTTTTGTGAACTTGTGCATTTAATAAATATTTTTGTTTACAATTTGTTTTTAAGATTTACCATCTTTAAAGTTGTTTTTTAAACTTATCTTTGCTAGATTTTCTGGAATTTTGATGCCATTATTTTGATATGGTAGCATGCCATTTTGTGGTGCTGCTTGCTCAGTTAATTTTTTTAGTTTTGTCCACATACGTAGATTTGAGCTATTCAAGCACGAACGAAAGGCTGATGCTGTTAGGGATAGGGATTGTGTTGAAGATGTATCTTGCTATTTATAGTATCAGGTTGTTCTAGATGGGTAACTGATATATACATGTGGTGTATGCATTTGTTTTGAATGTGCAGTCACAATCTCACATTGCGAGAAGCATGAGCGACATAGCAGCCGAACTTTGCCAGAGTCCGTCAGTATTTTCCGCCGGGTCCACTCCGCTTCCAGACGGCCTGAGGAGTGTCTCCAGCTCACAGTGCCTCTCATCCACCGCTCTTCTTTCCACCAGCAGCGCCAGTGTCGAATGTAAGTCCCTGGGCAGATTGAACTAAATTTTTTTAATCTAATGTTCTGGTATAATGTAATTGTAATTCTTATGGCCAATAAGCTCTGCTTTTGTGGGTTTTAGTCCTGTTGTAAAATATGTAATTAAAGATGTTGTCAAACTATCTAATATGTAAGAGTGTGTTGTTGTTCTGTTGTTCTGTTGCCATTGTCCTGTTGTTTTGTTGCCGTTGTGTTGTAATTCAGCTGAAATAGTTCTCAATCGGAAGACAATGGCCTCTGAGGAGACGTTTGGTTGAAAGAGGCACATTATGAACTGCCACTTTGCAGCTCAGTCCATGTGTTGACGTCAATGACAAAATATATCTCACAGGACATTTTTTAGTGTATTAGGAATTCGGTAGATGATTGTGCCTGAACTTGCTTAAGTTGTTTGTTTTGTGCTGTGTGAACTTATTTAGTTGTTATTGAACGAATTAGAGCATTCCAGTTTCACAGAGCGGTATGTGCTTTGCTTGGTGGATTAGTTTTTTTGGTTTTGTTGTTTGATGTTACGTAGCTGTGAAATTTGTGTTATTTTTGCAGCAAGTGGAGCCGACTCCGAGAGCAACCGGGCTGCCCAGCGGGAGAAGTATGCCGAGCTGAAAGCACGGAAGGAGTCGATCGAGGAAAAACTGCGGGATAGCTTGGACAAGCTGAAGGAACTATGTCTGCAGGAAGCTGTAGGTGTCTCTCTTTAACATTGTAACAGCAATGTACTGCATTGGTTCCCACCCAGTCAGTTGTATTACACTCTCGTCATTACAGTGTTAATCATGCAATTTATGTTTATGAGTGTTGGCTGTTCTTTCCTGCAGTTAACCATTTGAGATTTGTTTTAAAAGAACTTTATAAGTATACTGTGGAAAATGAACTCAACTGTATATTACTATTTAATTATGATTGATTGTTATCTCTTAAGTACTGCACGGTTGAATGGATTTCTTCCAGGAACTCACTGGGGAACTGCCAATCGAGTATCCGCTGGAGCAAAACGAACAGGCACCTGCAGTACGGAAGAGGATCGGAACGACCTTTCCGCTGTCACCAAAAATTATCAATCGCGATGCAGAGGTAGGCAAAGAAATCAGTTTAATTAGTGTAGATGGAATAGTTTAATGGGTAAACGTATTCCTAGTCGAAATTAGTTTACTTTATTGGAGCTGGTGCTCACTATTCGGCCAGAATTTTGGGAGGGTGGATGGAATCAATCTTGCATCTTTTCTGATCTTCTGCTTTTAATGCCGGAGTGTTACCGTTCACTCAAACCCTCCTCCCATTATGGAATATTCACAATAAATGTGTAATTTGTACTAAATTTGTCGAACATGTCAAGATATGGATGTACAATAATGCAAGCTGGTCAGTTAGTTTCGTTAACTTCTTTTCTACACAAAATGCTAAGTATCTGTGAGATCAGACTTAAAACCAGCCCATGCACCACACGTTGGATAGCATAGGCCTGGGAAGGATTGAACTCACATTCTGGGCTCTCCCAGTTGGGTACTCGAACTAAATTGATGCTGAGAGGCCTGTGCCTCGCGTTCAATAAAGTTGGGATTAAGTTGCTGCCGGTGAATGAAAAATATGGCTTGACAGTTTTGTTGAGAACTATGCTTATAATGACTGTAGTTGTCTTGTAGCTATTATGGTTTTCTGTAAGAAATGCTTTGTAAATCAGAGAATTAGTTTTTTCAGTCGTTAATTATTGATCTATCAAAGGGGAACGATGAAATGGCCCAGTTGGAGATCGAGTATGAACTTCAGAGCAAAATTACGAAAGCAGCTCACAAACTGATTGAAGAAAATACTGACAAGAACATTCGCAAGGCAAGAACGCAGGCATATCAGAGGGAGCTGCAAAAGGTCAGTAGGTCATTACTACCTGTTCAAAAGCTGGATTGTTCATTCATTACAAAGATTTATATAGCGTCCTTCATTGTTACTACTCAGGAACGCTGCTGATTAAGTGATTATGAACACCTTTATTGTGCCAAAGAGGAAGAAATGGATGGCATGAGGGCCAAGTGGTATCTACTTTTTTACTTGGGGTGTCCAGGTTTCTGTTGAATGTGTTGATGGAGCTTCATTTCCTAACATCTGAATGGGGAACGGGGTAATGAAATTGTTTAGTCATGCATGCATATATTTAGATAACACATTGAACTCTATAATGACAGGTGTGTACTAAAATGCGATGGAAAATAATGCTTTGCATTGTTTATGCGTTCAAGAACTTCTCTAGAGCAGATCTTAAAAGATTCATCTTAAGATTGGCTGAAAATTTTTCTTCCAGAACAGTTAGCAGTAATAAATTGACAGACACTCCACACAATAGATTACCGTACATTACAACTCGTTTTGTATTCATTTGGTTATTGAGCAACTGTAGTAACTTATGAATGCTAACTTATGAAGTTCTTTGACCACATACATTTGCAGCCAGAGGCATATGCTGGAATCAACTTTAGTTATGCATGACAGAGTGTTTGTGTTGGCCGACTTGGTTTTGTGCAGCTGGGTGTTCGAATTGTGCTCAGTGTGTGTTGAATTACAGCTAAGGAACTTGGAACAGAAACTGATCAACTGTCAGAAGGATTCAGGAAAGAGAAACAACCATGAAGGTTGGTTGCTTTATGATCCTATGTACCTCCCTCTGTCTGTGTCTCTCTTGCTCTTTGTCATTGTGCTGTCCAACGTTTTAGTGTTAATTTGTAACATACATGAGTCATAATTTTACAGAAATTCAGCTTCCTATCATTGTTAATTCTGATTTCTAATTCTCTTTGCTTTATTTTCACTTTTATTCATTTCTTTGTTTTATTTCTGTTGTCTCTGGTCATGTATTGATTTTATTTTGGTGCCACTATTTTAATTAAAAGCGTAAATGCAGGCATAGCTTATCCAAGCTGCTTGAAATTAGCATCAGAATACTAAATCTTTTAATTTAATTTTTATTTTATGCGAATACTGACACTGTTTTCTTGTTGTAAAGTTGCTTTGTAAAGTTAATTTTCGTTTTAAATGGAGAGTCGACTGTGAACTGTGCTAGTCAATACTGTGATCAATTTCAATACTGTGATCAATTTCAATACTTGACCACTTGAAGGAAAATCATTTGTTGATTTATTGATGAGTGTAACAATGCTGGGGATTGTTTCCTTTTTTCATATTTCTGAACCTGTATTATTATCATAAATGAATTCTTTGTTTTGCATATCAGAGCAACAGTTTTTCTCCCCCGTTGCATCTCCTGGCCCCAAGCGGCATCACTTCTACGACTACCCGGACGCAAGTAGTTTACCTCAGCTTCACCGACACAAAATTCCCCAAATGGAATTCAAAAGACCATTCAATGGATCTGACAGCAATTGTGCCCAGGTACTTAAGAAGGCCATTCTGATGTTAACATAATCAATGAATTTCTGTCAATTTAACTGTTTGATGCTGGTTACCATTGGTGTGGAACTGCTTTGGGTGAAAGTTTGTTTTCCCTGTACTAAGTAGTCAATCAACACATAATCCAGCACAGTTTGTAGTTATAATTAATCAGTTATTGTGTTACTCTGATGCTAATTGGTGTGTTATTGGTATGCTAATGCTACATGAACACTTCTTTTGAAATCTGACTAATTTAAGTCTTGTGCATAAAATTCTATTATATTTGTTACTAATCATCATCATACATTTCATTCTGTGACTATTTGGAAGATTATTGGGCTTTCATAGTTTTAAATGGTCATTTTAGATGAAGATTAGAAATGTTTTGGTAAATTACAGGTGCAAAACCCTTTAGCTATGAAAGGGATAATTTTTTCGTGCATTTTATTATATGATCATTTCTAAAGCATTAAGCCTTTTCTCAGCATTTGGCTTATGTAACCTGGTTTTCCGGTTAGCCAAGTGAATTTGATTTTTGAGTGTTGGTCTTCTGCTCTAGGCACGTGAAGCAGAGGACAGAAAGCTACGACATACAGTCAGCTGTGCAGCCGGTCCTTTGGCCGGGCAGCCTCCACAACCGAAGTCGGCGCCGTCGAGCCCCGTCCGACAGTTCTATACGCGTCAGCATCCGCTCGCCGGACTTGCCAGCCCTACCCCTACAAGGCAAACATTACGAACCTTTTGTGGCATGAATTTACATTTCTGCTTGAAAAAAATAGATTGTATGGTCCTTGACTGTCCATGGGTCACTGTTTCTCCTTGGCTTTCAAGCACTTGGATACCTAATGCATATTCTCCTGATGGCTGACTTTAGCTATTTGCCCCTCATGTTTGTGAAGGATTATGATGTTACTGTATTTGAATCCAGATGCCTTGCTTAAATGCTAACATTTTAGCATTCATTTACTTCATTCCCTACGTTAAACTCGTGTTTTTTGCATTTTGATGATATATAAAGTGAAAAATGCCTTAATTATCGTTTTACTGCATATTTAAGACAAATGTATTTTGCTCCAGGATGAAGATATTGAATTATGAGTGAAGTTATTCACCGTTACTGTCTGATTTCTATTTTAGACATCAACGACTTCTTGTGCCATCCAATAGCGTTCGTTCAATGCCCCAGTCGTACTGCAGCCACGGCCGCAAGAGCACTGGTGCCTTACATCGCGTGCAGAGGCAGCTGAGCAACAGGGTGCCGGCACACACAGCATCATGTGCAGAACGAGACAAGAATCTGTACAACCTAAAGACACGACAGAGCGACTGCTATGAGAGCGGAGAAGAGCTGAACGTTGTACCGTCCGGCGATTGTAGCCATCAGTCGCACTGGATGATCGCCTCCGACAGTCTCTGTGCGCTGCATAAAACGTACCAGGAACAGGTCGAAGGGGTTGAGCGATGTTCACGATCGAGCCACGAGGCACCCAATTTCGGACGTGTGCAACAATTTCACGAGCACGCCGGGTTTAGGCTTACAAACCCGTTCTTTGCGTATGATAATGGCATTTACGCTACCGCTCGGCAGTACGAGGACGAATTCGAGTATGGCACGGGCAGCGTGTTTGGCACGCCAATCACATCGCAACCTCTGCTGTTCCAGAGCAGGAGTCCAAGCAAGGACAGCGCGATTCACCTGGGATGCTCCTCTACCAGCATCTGCTCGCACGGTGTACCCATTCAGCATCGCTGCGAGCCACTGCAGCTTCATCCTCATTCGACATTCATGCAATTCAAGACACCGCCGTTCATGGTGCATGAGGATTCCCGTCAGTCATACGAAGGCGTCAATCTGTCTCAGACGGAGACGGTGTCCTCTCCTGAACCGTTTGCGATGGCTGCCGCGCCTACGAAAAATCCAAACTTCCGAGAGATCTCGAAGCCGTTCGAGATGTCCGACTTTTACAAGTACAGCGAACGTCTGCGTCGACAGCGCCAACATGACGACGGGTCGCAGTCGCCTCTGCGCTCCAGTTCATCTGGTTCCTTGCCTCACATATCGCGATCAACCGGCCCTCCTGTCCAACAGAACGACATATCATCGGGTTACTCGTCTTCGATCGGAAATTCGGACCAGGCGGCTTCCGTCGACGGACTGCTCCAGGGATGCGGACCGCAGGAACCGGACTATCCGTACCAGACGCGACACAGAGAGCCACACTATCCGCACATCCACGCGGTCGGGAGCGACTCGCGCATCGACTGTCTGCCGCAGGATGGCCTATCCGCGCGTCCGCTTGCTTCCGTACCTCACCATTCGTCTCCGTTTTTCTCCTCACAGGCTGTGGAATTGGATATTTATCATCAGGCCGATAAAAATAGGTCGGTACCCAAATCATGACAGTCGACCTATGTCGCTCTGTTTGGCTGTTATAGTTATCGATAAGAAAATCTGCTTTCTTTCTTTGTTATTGAATGCATATTTTTGAAGGTGCTTTTAGTTTAAGAAAGTATTGTGAAAAGTATCTTTTCTAGGTGAAGGCTTTGGCTGTCGACACTACCTGCTAAAAATTTGTTCAATATGAAATATTTTTAAACTGATTTTTTTCATTCAACAAAGTGAAATATTTATTATAAAAAAAAAATAGTTTTGGTAGCATTTGATAAATAGAGAGACTGATTTCAGAAGTGTTACAAATAATCGAAATAAGTTATTATTCCTACTTTTCTGGCTCGTATAGATGTGAAGTTATCTAGTTCATATATATATATATATATATAATGTTGAAGTGGGTTTTTGGCATGTGGAGGTGCCAGAAATTAATTGATTTAGAAAAACCTCATATTCTCAAGTATTTTCCTGTGGTATTTAAGGGAAGTATACGTGTATCATTATTATTTGCTCAAGTTGAATCTCCATTTAATGTGTAATGATGAGGAGGCACTGCTCAAACAATAGCAGTTTCTGGGAAAACAATAGTAGCACCCAGAAAACAATGACAGCTATGGGAAACAATTGCAGCTACTAGGAAAACAATAATGGCTCAATTGGGAAAACAATAACAGCTACTGTTAAAAAATAACAACTATGGAAAACAAACAATTAGGCCCATTGGCTGTGTACGTTCAGATTTCTGACTTACTTTGCTTCAAAATATGTATTCAGGCTTTTTAAGTTGCCTTCTGAATTGTTTGGCTCTGTGCTCTGATGTTTTAGTATACATCCTGCATTGTGCATTTTAATGTGAACGTCAAACTCATATGTCTGTCTGGCCAAATTATTATTTTACACCTGAGCAACCTGAATCACAATATCTGCGGTTAAAATCCTTTTTAGCAACGTATCTTATGCAGGCCTGCATTTTGGAGTTTTAATTCCGAATATTTCTCTGCTAAATTCTGTAAAGAAAATCTAAAATTTGAATGTCAGAATCGTTTCTCTATTTTGTTAAATGCTGGCATTTATATATTGATATGTTTATTTAACTTTGCCAATATTTAGGAAATTTTATTGTTTGGCCAAGTGATTTTTTTAGAGGTCTGCTGCACATACAATGCATATCTAGTGTACATACACATGTTTTGTGTATGCAGGCAATTGTTGGGTTTATGCATGTTTATGCATAAGCATTTATATGGCTGTAATTGTGTGTATTCAACAGCCTGGGGTGGCGAACCTTTGTAGGATAGTGTATGAGAAGTGCTGCCGTTTCGTTTGTAAAGTACTGTAGCTTGCCCCTAGGAATTTTTTTGTTGTTTTTAATTATTCCACTCATATAGATTTTAATTGACAAATTGTAAAAGATGAAGTAAGAGACGTTATTTGAAAGACGTTTTTAGAAGGTGGTTAAAATAAAATTCTTCGTAAATGAAAACGTGAATTTCGATGGTGTATTTTGAAAGTTTGAAATGTTGGGGACACTGTGAATTCGGCATGCAAGGCATTTTTGTAATCTTGCCACTTTATACGTACATGCCATTGGTCTGCCGCCTCTGACTTAGCCAATGAATATGTATACATGCTTGTGTATGCATAAATGCATACTACATATGATATGATATATTTAATGCTTATGTATTGATTTATGCATGTTTTGTGCGATCATTGCTCATTGGTTGATCTGATATGATTGCAAATCAATTGACCTCACTTAAATACTAACAAGTATCAATGCTAATTATTAATCATGCATGCTTAGTTTGTTAGAAGAAACTGCTTTGATTAAACCTCTGCTTTGTACTAACAACATCTGCATGTTCGGTCTTGAATGTCCTCCACACTTTCCTTATTAGCAGTCGTTAAAAGATTATGCTTCATTTTTTTATTTGAGCGATTGATTGAAAGTTATTGATTTGTGTTTGTTTCTCAGATTATACTAATCGAGATTGGTATAGTCAGGGCATTTATATCTCTGATGGATTAGAATAGTTACGGATTTGTATTTGATCCGTAACTGTAGGATATATAGTTGTGTTGCGTCTTGTCGACACATTGCGAATGAAAAGTTCACATTTATTAAGTTTATTTCCTATTAAGCCATTAATGGAACTAAAGATGTATTGTTATGGTTTGTAACATTCGAGAGAGTCATGTCTAATTAGATTTTTCTCATTATCATCGTTGAGCTTCTGATTTCATGCCTCTGATCGGCTGTGATGTGCTTAATATGAATTTTAATAAGAAGAATGAAAAGAATTCTGCTTTCTGATTTACCTGACAGTGAATCACGAATGAAAAAAGCAGTATTCATTGAGAAACTTTCACAAACTATTTTGTTAATTGTTTTCTGACTCAAGGATACTCACTATATTGGGTTATATTTAATTTCATATTGGGAGAGTGTGACTATTTGGCAAATCTTAGTCACTTATCATACTTCGTTCTTTCTTTTATGGAACTGCACTGCCAGTAATCAGTGTTGCATTTAAAGGATTATATGTTTCTTTTAACTGTGTTGTCTGTTAATTATTTTAGCATGCATTATCGTGGTTATTTGTTATGCATATGAACTGTCTGACCAAATCATTTGTTTTCTGAAGAAGCTGCAGAATTTATAGTCAAAGCTCACTCAGTCTTCTGTATCAAATAAACTGCTGTACAAGTTGGTTCACTTGTTGCTTTACGAAATCGGTTTGATTGGCAGGTGATTGATTGATTGATTGGCAGGTGATTGATGTACTGCTTGAAGCACTGATTAGCCTAATTTGGGGTGAATACTGGAGAATAACTGATTTGTTAGATTATGGAAGACTGGTGGTATGGCCGTTTGTAATGTGAGTGAGTGATTCACCGGTTGATTTATGAGACAAAATAATGGATTAGGTAATAAGTAATTCAAGCGTAAATGTATGTCTTTGAATTTTTTTCCAATTAACTTTACAACTAGATTAGTTAACTCTGGTTGACTTGTCTACTGGTAGTTTATCCAAGCACTGTTAACCAACGGGTGAGTTTCGGTTCATGATGCTGTCGTTTAAGACTAGCACCTTAATGATCAATTTCTCTTGGATCTACAATGCCTTGACATAGAGCCATCTGGTGTATTAAGCTACCGCCAACAAAGGGATAAGAGTTAACTTAAATTTTTAAACAGTTCACTCCTACCAGTTCTAGAACTTGCCTCTGCTCAATAGTTGGTATCAGCTTTACTTCTATTGTTAAAAATTACGAGAGTTTGTATCCTTTGATTTTGGAGCAAAATGGTGAACTTGGAAACAGATGATTTCCATCAAAAAAACCCAGCAACTTCGACTTGCTGAAGTATGGCAATGACTTAGACCAGCATCTGCAGTTAAATGTGCTGTCGTATAATTCGTGTCATAGTTTCAGAATTGCCAATCAGAGCAATATCTGCACGATATCATGCCAAGACAAAATAAAACTCGTATATCTTCTTCTGTGCATGACACATTGAAGTATTACATGCTTATTGGATATAGTTGCTTTCAAATCCCTTCTATAGTCTATTCAATCTTGCATGTTATTCGTTCGCTTTGTCATTGGTTTGGATAAGTATTAAAGTGTTCAGTACTAAAGAGTACAGTTTCAGTTTGTTTGCGTTTTAGGTCAAACCTTGAGCAACCAAATGACGTAAGTTTTGGTTCATTCTACGCGGGAGACGGTGTAGCAGAGGCGTTTGGAGAAGAGATGCTGGCGTGGTATGAGCAGAATGAACAGCTTTCACAGTCGCCAGATGGGCCGTCTACGCTAGTCTAAGGATTCCGCAGCAGAGTTTCATTCGACTGCTGTCTGCTGCCATCTTCTGCTAGTCAAGTGCGGCGTAACGACATCCGTTTGTCATTCCATCGTGGAAAATTTAGATAGTTTCTTTTGAGACGTAACTTCCTGTCATGGTTGTGAAATGTCGTCCAGGATGAAGTATTTCCATTTGCAAATCTGTGAAATACCCTCTTTCCGTAATCGTATATTGTATGATATTGTCACCCGTCCATGTGGCACATTCTCTAAGATTATTGCATGCAGAATATGATAGCCCAATGGTTCCACAACCTTCTATGCTATTTTGAATGTTTTTACTGGTTCCTTTGCATCTTGTGACAAATGTAATCTGTTCATTCAAGTATTTTTTCATTGTATTGTCTGATCAATTGTGTATGTTTGTGTAATATTTTTGACCAAATGTGCATTTGCTTCAATGTTTTACAGTCAGGAACTTGCATTTATTTTCTGGAAAAATGTTAATCGGCTGGTAGTTGTTATTATTTAGCTTTAACGTGACTTTGACACTGCTGATCTTAGGATTGACTGTTTCTTGACACGTGTGTCATACTCTTCTATCAGTGTTTCATCACTGCGGTTATTATATGATCGTCATTATTAGTTTTTAGTCAATGTTTTGTAATATGAAAATGGGATGTTGCGATCAAGTTTTTAACTCTTTATTGCATATGAATTATTACTAGTTACTTAATCTTAATGTGATGATGAAATGCCACGTCAATGACTGAAGTTTTGGCTAAATGAACTTTCCTAATGAATATGCAAATCTTCCTGATCAAATGGGTTTTAAAGTATTCTTGACCGACCAACAAGATGTCAGAATGAATAATAGTTTTCCACAATCTTTCTGAAATAACGGTTTATCAGATTAAGCAGATTCACACCTGCAAGACTACAACAGTGAAGTTAGAGGCTCAATTGGCAGCAGATTAGAATAAAAAAGGTTAATGTTTGTATTCAACACTTTAATGAGAGAGTGTGCTATAAGCAACTGGGAAACCAATGTTGCTTGTCGTTAAAGGGAGTAAAAATTTGAACTTTTTAGTGCAATAATGGCATTACTTGAATTTTCCTACAGCAGTAATCCTGCCTAAGTTGTGCTGGCCTCATACAACAACAACTTAATTATGCTGCAGTGAGACTAACCGATAGTAGATTGATAAAATGTAATAGTTTTTTTGACACAGTATAAGTTTTCTTGCACTCAAGTCAAGACTCTTGGTACAAGACCCAAGATGCCTTAACAACATCGATGAAGGTGGGAAGACAGTCTGTTGAAAGTTTTGTGATTGTCTGCTGTTACATCACAGTACTCAAAATTTTTGTAGCACTATATCATAATATTGTTTACCAGCAACTCCTGCACTTCAAGTGTATTTTTGCAATAATATTGGTTTTACTCTAGGGCGATAAATACTCGGATTTATTATCGCCATGATCATAAAAATATTTAGAAGCAAGTTTAATGTGGATTTCATTTTCTCATTGAGTAAATAATTTCGTTGGTGCTCTGCATTTACTGATCATCTTTATATGATTAAAGTAATTTTTACAGGTTGTGTTGTTAATTATATTTAATTCATTCACTTGCCCAATGACAAACCCAGTAAGACTCGATTTAAGAGGAAACGGGTTTCCGTACGGAACAATTGCCGGTGTTAACGAAAAAGTTTTGAAATCCCATCTTTTTCTGCCATGGAACAGGCACAATCAGGCTGCGAATGTGGTTCTCCTCCCGATGCTGGCTTTTTTTGTGCGATTTAAATTTCTGGATTAAATTACACGATATCCATTGAAACTGGCAGAGGCGAAGAATCTCTCCTGATCAGTTGATTGAAAAACGCCTATGGTCAAGTCTATACAATCGCCATAAAAACTGTACAGTTACATAGTAGGCCTATGGACAGAGGCGGCGATCTCGTTTGACAGGTGGGGGGCACCTAATGAGAGTAGTAGGATACGTTGGGGGACATGCATATAACGTGTCCATGCTCTGTAGCAGGGGGAGGGGCTTGTCCCTCGGGATCATCTCCTCTGCCTACGGACTCGTCGGAGTTGCACGAGCCGTGACAGGTAACACTGATTTATCGTAGATGCTATGAACGTAAGACGCCTATTAGACTTGACTTTCGCAAAATATTCGCGCATCTTAAAATTCGATTAAAGTATGACAACAAATGAAGTCCAAAGGAATAGTTATCCTGGATTTGTGGGGTAGGCTACCTCACTCACTAAATTTTGCGATTTCGAGCGGGCCGTTTAAAATCAGCCTTCGTCGAGTTCCCATATAATTAGGTTCTGATTAGGCCAACAAAAGTTTGTGTAGATTAGCGGCATTGGCCAATGAGAGCACGTGTATTATTATGCAATAGGAGACCATCTATGATTAGCCAATGAGAGTACTTGTATTATTAACCAATTAAGAGGTGATCTTTGATTAGCCAATAAGAGTTCGTGAATGATTAGCCAACGAAAATTCATGCATGATCAGCCAATGAGTGCTCATGTTTTATTAACCAATAAGGATCCATCTATGATTAAGCCAATAAGAGGCCCTCTATGATGAGGCAAATGAGAGTTCATATTATTAACCTATAAAAGTCCAAAGACAAATCACTTCACACCCAGATCCCCGTTTATAAATATTTACTTGTTATTTAATCAATTCTAACAGATTTAATCGTTTCATTTACTATAGTCCTAGGCCTATTAGCTGCTCAACGGCTACCACTCTTCAAACTCACGATCGATCAATAAAGTAACCGGAAAAGCGACGACGTTAAAGCGTTGTATTATAATTGAGAGTCTCTGGGATAAAAAGTATATAGTATTCTGCAGCTATGCAATAAAACGAATAATAACCTAGGCCTATTGCTGCATATGTATTCGCCACTATGCCTATGAATGATTTTCGACATTTGCACGCCGCCTGCTCAGAAAAAATGCTATGAAATGTAAACTGACTTAATGTAATTACATTTTTTAGGCATTTTCACCAAATACTCGCAAGATATAGGCCAATCTGCAATTGGCTTTAATTTAAGTGGCACTTTCATTTCGAGATTACGATGACGAAAGATCACTTCTCGCGCACATGTCTGTGGCTGGCGTGACATCATTAAGGGTAGAATCTATAAATAATACATATTCTGCTGTACAACTTTCAAAATAGGGCGCAGTTTTAAATTGGATTAATTTCTTGATCTAAATCTCGATTTGCGTGGAGAATATTCCCAGTCTCTTCTGTAACGTATTTAAAGGCATCGTTTACGTTATGACATTTTCAAAGAGCTGCGATTTGTGTAAGTCAGAATTCGTTAGTCTGAGTCTATGCTTGTTGGGACTTGTTCGGCTGTGTGCGATTATGAACTATTATGGAACTATAGCGACAACTCGTTGCTTACTTCATAGTGTTTCTGACTTTTTTGGAATTTATCACCATGTAGAACTAATGCGCGACGCTGATGTCTGCTGCAGACGCACGAGAAAAAACTAATAATTTTGAAAAAGTCTAACCAAAAGTTTGTAAACGTAGTGTCTATTTAATCGGTTTCACGGTTATCTAGTAGGCAGCATACTTGATTTCCACGTTCTGTTCTACATTGATAACGTATATTTTATTTTATGCGAATACTGACACTGTTTTCTTGTTGGCCCTCTGTATGGCTAATTTTATCAGTCACTAGGCAACTGATTTGACCAACTTTATTGCTGTTGTCTGACAATATGATTGGCTTTGTAACGATAATCTGAGTGTATTAAAACACTACAAAGCTACATTTATGCTCCATTTCCTTATATTTGTGCTTCATTGAAGTGCAAGTTTAAGCATATATGTAGCACCTTAATAGGGTAAACTAGATGTAATGTGGGATAAGCAGACTAATTACATATCTCTCCATCAATAGCCTTCATTGACATGGTCCTGAAATTCTCATGGAAAGATGGCATTTACAAAATGAAACAAAATTTACAGCAGATAATAAACAAATTCTTGATGAGGAACTTTTTGTTTGCCTAACACCAGTACAGTTTTACTTACATATTGAAGGTTAATTATTGTGCTTCGATTCATTGAGATTCATGAATGCCTAACAGTAGTTGTAAATGTAATGGTGTAACGAAGGCAGTACCGATTAATCAACCATACTCATGTTGAGGCTGATAATCAGAGCAATCGGCGGTTTCAGTATAAGATTAAGATAATCTACGCCAATATAAAAAAACTGTTGTTGATGTTTGTAGCTTTCATGTTTTGTAGTTGGTTACACGATTATATAGCTCTGTACAGAAAAAGACAGAAGTCTGGAATTGCTTAATGTTTTGATGTGGCTTTTGATGTTTTTTGTTTATTTTAACTGTTTTCAGTTTGCAAATAGCCATGCGATGAATTCTGTATCGTTGAAACTGGGCTACATATCAGTTCCCAGCAGTTCAATTGCGGCTGTTAACAAAGAAAGGTTTGAACGCATTTGAACGCATTTGAGCATTCGAGATTAGGTGTCATATTGGATGCAAGAGCTTCAGTTGTTAGACTGCTAGTAGACTATAGTTAATCTTTTCATGATAAGGATGGAGTCATTAACAGCTACTGGAAAACAATGGGAATGCAATAATGGTATAAGTATTTGTGATGAATCTGTGAGCAATAGATGTTTTTGATATATTTATTTTTGATTTAGTGCTTTATTTGCAGGATTTGATTGAAGAAGTCGTTTTTCATGTCTTGAATTAGTAAATTCTCTTTTTCTCATCAGCATGCGTGAGAGAGTTGCCAATCCTAGTCAGTTCCTACCGTTGACGTTTCCTGCCACAAGGTCCATACTATGGGACCACAGAAGCATCGGCAAATCCTCTGTCGTCCAACTCTGTCAGAGACGGTTAGTTCAGACTGATGCTCTACGAAATGTTCACTCTTTTAATATGATCTACGGTCTAGACACACTTTTAATCAGCTTAGATTATGGTGATTTATTAATTGCTGGAATTAATAGCTGTTTTTGCTAGGGGATTGGTTTAGTCTAGCTAACCGATTGATAGGGATGTGATTTTGCATAGAAATTATGCCTTGTGCACTGTTACAGTAGAGTTTTAAGCCAATAGCTGTAGGAGACACAAGACCACTTGCACGAAACAGAATGCTGCTTAAACTGGGAGAACATAAAAGAGTTCCTAGTGTAATTTTTCTATGTGGTTTTTGACTTATTAAAATGGGACTGTGTAAATGAACTTTTGCTGTATTTTTTATTAAATGGGGTTTTAACATGTTATAAATGTTTTGATGATTCTTAGGCACCCTGTCATATTTCTTACGGAGCAAACGCTTCGAATCGTCCAGCGGTTAGTTCAAGAAGCCACCAGTTCAGAACTCGTCTTCTGGTTGATTGGCTCTGTCTCCACTTTAGAACCAGGTACCCAATCTTTCAACCTTGCCCCACCTAATCAGATATTCACTTGCCTTCATGTGACATATAATACAAGTTATGTCAGTAAACTTCAAACTTTGTCATGAATCTTGTGGTTAATTGTATAGAATTGTATTCACACATTTATAAAGCGCCCTATTAGGGTGAACCGTTCTGAGACACCCACAGTGTGTAGGACCAGATAGACGTGGGTTAGATACTTGTTAGTCCCATAAAGTTGGTTCAGCCTTCCACTCCCTAGGAGGGGAATGAAATGAAGAGTTGGGCAGCCTGCCATACAGTTAAATGCAACTCCTTTTTAGCTTATTATCATCTGTTGCTATATTTTATAATGCCATTGTATACTTTGAAGCAAGCTTAGTTTGTTGAGTTTTAGTTAGTAATAATTATGAGTTTATTTTTATTAAAACCTTTTTCAGATGAGGGTAATGTCAACATAGCCATCTCAAGCGTAGACACGTCAGGAAAGCGTTCAAGGACGACTAAGGAAATTACAGCAAAGGATCTTAACCCTGGAGAGATTATTATCCCATGTGCTGTGAGTCCTGAGACTTTAACAAGTCTTTCTATGATTCTATTTGTCTGTGTCTTGTTTCACAGATCGTGGTTTTAGCCTACCTGATATAGATGTAACTACCATGAGGTAGTGGATGGAACTGGCTCCCACTACTGAGCTTGCAATCTGCTGCCTAATTACTCATTGATCAATAAGTGATTTAAATGTTAATTTGGCATAGTTTGTTTTTTCAGGTCTCAACAAATGGTACGAAGCCAATGTGTAGCGAGGATGATTACCTGAATTCTCTGCAGGTATCGTTTATTGATGGATCACATCATGTTTCATTAAGCACTGTTAGTTAAGCAGTTAGAAGGCCATCTAACTCCTCATTAGAATGGTATACATGTATTGTATGCCTACATTAATTATTTAAATGTATTGTATTGTGTATTATATTATTGAATGAGTTTAAATGGATCATGATATGTAAAGCAGTATTTCTTAGTGTAAACGCGGGAATGCAGCGGTTTGAGATCGGAGCATCAGACATTCAATGTTCCGTGTTCCCATATGTTATAGTCTTTGTTCTATGTACATACTTTGTAGTCTTTGTTGTGTGACCATACTTCATGGTCTTTGTTCTATGACTTGTTTTATTTATTCAGTTCAAATTCCTTTTAATCTGGGATTCCTACATCTTTCATTGGTCAACTCATTTCTGCTTTATATGTCAGCATGTAAATACTCTCTAAATGCCTCACAAGGTGTTATGATACACTTAGTCAACCGAATCAACAGTATTGCTTTCTGTTTACAGGTGGTCAAGAATCGTTGCCACAATTGTTGCCCTGTTGACATCGCCCAGATGTTGTCGGTCAGAGCCAACTGCAGCTACGAACGCGTTGGAGACAGAACGAACGTCCACATTGATTTCAATGCAGTGTTTCCAGCAGTGGCTTTTAGTGTGACACCGATTAACGCTCTGCCTATTGTTCAGACCGCCTTGTCAAAGAATCTCAGCAGTCATCTGAGCATCAGCGAAGTACAGGGCGAACCAAAATCTGGGCAAGTTTTCGTCATTTACTCTTCTTACTGAGCTGCGATGATGATGAGCTGCAAGAATTGTTTAGATTAATTATTACTGGTGATGCTCCTCTGTAATGTAGCCAAACGGTCTGTATAGAGGAAGATTCGATTTACTACTTCCACATGCTCTGATTGTTGAATTCCTGGTCCAAGGTCATGCGTTTGTTGAGAAAGAAGTACTAGGGAAGCAAATTAGTCAGATTAATTCTAATGCAATTTGATGTACACTGAAAGTTGTGCAAGTATAATATGAATTTGTGTATCATATGTTTAGTATAGCAAGTATGGTTTAATATAGTTTAAATTCTCTTGTAGTCAGCTTATTGTATACTGTTGAGCCTGGAGTACAACTGCAGCTAACCAACCTAACCTAAGGCACCCAACATTCTTCTTTTGCTTAACTTGAATGTTCTGAGAAATTGATGCTTCTTTATAGATATGTAATATTAAGCAAGTGACTTTAGAAAACCTGTGAAGAATTAAATTTTTCCATTTTGATTTAATTGAGGTTTTTCTTTTGGTCTTAGCTTTCTGACAATGGATCACACACGGAAACTCGTCCTGGTATTTGACAGTGACAGGAAGATCCAGACGTTGCCCTTGGTTGGAATGTAAGTCGAGAATTTTACCATAGTTACTCCTCTGACTAAAATCTTTAAACTAATTATGGCACCCCCTTCTGCTGGTCTGCTTACCTCCCCTGGTAATGTTACAGAGGAGCTGTGCCGATTACGCAACCATAGTCAGGCTGATTGTTAGAACTATAATTGGTATCGGTAAAAAAAATTGGCACTGATGTTTAATGCTTTTTATTAGTTTTTTGGTTTGCATGCCATGTCTCAGACCAATCTAAGGCCTGGATGAAGGAGGAGGGTGACGCTAATGGTTTTTATTATCACACTGTGTCGTTTAACTGAAACTACTGAAGAGTATATGATCTCTTGGTTAGGCCACAAAAGTCAATTGATGCTGTTATAAAATATGCCAAAAAATTCTTTCCTGAGTTTCTATAAATGAACCAGTATCTCATATAGGTAGTAAAACTATTAACATGTGTTAAACGGGCTTCCTTGTTTGTCTGGCAAGCTATAGTCTGAGGAGGGATATCACTATATATAGTCTGAGGAGGGATATCACTATATATGTTATATGAATATATATGTTATATGAATATATATGTTATATGAATATATATGTTATATGAATATATATGTTATATGAATATATATGTTATATGAATATATATGTTATATGAATATATATGTTATATGAATATATATGTTATATGAATATATATGTTATATGAATATATATGTATCAGGGTGCTTAATGTTGTGCCTTTTAAGGACCTCTCTTATGACAGTATTATGTTTAAATTGTTTCTGTCTAGTTGGGTGAGTGGAATTGCCAACGCTGACGATCCATTTCTTTGGGCGAGTATGATGCGATACACGTTTGGGACAAATCTGAAAGAGAGGTCAGTTTATGCAATTGTATTACGCTTTGGTATGAGGCAATTGGTATGAGGCCAATGAAAACATGATCTATGGCAGAAATTGTTGCACATATGTTGTTGCTGTTGTTGTGAATATATTTAAAAAGGAACGTCATTTGAATCTGTGAGCTTTGTGCGAGATTCATCCATGATGCATTTTGCTTACTGCATGAATGTTTATGGATATGTATGGGTATATATATGTGTGAGGAGACACTTTATATAGCACCTGTTTGAAACTTCACAAGAGCACTGCAAATAAGTGCACAACATGCATTTATTTTGCTTAAAGGATTATTTGCTGTTTAAAATATACTTTTCAATCAGAATGACAGAGTTTACTGAGGCTTGCCATTTGATGCTCTTTAGGGTTTGTCTGCCTCCGGAGCCGTTCCTCGTTGTCCTATATTCTGTGCTTTGCTCGAAGCCCGAATTCTACGAGTGCACGATGGAAAGTGGAACGCCTCGGTTGGACTACGCTCTGGCAGCCTGTCATGATGTCATTCAACTGAATAAGGTCAGCCTCTCGTTCGGTTATAAGTGGCAGACTGCATCGTAATTGTAGGTATACATTTATATAGCACTGCTTTAAAAACTTCTTGGAGTGACTCAATGCCAGTTAATGCCATCTACATCCATGGACAGGAATTGGGGGCATTTTTGTATAGCCTTTTACAGATTTCTAGCAACACATGAGGTCCTGTGATCTCAGATTTAACATTGGTGTATGATTCAAGGAAGCAGCTTAAACTTTTAATTGGTGTATCATCCAGTCATTGTTGAAATTTATATAGCACTCCTTCATGGTATCTACTTTGCAGCGCTCTCGACACAGTCCCGGCTAAATGGAATAAATAGTCTTGAGATTGATACAGTAAACATATAAGAAAAACCCTGGGTTGCACACACGTATATGCCAGTAGGAGCCCATTCCAGACTGTGTGGACGGTGTCGTAAAAGGCACGAAGCTATTATTTTGGCCTATATTTTTCTAAAGCTTTCTTAGTAGCAGCTTTTGCTTTTAATTGGTGTATGATTTGGGATTAACCGAGACTTCATTTCTATCTAGAATGCGCTTGGTACTTCAGAAAGTCCAATAGAGATGGAACTTTTGCCTGTGACGGGCGGAGGACCGAGGATGGACGTCTTTTATTCAGCTCTAGAAACATTCAGGTCTTCGTCTAATGCCATTCATTTACTCATACTTTTTGCTTTCTTTATTATTTTTTTCTTTTTATTTATGTTATTTATCATAATGAATATATACTATGTATAGCAACAATTTATGTATGACTTATGATAATTTCTTGTCATACTACCCCTCTCTATTGTTCTGGTGTATGCCCACTGACTGCATGTGGCTTTGATAGATGTGTTCATGCTCCTTCTATTTAATTTTTATACAGGCATGGTAAGCATTTGTCGGGCACGATCACAGAGCCTATCATCAGCGATACACAGGGTGCGGCAATCACGGGGGTAGAGGGGAACAAGTTGCCCACACCTTTAACCAAGAGGAGTCGCGTTATACGCTTGAACCCCCCCACATTTCTTACCCCTCTCATTGGGTGTCCCCCCCTCCTCTCAAACAAGATCGCCGTCTCTTGTGATACTATACAATAAATGGACATTTTTAGCAATTAGTGTCATGTATGTTGTTGGACCTGCTAGTGAATACCTGTAAATACCATTAAAATTTTGAGTTTTTAAACTCAGTTTGATTTGCTTTAATTTTTCTTATTCAAATGTATATTCTTGTATGTAAATTAAAGACGATATGAGTATGTAATTTAATCTTGAAAATATGTTTTGCATCTGGTTAATAACTTTTTAGTCTGTGCTATCTGAGAACGTGGGAGTTTTTTTTCTTTATTTAGAATTAAAGTTAGAGCCGAGGATAATAGAAATGTTGGTAGAGTCGATACAGCTGAGGAAATAGTGCCTCGAATGTTTCCTGTTCCAGTTGCATCACAGGTTTGTTCTTTAAACAGTTTTTGTTCTTCTTGCTACATGACTAAGTCTCAAGCAGCAAAACTTTGACTTAAATGGAATTTTAATTGCCAATATAATTTGAGTTTGAATTCTGATTACGTCCTAAGATAATTAGAATTTCCATTATCAGAATTATTTCGATTTCAATTTTGAATGATCAAAACTTTTTATTACAATTTCTCCTGTGCTGCACTTTTCAAGTAATTGTTAACGAACATCAACACCGTTCTTAATCTATTAAATGTGCAGCATAACACTCGTAGGCTGTATGATTAGATGTCAACAATTGTCACTTTAACAATTAAAATGTAAGGAAGTCCGAAGACTTAATATACCATTTACTATTGTCAAGAGTTTAGAAGGCATTTTGCATAAGGAGTGCTCTCATCTCAAGAGAGCTTTGCATGCAATTCAGAAGACTGGCAGTAAGTGGTCCACAGAGTGAAAGATTTGCTCGTTCTTGCAGGCAATGACCGCTCAGCCGTCAGTGCCAGAAGTGACGCTGTTGGATGGACAAAATGCTGACTTTCCACCAGCGCAGCAGAGGTGGCCACAGAGTGTTCCGGTGTCATCTGGAACAATTCCCGTTGAGTCCTCATCCAGATCCGATTCCGCCACTCATCCGACGTCGGCATCTCGAGAGCAGGGCGACGTTCGGCCGAGAAAGCCACAGAGGTCAAGCAGAGCGGATGAAGCGAACGGTGGATGGCCGGTCCAAGTCCCATCTTCCTTTGCCTATCGAGGCCCCACTCCCTCCCATGCTCCTTCTTCCGTGCACTTCCAGTCACAGCCTCAGTTTTCTGCTCCGGTTCCGTACGCGTACGCTCAGAACGTCTACCAACCGTTTCCTTACCAGAGGCCGGTGATGGTGTCAACAGAGGGCCACTACATGGCGTCGTTTGGCTACCCGCCGCATCAGCCGTACGGGATTGATCCCGGATGGGCTTACTCCAGCGTCCCACTCGTGACAAATGTCGCTAATCCGGCGAGGCCATTGCGACCGCAGTCCATTCTCAGAAATCCGTTGCCCAAGCCAACAGTGAACCAGAACAGACTGGGCAGTCCAGACTGGTACCAGCCGGTCAATTCTAGACCCGGTCCTTCATCGGTCCGGCCCGCTCTAGCCCAGAAATCGACCATTCCAAGACCCGCAAGCTGCGTCCCGTCTACCTCTTCCGCAAACACTTGGCATCTAAACAGTGCTCAGGGTTTCAACGTGGATCCTCAAATGCCTAACGCCGCTGTTAGCAGGCGAGAAAGCCTGAGGGCAGCCGAACAGCAGAGCCGACCAAAGTCTCGAGCCGTTGCCACAAAGCCGGCTCCTTTCTGCCAGTCTCCCATCGACAGCCATCTGCAGTTGGACCCGCCCGGGTCGGCCCACAATTCTGGCTCCACGGACAGCGGATTGCAAGCCAACGATTCATCCGGCTTATTGGATAACATGGCGTCGTCTTTTCCTGTCGATCAGAGTGAAGTGATGCAGTTTCTTCTGCAGCAGCAGGCAACGATCGAAGACCTGCAGCGCCAGCTAAACGAGTTCAAAGCGAACCAGGCAAAGGACCAACTGGCCAAGGGCGATGCCAGTAGATGCACTGGTCCTCCAGCTTCTAGGTCAAGCAACCGCGAGATGTGCAGCGTGGCGATTAACACGACCCAGTTTTGGTCTACCGAACCCTCAGAGGTCAACGCCGGTCCACAACAATCGTCGAACTCTTCAAGGACCCAGAAGGGCAGGGGCAACAATTCTGCAGAAGGAACTTGCTGTTCTGACCCTTCGCCCCAGGGGTTTAGAGACGAGGGTCAAGGGGGAAAGGGCGCTCAAACCAGGCAGTCGGTGGAGCGCGTTGTCGGTCCCAGAAGAGGGCCGCAGGATATGGAGTCCTTTGCTTCAGTCGAGAACGCGAGAAGGAACTCGGCATATGGCAGCTTTGATGAAGATATGGATGCCAACAACCTCAGCTTCAGTGACATCCATCTCAGCCAAATACAAATCCCAAATCCAAACGACGAATGTTACGCGTCTACGATGATCCTCGATATGCCTGACTGCACGTTTTTCTCTCCAGAACGGTAGTAGCGGTTTCTTTGTAATTATGACAATAGGTGTTGCTGCTTCTAGGATGCTTGTTTTTAATCATTGTAATTGTTATTGGTCATTTATATATTGCCACTGTTTCAAGTTGTTGTGATTCTTATTCTTGTTAATCTTGTTTATCAAACGTTTAGACTGGCATTTGCCATAATTTGTGTGTATGGTAGAGACACTCTAAATAAATGAACTGATTGGCTAGCTCCAGGGGAGTGCAGCCCAACGGACTGATTTCAGGTTGGAACATATTTTAAAATTGTTTGTGTACTGTGTCAAGATGGGCAGACATCTAGTGTTTTTTAATGTTATTGGTATTTTAAAAATCTTTTGAAGTTCATCATTTCCCATAATCTGATCTTTTTGAATTCATATTCAGCTTCTCTGCCATGAGATTGAGCAGATTTGGACGATGGTTGAGAATTTGTGCATTTTATTTGTAGAGACAACACTTCGCATGACAGGGAGAGCAACGAAAGTCCTAGGAACTGCAACAGCCTCAGCCCTCTAGAACAGGTGCGAGAACAAATGCTGACCGGTCTTTAGAGAGTATGGTTTGAGTATAAGCATAGTTGAACAGCTGACGAAACTCATCTTAATCAGAAAACTAAGCTTAATTTGGTGTTTTATGAATGATTACTCATCTAAAAGTGCTAACTGTGCTCAGTGTTGCTTAACTTTACAGTGCTCGCTACTTAGTGTTGCTTAGCTTTACAGTGCTCACTACTCAGTGATGCATAACATTACTGTGCTCACAGCTTATTGTTGCTCAGCTTTACTGTGCTCACTGCTCAGTGTGGCTTAGTATGACTGCTCACAGCTCTGCATTGCTTAAATTTACTGTGCTCACTACTAATCGTTTAGCTTTACTATGATTACCAGCCTTGATAATTACAATGATCATGTTAGCTTGAGTGTTGGCATAATAATGGTACTGGCTATAAATCTTTAAACAATTTTATGCAGATCAAGACTTTGGGGCGTGTGGGAAAATACGAGCAGGGGTACTACAAACCTGAAACCCATCCAACCGCTCTGCAGAGTTCTCGGAATTCAGAGGAGAACGGGTACAATGAAACGATGGTGAATGAGCTCGATGCCAGGAGTCGGAGATGTCGGGACCTCGAAGTTGATTCGCTCGCGTATGACCACACGGATGTAACAACCTACAGGTATTGTTAGAATAGGGAATGGTGGAAATGAGTAATAATGAGTAAGAGAGTCGTTACTGTTGTGGCTTTCGTATGAATTGTTGTTTAAATGGATCATTTATTCTAATCTTACAATGGCTTTTGTGTTCGATACTTGTTGAATGTATGCATACATTTTTTATGGGGTCATTGCATAATTACATAAATTTTTGCTAGAAAACATTATAAAACGTCATTTGGTGGTTGGGTGAGCTGAATGTTAGGCAACGCCTATTGATTTAAAACTATTTAACCATAGATATGCAATAATAGCATAAATTAACACTAAGTTTATTGCACATGGTGTGAAATATTACCTGCCATTGATGTTTAAAACGGGAGGATAAGTTAAGAATATGCTATACAAGAAAATAAAATAGTTGTGCAATTGTTAATATTAAAAGCATCTTGAATCAATTTAATTTGCTGTCGTACATTAGAGTGCGTTTTTTAGACGAATCTAGTGAAAAGAACAGAAATTGTATGAAATATAAATATGCTTTTAAATCCTAAAGCTGCTCTGATTTTTTTAACGATAAATACGTAATGCTGGCGTTGGTAGGGTGTTTTAAGCTTTTTTATGTTTTATTAAATTCATCCTAGCATGGATTTGTTATATTTCATGAATTTGTAAAATTTGATTAATTTCATTCTAGCCTGGACCAGTCCTGCTTGGATCAGACATTCTTGCCGAAGATCAATTACGTCTCGATGATGTTAGACAGTTGTTCGTCCTCGGAGATGAGCCTGAGCGCCGATGCACTGGCGATGAAGTACCTCTCAGACGAGCAGCTCTCGGAACTCGCAAAACTGCGCTCGTCGTCAACAGGAGGCCGAGAGAGGTTGGCGACCATGACGAAAGGAAGGTCTGACGTCAGCATGTATGGTGCACAACTCAGTCAGATGTCCTTTGCCAGCCAGAAGTATCTCGAAAGGCACGGCTTGTTGGAGAATGCGGGCTCATCGAAAGAAACCGAACTCTCCAGAAGGGTTGGGGTGAGAGACGGTTCTGGCAGGAACGGTTACTATGGCCAAAAGGAAATTGGTGAGCTGAAAGTCCAAGATTTTATACAGAATCTGTCGATTACAAACGCTCGGAAGTCGCTCGGAGGCGGATCTAAAGACTCTGGTTCGGCCGCAAAGCAGAATGGTGCGCTCGGTGCGAGCGCACGATCGAGCACGGACAGAGAGAGCTTTGGTGAGCGCTCGTCCACGCCAATCAACTCTCGATCGGTTCCAAAGCAGAACGGAGAACGACCGGCCGCATCCGGTCGGGCGCAGCAGAGACGTGAGACTTACGACGGATGTCCGGCACCTGTCGCTCACAAGCCCTCCTGGATGCAGGGTCGTGCCACTCCCGGAAGTACGCCCACTCATCCAGTCACGTCCCCGGTCGAACCGCTTCCATCGTCTTCAAAGATACGGCAGCGGAACGTCGTGGCTGTCGACCGGACCCTGGATTACACGGCCGACGTGATCAGGGACTCGGACGAAGACCCAGATCATGACGAACGACGTGATGTGGTGTACAGTCCGGTCCAGCAGCCATCGGCAGACAAGCAGAGAACTTCACCTGTCATAGGGACTCTAGATAAGGTGCTTGATGTGAAAATGATCAGAGAACTTCCTAAGCTTTTGTAGATTTGTCACAGTGTCTGTCAGTTTCGGCTTAACTCAAAGTTTTAGGCCAGTCCGGTGTTGTCCTGTCTGGTTGATTGCAGAGATTGGCAAGAGCAAGAGATTTCTGGAAGTGAAAGTGTTTTACATGTTTAATATCGGAGGACTAATATCGTGGCTGACTGAATCTTATTTCCCTTAAGCTAAGAAGTGGGTAAATTGCACTCAGAAGTAGAAATTTTCCTGTTTTTCATTTTGTAATAACAGGACCTTTGGTTGTAATGCTTTAGCTCTTCTTTCTTGTTCTCATGTCTGTGGCGGTCACTGATGCATCTGAATTTCAGCAGTGTTGATATTACTGACCCCTCACTACGGTGTTTGCCATTTCGACTTTGAAGAAAGCACGGTCTGCCTTTGTGTGGTCCTGTTGGCCAACTGAACCTGCTTTTCATCCGAAAGCACACTTTGCGTAAAAGTGAGACGTCAAGACACGGTTTGTGACTGATTTGAGAAAGTCTTTATCTAAGGGGCATTGTTAAACACGCCTTATTGTTACAGATCAACTCATTTCATGTACAGGGTGTTGTTCTTCATTTTCCATATCTTACAAAGAAGACTTAAGTAATTCAGAGGTGATAGGACAAGAAGGGAATGAACTGCCACTGTGGAAACTGTTTATTCGCCCCCTTACTACACCTCATTCCAAATGTTGCTGGATACTTTCTAATATGAGTTTTCTATGGTGAAGAAACTCTTAATATCGTTAATGCTAACTACGATTGTCTTTGAGTGGGATTATAAATGGTTCTCTTCCACATTATACATAGCCGTACATGTACGCTGCACAGCGATTCTTTATATATGAATAATGCATCACAATGAGGGTGCATTTTCTGTGCCTCACACTGCATCTGTGTGTTTAAACTTTTATCTAGTGTCCTTCTAGGACTCCTTAAAATCCTGCAGGTAGCTTCACCAACGCTATATTGTATTTAAGTATTTATGAAGCGCCTCTAGTAGGGTGAACCATTCAACGGCGTGCAAGTCCGCGAAGGAAGTAGGTTTTGAGAGAAGCAAAGGAGGATGAGAGACTGCCAGATAGAATTTTTTAATGAACCAATGGAGAAAGCGCATTCCACAGAGAGGGTCCAATTGAAGCAAAGGATCGAGACTGAGCCATAACTGTTCTATGGTTTGAGGAATCAAGAGGTGAAGTCTATTGTCTGCACAAGTATTTACATTGAATTCATTAAAACTGGATGAATATTTCTCCATGCAGACTGTTAATCAGCTCAACATTTGGGTCCTTTTATTTAGAAGCATTGAAAACTTACCTGTATATTTAGTGAGGGCTACCAGGAATTGTGGGGCTACCAGGAATTGTGGGGCTTTGAATGAGCCGTTGAATGATGACTCCTGCATTGTGGTTACTGTGTCTTTTAGTTTTTAGATTATTTTAGTATGCTTTTGGAATGCTCCCACATCTTTGCCATCCAGTGTTTGGGCCAACCACATGGAATAACTTTCCTTCAGACCTGCATGTTCTGTTGGCTACTGTGGACTCTGCATACACCTTTGCATACACAGCATCTGAAACCAATATCTTTACCCAAAGTTCGGTTGGAGTGCCTCTTTGTTTAGGGGTGCTATATAAATCTTCTGAATGAACTAATTACTAACCCCAAATTTCTCACTAAACAGGGTATCAGTTGTGTCTGTCTCAGACTGGATTCTTTGTCAGCGCACATGCAAAATGTTTAGCCCAACCATGGCTTATTGACCCAAACGTGTACACACTATGGAGACATTCGATGATAGGAGTTGAATCTTACTGTCTATTATTTCCTGTTTAACTTTGACCTGTTTAACTGTAACTCTTTTTGTTTTTAATAAATCCGTTTGATGACGTTGTTAACTGAGATTAACTTATAATTATTGTCTGTGATAACGACTTCTTAGGAGAAGGTTAGTTTTAATCATTTTAAGTGTTATTAAATAACTGTTGATTACAAAATTAAAATAGTAGCTTAAGATGTTTTCTAGGATGATTCGGATGATATTTTATGGTTAGTATAATGTCAGTTTGGTGTGAAATGTTGGATCCTATTAGTAAATGTTTTTTTTATGTTTCTTGTGAACTTCATTTGTTGAGATTACTTTAAGTTCAAACTGAGCTGTGTGCATCTGTCTGTAGATAGTATGGATGAGCTTACGCGATCAAGGTTTGATGCAATGTTCCAAACATTGAGCTATTGACTTAGCAAGTCATGTTTAAGACCCTGTGCAAGAGCGTCAGATGTCTCGGATCTTTTTTATTGGTGGGGCACTGACAATATTTTCCAGCGAGTGGAGGATGGCTGGGGAGCAGATGGCGTCGGAGTAAATGGGAGTAGGTGTCTGGGACTCTAATGTGATCCCGTCTCCAGACAATTTTTACAAGACTTAATCTTACAAGTTGTGCATTGTTAGCATACAAATACTAAAGTTAGGACATGTTGCACGTCAGACTGTATAAATATATCTTTCCAGTTCCCACATGCTATACAACACAACACAAGATCAATTACAATAAACAATATGACCATACCAGACACGAATGACCGCGTCCCCTACAAGTAAATTTAAGTTTTTATTGACACATTTTGGGATTGACCAGAAGTTTCATCTTCTTGACGGTGTATAATCTAATATTATGACATTACATTATTGTACATTTTACAAATTTAGGTGAGGGAACTAAATGTCCATGGTTACGAAGGATTGGGACGAAGACATTGTTTGGTGACAACCAACAGACATGACGACCCCTGTCCAAACAGTATTATTGTATTGGCAGCATTCGAACACTATATATTGACGAAGTCAGTCAAGTGTGGCTTATGCGCCCCCACAAAGGCAAGGAAGCGCGACAGACAGAGAGGGGGAGAGAGAAACGCACATAAGCAGACTAATAGACGAAGCAAGTGAGATTTGAAAGTGAGTAAGTGATAGGTAGGTTGAGAAGGGATCAGAATTTGGGACTAAGCGTGAAAGCGTCAAGACCACCATAAATTCTAATGCTAATATTATTTCATTGTGATAATTTTATAGCGCCTCGCGAAGGGATTATTCAGAAGCGCTCTCAACCACAGCGCAGCTCTTGCGATGAAAGACCGACATTGCCTACTTGCAGCAAGACTCAAAAGGCCTGTACTCATTGCGTAATTGGTCCTACGCGGACGTCGTCTTGCCAGAAAAATTATACTCATTGTCTCTTGAACTCTCTTCTTTTGCTTGTCGTGTAGCGTATTGGTGGACTGAGTTCGTGGCTTGATGGTGTGTAATCTAATATCATTATGACATTACATTACGATGATTACATTATTTTACATTTTACAAATTTACATTATCTTGGAACTGCACGTGACTCAGATTCACACGTCACCACTGTTGTCCATTGAACGCATGTTTGATATGGCTCTGAAATCAGGCGCCTCATGAATATGACAGATACACCGAGATTTCGCGAATATACTTCTGCAACCACCAATTAATAATGGCGCTACATCAGGACAGAGAGGCTGCTAATGAGTTAACTTCTCTACTCGGTTAAATGAACACGCCAGTTCATCAAACGATATGAATGCGGCATTAAACCGACATAGGACCTAAGCGTAGACCACATAAATGAGGAATCTATATTGAATTATTGGTCCTTGAGCGCAGACGAGCGGGCACTGAGCTGTCCCGCGGCAACCTGTCGACTGCCGAGTTACTATGTGCATAGACGCCGAGAGTGCACGTGACCGATATTGACCAATGGAAACGAAGCATTTGTTTCCTGGGCAACTCTTACTAATGGCCGACGACACCTGCGGGAGAAATTCTACGGTTTTATGACGAAATATCTTTAACTCACAGATCAAGGAAAAGTCAATGACTGTTTTGCGTCATTAGCTTTGCTTCATCGTAGTTAAATTTCGCTTGTAAGTTCATTGATCCGCTAATTACGACTGGATTTTCGCCTAAAGGTAGTGTAATTGCGTGGACCGACCTCTAAGAGGACGTCTTAGGCCAGTCGTTGACTATATAATTTTCGTTACGTCAACGAATAACACACAATTTCACGTGGTTAACAGGATATCGGGATTTAGCTGCTGTTTACTTGTGTGGAGCCTTTCGGACTAATCGGTTGTGTATTCGGTTGCGGTGTAGATCCACAGTTGTTGCATAACACATTGGTGTTTAGAGACTTGGAATTTTGACGTACGTGGAAATCCATGCACGGTAAAGTAAAAGCAAGAACACGCGAAATTATGGGAGATGAAAATGACGTCATCGGCAGTGCTTCAGAAATAATTAAAGGTACTACTCAAAGTCATAAAATATCGTCCATCGATGTGATATACAAACTCTAATCTCTGTGTTTGGTATAAAATTGTAAAGCAACATAAAGTGAATTGAATTGTAATATCTTGCTCACACCTCAAACAGACATAGCAGTGCCTTAAGTTCTCAGTGGTAGGCCCTCGATTTGTAATGCCTCCCTATGATGCTCTGCTCTCTTCCTAGAACCCCTTCTCAGGCATTCCTTTCCCATCTTAAGAGTTAAGACGACTTTGTTTGGCCGCGCTGAAGTTGGAAGCGTCTCTGAGTTGTCGCATTTATGATGCACTATACATGAATTCTCATAATGAATGAATGCTGAGTGAATGAAAAGGTGGATACAGTGAATTCTGTGGAAGACAAATTCCTACCTCTGCAGAGACCTTTGCAGAGGCAGGAAATTCTCTCCACTTCAGATGAACCATCGATTAACTTTATATTTGCATTTGCTTCTATGAAATCTTCAATTTGCTTGTGAATTATGTATACATCTTTTTTATTTGCTCAATATAAGACCCAGTAAACATTAGGTAAAACTCTTTCATAACATGATGACATTAACTAGTTATACAAATATACCAACTTTGATTTGTGTAGGCAGCTGCATACGTACGTACATACATACATATATATGAAGACAATTGTGTGGAGATTAGTTATGTTGACCTTAACGACCGCAGCCAGCTGTTACTAAGGCTGCCAGAAGGCTTTGTGATCTAAACCTGTGTTAATGATTTTTGTGACACAAACAATGATAATCAGAGATGTTGTGGTAATGGCTTTTTTGTTATTCAGTCTTTTGAAACTGTCTGCAGCAGTTATAAAATCAATATTTGATTTTGAAATTCATGTTCTCCAGTTAAATACTCTTTTCTGAACAAATCACAATGATATTTTATGAGTCACTGACGGAGATGTCATAAAATCTACTGTATGATTTGCACACAGTTCAAGAAACTAAATCTGTTGCACAGATGAGATACTGTAAGTTATGGCCAAGGATTTTAGAAATGCAAGTGGCTGAGTCATGTGCTCAGTGAGTCAATTGTAAGACTTGAGGTGCTTTGATCTCAAACTGTTAAAGTTTTAAGGTTCTAAATAAAATTGTGAAAGAGTATTTTAAAATTAGTAAAATCAGGCATTTTAAAATTAATTATTAATTTTTCTGTCATCGTTTTTTTTTCATTATTGCCTTTCATACACTTCTCTTTATTTGTGCATGCCTGATTAGATACTTGTCAGCTGCTATAACATATCACTTGAGATGATTTAAGAGATCGTTGCTTTATTATTGATCTCAGATGTCAAGACGAGAGACGTTCTGTTCACTTTTCTTGATTGTAGAGCGCTTGTACTTTGCGACTCTTCGAATCAAGCCAAGATCAACGGCCAACTCACATTACTTCTGCATTGACGAGGAACTACTTTATGATAAGTAAGCATCGCGATCATTCTGATATACGGGCTGTGGCATTTATTCGCTAGCGGAAGGGTCGGGTCAAGAGAGTCAACAAGTTACAGGTGGTTGTTGAAATCAATGACTGTTTTATGCACGATTTACAACTGAGAGAGTCTCAACATTTCTTTATCAATATAATCTCTCATTGATTGTGGGTAAACAGGTTGGAGTCGATGCATTGAGGTTTTTCGTATGTGTTTTCATTATTTAATCAGAATTTGTTGATTTATAGTGTTTTCTCTTGGAAGGGTCTGAGCCACGATTCATTTTCATTTCATGCATATTATTCGTATAAAATGACATTTAACATCATTTAGGCCGTGCAGAGAAGTAGGTTGCTTGAAGGGGCGTTATATAAATGCTTGATTACATTACATTAGCAGTCATCACTGAAGTTACCAGACAGAATTAGATTTGTCACACATAGTGAAACCCATTTATACCCATTATGCTGTATGACATGTGTCAAAGTGTTGTAACATTCAGGCAGTTGCTCCAACAACCAATACCTCTAATTAAGATTTCAAGAAGCTGGGTTATTAGCTTAGAGGTATAGGTAGTGGGTGGCTATGGAGGAGGGAGGTTTGTTAAAGACATTTGGCCCTCAGGTAAGTTATTGGGTGTGTGTATGTACTTGGGGCTGACAGGTAGTTAAAGCATGCCATGCATGAAGGGTGGAACAAATAACAGGGCTATATATTACATATATTGACAGCACTTAACCTTGACTATGATAATAGTGTGAGTGAGATCTTAATGATCACACTCAACTTTGTTTTCCTGAGCTATGGGATTTTAATTAGACCTCTAAGATAAAATCTGTTCCTTGGTTCCAACTTGGATAAAGTTGGAACCAAAACAACTATTGATAAAGTTTATTGTGATCACTATGAATAATTAAGATGAATTATGAGGAGTAGCAAGAAATTACGATAATGATAAATTAAATAATTCATTAGGTAGAAATGTGTACAGAATCAGTCTGTTCGGTTGCTTGAAGTTGTTTCCTTATGTCAGTCTTGCTCATTCTAATATTTCTCTGTCACAGTTTATGATACATTACTATATTTATGAGCACAGCTGTTAGAAGTTGTGATATGAGAGTCTGTCGAGTGAAACCAGATGAATATACCTGGCTTGGTCCAGTTCATTAAGTCTTACTGGGTTTCGCCATGATTTATTCCTCCTTACTTAATTTTTGGACGAGTTTTCCTATATAGTTACATAGGAGATCCTTTGTAGTCTTCACACTCTCACCCTAAACTACACCCAATTAAAAGCTACTCTGCTCCTCTTGCTCCTCTGACGACCAGACCTAGACCTACTCTGTATGACTCTTTTGGACCCTTCTGTACTCTGACTCAATGCAGTGCCCGTGAATAAGCTGGTGCCCTGTACTTGGCTTTTGAGTGGAGCCCTAGACGTTTGGAGATTATTAAACAATATGCCCCCTCTGGGTCTGCTACAATGTGTCATGGACTCGATGCAGTTTTAATGACTTCTGTTGTGCTCACTCATTGCTTTTCCGTTTTGCTTTTTGTCTTGCTTTGTACCTGTTTATGTCCGTCTCTCAGTCTGCTCGTTGGTTCGAGGCAGTGCATTGTGCATTCAGAATATGTCTGTAAGCTGTTTAGCCCTTTCTTTATGCTTGGTCACGTTCAGTAATACTTGGTCATATTCAGCAACTGATCTGTTTAAATTGGTATCCATGACCAACACATTGTGTGATTGCAAGAGAGTACATTTGCATCCATATTACTTAACAAACATGTGACATTTTGAAGCAGCGTAGTCAGCCATGAACAAGTAGCCTTCCTTCATCAAGGAAAAGACCCTAATGTTTTTTATAAATGTCAGTGTTGACTAAGTTACTCAGAATAGTACTTCAGTTTCTAGGTTACTCAGAATAGTACTTCAGTTTCTAGGTCATCAGCCAAACTTATAGGCCATAGATCAATCTCAACAAGACATGAAATTAATGATAACAGATACTTACTCGCCTGCTCGCAATGACTTGACCAACTCTGCCTGTGGCATGCTAGTTCTGCAGACAATGACGCCTTTAGTAGTGGCTCATGATTATAAAAGAATGCCAGAAAATTATTATTGTAGCAGAAGATTTTTGGCAGAGGTGCCTCACCTGCATGTCCATTGTTGTAGACATATAATGATAATAATAAGAATGCTGAAGATTGTGTGGGTTGTGGTAGTAGGGTAACAATGCAATTGTTATTAGAAATATAATGCTGATTATTTTGAGGACAAAATTGATCAATCATCAATCATAATGGTATCAGGCTCATAGATTATGACAAATATTCAACATTTATCAGATAGCAATAAACCTTGTCACCAACCTCATTGTTAGTTACTGAATGAGTCAAAATAATTAAATTGGTAACACAGTAAGTTGAGGAAAACAGATGGGTATAGGTAATGTATTTAATTAATGTTTATCAATAACACTGGATATAAAATTGCAATCATCCCTGGCTGGGAGAAGGAAAACATGGGATCTCTAGCTTAGCTCAAACTGGAGGGGGTTGTGGCATGGAGAAAAAAGTGTAAAACCCTAACCGTAACCCTACACTAACCCTAACTCTAACCCTTGCCTTAACCCTGACTCTAACCCTTGCCCAACCCTAAATCGGGATTTTACAAATTGTCTGGTTTCACACATTTCCACCAGTGATATATATACAGTTACTCATTGCTATCAAAGCTTTGTTGTATGGTCATGTGTACACTTCATAATTATGTAAGAAAAGCATTTGTAATGCAGTTGTATTGTATTGTATTGTATAGGTGCAGTTTAGAACACAGGAAGACTAATGGACTTGTTTTTGCTGTATACTTGTGAGCACATCATCATACTGTTTACACCAATGTTGTCTGATGTCCCTCAAAGCTCTTTACTGAGCACACCATGTTGATTGACGTTCTTGACAAGAATCACAGTGTAGGGCTAATATTGACTTTCTCAGCATAACTGTATCATGAGGTGTGTTCACCAATGAATTTGCACTAACAAGTAAACACTACATGAATAAGTATGATGTGGGCCAATGACAGCTTTTTATGTTTTCTGATTCTTGTGTTGCAGTTTTTACGAAGATTTTGGTCCGCTCAATCTTGGAAAGCTGTATCAGTACTGCTGTAAATTAAATAAAAAACTGAAGGTAACAATTCTGTTATGTTAAAATGTTGATAAATGACAATTGTTTATTATTCATTCAGGAGATTGAATCTGTTGAGTAAGTACCTTATTAATCAAGTGAGTAATTAAGTACATTAAATTCTTTATTGCACCAACCCATTCCCAGGACGGTGTATGTCATACTTCGAGCTCACCATGCCTTCAAAGAGTGAGAAGCTGATGGAGAGAAGCCAGTCTTTAGATTGGCCCTTTGTGATGGAGGAAGGTCATTCCAGGTAGATGAACCAACAGTAGCAAATGACCAGCGAGTATTGTGAATAAATTTATTTGATATGCATATATATTTGTGTAAATGGGGCGCGGTGGCATAGTAGGATGTTCGATGCCTTGAGTTCAGAGGATCACAGGTTCCAACCCACTCCTTGTCACTGCCTAGAGACCTTGGACAAGTTGCTCACTCATAATTGTCTGTGAGGAAGGCAATGGGAAACCACCTCACTGATCTCATCCCGGGTGGCGTAAAGCCAATGAACCTGCCTTCGAGCAGAGCACTCATCATCATCATCATCATCATCATATATATATGTATATATATGTATATATGATACAAATATTTTATCCAAAAATAGTGGTTGGGATAAAAGTAAATGCTAATAATCTAATTATTAATTTCTTAATTAGAAAGAGTAAAATTAAAATCAGTCCTCGCTAATTTGTTTCGTGATTTGTTTTTCAGTCATTTTCTCTAGCAAAGAAGAAAATCGTCCACTACACAAGTTTTGATCCACGAAAACGAGCGAATGCGGCGTTCCTGATTGGCTCTTACGCTGTGGGTTGTTCTGAACAACAGTTTCATTTAGAATAATATTGTTTGAGCCTCTTTTCCTGAGACAGTTTCTGTATGTAATGGAGCACCGTTGATTGATGCTTGATCACTTTAAAGTGGTGCTTGATGAATGATTTAAAGAGAGAATGTTAGAAATGACCATTGACAAGCCCACTTATCTTTATCATGAAGCACTATTTCTTGATAAGGACATAGCGAGCGAATTGCATGGCAAGTCGAATGCTCCGTTCTTGCCACACGTGTAGTATGTCAGGCTATGATAGTTGCCGGCTTAACGGCATAAGAAGAAGCCTTTCTAAGCCCCACCATAGTACATGACACATTGCCGTACCAGTAATTACTTTACTGTTGTGAAGTAAATAAATGATGTAGCATTTATATTATATTTGTTTGAGTAGTTGAACACAGATGTGTTGATTATTTTAGATAATTTATTTGAAGAAACTTCCAGAAGAAGCCTATCGTCCTCTGGTCTCTGGTTCAAATCCGCCTTTCATTCCATTCAGGTCGGTTATGTCATCGGCTACGACTTTCAGATCACTTTAAGAGGAGATATGGTTCTAAAATCGATGGGCCACTCTTATGTCTTGGACTTAATGTGGCCATAATTATTATGCCTGTTGTAGAATTTGTTGCTTAGCTTTCAACACTTAAGTCATTAATAGAACATGGATGGAGCTGAGCTGTCTAATTAATTGTGTCTAATTAAGTGACTCTAACTAATTAGTCTAAATAATTACTGTCTAATTAATTACCATCTAATTAATTGACTGTCTACTTAATTACTGTCTAATTAATCGACACATGACACACTAGACATCAGTCGATTGCTGGTTCTTCTAGAATCGTAATTTCAGGAGCAGAATAAATTTCCGTTTGCGAATCAGACAGAGATGTCTTGTTATTCCCTGGATTTGAACAAATAGCTTTTGTTTTTTGGGCTTATTGTTCTTCTGTTTTGTTTCTGCATTTTCCACCAGAGATGCTTCTCTGAGCGAGCCGACCTTTCACCTGACACTCTTAGATTGCCTGCAGGGCATCTACAAGGTCAGTTCAATTATATGCAATCCTTTATTGTCTCGATACATAAATTGACCCCGGTCAATCCTTAACACTGACTCAAACTCATCATCTGTTAGATCTTCTTGCAATATCATAGCCTGACTGTGATTTGTTTTTACGCAAGATGTACAAAGTTTTTCTGTACTCTTTGGCGATATATACCTTCCTAACCGTACCTCCTCTTAGTTCCATCTCGTGCATAGGACTACCTTCCTCTGCTTAGCCTGGTCAGAAGCTCCTCTGAGTATGTACCTTGAAGGGGTGTTATATAAATTCTGTTCGATTGATTTATTGGCTGGTTGATTGATTGATTGGTTGATTGATCAATTTATTGACTGACTGATTGATTAATTGTGGGTGTTACTGTGTAAATTTATTTGTAAATCTCTTGTGATGATGTACAGGCACTGCAGTGTGGCTTCCTCAACTTCGAGACGTTTGATGTCGATGAATACGAACATTACGAGGTAAACAGTAATAAAAATTACAGGCTAAACGGTAATAATCATTAGAAGGTAAATAGTAACAAACATTACAAGGTAGACAGTAACAAAGATTATTAGGTATACAATAACAAACATTACAGGGTAGACAGTAATAAACTTAATGAGGTATACAGTAACAAACATTACAAAGTAAACAGTAACAAACATTACAAAGTAAACAGTAACAAACATTACAAGGTGGACAGTAATAAACTTTATGACGTATATAGTAACAGACATTATGAAGAAAACAGTAAAAACATTATGAGGTAAACAATCGTATTGTGAGGTAAACAATCGTATTGTGAGGTAAACAATAACACGTTTTCTTACTAGGAAGGTTTCTCATTTGCGGTTCTTGATGTTGATGGAGTTAATCAGTGCACCTCTGTCGTGAGGAATCATTTTCATTAATTTTTTTGTGTTCTTTGATCTTTGGCAGAAAATTGAAAATGGTGATCTTTGTTGGGTGGTTCCGGATAAGTTTCTCGCATTCTCTGGTCCACATCCAAAGAGCAAAATAGAAAATGGTAATTACCAAAATCTGACCGCATAGAATTTCAGTCTGTTACTACGATTATTATCATTTAGAAACTATGGTTTGGGTGCAAATACTAACCATTAGAAGTCTTATATCTTCGTTAATTGATTTCAGACTCACACACTGCAGTCTAATTACAAGTATCGTATGACCAGATACTCTCAGGTTATTACAAGACTCGAATTTAACTGTACAGCAGCCATGCGAGGCATCTATCTTGTTATTAATTTAATTTAACCAGTTGCCGTCATCGCCTGGCAAATGGAAGGACTAGTCATCCTTATGGTATTGCAAAATCGATCTTTTGTCCTACAGTTCTTCTTGCCAGTGTTTTATCCAGTACTCTGCAGATTCCAAATTATGATTTGAATATTATCCATTGGAAGTTATGGTTAGGTAATGAATACTAACTATTGTGGGGTATGTTCAGGTAATGAATATTAAACATTGGAAGGTATGGTTAAGTAATGAATATTCATCATTGGTGATGAATATTCATCATTGGTGATGAATATTTAGCAGGTGATGAATATTTAACATTAAAGGGCACAGTTAGAATAGAATATTGACCTTACTAGCATGAAGAGATGCTTTGCTTATCTTCTTCAGAGATGTTATCTGTTATCAGCTGTGATTGTTGGGCCCATAGCCAACCACCATTTCTCGCTCACTAATGGAGGTTGCAATTGTATTACAATTGTATTGTATCTGATTGCATTGTTTTCTGCTAGGTTACCCTCTGCACGCGCCTGAGGCATACATTCCGTATTTTCGTAAGAAGAACGTGACGGTCGTCATCCGACTGAACAAGAAGATCTACAACGCAAGGCAGTTCACAGATGCTGGCTTTGAGCACTGCGATCTCTTCTTTCCAGATGGAAGCACTCCTAGCGACACCATTCTGGACAAGTTCCTCGATATCTGTGAGAGAACATCGGGCGCCTTGGCAGTTCACTGCAAAGGTAACGAGTTATTCGATTGCCGTAGATATGTAGTGCAGATTTAGGGGGGTAATTGGGTTCCGTAGCAGTCATTGGCTAGTGTAAGTGGTTGACTGATTGCCACAATAACTGACTGCAGAGGTAAAGGGTTACCTCTAAGTAATAAAGAGCTAACTACAATGGTGTTTTGGGGTGGGGGATAGGGAGGGTGGCAGTTGATTGCAGTTAATTTTGTTCTTCATGTTAACTAGATGCTGATAATTATTATTATTTACTACTTGTTTAGCATTTTACATCTGGACACCTGTTACTGAGATCTCTGTTAGGTTGGTTGCTATTTAGTGATGGTGTTTCATAGCAAAGGTGATTAGCAATGCCCTCCTCCTTTCTTCAGGCTTTAGACTGGCACCGCTAGAATACGGGCAGTGATGGAGTTACTGAGGGCTTCTCATCCTCTCTTTGCCTCTTCACATCAGGACTTTATTGCATTAGGATTGGAGCATCTGGAAGTGGTGCTATATAAATGTGTGATTATCATTACATGTATTGTATGTTGATGATGATGATGACCAGCTGGTCTTGGAAGGACTGGGACTCTGATTGCCTGCTGGATAATGAAGCACTACAAGTTCACGGCACCAGAGGCCATTGGTTGGCTAAGAGTCTGTCGACCGGGATCTGTCATTGGACCTCAACAGGACTATCTTCTGGGGTCAGCTCTTCAATATTATGTATTCAAATGTGGATGTGTTGGAGTGTGTGCTGGTGCGTATATATATATATATATATATGTATGTTTGTCTATTTGTATGTGTGTATGTATGATTGCATGTATGTTTATAGGTGTGCATGTAGGATGGATGAATAGATTAATGAATGAATGAATGGGTGGATGAATGGATGGATGGTGGAGTGATGGATGAATGAATGGATAGATGAATCTATGGATTGATGATGAATGAATGGATGGATGAATAGATTAATGAATGAATGGGTGGATGAAAGAATGAATGAAGGATGATGGATGAATGGGTGGATGAATGGATGGACAGACAGATGCTGTGCATATGTACATATCAGTACGCTAATTCTGTGTGTGATTTATGTGTATATCTCTGTACATTTATATAGCACCTTTTGAGAAGGGCCTCTGATTCAGTAGAATCCAACAGTGTTTCTTCAACTGTGTCTGTGTTATTCTTGTAATAAGGAAACAGTCTTCGCTTTGGATGATGGGTGACATCTATCATTCGAAGCAAGATCGAGAGAACAGCTACGGTCGCCAGTTGAACAAGACCTGGTCGGTGGAGGATGAAACGGAGAACATTCCGGGGGCAAACGTCACCCCTGTTTCGCCCGTGATGGTCAGACGATCGATCCTGAAAACACGCCCTCAGTATGCAGATGAAAAGAATGACCTGGTCAGTTAGGATTAACATTGTTGTTGGCAGTTAGGTTGTTATTTTGGTGTCCAAGGATGTCGATTTCTCTATTGTGTAATTGTAATTTTCTGTTGGTTTATTGTTGTTTAAGTTTACCCCAGCGTAATGTATCTGATGGTAATGATGTATCTCGCATCCTGTATGAGAATGGTTGCTGACACTGCTTACACTCTGGCAGTCCCAAGTGCTAGTCCCATGCCTGGATGAAGGAGGAGGTGATCCTTGTTATTGCACAGTGTCGTTAAACTGAAACTATTACTACTGTATCAAGTTCCGTAGTTGGATCTAGGATTTGCTGAACAAGTCTAGCTTGTCCACGTCATCTATTCTATGACAGCTTGATATGCACAAATAAACGAATTGATTGATTGGTTGATTGATTGGGAATGTCTTTCCTGTGAGAAGTGCTATATAAATCTAAAGATACGATATAGGTGCGATGTGACCCTTGGCATGTGCCACATAGGGTGATGCTCTTGAGCGCATGGTCCTCATATAAAGTAACATCTTCGCTGTTGACCTGTATCTGAAAAAAACTCTCGGTAGGTTGCAATCGTAATTGCGATTAGGTTTTTACAGTGCCCAGAGAACGAACAAGGTAGTTATTCAGAGCAGAGCCAATAGTAGAGAACTGTTTTTTTCTTTGGATACAGGACAATCGCCTGCATGAGTCTCAAGGCGAAAGACTCAACCACATAAAAATACTGCGCAAACAACAGGCTCAGCCAGTCAGAGTGAATACGTCGACAGTTATAGCGTGAGTTCCATTACCTAGTGATGAATCACTTAGAACCAATGAACAATGTTTATCCTAAGTTCGAACTCTTTCTCATTCCTTAAGACATGCTTCTGAACTCGATATTTCTTAATTGCTTTAAAGAATTTGGATACATGGCTGCTCTTGACTAACCGCTCGTTCGATCTGCCTGTCTCTTTGACCGTTAGTCCATGAAAATCTTCTTAGATAATGGTAATAATATTGAAAATCAGTTTTCATTTTGACATCTCGATTTTAAGGTTTATTTTTTTTATTATGTCACTTTAATATTTGCTGTATTAGCTGGATTATGAAGCCAAGTTCAATTTAATTTACTGTTTACTGTATTGACTATGTGCTGTAATTGATCTCATTTATTTAATTCTGTTACATTTTTATTTCTACCATATTATATAGATATCTAAACATTGTAATCTTTAGTTATGAATTAATGCTCATCAGTGAAGTGTACATATTTTCATATTATTATTTTGCTGATATTTTTTATTAAAATATTGCTTATGACAATCAGTTATAGCCAGCAACAAATCTAGAGTATAGCTGTGTGTAAAGTTACTGAAATTCTATGGTTGTAGAAATAATGATGTACGGCCTTCGGCCAGGTCCAATTCTCTGAGTTCGAAGACAAGGAGTGGCCATCATGGTGACTACAGCCCAACACGTGGTGCCTCCAGGCCGCTTCCAGGTCTGAAAGCTTCTCCTGGAAATGGCGTTTCCACCCTTCGTTCTGTGAACTCTCTTTCACAACCTGGTGTAGGAAATCGGTGAGTTTTCAGACCGGTGGCCACTCCTTAGCATTTGGGTGTGCTTCTAGGATTCATTGGCGGTACTAACTTTTTCTAAAGGATTGAGTTTCCCAGAAACTAATACTGTTATGACCTTGTTTGTGGTTTTAATTTCTGGTTTGGTTACTATTTTTGGTGATTTTCTTCATTTGAATAATATTCTTTGCCTTGATTTTCTAACCCATGACTTGGAGCATTTTGTTGTAGCTTACAGACTACAGTTATTTATTGCCTTCCTGTAGTTTGTATTGTAGTTATGTTATAGCATCGTCTGCTGTTCTTTTCTTAACTTATGTGGCACTGAAAATGATATCTGTGTTTTATCACAATTTCTTTTAATATATTTGCAATAATAAGATATTTTGAGAATCTGTTTTGACTCAATAATTAGCTTCTGTGTTTAAAGTTGAGTGAGTGAATTTCATTGTCCTTTTCATTTTCTTTTGCTTATGACATCATCATTCATAATTGTGGCCGTGTTTTAGTCGAAAGCTTCACGTAGTTTGCATTTTACAACGTCAGTATACAGTAGCAGTTTAGTTCACAGTGTGGGCACAATTTGCTTATGTATTGAGAATAGCATTTAAAGTAATCCATATCATACTTGTAATCGTTGCAAGTTCGAATTTGAAGCCACAATTAATATTATTGAGTTGACATTGTCTTGAAATGTCGATTCCAGAGCGAGAACCGCCTCCTCTGACCGAGATTATCGTTATCTTGGTCTCGGTCGTACAAGGTCTCCACAATATCTGTGGCTGACAGAGAGTAAGTCATAGACACGTGAACATGCTGCCAGCACTGCCTTAGCCTAAACCAATAACCAATGCTACCAACCTCCAGATGCTTTTACCCTGTATAAGCCACAGATGCTTTCACGCTGTGTAAGCCGCCGTTGCTTTAAACCTGTATGAGCCTCAGATTCTTTTACAGAGATCTTGACAGAGAGCCAGTTTGTCCATCTTCCTTAATTGAACCTCTCCTCCACTCTTGCAGTTTTCTTCTCACAGCTGATAACCAAACTCACCCATTCATCCTATCCTAGTCCTACTCAATCCCAAAAGTGGCCTTGACCTCCGTCTTCCACAGTAGCACCACCTCGGCTTGACCTCAAATTTTGACTTTGCCCTAGAGCAGATCAATAAATCTTGCTATTGTGGACTCGATCTGATATTGTTTTGCCACTTGATGTAACATTTTACATCTACTAGGTTACCACAGAGAACGCTTCTGAGTAGATCTCTGAAGAGGCGCTATATAAATTCTCAGAATGAATGAATAAATTATTACTCTAATCTTAGTCGAATTTCTACAAGCTTTTACTAATTCGAGTGCTAATCAATTGACAATTGATTAATTAATCATTCCCATAACTGATTATAGTATCTATATGCATCTCAATGTCTAGATAGTATGATTAATATGCCTCTATATAGTACCCATGAGTTGGCTTTGTTTAGCAGATATGGGTAACTAATTGCTTAGCTATTCAATTACACAAACAGCTAATTGTATGTTTAACTGATAGCCTACAGGCTTTTACTAATTCTAATCAGTTGGCAATTTTACTAATCATGTAATTTCTGTATGCATCGTTGCATCCAAATGTCAATACAGTAGGCCTGCCATTGAAGTACCTTTATTATTCCATATAGTACCTTGTAAACAGGACTAACGAACTGAATTATTATAGTTATAGCATATTGTAGTATATTTATTTGAGCAATAACTTATTCATGTTCACTGCTGTATGTCGGTAATGAGGCATTTGTGAAGCACGTAGCGAGACCAGCTTATATGCATATTAGGCCTATATGCATTTTCTGCACTGGAGCTTTGATTTAACTTTGACATATTCAACTTCTTAGAGTTTTTGAAAGTGCTACACAAATTTTTGCTATAATTATGGTGAGGTTGTTGTTTATTTATGGAAGGTAATGCTATTATTGTGGTTAATGAACCATTAAGTTATGCTAATACTTAGCTGAAGTGTTTATGTTTTTATTTCGAAGGCATTCCAGCGTAGCAACGAACTATCGCACTTCAGTGAGGAGGTAGAAAACGAAACGACGAGTTGCCATTCATGACCTGATTTCTCTTTTCCTTCTACGCAGCTCTAGCCTTTTGTCTGTCCGTTTTAAATGATCGCATTTGGAGTCGTTTTTTGTCTGTTATGAGGAATTGTAATTTGCATTAACTTATTTTTCATGTCACTAAACATCATTTTGCAGCGCAAAACTCTTTGGGCAAAAGCTGAGGTTTTGGGATTATCAACAAGTCAGTTTGCTGCTTGACATTGAGTCTAGTACTTTAGAGTTTAAGCTTTAACTTCTGGGTGACTGATTTTATTTAATATTTAATATTTAAGAAATTATCATGTCTTCATAGCAAATGAATCTACTCTCATGTGAAAGTAAAACTCAATTCCTGCATGTTAACAAGTAATGAACTGTAGGAATTGTGTGGATTGTTGTGGAAAGACTATTCTCTTGCAAATATAAATTTCATTGTACCTTATTGACGCATCGTTTGCCAATGTAATATTTCTATAATAGATCCTTATTTATAAACTGTTGCTCACATGAATCCAGAGTTGTATTGTCTTGAGGCTGGGTCTTGAAGTCAAGACATCTTGAGATAGGTGTTTTGATGTCTTAGTGCCATATTTTTACTGCCTTGATCTTGGCCTCGGTCTCGCGGTCATTCGTGACTTCTGTAAAACTATCTTCGTCAATCAATCAATCAATCAATCAGTTAATTAAATCACTCGATCAATCATTCAATCCTTTTTTTGTAATCATAGTACAAGCTCATCTGAACTGCTTTTAATCTCAACATGGGCTTAATAATGGGTTAATAAACTTACCTTAAATAGCACAAAATCTCTGAACTTGTTAACAGCTGATGCCAAACGCCTCTTCTCCATATTACACAACCCCAAGCATATTCTTCACCGACTCCAACCTCAACTCTAACTCCTCTCCATTCTCCAATTAAGGCCGAGATCCCACAACCAGATTCCCCACCCAAAGACAGCTTCATTTATCCATTAATAATTAACAAAATATGAGTGTATATGGTGCAATTCTAGTTACTTTTAGTGAACAATTGAATATAAAAACTATAAAAAAATGAAAACGTCACCTTCTCTTGATGTCCTTATATTTTGCAACGATCATGATGAGAATTCAAAGTTTGCTTCTAATTATGACGGTTCTAACTGTGTATACATAACATGTAATACTACACATCTGATTAACTTAAGTGTTTCTTAGATCATCAGAAATCCTGTTATGCATAGACCACAAAAGTTAAAATTGTGCATTAAAACTCACATGCATTCCAAGTGTTCGCAGATCACGGGCATTCCAGTTGTGCAGAGACAACAACGATTTGAAATTTGTGCATTAGAAATCATGTGAATTCCAAGTGTCCTGGGATTTCTAATCGTGTGCACAGACAATACAGATTGTAACTTCTACTCGTGCAGTGACTTCTTCCAAAGTTCAGCGTTGACATTTGTCCAATTGTTAAGGAAATAAATTCCCTGTTGAAGAAGCATTCGAATGGCTTCCACAACATCAAGACAGACCGAGTGACCATGTACTAAAGCAGTTCCACCGCTTTTAGGATCTCCGACAATCGGTTCATCATTGTAGTCATCCCACGAATAAGTCGCTTGAAAGTAATCGTCGTTCATCCCATTCTCATATTCATCCTCGTCCAGGCTACGACTTTCCGGTTGATCTGAGTTTAGGTCGAGGGTTTCCAGAGCCTTGGATTTTTCCAGTTCTTTGTCGTCCTTTGTCGAAGTGTAGGATAAACCTGGGTTCTGCTCTGCGCGAATTCTGATGTAGGTCACCTCCGGTTGAAGAGTTCCCACAGCTATTCTATACTCTATTCCATCGATACAGTCCGCGAGCTTCATCAGATAGAAGCGACTGTTGGGCGTTGCTGGAAAGTACAGACATGCCACGTCTGCACCCCGAACGGACAACCCAACTATATTCCAGCCTTTCGCACCGGAATTATAGGTCGATTCCAGACAGTTGTACTGTTCTTCTCTTTCTATCCCAGGACAGGAGTCGTAGAAGATGGAGAGTCGCTTTTTCGTTCCGAGACCTTCCTGCGTGAGACGCCCTCTGCAGGTACAGTGACTCATTCCGAACTCAGCCTCGAACTCGACCATTCTGGGGAGTTTACAGTCGACATAGATCCTCTGCGTCTCGGCGATCAGGGTCTTCAGGTCCATGCTTCGGTATCTCGATCCGAACGGTTCGTTGTCGTTGCGATAGACGAACCGATCGCAACCGATCTGGTTCGTGTCCGTCCGCTGCAGGAACGGCCAGATCTCGCTCTGGCTCAGCTTGTAGCGCAGGATCGAGTGGGCGCCCCCGCTCTTCTCAAACCTAACGCACGCGTATCGCGGTCGACACCCGCTGCTGAACGTCGTCACGAACATCTGTTCCCAGACGAGCGTTCCGTCCTCATCGACAACCGGTCTGTTCTCTCCCTTCTCCCACTGGACGCAATGGAAGACTCCGTTGTCTACGATCACCACGCTGGTGTTTCCGATCTCGACCAGGTCGCTACGTTGAGGCGTCGTTTCGATCCAGCGCCCGTGCAGGTGGCCAGGGACGAGGCAGGTGGCCGGCCACTCGTCCGGCACGCAGACTTTGCACGTCTTGGCGCAGGTCATAGACGTGCTGGCACGCGAGCAGGGGTCTCTTGCGTATGCGCACGCTTCGTAGTCGTCGGCGCACGGGTTGATGGAGGTGCCGTAGAGGGTGTCCCTGGTCATGTCGAGTCGGATGTAGCCGTCTGTGGCGTTTGGGATAGGGATGCGCTCGCACAGGGCATCCCTGAAGAGGTGCCCTGTGAAGGAGGCCATCGCCCGACGGAGGGATTCCTCTGTGGGGTAGCGCAGGCACCAGACGTGGCTCTGGCTGTCGTGACGGATAACGGAGAAGGAGTAGCCGGCCTCCGTCCAGCTGGCGAGGCAGAAAGCTCGCTGCGTCGTCTGCATTCCCATTTGTCGTGGGCGGCACTGCGGATAGCGGAAGCGGAAGACCATGCCCTCTCCCGGCATGCACTCGCTTTCCAGCCGCGTCTCGCCCTCGTAGGCGTCGCACAAACCCTTCTGCTGCGCCTTGTCGTAGATGCGGACGTTGTAGCCGCCCTTCACCAGACACCCCTCGTAGTCAGCGAAGAAGCTCTGACGGTTCACCAGAACCCGGTTGTCTAGATCTATCTCGCCGTCTTCGCAAAGGCTTCTGTTGAAGACGTCGCTCAGTCGAGACGTTTGAATTTGAAGGACACTCCTACTGCGCATCACGAAGCCCAGACAGACGTAGTGGTGACCGGCGTGGTCGCCTCTGAAGCGGTTCGTCGACAGGTATCGATCCTGGTTGACGCCAAGCTGTTCCTTGCACTCTCTGGTGTACGACCTGAACGAGGAGTGGCGAAGCACGGCGTCCTTGTCTCCGCTGCCGCTCCACGAGACAGACGAATGCATCATCATGCCCTCGAAGGTAATGGTCAGCGTCACTCGATGACCGTTGTCGGTCGTCTGAACTGACCAGTCGTTGACCAGAGAAGCATCCCTACGCGACTGAACGAACTGTGGATACTGACAGCAACGGCACAGACTGACCCCTAGTATTTCCAGAAGGAACAGTCGAAACCAGTTTTCCATCTTCTTACTCGATGTCCGATGTTTCAGCATTCTTCGCTTCTGCCCTTTCACACAACCATTAAGCACCTGTAAACAAGGCGGTGCCCTCAATTTTGCTGTTGGCGCTATAGAAGTTTCGAGTTTCATCCAATCAATCGTCATTTAATGTCAATCAATTATTAAGAACAGTGTGTTTAACAGAGTTTTCACCGTTAGGGTAGGCCCTGAAGGAGTGGGTATCCTGCTAGGTTAGAGTCACACATCTTTTACTCAGATGGCAAATACATCTAGAGGCAGCTGCTACATTTGCTCTCCAGTTGAAGTCTAACTCATGGGGATTGCGATTACGAGGCCGATGGAATATCAGGGGTGCAAAAACCAAGATTTTTCAAAAATCAAAAGTTGTTTTTTTTGTTTTTGTTTTTATTTGCTTTTTAGTTTCTAGTTTTCCTTTGGATCTTGTCGCAACAGTTTTGTTATAAAAAGCATCAAACACGGCATGAAAAAGAGTTCAAACTTGTTTATATAGGCCGTATTAATTGAGCTTGATTTCAGACTGAATAACACACAATTAGTAATATAATAGTAATTTTAGTAAATTAAGAAAAATATATTTTAGAAATCCCAAAAACACAAAAATTGCCATTTCTTTTTTTTAAAACCAAATAACCAAAAAAACCAACATGTTTGCAGCCCTGTGGAATATTGGCAGTGCAGTCCTGTATAAGAAAAGTGGAAATTAGAATGACATTAGAGCGTGATGTGGCATGGGCTGGAAATTTTTAAAAAGGAAGATCGTTAAATGCGAAGCGACGAGCGAGAAAACTTCCCAACGAAGGGAAAGAAAGGTCAGATCGAAGGGTACGAGGGAGGTAATGGGTGGCCTGTACGGAAAGACGCCGCTCTTAGAGAAGACGACCCCACCCATAGACCATAGAATTCTGACCGAAGCTAAAAACATAATGGCTCGCGGACAGAGGCTGAGATAAGGGTGGCTGATGGGGACAAGTTCCCCTTATACAGAGAGAGGACACGTTATACGTGTGTTCCCCTTCTTGGTGTGGAGACGTTGCCAAGACGAGAGATCTCAATTGTAATGTTGAGATTCGGAATTCATTATTATGAATTTATGCAGATGATGTCTGCGCCGCTGATTACCTGACTTGAAATCTGCTTATAAAAAATGATCTGAAACATTCAGCAACACTGTCTTCCCTTTTCGTTTTTTAACCTATTAAAGGTTTATACAGAAAAGAATTATTGATCCAAAAAGTAATTTACTAACTTGGTCAGTTCAGTTGAATTGAAATCCCTCTACATCTCGAATCTTCAGAACTGTTATCTTTCAGCCTTAATGCCGCTGCATTTGCAACAGTAGAATCGAGTCTCCAGTTCTGCGACAACTATAGTCGTATAGTTAGGCGCCATCAACGGCAGCAGACGCCGCCGATCACTGCATGATGGCAGGAGCTCATCGGGTGAAACATCACGGTTCGTGTACCTTTAAATTCCCATCTGTACCACAACAAGCAGCTGTACGTCAGAGATCGTCCGCACAGTGTAAACAGCTCTACTGAATGAGATGGGCGAGGTCAGACCGTGCGACCATTTGCAATGTCCATCGACGTCTCTGACGGATGCAATCACACGAGCGTATAGATCACTTACTAGCATGTCCGCTTGTAACCAGCGCCGGACCCTTTTTACTGCAGGAAACCCGAATCGCGCCGATTTTGGTCCTATCCAATGCCAACTGTCGGAGGACGCAGCTCTCTGTCCAGATCTATGTCCGGAATCGTGTGGTGCAGTGGCGAAAATCCTTTGCAAATTGATGCAAAACTACAAGCTCAATATGCAGCCTGATAGAAAGTTGTTCCTCCACGAAAGGCAAGTTGAAAATGATACGATGGAATAAGAATAATATGCAGATTGGCAGCAGCGGTAATACTGTAGTGACAGTGGTGGAAGTAGGCCCTAGTAGTAGAAATATAAGTAATGATAATAATAAACAATGACAATATTGAAAGGTGTAACTTTGGTCCAGAAAATGGGTGGTACCAAATCACACGTACAGTGTAGGCCTATGATATGAAATAGCAAAATCATCTGATCACTAGCCACATAAAATGCTAACACCAGGGTCATTGCTTGGCTGAACATCCCCCATTGCAAGCCCTGTTCGTTTCCTGGAAAATACAAGCGAATCAAATACTACCGCGTAAAGCGTGTCATCTGTTGGCATCGTGGAACTTGACAGAGGTCTGTGTCGGTGAGAGATTACGTACGAGAGGAGGAAATGAAATGCTGCAAGGAGAACGAACGATGTGGGAAGAGAATTATTGCATTTCCAGACACAATAAACGTCTCTTCATTATTGCGTTTTATCTGTCAATACAAGAACAACTGGAATCGGTGTTATTAGCAACAGCTTCAATTTCTATATTATCGTTCAGATCATGGAATTGTTATTATCATCATCACCATAATCACCACCGTCGTCGTCGTCATCATCATCATCATCATCATCATCATCATCATCATCATCATCATCACCACCACCACCACCATCGTCGTCGTTGTCATCATCATTATCATCATCACCACCACCACTAATATTAAAGCTTGTGCTAGAAAATGTATCTGCAAATAAAAATTTAAACAACTATACACAAGATGACTTTTGTAACAGTCCTAAGCACAATCATTCACGTAATGAACACAAGCATCAGGCATTACCATCACAATCATTTAATTGCTAAATCTGACAAGAACACAAAATGTAGTGTACAAGTGTGAACAATTTAAACTCTCATCCCAAAAGCTCATTATGACGCGATATTTGGCTATTCTGAACTTTTGAACACATCTATACTTATGTAAGCTAATACCCACATGTAGGCCGACACACACACACACACACACACGCATATATATATATACACCAAAACATAGACCTAGGCCCACACCTAAACACACACGAACACACACGAACACACACACACACACACAAAACACCTATTATATTTGACGTAATCATATAATGCGTGCGTGCGTGTGGAGATGTTAATATGTGCACATAGCCCTGAGAGCAGCTGTGCTGTGCACGGTGTGCAGTTGTGTACCAGTAACAAGCGAACATTACACGTACAAGCGTTCATTCGTTTGATATTGGATAATCCTGGCTGGCTTTGAGCATCAAATACAGTTTCAATTCCAAGCCTCAGAAAACAGTCGACGTGTTTGTTTTGTTGATTGTTGATCGGATATCGATTCTGTTTCTGTTTCACCTCTTCTGACATAAACACCCATGGACAATGAACTAAGTGTTTCCTAGGTTCAGTTTTCAGCATTCAACTTTAATCAACTTCAAATTTAATTAACTTCTTTCGAATAAGTTGGATTTGCTAACAGATCGCACCCATGGGTTTCGTGTTAGTGTCATGATTTTGACCAACCATTGACCATCGTGACCTGCTTCCTGAAGGCCCTCAACCTCCCTTTCCTCCATTTTGCCCTCAACCTCCCTTTCCTCCATTTTGCCCTCAACCTCCCTTTCCTCCATTTTGCCCTCAACCTCCCTTTCCTCCATTTTTCCCTCAACCTCCCTTTCCTCCATTTTGCCCTCAACCTCCCTTTCCTCCATTTTGCCCTCAACCTCCCTTTCCTCCATTTTGCCCTCAACCTCCCTTTCCTCCATTTTGCCCTCAACCTCCCTTTCCTCCATTTTGCCCTCAACCTCCCTTTCCCCCATTTTGCCCCCAACCTCCCTTTCCTCCATTTTGCCCTCAACCTCCCTTTCCTCCATTTTGACCTCAACCTCCCTTTCCTCCTTTTTGCCCTCAACCTCCCTTTCCTATATTTTGCCCTCAACCTCCCTTTCCTCCATTTTGCCCTCAACCTCCGTTTCCTCCATTTTGACCTCAACCTCCCTTTCCTCCATTTTGCCCTCAACCTCCCTTTCCTCAATTTAGCCCTCAACCTCCCTTTCCTCCTTTTTGCCCTCAACCTCCCTTTCCTCCATTTTGCCCTCAACCTCCCTTTCCCCATTTTGCCCTCAACCTCCCTTTCCTCCATTTTGCCCTCAACCTCCCTTTCCTCCATTTTGCCCTTAACCTCCCTTTCCTCCATTTTGCCCTCAACCTCCGTTTCCTCCATTTTGACCTCAACCTCCCTTTCCTCCATTTTGCCCTCAACCTCCCTTTCCTCCATTTTGCCCTCAACCTCCCTTTCCCCCATTTTGCCCCCAACCTCCCTTTCCTCCATTTTGCCCTCAACCTCCCTTTCCTCAATTTAGCCCTCAACCTCCCTTTCCTCCATTTTGCCCTCAACCTCCGTTTCCTCCATTTTGACCTCAACCTCCCTTTCCTCCATTTTGCCCTCAACCTCCCTTTCCTCCATTTTGCCCTCAACCTCCCTTTCCCCCATTTTGCCCCCAACCTCCCTTTCCTCCATTTTGCCCTCAACCTCCGTTTCCTCCATTTTGACCTCAACCTCCCTTTCCTCCATTTTGCCCTCAGCCTGCCTTTCCTCCATTTAGCCCTCAACCTCTCTTCCTTCCGTGAGGAAAGGAGGTAATGGAGGCAAAATGGAGGAAATGGTGGTTGAAGGTAAAATTTAAAATCAAGATATGATAGGACACGCGCAAAATATCTTCCTACGAGACCTGGGCAGAGGAGAATAGTAGGAGACAGGACAGATCATACCTAAGACAACTGCAGCGATTACTCTACAATATTAAGTGACATCTGAACCTGCCTAAGAGGCAGAAAACCAAAGAATAATATACAGTGTTGAATATATACTTACACCACGGTGTAAGATTTCCAGTATGTATCATGGCAGAGCTGAGAATGTATCGTGGGAAGGAATTCTTTCACATTCTCTCCTCATGCATTTTATCAATTTGCAATGAGGGAAAATTAGAAAGTCCCAAAAAGTACTGGGGCGAATGTATACCTTTGCCCAAGAACCTTGACAAGTACTGGGGTGAATGTCCGTCTTGCCTCTGTGTAGTCAGCTCCTATGTTAGCAGTTCCCTCCAATAAGCCTTACAAAACTCACAAAAGTTAGCGTGTTTACAATTATTACAATTGCTTCGATATTATGTTAACAAAGGGTTAAATCAGTTGACATAATTTTATTCTTCATCCTGAAAGAACTTGCCTCATATATATATATATATATATATATATATATTGTACATGTACATAATGTATAATGTATATAATGTACATGTACAACCATACATTGAATGAGAATGTAATTGCTCGATGTAATTTTGTATATCTATATAAATATGTATAGATAGAAACGCCTAAACACACGAGACTGCTACATAATTGCAAAAATGAGGAACGTCAAATGATGTTACATGAAACAGCTCAGCTGTGAAACAGTGTCAGTCGCGTTGCTCAATGTCTGCTTAGGAACGGTCAAAGTGCACGTTTTGGTCAAAGTATACTTTCAAAATGCATTGCATGAAATTACGACTTAATCAAAAGTTAAACACGACAAAGAAAAACAATGACAAAATTCATCAACATTCGTGCAAACTACAAATCGATGAATAGACCTAAACGTAGGCCAGCTTTGCATTAATACAGAGATAAATTAGGTCTAAAAATAAAATCCCTCATGCCAATAAAGTGTCTAAATGTTAAAACAACCAGCAAGACCTGTGGCCTGACTACAAATCTTTGGGGCCTTCCATTTAGAATGTACACATGGAGGGGAAAGAGGTTAACCCAACTGCGTATGGTGCTAGCGTATACGGGTGGGGGTATACTGATAGTTTGCGTACATGGGTGGAGGGCTATAGGTGGTGAAACCTGGATAATAATTTGTCTATATTGGTCATCAAATGAGTAAATACTACAAGGAAAGGTATAACTGTACCAAAGATGTCACTTGTATGCCATTTTTCCTCTGAGCATCTCAGCATTGAGTCCGACACTCTGGAAGTGTGGATTAAATTGAGACCATTCAGAATAGGATTGCGGGAGATAGCGCATCAAACGTACATACGCAAGAGGGGGTGTAAAAACGTACATGTGTTTACAGGAAGTTCAAAATGACAACTATTATAATTTTAGTATTTGAGTTAGCGGAGCGGATAATTTGTCCTGATTCTGCGCATACATACTAAATACTAAATGAACGGTCCCTTTATAAATTGTAAAGTCTCTGTTGTCTACAAATAACTAATCAAATTACAAAAGACTATCAACAAACGTCTACACAAGACTATGATTAAACGGCACCTTCAAAGTGCATAGGTAGTACACGAATTAATAATTAATTAATAATTACAGAACAGTTTCAAGAAAACGTTGCACAGCTTAATCTAGAAACCAATGTCCCTGTAACTGTACATACTTTCAAGCTTTAGTCCCAAGAAACTTTACACAGTTACATGATAAATAAACTTGTTTATTTGATTTATTAAAATATTATTTTCTAACAGATAGAATTTTCTATCAAGTAGTCGCAGGGGACACCGTGAATGAATAACAACACGAATGAATCATGCAAGATTTACATGTCAGACATCAATACTTGAATCGGTGGCAAACATAAGCTTAATATAAAATAATATTACTAAAAATAATAATAATAAGAAGAAGCAGAAGCAGGAGCTAGTTGTCTTTTCCATTGGCTTTCGATTATCATTTCAACACTTCAATGCTGTCACTTTTTGTGGTACTTTTATTCATGAATCCGAGGAGGAGACATAACCGATCCAGATCACACATTTCTTCTGACTCTGGACAATTTTTTATTTTTTTTAATCACCTGGGGGTAAGAACTACCTCGGGAAATATTAATAATAATAACAGCAATAATAAATATAATAATAAAACGATTTGCATAGTGCCACAGCACAGCCGATGCCCAAAGAAAGGGCAATGTACAGGAATTCAAAAAGCAAATTGTGGTTATAGGCCTGCTGAAAAAGAGAGGTCTTGAAACTGTGATTTAAATGTCTTCAGAGATGGGACAATCTTCACTTAGTTCCTACAGTGAGTCCAACTTTTTAATTTAAATATCCACTCAATGAAAAACCTTAGCATTATATTTAAATGCGTTCAAATGCTCAAACCACAAATAGTATCAACACATGTATTCATCAGTTCCCAGTCAATAAACGTCGCTTCAAAACAAAACTTTTATTCATGGCCAAAATCAAAGATTAATTAACTGATGCTTAACTGGTTGACAAATGTACAAATAGTTACTGCTAATTGTAACTTATCCCAAACTGGAAAAGTGGGATAATAGAGTATTGGAACAGCAAGGGTAATGCTTGAAATTAATACGGAAACATTAACTATAATTATTACTAATGATAAATCAATGTTATACAAGAAGACAATCAGAGAGATCTGTTAATGTAATAAAAGGGCATAAGGACCAAACTGTCACCTCAACAAAACACACACACACACACCACACACACACACACACACACAAACACCACAAGCCACACACACAATCACACACACAATAGATTTCAGTAATAAGTATCAACCCCAGCAAATTAATTTAAAACATGTTCAGCTCATTATAAGATTAACCTCTTTTGATCTGGTAGATAGCTATGTTACAGGTTCTCAAAATGCACTGATATAAGTGATGAGAAATAGACATAATTATATGGATGCATACATACAGCAATGAAATAACGATGGCAAAAAATAACAGCAAAATGATAAGACATGGAAAGTTGAGTATCGTTAGTGTGGTCTCATTTTGCAGGTTTTATTCAGATGTCAGCATCAGTTATATAGTTGAGTGGAGGACTACTTCTCAGACTGGAAAGCAATGGGGCTTGACCTGCCATCCCTTGAGCTACAGAACATCTTCGACATGTACACCAACGTCATATTTATGACATATGAGGCCCATAGGACTTTATTTCCATATGGGCTTCACATGTCGCACCATATGGGACCACATGCAGGACACACAAATCTATGGGAATCTTGTCAAAAAAATCTTCATACTTCCACACATGGTTCCACATAATGGTTCGTTTGAAGCCCACATTGGAATGCTGTCACGTGGCTTCATAATAGTCTCACATTTGTTCCATATAATGGGACGTATGAAGCCTATATGGGTATAGTGTCACATGAGCTTCATATGTCCTCTCGTGTGACGTTGCTACTTAAAACTGTTACTTAAAGATTTCTATGCCGCCCAGAAAAAGCTACATTACAGAAAGAAGTTTATTCAAAGGTGACAGTCAAAAGTAGAATCGACAGGCAGATAATGGTCAGGCTTAGTTCCAGATCAAGATCGAGGTTTCAGGTCAAGATACAAGCTGTAGGCTAATATCCAGGTTCTAGGTCAAGATCCAGGTGTCAGGCAGGTGGACATTATCGCCGGCTGCTATAGAGTAGGCTATGGTATTAGAAAACGAGTTCGATGAGAGCAAAGAGGAAGAGGACGGATTTGGAAAGGATTTTGTGGAAGAGGACCATTTTCAGTTCTTACGAAAGGCCTGCTGCTCAAAGAATGCAAAATGTGTAGTGTTGACGGGTCATATTTTCGATGAAACTCTCCGACAGTACATCAAGTTCGTAAAATTCTAGACAAAAATATCCTGACACAAAAGTAACTACTCAGTCATGTCTGCATCTATGCTCATTTTTCTGAAAACGTTGGCAGATAGATCATTTGCAAATAAATTATAAATAAATACTTATTGTTAGCCCTTATTCTGGGCAAACCTTCATAGTTAGAAACCAGTGTCATCACAATTGCTATTTGATGCCCTGTCAGATTAAATGCAACGAAAGACTTGTGGATTAGTATTATGTCTAGTTTCCGTGTAAACATTGCTAACAATGACCGTCGATTTCATTCAAGATACATGTAGCTAACCTATACCTAACCCTACAACCTTTTACAACAAAATTAAATTGAAACAACTTTCTGAACTAATTACACAAATATTTTTATACAAAGATACAAAGCTTCATTTTAAACAACAACAACAATCATGATTCATACAAACTTTAAAAACTGATCTGCTAATCAAAGTAATGCTTTAATCACGTAAAGGAGCAAACTAAAACTAAAGGAACTAACTAATTTAATTTAAATTTCCACGATCTCTACAAGACTTCTAGTAATAAAATCAGAAGATTAAAATACACCGCTAACGATATGCAAACGATGGACAGCGATGAGCGGCTTCAAAAATGTTTCTGTATCTATCACAACAAAGATCTGGCATTATTGCTAGTTTATTCAGACACACAATGGCCAGCAGTAACCACATTATCATTTGTCATCTATGTCATGATCACTGATGCTGTCATAAATTATTGTTATAAAAAGTACAATTATTTTTCTCCAGGTCAGAAATGATCGGAAATGAACCTTGGGTTCTCAGGTGATATCACAGAACACTGATATTATCACCATTTTGTCAAATCTTCATAAATGAATTACCTTTTAGTATTATTATTACTAGGTTAGCCAAAGGTAGAACAGGTCATTTATATAGGGAAACCCTATTATTATTACTATTCATTTTTTAAAGACATGCAAAAAACTGTCACCAAAGTCACCAGATAATATCTAACTTATCAAACATAAGTCCTCACCTGTCGGACTTTTCACTTAAATATAGGAGTGCAAATAAGAAGAATAACGTTTACTACATGCAATTAATTAACAAGATGTAAACATAATTCACATCAAGTAACGTTATCTGCTTTTGTCTAAGCTAACTGTACACAACTATGAAAAAAATTGCCACTTCCCTTATTTACACTAAAGTATACTGGAAACTGCAGTGCATATTGTCAACACTGCATAGAAGTTTCTCATAAAACGCTCAAATCATGAGCACCAATGTTCATGTCTCCAGCCTGAAAAAAATGTCAATGATCTGCAAACTCAGCTGAATATATCAAAAGTCCAAACTTAAATGCAGAAAATTTGTTTAATTAGTTAACATTTAATCATTTTCACTAGTAAGCAGAAAAGTTGACGCATGTAATGTAATATAATGCAACAGAACATTTATTACGATGTAATGTTACATCCACAGGCAGCCAATGACATTTTGGAAACGTACATGAATGAAAACTTATGATTTACACTGAAACATTAAAAGCTAACACCGACCATTGAAACTTCAGTTTACTACGGTTTCAAAATGTACGACTCAGGATATTCAAAAAACTGAAACAATTGTCACAAAAAACAAAGAATGGCATAACATTCCAACTGTAGCCCTAATAACAATTGGGTTAGAACAGGTCTATTGTTTTGTAGAAAATGTTGCTTTTCCCAACCCTCTGTGTCCCATTGGGATATGAACCAATAAGAAAAAATGCTACTATCAGTGACAATATAACCTGAGAGTAAGAACAGTGCAAAGAAGTAGTGCTCACTTTTGGAAAATTTCATGTTTTGGAAAGAATGGAAATAAGGAGCTAACAGAGAAGAATACAGCCATTGTGAAGAATATCTTAACCCTTTAACGACTAGCCAAATTGATTTCCCATACATTTCTGTACTCGCTAGTCATCAAACTGTTAATCCAGTTAATCTGTTTTCATAACATGAAGCTTAGGGTGACTATTTATTTTCCCGAAAATTTACACCACCCTTCTTCCAACATCTTTTGCTCAGAAGTGTATACACATGCCTCAATGGCGCAATTGCAGTTGTACTGCAGAGCATTGGTGCGTGAAGGACTCGCTCAAGGTCCCTACACAGTGACGCCCCAGACGAGGCTCGAACCCGCTTGCTCAGCACACACTGAACGTTACGGGCTGACCGCTCTAACCGATCGGCCACAGTTGTAGAGCCAAGTGATGGCATCAGTTGAAGGCTAAATTAAAAATACAGTAAAACTTTGGAAACTGGATGGGAAACTGGTATGGATAACACAACAAGAACCAAAGATACGTGGAAGAGGGATGGAATGAAAATAAGAAATGTACGTTCCACACATCAAAAGATATGAGTCACGTCATGAGAAGCACATCCGGGACTTCAGCTTTCATCACTATTAGCATTTCAATACAACACAGACTGCAACAGTAGATCCGCAAAGACTCGACTTCTTGCCCCAAGAAGAGTCTGTGGCTATGACTAACTTCAACGGTGCAAACAAACAGCGCCTCCCCTCTTTAGACTGCACCCAGCTAACACAAAACAAAACAGCTTGAATTAAAATAAACCTCAACAGAATGGCAAATCTAAGGCACAGTACCTGCTTGTGGTGATTTATATCGAAGGTGACATTTTTCAAAATTTAATGGGGATTGCTTTGTTTACATCCTATTCAATCACCTGCTTCTGCAGTCTCACAAAAATAAACCCAAGGAAGATAAATTCTCACAAATGCAACAATCTAGGTAAGCACACACACACATCAAACAGGTAAGCATTGAATACAATAAACAAAGTCATGGCAACAAAAACAGTATGTTGTTGCATAACACTGATGGACAGCGACAATTCTATAAAACTGCCCAAATTCACAGCAGCGCTTGGTCTGACTAAATCGAGCATTCGCCACAAACAAACATCCCGCTATAATTATATACATATAAACAGATGTGCGATAGTGGTAAAGTAAAACAGCATATGTTACGCAGCACACAAGTACGAAATCACGAGAGTGCAAACAGCAGTGCAATACCCGCCCACGTCACTCCACTAGAAAACTCCACTACCTAGAAAAAAAATCAGAGCAAGAAATTCTTTAAGCCACGTAATGGACGCTAGAGACACGACGCAAGACGGACGAGGAAAAGAAATCGCGCCAGAGGACAGGAAGTATGAAGACCACCTCAACGAGTTACCAACAAATCCTCAGACAGTCAAACTATTAGAGAGAGATAAGGCAGACAACCAGAACATGCCGCCGGAAGATGCAAGGAGCCGTCGTTGCCGTCGGACTTCACACGAACCGAGCATCACGATCTGCCGCTCGCCGCCCCGAATTCTGCGTACTCGCTGCATGGAATCGTGAAGAACTCCTCGAGTCGCCACTGCAGGGTCTCGAAAGACGGCCGTTTCGTCTCGTTCTTCTGCCAACAGTCGAGCATGATCTCGTAGAGCGACTGAGGGCAGCCGGGCGGAGGAGGCATGCGGAAGCCGTGCTCCACCTGGTGAAGAACCTCGGCGTTCGTCATTCCTGTTCAAAATTGAAATCATCATGTAATGAGGCATTTATGAAGCCCAATCGTTTATTATGAATTGATATTTTTTTATAGTCTCTGGGTGTTATCTTAAGAACCTGAGGTGGGAGCATAACTACTTTGGGGTAAATATTAGTAATAATGACAATTTTGCAATAAAGTCTATGACCGGCTTGTGCTAAGAAAGTAATGAGAAATCTAATATGATACAATACAACTGTATTTGATGGTTGGCCTTCTTTTGAGAGGTCAGAAGTGCATATGACAACATGATAGAACACTGTTGACTACAGAAATATTGAAACCAAACTCATTTCAACACAATCTCATTACAAGGCAGATCTTGAAATAGCTCTAACAGATAGCATCATCATGCATAATATAAATCAGTAAAGCCTTATTAATTAGATGGCAGAGAGCAGAACCTGGATATGGAATTCGGCCGTAAGTGATGACCTCCGTCAACAGAATTCCAAATGACCAGACGTCTGACTTGATAGTGAAACGATTGTAGTTGGCTGCCTCTGGTGCCGTCCACTTGATCGGAAACCTTGCTCCGACACGCGCTTCGTATTCATCATCCTTTGAAGCAACAACAACACAGTAATGACCGATACAGAATACGTCTAGTGGTCTTCAACACTTGAAGGGGCGCTATATAAATGCTCGATTACATTACGTCGAGAGGGCACCACAAGCGACTGGGAAGCCAATCCAGCAGGTCGGTAAAGTGTCAAAATACGTTTACGTAAAAGCTTAACCAAATTGCACTTGTTTACGACGTAATCGTAATTGTAGTCATAAACACGCATTTATATAGCACCTATTCACGACAAAATCCTCGCACATCGTCCTTTCTCAACAACACAATGCCAGGATCAAACAGAATGGATCTCACGCGCTTGTATGACAGATTGCGTACAGCACAAGTGCTCATCAAAACAACTACACAGACTGTTCAGTTTGACTGCGTTAAAATGGCCATTACTACTCTGCATGGTGAGCACTTCACCCATGGCCCATCACGCATCGAGAGATTCTCATCAATTAAAAGAGCAAGTACAAGTTAAATCCGCTCTGTTGGCAGTTCCCGTTCATTGCAACCGTACAACGCTGAACACTGAAAATAGATGATGCTTTTCACAGCTCTCCTTAACAGAGGACCGCACGGAAATTAACCGGTAAATGAAATTCTTGCAAGAATTCATTCAAACTCTCCTATTCTGTCTCCATCTCTTTATCTCAGAGCAATTTTTAAAGAGAAAACAAGACTACTCGGTAAACTACTCTTTTGTCATCTCTGCAGAACTTTGACTAATAAAGTTACTCTACTAAAACAGAAATAGGTCTCATAACATAAAACGTCTTCAGTCTTGATGACTGTATAAAACCTAGCTAGCATTGTTCACAATCGTTAAAATTTATATGCATATATCTGAGTCAAAACATATCCTGAACTGACCTTTATGACCCTGGCCAGACCAAAGTCGGCGACTTTGACGTTGTTGCTATCACCAACCAAGATGTTGCGTGCGGCCAGATCTCGATGGACATAATTCTGTGATTCAAGGTAAGCCATGCCACTTGCAATCTGGGCAGCTATGTCGATCAGCTGCGGTAACTTCAGGATGCGTCCTTTTCCTAAAAAGATGCCCAATTAAGTGTCAAAACTGGAAGATGCCAGATTCTTAGCAGCATTGTCTTGCGAATTGGGCTATTTACCATTCGCAGAGGCATGGTAAGCAACAGTGCACACATTATGTAGGAGATTACGGGTAATCAAATTGTAACTGTTTATGATGTGAGCTGACACTGGCACATGGATGAGCTTAAATAAGCCATGTATATTATCCCTGGTAAACAAAGGGAAAGGATGATATGTCATTTTCTTTATATCTTCACTACTGGATCAACTGCCCAACATAATACACATGTGTGCATTTGATCTCACAACGTATACACAGTAACAGGCTTTACTTATTACATCTAATTGACAGCACTTGTTATACGTGTAATATCTGCTGATATTAGAAAAGGATCTCATCCTTCTCTATTGACAGACAAAGCTAGATTGCATTTCACTTCCATTTTCATACCCGTTGTACATATAATTATATATATATAATTGTTTAGTCATTATGAGGTTCTTATAAGGTGCCATATAAATGGTCATATACATACATAAATTTAATTTATAAGATTGAACGACAAACTCCATCCAGGTACACGTTGTGAGAAATGGTAAATGCTAACCAAAGTTAACTATGATAGAAAGTGTTGATGGCAAATTAATCTACCCACAACAACTGTGCAGTTATTCTGAATAGATCTCCACTTTTCAAAACAAAACACCAAGGGCATAACATTACCCCCCCCCTCCAAGTAGTGGAAACCAATCCCACCCCATTTGTTGCTGTTGATCCAACTTGTTCTAAAGCCACAATAACACTGTCAGGTCTCAAAAGATACTTCAGCATAGGGCTACAACATGGAACAGTCACCCTACAAAGTCAAACATCGAACCAGAATCAAATCAGCTTAATAGTCGGTTTAGCCTAATCAGATGAGGACTAATTAAGCAAATTCTTTGTTTATCTCAGATTAAGAAATAAAACCAAGATGAGGGATATTCACCCTGCAGATATTCAAGAAGGCTTCCGTTCTGCATCAGTTCTGTTACGATATAGATCGGTTCATCGTGAGTGCAAACTGCATAGAGTTGCAACAGCTTTGGATGTCGCAGTTTCTTCATGATCTGCGCCTCGGCCAAGAAATCTTTGGGATCCATCGCACCTTTAAAACACAAACAAGGACCATCTAGAACATCATATCTCAGTAATATTTATTTTAAAATTATACAGTTTCCAGAAAAACAAAATTCTGTATGGCAATCATTCAGACTTTCATACAAATCAATGGTGAAGTTAAGCTCAACAGCACACTTAGGGTCAGGAATAGCAGGATCAAAGTTCAGATGGTCAATTCTAGCAAAACCATAGGACAAATGCCAGCACAATCAAATGGCAAATTCCAGTACAACTAGAGGTCCTCTAGTTGTTCCTCTAGATTCCAGCACAATCAGTGGAATTTTGGGCCACATCTAGCACAACCATAGTCAATCCTGTGCAACACATAATGATAAGTTTGAACAATGAAAAACTGACAAAACAGAACTGTTTGTTCTTTATCACATATATGCCTAAGTTGCTAATTTGCAAGACAGTCATGCTGAGCAAAACTGATCTATCAAGAACACAAAAACAAACCAAATCTAATCTAAGATTATAAATCATATGGTACCTCTCACTTTCAATAACCTCGACCTTCTCTCTGTCTGAATTAGCCACACAGCTCTGGGATCAAATTACTCAACGGAAATTTTTTAAAATTCTGCATCAGATTTATTAACATGTCCAACGATACTCACATTACCACTCTAACCTTTGAACAGACTCACAGCTCTCGGAAAGTATGAAAACGAACTCAATTTAGGAATGACTATTCATTAACTACTAATGACCATTGACTAAAAAGTAATTTATTCTCAGTTCAATAATGACTATTGACTAAAAAGTAATTTATTCTCAGTTTGAGACATTAAACATGTCTCATTGTCCACATTCTTCTGCTTGAATTTACTCCTTTTATTATAAATATCAATAATGATATTATTTTCAACCGGAGTAAAAATGCTTCCATCGATAATTAATCAAAGTCAGCTGGCGCAAAATTTTAGAAAATTAGGTTTATTGCATCCTAAATACACAATTTTTATTTGGGTCGACAATTTTCACAAGTGTTTATAAAATTAGACAACAGACATTGAATCAAGTGCTAATATGCAAACAATAATTACCCATAATACCAGGCTAAATGCTGTCAGTGCATTAAAAAAGTGAAACACAAAAACCGAGTTTGCTCAGAGATATAACGAAAATACTTTCATCGACAACCACACTGAGCATAACTTAGAAACAATGAGTAAACATCAAAACAAAATGACGTTAAGCTTTTTTAAGAGACAACCCTGACTGGTCCACGATTAAGTACGAAGAGGAAACCGTCAAACTGGACGACTTATGAATGATTGCAACTACTCATGTTTCAAAGTTCCCTGTACAAACAAAGTATCTAGATAGATAATTATCTAGATAGTTCTGTGCTCCATTTCGTGGGCTGCATCTGACCCAGGTTGTATCCCGATAAGGTCACATTCAAATACTGAGTAATTATATATATATAAAGTGCTGCATCACAATGAGCTTTTGTCACTGTGATTTCCTGCTGTCAAGATACCATAATTAAAAGCTGGTTTAATGCTGGGGTCAACGAGCTTTTGAGCTCAACAACACCCACAAATGAGCTTTTGCTACAGTGATATTATACTCTTTAATCCTTTACCGACAAGCTGCAAAAGTTTTCCTATACATTTTAGTGCATGCTTGTTGCTAAAGGGTTCAGATTGCTTCTTCAAACTTGGATCAGACATGAGTTATTGAGCTGAATAGCACCCACAAATTGGCATCCGCTTCTGTGACATAATGTAATCATGATGTCATGTTCAAAATATGGGTTAAGGATGGGGTTCACATCCCCAAGTTAAAATTAATGTTACATTGTTGAGTGTTATGAAAAAAAAACTGGAGTATTTACAGAAAAAAAAAACAGCAAAGATTAAAGTGCAAGGCAAAGTAAAATGATCTCCAGAACAAGTTCAACAAACGTCCAAATTGCAAAAAGAAAAAACCAAAAGCACATCCAACAAAACGTGAAATGTCGTTTGGTTAAACAAGTAACGACAACTTATATTCAAACGCCGCAACTACAGTTTAAGCGCCAGTCAGCAAACTGCTAAAACAGAACTGAGAATAATCCGAGACTGGTTCTCCGACATTGGCAAGCATCTACGACTGCAACCCTGCTACTCACATTCCGATTTGTGAGCAGACGGCTGGTTTGTTGCAGTCGTCGTAGGACGGTGACTGGATCGTCCACCTATTACATGATTAAGAACAGGTCCATTGTGACTCCTGGAGCACAATTGCACTAGCTTAGTCCCCCATCATCGATATCATAACAACGTCCCTGAGGTGCAGGGTACTATGGCTCATTCAGTACGTATTTAACATCGGAACCCATCTCATTGATAACGGGAGAAGAAAGAAGTGATATCTCTGCATTTGGCCATGGGGGAAGAGAGGGGAAGAGAGTGGGAGAGGGGAAAGAAGAGGGGAAGGGAAGATAGCCCAAAATGTTGACATCACCAATTGGAGCAAGCAATAGAGGATTTTGCCTGAATTTACATTTTGCCAAATCAGAGTTCTTTGGGTGAGACAATACATATAAGAAAGAAAGCAAGTATTAAGTAAGTATATTCCTTAATATGCCACTGATCCGCTCGCAAATGCACAATGGGATATACAGCAATTATAAGGCACAGTAGTAAAAATAAAAAATATATAATAACTGAGTCAATGACTTTCAAAAATGAATGAAAGTTAATCAGCATCACAAATCATCCATACAGCATCCTAAGTAAATAAATCCATTCAACAAATGACAGCGAGATGCAACTGTGACAGTCGGTGACGATGGTGGCCACGTGGTGGCACAGGGGTACTACAATCTGGATATCATCGCCTGAAGATTTCGGTTTTCAGTTGCGAGTGGACAGTAGCTGATGAGAGTGCAGGCAGAGAAGAGAAAGTAGGACAAGCAAATTGTCAGTGACCTTTAGAGAGTTCGTTTCAAACAACCGGTGCAACATAGTCGAAGGAGCGATTGCAGAATTTCAGAGAGGTTGAGACTGGACACAGAGATAGAGAAAAATATGATGATGAACGAGCAGACCTTGGCGGTTGGATCACGTGAACGAGGCATAAAGAAGCATCCAGTTACCCTTTCAGGGTGGGAGTAGATCATACAGGACGTGCTCAGGATTGTTGTTAGCGGTGAAGAGGAAAGGTGTTAACCTGCCTTGGAACACATAATGGCAAATGAAAGGGTATTAACTGGCAAAAGCACATTGCAAAAGTCGTTCACCAATTGCGCACAAAGTACAGTATGTAGTGTGCATATTACATATGGATCTGAACACCTAAGTAGTGCATTTTAAGCCAGAGCCTCCCCCCATCTAGCATAGCTACAAATGGATTCACCTATTTGTGCCTATCAAGCGGTCAGAGTAGCAACTTAAATACGCTAGACTATTCGGTACATTCAGAAGCCAACAACGGAACATGGGTCAGATATTTTCGGGTTGAATTTGGAAGTCTAAGCATCATTGTCTTCTCCAATCATACCATAGCTTGACTGTAATCCTGGTCAAACTTCAAGACAGGAATGAACTTCAGAGCAATTCAATTAGAGGGAATGTTTTGTAAACACAAACTTTTAAACATTGCTCATTTAACGACCAAGAGACGAAGGAGATTTAGCACCGAAAGTAGTGATACCAACTTAACTTCAATGAGTCTGTCAGCATCATGTCAGCCAAACCAACCATACCTTGCTTGTCTCTTAGCTGAGCAAGATGCATAATAATGTCACCCGAACCCTTGTCATTACTTACCAGGCTTTAACGTCTTGATGGCCACTGGCGTTGTGTTATTCCATAGCCCCTCGTAGACGTCGCCAAACTGGCCGTGGCCGATCTTGCGCAGAAGCCGAAGGGAGCTCTTTGGAATTTCCCACTGGTCTTTGGTGTTGTACGACAAGCCGACCGTCTCTGGCTTTGAAGTCTACAAGTTAAAAAGTCCCAGAAATGTCATTTGCTTTATATGCTACATTCAACATCTAGAGAGCATTCTCATTACATATACATATGTAATATGTAGCACACTTTAGGCACCTCGATAAATGTAATAAAGCGGACCGTGTCCCTATCAGATAAACCATAGAGAAGTCACTGACGTGGAGCGTTAGCGACTTAATTTTCTTAGCCTCAGTGTACAAGTCCAGTCGAGCATGATACCCATGTCATCCGACTGCTACACACAGGTTCATAGTTTAACACAATGAAGAGCTTAACAATAACAGTGTGCTGTAAAACATGAGATTCTGGCATAACGTGCATGCAGGTCATAAGCAAAGGAATTCTGATGATTTTCCAACTGGTCTAACAGCAGCTAACAACATGCAGTGCATGTGTCATGGTCTCACTCACCATGATAATCTAGTTTCTGCAGAAGTCAAAGCAACCTGGACAAGAGCTAGGTACTTGCAAAGTACTGCTAAATTTATATGGTACCCTCGCAAAGGGTCTTAGGCCCGGGTAATCCGCATTGGCAAATCCCATTCTGCACTCTCGGTAAAACTACTGAAATACTCAGAGAGTTAAGTTCACCTGGACACAAGGCTTCCGAAGGTTGACACACAGACCATCCGCGTCACGACAATAGTGAGAAACAAGCTCAGCGACGGTTTGGAATGTGGCTCGGCGAGCAATGAAGAATCCTCCCTCGTCCAGCTGCCGTATCCTGTAGTGTTTAATCGTGTCTCCATCGCGCACTGTACAAACCCAGACCACGTAATTTACAATATTACACTTATCAACACATCTCTAATATGCATCACAAGCCAGACCAACAAATCAATAGTATTTCACTCACAAAAACTTCACTGTCATATGCTGCAGAGCCAGACCATAATGATATAATATTGAACTTATAAATACAAAATATCTCCAAGCAACTATAAAGTCAAACCATCAGATGATTTACAATAGATTGTCGCTTACTAAACCATCTCCATCACAAACTGCAAGGTCGAACTAACCGGTTCACAATGTTCTACTTTTCTCTAGACCACCACAGCAAAATAATTCCAAATCTTGAAACGTACGTCTCAAAATATTCAGAAGTAACAAATACTAATAAGAAGCAAACTAATTTCTGAATTCCAAGACTCATATCATTTCAACCTACATACAAAGAAGAATAAGTAGCAAAAAATCTCCTCACAACTGACAATGCGAATACTGCCATGTAACATTCAATTTAAACAGGAAACCTCCATAGCTCCATTACGACAAATGCTGTCAGTAGATGCCAACGCTATGCAAAAGTACGTTTTGAAATAACAATGCACTGGATCGAACTGCTTGACATGTGATAGGATGCAACGCATTCAACTACAAATGAATACAACATCTGTTGCTGTCAACTTATCACCATCATATCAAATCAGATCGCAAAATTCAATTAAATAAAATCTTACCGGACAATGAGTAATCGTCTCTCCGGCTTTCACTGTCTCGGATGAGAAATGCCCCGTGGTCGTTAGTCGGCTGTAATAGTTTCTTTTCTGCGTCGGTTCGTTTGATTTTACCAAAATACCAACTGAAATTAGGCAGAAATAACAATGTTTAAAAAGTAAATTGGACCATCATCAATCATAATGCACCATTTTTGGGAAATACTTCTAAACGCTTTAAATAGTAAACTAAACTATCATTATAATGCACCTTTTGGGAAATACTTCTAAATGCTTTAAAAAGCAAACTAGACCATCATCATAATGCACCATTTTTGGGAAATACTTCTAAACGCTTTTGATTCGGCAATCCACATTATATTTCTGTTTCCCACGACATAAGCATTCTAACCCAAACACGCACAGACGGATGGCCAACGTATTTACGTTAATCCATCGTTGGTGGGTAAAACAACATATGGAATGGATTCAGATAAATTAACGTGTACATCAGGACGCTGAGAGAAAACGCCAAGAGATGATAAAAGCATCACTGCCAAGGTTTCTGCCTTCAGACAATTTTAACGTCTTTCAATTCAAAACTTAAGGCACGTCTATCTGTACTTTCTTACAATGGCCTCATCCACCATAACCTCACCCACTATCTATAGCGCCGCTCACAGTACAATCTAATCAGAGGCAGTGCGAAAAGCTCTGCAGAAAAAGAAAAGCCTAAGAATATGGGCAAAAACAGAAGTACCACTGGGCAGTAACACTCAAAGAGTGAGTCGGTGATGTAATGCATTCACCAAAAACAGATAACAGTAAATGTGAAGCATTTTATGAATATGAATTCTATGCAACAGTTGGAGACAAAAAAAAACTGAGTAAAAAATCAAACCATATAAACTGACTAGGGCTTAACCGAGTAAACAATTTCCACCGAGTACCGAATCCGAGTATTTGGATGCACTGCACTATTTGCCGGATCCGGGTAGGAACCGAATATTAATGGCAACTCTGGCCCGGCGAGTACCATCCACAGGCAAAGCTGAAAATTATTTACTTTCTTCACTTTCACCGTATTATGTAATGAAAAATTGGCAAAATAAAATAAATGTCTGTGCCTGTAATACCTACTAATACGGTTTTGAATCTTAATTTTCGTTTTTAGATTCTTAAATGTTTGTAAAAAAATTATTGAATTAATTTTTTTTATTTTTAACTATTTGTCTGTGTAATATCTGTTATGCCCTAATATTGACAAACATTTCTCTAGCCATTACATGTACGTAATTTCACAATAATATGGAACAGAAAACACCTACAATTTGGATTCATTGCACTGACATTACATTACCATTCAGAACAAATTATTATCATGGAGTTCTTACATAGCACCTCTTTGGGTAATCTACCCAGGAGTGCTGACAGTTAAACCACTGAAAAATAAAGACAGTCTTGAAGTTATGTAGTGGTATGACCTCTAGGCATAAGGTGTCTAGTTATTGGTGTCTGGTGGAGTGTGGCAGGAAGCCCAATCCTAGTCCTATGGCCAGCAGCCGAATAAGAGTGCCACAGAACAATGGCCGTGGAATGTCTGCAAACAACTTAAGATCTGCCGATAACACTGCATATCTCTACCAACTGGAAGAGAACCAGCGCGATACGGGAAAGCGCTCAAAAGCAGCAAGGCTGGGCTAGGAACTGGGAGAACGGTTCACTGACAGATGGGACACAACAGGGAAACTCCATTTCCTGAATTACCAACAGTTCATAGGTTACTGAGAAAAGCAACGGAAGCCTTTGAGAACAAAGGAAGCGCAATGGCAGCACACGATGAAATGGCTAATCTAAACAACTTGAGATCAGCAGATGATACTGTGGATCTCACAGATGGACGGTGCGAGGCATGGCACCAGTACATGTCTACTGAGCATGGAAAGGGATGCTATTCAGGGCTGTTTCAACAAGCCTACCCATCATAGCCTGATTTTTCTCATCCACTTAATCTACTGAATTTCTATCCAGCTTCCTTCCTTCCTTTCTTCCATCACCTTTCTTGGTAATCAAACGAATGATTAGGATTCTTGACTAGAGTAGACCGCACTTGAAACAATCATCGACCATTATGATAGCGGTGGCACAATTGAAAGCTTTAGATTATAAGAGAAGTTTGTTAACTTGAGACTAGATAGACAGCTGAACACATTGGACATTGAAAAGAAAACGTTGATATAGAGCTCCACGTTGAAAATATAGGGAAACATGTCTTCAGCAAGTCCTTGTATATCTATGAAACATGGATGACCTCATAATAAGCAACAGTAATGGTATCCCAAATGTACTGATACAGAAAGATATTGGAGATGAGCAAAGAAAATCATGAACTTCAAAGTATGAAGAGGGCTCAAAAACAACAGACAAATACATTATCGACCACCAGATGGAAACTAATTATATCTTGTTGGATGTGCATGCAGGATGACGAATAATAATGGCAGATGAAAAGAGTGATGTTGGAAATCGAGATTTGAGAAGCATGCATCATAAATGAAAGCTCCTGAATACAATGACATCATAAGATTACATTACACTATAAGATAATTGTAATTAGTAACTTCTATTGTCCCAGCATCTATTGCAAAAGAGCATCAATCGATGGTGCACCAAAAACAACCTAGATCACACAATCTACTATACATCACCCTGCTTTATTGACGCCATATACATTTTAACAGCAATCATTAGATGTCTGTATACCAAAGTGCAATTAGTAATTGGTTAATAAAGACTATACTTATTAACTCATTAAGAACATCTGCACAGAACACCTACACCATTAAACATGAAGTCTAATTTTTCTCTAACCATCACAAAAACCTCGAATCAATAATTTCATCAATACATTTTATTTTTTTTCATTTACGACATAAGACATAAAGAAATCTGCATAGCCGTAATTGGTTGAACTCGAGGCGTTCCACAGATGGTGTGGAATACCAACCAGCAGTCGATTGTTAACAAAACACAGCCTTTCATGCAGTTTGAATGTCAGTTATAAAAAAATATGGAACAGCAAAGATTAATGTTTATCTGCGCCATAACTAATACAAGTATACCAACATCACATGCTACAGTGCCATTTAGCTCAACCGGCTTCATTAAAAAACCATAATATGACCACACGTTCGAATTACACACGCAAGGAATAAAGAGCAGAATACAGGAAGTTAGAGTGATCTTCTCTCTTCAGTTTCGATCAGATAACGAGAAATTTGCACCAGATGCAGTCAGAAAGAAAAAACCACATGATTTATATCGAACTTCTGGTACCAATGCACCAATGGGTCCCAGCTCTGCAGTGACAACTTCATGCTGAGCAATTAATCACCTCTTCACTCAAACCATCCTGCCAGATGTTGACCTTCGTGAGTGCAGTGCAATAATGCAGAAATCAATGGCTGCGTACCATTGAAAAAAATACAAATTTGTACTGTGCCACTTCAATCAAACTGTCGTATACTGTTTACCTAGAATGCTCGATAAGAATTGGAATCATCAATCTGTATCGTGGATCTGTATACAGGGTTGCCACAAGGTTAACAAAACAAAATTCCATGGCTTTATATGACTCTATTCCATGACCTTTACGGTTTATTTTAGATAAACAAGAATCCAGAACTTTCTAATTGATTCATCTACAGATATGCAATATTTACAGAAACTTAAATTATGATTAGAAATATGACTATCAATGATTTTTAGAACTTCAATGACCTAATCATTTTTAATTTCCATGAATTTCCATGACTTTTTTTGAAAACACCTGTTTTTCCAGGTTCTACAAAAGCCACATTTGGAAAAGCAACTAATCCCACTGATCCTATTTAATCATTTAGGCTAGTTTCAGAGGAGGATGGGTCAAGCTGCGAAGATAGCCCATTACTGTTTTAGACATTGCTGCCAACCAAAGTCTATTTCAACCATAGGATGATACATTTGAAGATCACAAATTTAATTCCTGCCCCTATTTCTGAGTGGCTTAATGACAGTAATAGTTCAAACTGACAAAACACAGTATGATAACAAGTGCAGTATGAACGGATGATTGCAAGTTATTACAGGAGTTGATTTTAACTGACATACTAATCACTCCTTAATCAACCATTAAAATGTCGAATACATTAATCTTGCACAAACATTAGCAACTAATAATAATAATAATGAGGAGGATTTATAAGGCACCGTAAACCCGGCCATACAACTGCAAGGGCGCCTAACAAACCTACAGAAGTCAGCAGGAAGGATAAGCCTTATAGAAAAAGTAAGATTTCAGTTTTAGTTTTGCAGGAATCCACGGAATCGATCGTACTTATAGCAGGAGGAAGACTGTTCCATCACCGTAGCCGAGAAAGAGCGGTCACCGAAAGGAGCTCATCTTCTGCACACAACTACTGAACGGAATCCTCCCACTTCAGATATAGAAGCAACATTTGGCCAGTGACCGAAACCAATCTCACATGCTTTTGTTGACTGACTGTGCGATTTCCACACCATCACTTCCATTTTCAGATGAATGATAAGACGTATTGACAACTACTTACTAGGTTCATATTTTTTTCTAACAAATCTACCAGCCAACAAAAATTGTCAGACCATAACATCCTCGAGACCAATTTTATGCAGACCAGGACTTGGAGTCGGACTCGAAGTCTCTAGACTTGCAATTGACTCACTGACTTGGATTCCGAGCAATGATTTCTGTGCACATGCATGTAGCCATGACTACACTTAGGGGTAGTTACTGTTATAGTTGTTCCTACCATGAGTGCAGTTTAAGCATTTTTATGCAACCTAACATTACAAGATTATCTATCGAACAAAACATTGTCTAATGTAGAGTTTTTAAGTGCAATATGGATAAATTACATAAACAATTCACTCTGCATAATATATGGTGCACATAATTTTTTGCTGTTGAATTGCATAGTTCAGTGTATCATATTGTTGATGGACTTTGACTGGGACTCGGTCCAGTGACTTGACCTTGGACTCTGACTCAAACACCTCTGCACTTAATGCAGACTCAACTTAGATGGTCTTGACTACACCAATTAACCCATTCCCCAACTCATTTATTATTCTGGATTAGCTCTGATCATGGACATTATGGTGCTGGACCACAACAGAACAAACTTTCAGTCCTAATTAAAAAGAATGTTCCATAATAAAATCCCTTACGGTTCTGATTCAAGGCTCTTAACTTTGGCAATGTAGTTCGACGGAATGTATCCCTCCAGTCGGGTAGTTCTCGACCGAGCATACCACCAGTCGCCCTGCGTGTCATTCAGAATTTCCAAAACTTCCGCTTTTTTGAAGCTCAGGTCTTCGTCAGTTCTTGCGTTGTAGTCGTATAGCGCAACAAAAAGCTTCGCAGTGGCCAGTCCATCTGGACCAGATCTGGTCTGTGAGGCAAGATGGGGTGCGGTCGTTGCGAAGTACTCATGAGCCCCCGAGTGACCAGCAGAATCGGTTACGCCGTTATTAATGACTGTAACAGCCGGGGATCCGCGGGGAGTCGAAACTGAAGACACACGGTCTCGTTCAGTCGTTCTCCCGGGCGGAAAGTTCTGCGGCCGACCATAACAGGCACCCATCGCATATCACAATTTTCCAATGTTATTCAAGTTTTAAGGCAAGATCTGAAATCCGTACACCTTGCGAGACGATAACAGAAAAATCCCACTTCTACCGACATAAACAGTTCTATAAATAAATCACATCCAGTATCTAGCCATCGCTTTGAGCGTAATACTTGCCCTTGCTTTGAGTCCACTACCATAGACTACATCAGAGAAAGGTTTTTAATGTACGCTCAGAATCGAGCGCACTATGCTCTAGCTAAAATGCACCTTTTGGTCTGCTAAATATCAGCGACACATTAAACACTTATTTGATGTAATGCAATCTTTGATAATATTTCTCAGCACCCACAAAAGCCACGTCAGTGTGACCAAATAAAAAGCGGCGCTAAATATAATCGCGATTTCAACGTTGATACAGCGCTCACAGATTAATTCGCGGTAATTAACACTCACTCCGGAAATAAGTGTAATGCGCATATATAACAATGATACAAGAATATAATATATTTATATATATTTAGAGTGTGCATTTGCTCAAGAATAATTAGGCCTACCACTTGTTCTATGAAGCAAGTTGAGAAACTTTGTACTTGCAAGCAATCTCTGCACATATTCCTACAAAATAATATTCTTCAAGTCTTGCACTGGCTTCCTATCACTGCGTGTATCTGCTACAAAATATGCTATCTGGTTTCCAAAGTCCAGCTAAGTAGTGCCCCAATGTATATTTTGGACTGTTTGTTAAAGATCTTATCTGCAACTTCATCTCGTTTCTTGCACTATGTTGATCGTCTTAATATTTCTTCCTAGAACAGGCTTGGCCCAAATCCAGGCATTTGCTGATGTGAGTCCACCTACCTGGAATGACCTTCCTCTTTCACAAAGGGCTAGATGACTGGCTTCTCTCCATCGTCGACTATCGGCCTCTCACTCACTCATTTCTCTTTCCTCAGGGTTTCCGAGCTGAGAGGGTCTCTGAATAGCAATTTTTCAACAGGCGCTATACAAGTCTAAATATAAATCTAAAAACACGATATGACCTTAGAAACGTAGACTTAGGTAGACTAGAAAGCATGCAATGGAAAGGAAGGAGTGGGAAAATTTCCATGAATTAGCTTCGAACAAAGCAACTTGGGGACAGAGACATAAATAATTATTTAAGAAGCCAAAATGACCATAGGGGCAGAAATACTTCAGAGCAAGAATTGTAGACTTGTGCAATGGTTTGCACAGCTCTTAAGAGGAAGCAAGGAAAATTGGGTTATTATGCATGCCATAGGTCAACATGCTATGTATGGTCTTAAGTTCTTAACACAGAATAAACATTTTGTAATCAAGGCTGGAAAAACCTAGGTCTTTTTCAAGAAAGTTTTGAACGCACGCACAGTTACAAACAGGACTAAAAATTACGACCGAGTAGTAAATGAAGATATTACCATACCCTTTATCTTACTAACAGGACTTGAAGTGAGAAAATAGAGGTGCTGGTACGGATTTTACGTATTTCCCTCCTCTCCCCTCCAGATAAGGGGTCTGGGGAGCGTCTGTAGAAGTACCAGTATACTTGCAGTCGGCAAGAAGAGGTGCCGGTATGGCATACCATTTCATACCGTCCCACTTCAAGCCCTGCTCACTAACAACAAATCCAGTGAACAAAGAATACCCCATGAACGTCACAAATCACAATTCCAGTAGTAATTAAGTATCAAATGACCAACAAAGGTTAAACATCAAAACCTGCCAGATTGTTGACACTTAACCTAGTCATATGGTTATTGCTTTCTGTATTGGGGTTTAAACAACAACAAAAAAGATGGCTAGTTGAACAATGATTAGACATGATTATTGGCAAATGTCAGAGGTAGACACTTGACCTAGTCACATGGTCATCGTTCTCTGTGTTGGGGGTTTAAACATGATTATTGGCAAAGTTCAGGCTGGAGTAAAATGAAAGGTTGAAATTGTCCAGCCAAAGACCCTTTGATCTTTTACGGTACCACGTTTCAAGGCAACGAAATGCAATGGGATCTTGCTCAAGACGTATCTTGTTGAAAAACAGTTGATTTGCAGAGGTCAGTCTGGGCAGATCTCCGACTCCAACATTGCAGATGTATCGCACCCATTCACCTCGACACACTTCGGTCTCACTTTGCCAGATTTTAAGTCGGACTTGAAACCATTTGAGATCCGGATCACCTAAACAGCCAAAACAGATACCATAACTGTATGAATATGTGTATGAATGGCAGATCCTTCAAGACACAAAGAGGATACTTAAAAATAGAATCAACACTGCAATATAACAGTTTAAAACAATTAACACTTAAATATTGGATAACATATATGTAAATTAACTTAAGTACTCATATATCACATGCAATCATCACGAGCATTAGTTCAGGGTATCCTGATTCCTGACGCATCCTATGAACCAGTGGTTCCCAACCTTTCTCAAAATAAGGTACCCTCACTAAAAGTCATTCCATTAATGGCATCTGGGCTAAATTCAATTTATTATCCATCCAATTAGTTAGTTCTTTATGTTAATGACTAGCAACCTTCCTTGTATTCAACCGCAGTATTGCAACTATTTCTATACTACTTAAGTTTTTTTAAATTGTTGTAGGCCTCTGTCAGTAGCAATAATAAGTTGATTTTCACCTGTTGGACTCATTTTGCCATTTAGCCTCATCACTCTGCCGTTAGGCAATTCTGACCAAAGCTTCCGGGCCACAGTATTTAAAGAGTCCATAAAATTACACACAAATGTACCAGATGCACCATCACGTTATGAATTTCATGCCAAACCTTTGTAAGCTCCAGGTATATTGAATGTAGGATTATGGTTGAGGGTTGGAAAGAAATGTTCTTCAGGAGCACGAATGTCCTTCATCCATTCTAAGAGGTCTCTGGCGGTCTGGTTGTCAAGAGCAAACTCCGCAAATTTCCGACTTAGCGCCACGTGTGCTGAACCTTTTGCAATTAGAAACTGATGTGGAGGATCTGGTTTCAAAACTCCAGTACGCCAATTCTCATTTCTCCAGACAAACATTGTCCAGAGAATGGGACGCCTTAAAACACAGAACCACAATGAAGTATATCTACATACCGTGTTAAGTATGTCAGGTAAAGATTACCACAGAGCTACAGTGCTACACACATGTAGTTCACCTGATTAAGTAAAGCCACACCTGCTGAAAAAAATCGTGGCCTTCAAAAAACCTTTCTGATACACTCTCATCAAAACATTCATTTATGTAAGCATGCATATTATACCTATATCACGAATTAGGTAAGTAAGCAGTAAACTAGAGAAATGAAAACACAATAGGAAACCTGTGTTAGCAATAAATTTCATAAGTTTCCAAAGTTACAACATGTTTAGATAAAAACAAAAGAAACATCACAATTTTTACTACTGGTGTTATCTCACGACAAGATTCAACAACCTGATGAAAAAGTCTCAAACAGCAATAGCTCAAATAGACGTTTAATAGATAAGTCATAATTTTACCTCAACTTCCCTCCAAACAGACTGCTAACTGTAAAAGTATAAACTGCTACCTGTGGTGCGTTCCATCAACGTCATTAGCCCCGTTGTATGCCTTGAAAATCTTGACTAACTGGAGATTCGTCCGAATTGGAAATTCTCTTCCCATCAGATTAATGTAGTACTTCCAGGCTGGGTAGTCATCCAGTAACTGCCGCAGACAAGTCAGTTCCGCCTCTAAGAGCGAGTACTCTCCCCAGTAGACGTCAATGGCCTTTCGAGCAACAAAGACGTTATCGAAGCAACCTGCCATGGCCATGGCTGCACGATGAATGGAAGAACTCGACTTCTTATCCACGTGGATACAGTAGACGTTCTGAGGCCGGTATATGAGGCGGAGAAGCCTCTCCACTTGTTCCACATTCTCATGCAACAAGATGCTGAACGCAATCGGAAACTCCAACTCTTCCTCAGTGACTGGATGGTCGAGGTAACCGTGCTCCGTGACGAAGCGATGACAGTCCTTCGTGATCGACAAGTAGTCACCATCGTGCATGACATCATGGCGACTGCACCAAGGAAACTGTTCGGCATAGGCAACAGATGATGAGGCGCCATCAAAGATTGCCTGGCAGAATGATTCGTTGACTGATAAAGGGCACGGCACTGTGCCAATTGTGTGAGACGTACATAGATATCGATAGATGTACTGGCAAAGGAATGAAGAGAAAATTATAAATAGTAGAAGGTGCAAACATTTCTTCACAGTGATGCATCGTGCTAGCATATCAGAGATGCACCATAACTGAAAGGACAAGAGACAAGATAATCATTTTTGCATTATGAATAATACCATACAAATTGCTTCACATAAAATACATTGGACCAGTGTGAACAATCTGTTAACCGAACTTCATTTTAAGTTTTAGCATAATCAAAAATTGTAACCACAGTGCAGTGTATACGCAAACGATCGCTTGGTATAGTATATCTGTGCACAATCAGACAAACAACAGTCTGATTAATGTACTCAGCAGGCCTTGTCCCTAAAATTGTCAGATTATGCTCCTGAATTCAATTAAATCTATTATCCGACATGCAAAAGAAAATTTAATAGCAATCTTGCACCTACTGAACAGTAACTCAACAACATTCATTTGTTGCCCCAAAATAAAAAACTTTCAACTGAAATTCATAACTGTTTCTGAAAATAAAGCTCAAGATACATCAGTTTGTCCAAGTTGAACATTGTCAGACACGTACGGTCTTGGATTCGCCTTGTTTGTGGCTAAGTGGGTAGTGACTGATCTCGCACATCAGAATTTGAATCTTGCCAACCAACACGGGGGTTCTGTGTCTATAGTCCGAAGGTTTTATAGTCCGAAGATTGCATGGTGTCCGGTCGATAGGTCATAAAATTACGGTTTTAATGGTAGCTGGATTTATGAAATAAATTATGCTTGGCTAGAAGCTGGATTGCACCATTCTTTTCATTCATCCAGCTCCCATTTAGGCATGATTCTTTTCATATCAATCCAGCTCCCGGTTTTATACATTCTTTTCATCAATTAATCCGGCTTCTAGTTAAATTAATGTCGGATTATAGAATCTTCGGACAATCGAACCTTCGGACTATCGAACCTTCGGATTATCAACACGGGAACCAAAAATGTTAGCGGCGGCACACGCTTTTCTAATTGCTACAAACACCCGATTGGTAAAGTTCAGCAAAACAGCAGTAAATTTTCAAACTAAGGCATTTGAAAACCAGAGTTATACTCGGTCTCAAATGCGTGCCATTAAATCATATTTTGGAAATCCACCTGTATTAAAAATCAAAACACGATGGATATTAATGATCATCGCCCTACTCAAGTTCCATGCCCAAACATCTAGCGCTATATTTACCATTTAAATTTTAGCATGCCAAGTCAGAGACCAATAACTTACATGAAAACTTTCTACACTCCTTTTCATCATCGTTTATTTTTTCATCGTTATTAATAACAACACCAATTAAAAGTTTATAAGACATAATTTTATGCAAATCCATTGATGCATTTTATGCCATGGCCATGGCTGTTTTAGGAACTTTTAGCTCACCATGAATGTGATCGAAGGTAAGCGCTTATTCACGTTTGCAATAGGTCTGTCAATAAATTTAGAAAGACTGGGAATAATCACCGTGTTTAATCAGTAGGCATAATTATTTAAACATGTTCTGCATGTCAAACTGGTCTTCGTCGTTATGCAAAGTGTATCAAGAATATTGAGTAATATTATCAGCTCCATGAAATAAGTTAATAATAATTATGTGCTCGTTCATCGGTAGGCCCTGTCTTGTGAATACCGCCCCTAGTGTAGGCCAGTACTTGATAATCATTACTTAGGAGACATAATTTAAAACCAGCGTTGCAGCGAGTTCATTATGAAATTGGTTAAACAATAATTTGTCCAAACTCAAATACCGAAGAGTTGAATATTTTGAGCGACACGTTAAACGTGAAACAAATTTGTTCAGGTTGATTGGCTAATGTGGTAGTTATGAGAGAGTGGCAAAGCGGAAATAATTTAATGGATGCTGTATTAATGAACACCAGCAATATTATCAGTGTTTGCTTCGGTGCTGTTTAATGTTTTTCATTGTAATCTTTCAGATCTGTATACATAACGGCATACATTTTTGTTGTTGTAAGTATCTTAAGGCAAGTTTAATTACACAAGAACTGATTAAGTGTCGAAAGTTGTTATTTCCCCCCAGCTGTATGCATTAGATTGGGCTTGAAATAGGCAGTGGTGACGTGTACATGCCTGATTTTAGGTAGCTAGGTGAGTTTGTAAGTAAATGAGATAATGTTATTAAAGCATTTGGGTCATAGTGATTAATTGACTATTTAAAGGACAAGTTGAAGTCGCGAAATAAAAAGGGCTGCGGAAGTTGGCGTAGAAGACTGTCGTCAAATTAAGCATTATTGGTAAGTAAGTATGCGATCCTTTGATACACACTTGAGAGTAGCCAATACACGAAAACGCCCACAAACTGCAACCACTTCTTTCTGATGATAGCTATGGACAACCGAGAACATGTATATAAATCACTGCTATCTGCTAAAAACACATTTTTCTGATCATCCCACTATGAGCCAAGCAGCAGCATTAAGAATAGACTGAAGTTTAAGAATATTAGAGGAAGAAAGGCCAATGCATACAGCTTTCCCAGAGTCCAACCAAGTGCAGATCATGGTAGTGATAGTCCCTCTCACTTCAGCATGAAGTGAGAGGGACCAGTGAATGGAACAAAGCTGATGCAGATGGTAAAAGCAAGATCTGGAAACTAAGTTGATCTGATTAGTGAAAATAAGAGTAAGATCCAATACAAATTTTCAGATCATGAACAGAAAAGGAAAAGTGGATGAGGTGGGGAGGAATCTGAGATGGAGAGAAGCTATATCGATCTTATCCAGTCGGAGACAGCTACCAAACCATAAGAACTGGGTCTTCTCAGGGTTCGGCTGTAAACTGCTAGAAAGCCAAGCGTCTAGTGTACTGCAATGAGTAACATGATTTAATAATGATGATTATATATCTAAGTTAACTAATTCCGCCACCTAGCAAATGAAGGAATAATCAACCTTATGGAGGTGGGGGATATTGAACCCGGTTCCTCAGCTCTGCTCCGCAAGTATGTTATCTATTACTCTACGGACCCCTTAATGTGTTTTCAATGTCATACTAAATTCTAAATTCAGCATTTTATCATGATAGCCATTGACGAGATATTAACTTAATACGGATAACTGGTTGAATGGATAAAATCATGACATTAAGACTTTATGTTGCAGGTGGAGAATGGACAAAAGAATGGGTAGTTCTTGTGATGGATTTTACACTTTAACTGTTATTTTATGTTTATATCTTTTCATATATGCAACTTATTTTGTGCATGATTATTTCAGAATTCAGACGCACATACTGATATCTGGGCATCATGTCTTCTTCGATAGTGTACGTTTTGGACCTGAAAGGGAAGGTGAGCATCATGGTTAAAGTCATATTATTGCTAATGCCAATGTTACATGCCATGGCCGTTGTAAAGATTGTAATATTAGTTGAAAAGGCTGGCTACTCTTCAAAACAGAGCTCTTTGAGTTATTGTTAGGAGCTCCTATCTTCCCTCACTTGCCTCTATCTATAAATTGCTGCATATACTGAAGATTGAGCAGATAACATTATTTAAAACAAATGAATTTATGTATGAACACACAAACAAACAGTAGCCACTCAGTTTCATGAATTACTTTACATCGATATCTCAAATTGACCCCTACATCTTATGCTCATCTAGTAATTATAGGCCAATTTAGTATTGTACCAGCACCCATAGATTCTTAATTAAACATGATGTCCCAAATGCCTGTAATAGAATCTCCTTAGACTTAGTTCATATAGTATCCTTGCCTAACACCTGTCTTTTTAAACACGTGACCACCTATTAATGTATTCTAGTTAACTGAGAAGTTTGATCTCTGTGCATTGGTTTATGTTGTGATATGGTTTTCTGTGGCCTTTTAGGTCCTGATCTCACGCAACTATCGTGGAGACATTGACAGTTCGGTTATAGATAAGTTCATGCCATTGGTCATGGAGAAGGAGGAAGAGAGTACGCTGACACCAATCATTCAACATGGAAACGTTACATTTGCCTTCATCAAATACAACAACCTCTACTGTATCCTTTTCCATTCTGTTGCTTTAGTCTCAGTTTGTGAAGGACTTTGTTTGTACAGTGTAGACTTGTTAATAAGCTCCGATTGCATCATTATGCTCGAGAGTGGAAAAATGCTCAGAAACCCAGTAACTTTCTTAGGGTCCGGACTGGGCCCAATCATTTTTATCATAAAGCTTAAAGATTATTAAAAGATGCATGACTGTCCTGTCTAAGGGCCCAGATTTGCATGACTACTCTGCTTAGGTGCCAGGAATTCTGCTGTGGACTCATCTATTATCATCTAAGGAAACCTATGAGAAGGGAACCAGTGCTTCCCATACGTCCAATTCTAGGACATGAAAGATTATTTGCTCGATTTATAGCTCGCACACACGTGTTGCGTGTTCTTAGATGCTTAAAATTGTCAATTAATGCGTTGTACGTGAGGGTTTACGTTTTATGCCAATAGGAAGCAGGCGGTGAAGTCAGGATGTAAAGCACTTTTGCCCATATACTTTGTTAACTGAGATTTGTTTTTGTTGTTGTTGAAACAGTTTGTGCACTTGTTGCCTAGTTGAAGAGGAAGGAGCTTGGGTGTGGAAGGCTGCAGTAAAGCACCGAATTTCTAGTTTTATAGTTTGATATGGCTTTCCTTAATAATTAATTTTCCAGTGGTTTCTGTGGCAAAAAAGAATGCAAATATTGCGCTGGTGTTTCAGTTTTTGCATAAAGTGGTTCAGGTAATTATATCCGTTATCAAAAGGTTATCTGTATAATGCTTTGTAGTGTTTGTTGAAGTTCTGCCAAAGTTGTCGTGTTGAACTCAGGGAGATGCTTATACAGTTCGTGGGCGAAGACTGAACATGTGTTTAGAATGGGCTTGTACTGTGTTTTTGATATGATTCGTGCAGACGCGGTGATGTTTGACAATTTCAAGCTTGATTAGTGTGCAGATGAGTGACTTTCAAGCCATATGGAATGCACGCAAGTCCCTGTTCATGTTGTAAGATATTTCAAATTTCTGGTCGACTTGTGCCCCCTAAAGAACTGACTCTGAAAATGAATACACCGACTATACACTGTTGTGAGAAAATCAGGCACAGTCTGGTTCACCCACCCACATAATGTGCAATATTGAAGTGAAGATGATGCTGTTTATGAGTCTTAGATTTAGGAATTATGTGTTTAGAGTTAATCATTTTATGGTTTACTGGGTTTTTTCCAGGTCTTTCTGGAATACTTCAAGGAATTGGAAGAGGAAAGCATTCGAGATAACTTTGTTATAATTTATGAACTGATGGACGAAATCATGGACTTTGGGTATCCACAGACAACAGATAGCAAGATACTACAGGAGTATGTTGTTTTGTCAGTTTTCTGTATTAATGTTTCTGATATTCACATTTTGGCACAATAAAAGTAGACCTTTTGCATATAGTATCAGTGTTGCCACAAGTTTTATTTTGTGTTTCAACTGACTTTTTGTGAGACTTATTTTTTCGTCAAGGTTGTCTTTGCCTTCAAAAGAGATCCTAATCATAATATGAAAAATTTTGTTGAAGTTCGTAAATACAGCACAAATCGGATGATGAAAAATAGGGAACCAGAGTAAAATTTCATCTTAAGGTGTTTTGTACTGCACTGTTTATTCGAATTTTGTCTATATTTGATGCAAATGTTGGGAAATGAGTGAAATAATTGTGAATAAATGAAGAATGCTCTTTGCTGGAAATCTTCTTGCAGATATATAACGCAGGAAGGACACAAGCTGGAGGTTGCGCCAAAAGTTCCAATGACCGTGACGAATGCTGTATCGTGGCGATCCGAGGGAATCAAGTATCGCAAAAATGAAGTGTTTCTGGATGTTGTTGAATCCGTTAATTTACTGGTAAGTGTAAAGGTTTCTTGGGGCTGCAAAGTTAACTGTGTGAACGTTAACTGGGCATATTTACAACTGAAATTGTTTGAACAGTGATATGGTTGACTTGGTGCTGAATTTTTATTGGGATATACAGAAGGCAGTTTTTCGGCATTAAATAAGAGTGATTGGTATCTGACCTCGGTGAGGTAAAAGAATGACCTAGCAAAGAAAACTAACTAAGGCTATACATATAAATATGTATTGCTCTGTAACAGTTCAGATGTATCACTTAATAAGTATGAATAAATCCTCTCTTTCTTGTAACTCATAACATTTAGAAGACTTTGTAATGCTGTGCCTGAAGTCAAAAGAGGATGGTTTGGAATGAACAGAGGTTTGTACAGAGTGGGCATAGTGAAATGGATAAGAAGTGGTAGTTTGCTGTTTTCTGTTAAGGTGAGCGCAAACGGCAATGTTCTTCGCAGTGAAATTGTTGGTGCCATCAAGATGAGAGTCTATCTTTCGGGAATGCCTGAACTTCGACTCGGTCTGAACGATAAAGTGTTGTTCGAAAGCACAGGAAGTACGTCTGCTGTGATGCTACTGTCAATACATGGAACTAGATTCTGCTTACACACAACTCTTTTCTGAATTCTGTTTGTAATTACTTCTGTATAATAATTGCTACTTTGAAATTTTAAATATTCCGGTTATAAAGTAAATGTTTTTATTGGTGTTTGATCTGGTGACCATCTTTTGGTGCTTCCTGTTAATAATACTGAACGTGGTGCAGTTTTTAACTGATACTGTCGATTACATCACATGATGGGCTCTGAAGGTGTCACATAATATTTATGTATTTAAAAGTATATATATATATATAAAAGTAGTAGAAAATAATAACTTATTTAATTATTAACTTATATAATCATAAATTATACGTATATATATATATATATATATATATATATATATAATTTATTTATGATATACATTGCCAGAACATTTTTGCTTAAAGGAGGGAAGAGCAAATCGGTTGAGTTGGAGGATGTGAAATTCCACCAGTGTGTGCGACTGTCACGCTTTGACAATGACCGAACGATATCCTTCATTCCTCCCGACGGAGAGTTTGAACTTATGTCATACCGACTTAACACCCACGTAAGTAAAACCTTTTGCTGCATTTTACTGCTTTACTATTTTTCATTTAGTGTAATTTAAGTGTAGCCTGAAGTATAAAGAACTTAAACATTTAGGTCTTGAGTTAATATATAAATGAAATTTTTGTTGAATTTTTTATTATCAATTTGTTTTTGTTTATTGCTATTGTTATAATTTAGTAATATTTTTATATTTTATTTTATAATTTAAATATAGTTTTTGGCAGTTGTGTTTCTGATTACTTACAAGTAGTGTGTACTTTACAATGATCCTGAATGTTTTTATGTCATTTGCTTTAGGTTAAGCCGTTGATTTGGGTGGAGTCTGTGATTGAGAGGCATGCACACAGCCGTGTTGAGTACATGATTAAGGTCCTTGTCATCATTCTTTGCCATGATAGTGAACTTTGCTCTGTATAATACATTGATGTAATGTGAATGTCATTAATATATATATATATATATATATATATATATATATATACATGTATATATATATACATGTATATATATATATATATACATGTATATATAATATATACACATCATGTTTGGCATTGCATTGGATTCAATGTATATATCATTAATATTGATGTAAAGTACTTCAATAATGTTGATTTAATGTGTAAATGTTTTTATGCATAAGTGAATATTGTAGATCTAGTTTAGACATGATTAATATTGGTTTAATGCTGACATTATATGGTGCCAGCCTAACGGTAGCCAGAAAAAAAGCGTGCAATGACAAAAACGTATCGGACAAATGCACGCTGACGAAAACGCACATAAAATTTATTAAAAAAATAATGGTTTTCAAAATCGCACACCTAATATTATGGTACAGCGATAAATTTAACATATGCGTCATCAACAATGATTTTGATGGTGCATCATTGATGTTAGTTTTTTGTATCGACCTTGACTTTAGAAAGTGGCAAAGTACTTTACTTGTGCGTATCAGTAATATTTCGTTCTTTTACTGTGTAATTCATTTTTACAAAATAGTTCTTTATTAGTTATGTCTTTATAGGCAAAGAGTCAGTTCAAACGTCGATCAACGGCTAACAACGTGGAGATAATTATTCCGGTTCCTGTTGATGCCGATTCACCAAAGTTCAAGACAACGTGCGGCAGTTGCAAGTATTCACCAGAGCAGAACGCTGTCATCTGGACAATCAAATCCTTTCCAGTTAGTTACTAGCATTTTTTAATAGGGCTGCTTTTGACGAAGTAACTCGTAATTACTTGACAAGGTGCACTTCTGAACAAAAAATGTTGGAAGAAGGATGATATCAAATTTCAGAATAAATAAATAAATAATTAAATAAATAAATAAAGTTGCTCCATTACTTGATTCCATTACTTGACAAGGTGACTCATAATTACTTTGACTCATAATTACTTGATAAGGTGATTCGTAAGTACTTGACAGTCACTCAGAATTACTTGACAAGGTAACTCATTACTTGACAAGGTAATTAATAATTACTTAACAAGGGAACTCATAATTAGTTGACAAGGTAATTCATGATTACTTAACACGGTAGCTCATAGTCACTTGACAAGGTAATTCATAATTACTTAACAATGTAACTCGTAGTTACTTCATAATTAGCTCAGCTTGATCAGAGGAGGGAATGACTTCTACTCTACTCTATTTACGGATTTATAAAGTGCCTCTCACAGTACAACCTAATCAGAGGAGTTTGAGGTCAAACATCAGGTCAAATATGAGGTCATTAAGTTTGAGGTCAAACATTGGCTTAGTTGGCTTTTCGGTTGCACAACTGACGTGGATCTGGTTGTTTTGAAGCGTAGACTCCGAAGTGTTATATATTCCTTTTCCTAACTGTAAGTAATTGTAGGCACCATGATTTTAGTAAACATTGTTTATATATTTGTTAACTTATTAATTTGCTGCTGCCAGGGAGGGAAAGATTTCATGATGAGGGCACATTTTGGCCTGCCTAGCGTCACAAGTGAGGATGCTGAAGGAAGGCCCCCCATTCACGTCCACTTTGAGATTCCGTACTTCACAGTGTCTGGGGTTCAGGTAAGATTCTCTTTATTTTACAATCATGGCATGCTCTCACCATCATTAATTAACTTAGTTAATTGATTAATGCCCATATAGGATAGCTTAATTAATTGATTAATGCCTATAATTATAGGATAACTTAATTAATTGATTAATGCCTATAATTATAGGATGACTTAATTAATTGATTAATGCCTATAATTATAGGATGACTTAATTAATTGATTAATGCTCATAGAGGAATTGGTCATTGGTCAAGTGTTGCTTCAAATCAAATGTTGCCTAAGATCTGTGCTATTGTGGAGTGGTCTTGAGCAGTGTGTTGCCTTGTAAACCCAGACTGACATCTGATCATAATCGTAACCTCAACATTGCTACAGCACCCACGAAAGTGAAGTCGTGGGATCCAGCTTACTCACAGGTGCTTAAAGAAAAATATCAATAGGGTGAGGAATGGCTGTGTCCGTACGTTTTTTGCATTGTCAATGTTGTGGATTTTTTTAGGTGCGCTACCTGAAGATCATAGAGAAGAGTGGCTACCAGGCACTGCCTTGGGTTCGTTACATTACGCAGAATGGAGACTACCAGCTGCGTACACAGTAACTTCTCCAACCTGAGAGAACGCGTGGCATATTTCCAGGAATCAGGAGCTCTATCGTAACTTAGAAATGGTTGATCTAATTTGCATAAGTCTGTCTCTTGGGTCGCCTTGACAATGTTCATTCCAGTTCTTGTTGCGAATATGAAATTACGCTTTTCCTCAATCAGGGTCACACTTTGATGAGTTCATTCCACGCAGCATAACTGTTTTAAACGATGTTGCTGTGTCTCTGGTTATAATATTGATAAAGTGGTATTTGTAATAGTTTGCTAGTTTTATTTGAGCAAATATCATGATTAGGCATATTGTTACAGACTGCTATGGCCGACCAAGCGGGCCGTTGTTACGAGGATAACTTCTGTTTTCTGTAGAAAATGTTGGCTCTGCCATAATATGTTTTATGCGAGCAAAACGAAGAGCTTTTGCGAATGTTCAGCAATATCACATTTTTTAAAACGAATAATATCATAGAAGTATCAGTTCTGTTTTCTTTTGACTAAATGATATTGTAACAGGTTTTATTACTACAGCACAGTGAAAGATAAAGAATGGCTTGTTTTATTCTTTCTCAGCCATTTACCCATTTGGGTGAATCTTTGGGTTTTGGAGTGCTTTAGCGGTCATTGTGCAGAGAAATGGTGGGTGCTATTAGGATTTGTGTATCAGGTAAATAATAATCTTAAGAAACTAGTGGAAATTATTGCAAATCTGAGTGTTTTTGAATTTCCTGTATATGAGGAACAGGTTATAGGAAATGACATACAATTTAATATAGAAATTCTGTTGGTATGCATGACTGGAAATGCCATTTTCAGTGAACAATGGAAAGTTTATATTTTCTTGCATGTTGGAATGCCTTGCATATCATGAGATCAGCATATTTTTAATGTTGTGGCCACTGTTTATTTAATTGTACAGATGACATGCATTTGTTTTTATGTTTGATACACTTGCCGGTTTTGCTAATGCCTAAGATGCCATGGAAATATCTGATGCATTTGGTGGCATTCTGGGCATTTTAGTATGCCAATTTAGCACTCTTGCAGGCATTTGTAGTATAGCAATTTTGCAATGAAATAATTTCCATGTCAGATTAAACTATCAATACATTGTAGCCACTTCTACATTGTATGATTTGAATGTAGTTTGATAAGTAATTGAAACGCTGACCAAAATATTGAATAATTTGAGTCTAAATGATTTATATGCAGGTCAAAGTCTTGATTAAACAGTCCATAAGCAGAGCCACCAGCTAGCATTCCTTGTCTTAAGAGTGAGTGAGTGAGTGAGTGAGCACTGTGTATCAACTGTACTTCCTGAACTGTTGGCTCTTGGGGTAATGAACAATGTGTAAAAACATTTTCAGCTGAAGTTCTGATGCTACTGAACTCCTAGACCTAAACATTTATTATAAAAAAATGAGAACGCCATCAAAATATGTATCCGTCAATGTTAGAACATTATTGCAACATAACTACGTTAAATAAAACGGTGAAAGAAAGTACCAACGGGTTGCAATACATGTGAAAATGTGCCACATAACGTTTTGTAGCGTCACATTTGGCTAACTCACAAAAGAAAGAGGATGATTCTGAGTAGCTCAATGATAGCCCTACCAACCTCAAACGTAGGAAGCCACAGCGTGGGTAATGGACAAGACACTCGAGTGAAGAGCGATGGGAAGCGAGATCAATTCCCGCTACCTCCGACCCAATGAGGTTGACCAGTCCTTGCATTGGTTAAATTAGATGCAGGACATGACAGGTGCCATACACTTAAATTCGACTTCTGTAATTACTTGTGCTCATCGTTCATACTATAATTGTAATGATGGTGCGGTGTGCCAGTTTGAAATCAATACACAATGATTACTACTATTACATAGGCATTAAACCCACAATCGATTAGTATGTCCTACATATGTACCCAGTGCATTTGTAAGGTACTTTAAAATGTGTTATATTAAGTGGCCTGATACATACATATGCATTTTTTTCTGAGGAATTTTATTGGTCTAGTTTAAAATTGCAAATAGGTTAAACCTAAATACACAACATTACCCAGTGGATAGAAGTTGGATTCAAAGTAGGTAGTATTAGTGACAAAGCTAATAATTTATAATGCCTTAATGAAAATTTTATTTCAACCATTAGCTAGTCCTGTGGGGTGAATACTCAAGAAATTATGAATTACAATATGACATCAAAATTGTAATATTAACTGTCAAACCTTGAATAAACACATAAATAGTTATGCACATAAAGGGTCTATATAAAACGCAGTTTAGTAAAACGTGCAAATGTTACGAAAATAATAACCTATTAGTTATAGGCACATCAGATGGCAACAGAAAAATGACTTAGTTAATCATGCAGTAATCAAATTATCGAATTAAACTTATAATGTCCTATTGGATAAACAATGGTTCATTATTAAAGAAATGTTCAAACAGTTCCTCAATTTATCTGTTTCATTACACAAGGAAGACAAAAATACTTTGTTAAATATTATAAAATCATTTGTTAACAGACATATTACAAAATCTGATAATCACAGAAAACACAAAATCGAAAATAATTTCAGCGTTTACACGTTGCACATCAAACGTTTGCTCATCAAGAGCAGCAAATGTTCAATCTGTTATAAATCAATCATTATTTAGTTAACATTAAAACTCATTTGTCTGAAAGCTCCGATCATTGATAAGACTGGTGATTACGATCATAGCCATCGTGATTAGCAATTAACTGGAATGTGCGTACAAGTGGAATTCTGTACAACACCAAAATGATAGACTGTTTTAATTAGTGAATATTTACGATGGTTTTAAATGATCGATGTTTGGAAATGAAATTACCATTTTCCCAATAAATGTTTCATAAGCTACACACTATTCGACATCCAGACACAAACGTCCAGTTTATCCTAGGAAACATCCACAATGAAAAAAAATACAGATATATACAATGTAATGTTCATACATAGTCGTATAAGTGTACATTACAAAACCTCCTGATATGCCTAATGAAAACGTACATACACAACCAATGAAACATCCAGACCTACCAAATGTAACATTCACACATCTACACTCAACATGTGAATGTGCTGGTGACGTGAATCTGATATGACTGAAACGTCATATCCAGTGAAAACGCTCACTGAAGCATTCAGTTAAACACCAGAAACATGTTCTGATATTGGAGCTATATAATTTAGATGATGTATAAGGCTCACGTCACCACATGTTGAAAGTTATGTAACAATATTATTGTAATATTGTCCAAAGTTTGATTTCTATGGCAAAAGAAATGTCAACCATCTGCCTTCCTGCAAAGAAATGAATCAGTGAAATTTTTATCCCATCACTCCTTTATAGCATTCATACATCTCCACTTTGCAGAGCTTAATCTTGCTAAATGTTTTTACATCTCATTCATTTGAGTCGATTAAGGACTAAATGTCTTTCAACTATTTTCGATTCATATATACCTCATAAAGATGGTACCGCCAGCTTAACACTGGAAGCTTGTTGAACATGGAAGCCTCATAGCAGTTCATCATCCCTCCGCTTCTCAAGACACCTGGTCTACTTGTTGACCAGGAATTGGAGTTTATGGTCACTGAGTCGCCCTTTGAGGAATGGGAGCTTATGGTCACTCTGAGTCACCCTTTGAGGAATTGGGAGTTTATGGTCACTCTGAGTTGCCCTTTGAGGAATTGGAGTTTATGGTCACTCTGAGTCGCTCTTCGAGGAATTGGGAGTTTATGGTCACTCTGAGTCGCCCTTTGAGGAATTGGAGTTTATGGTCACTGAGTCGCCCTTTGAGGAATTGGAGTTTATGGTCACTCTGAGTCACCCTTTGAGGAATTGGAGTTTATGGTCACTCTGAGTCACCCTTTGATAAGCGTTTATGGAGACTTCATTCACCTCTCTACACACTGTCATAACAATCCACCAGTTCTACACAATCACCTTCCAGAGTACATTCGAGAAGCTGGATATCTTTACAGTCTAACCATTCAATGGATGAACTCTGTCTCAAACACAGTAGTTCTCTACACCATCTGGATTTTATTCATTTGGACTAAAAATAATAATAAATAATAATATTCAATTTTAGTAGACATTTTTAAGTCTTACTTGCACTCTGAGTCATTTATGTTGTGATCTGCTGTCACAATTTAAATAGCAAAAAACTAGAAAACATTGTTCGTAACACAAAGAAAATAGAAATGGTTATACACGTCAAGAGGAAAGCCCAAACACAAATGCAAAACAAGAAAAAGACACGTGAAGAAACTTAGATAAATTCTTCTTAGCCCAACAGCCTGTACAACATTCGAACTGACGATCTTTCCAAACTGTAGATTCTATTTAATTCCCAAGCAGCCATAACTTTATAAGGAAAACACTTGTTCCACACTTTCAACAACATTTCTACTTTGAGGGATTTGCCTTAGGATACTTCATCAAATGATAGACATAGTCTGCCATCAGGGAATCTCTCACAGAACTGTTGTTTGCTTCACATATGAAACTAAATCGGTTATTTACAATCATAACCTGGACAGACTTGCCACAGCATCGACTTAGCATGACCATAGCAAGATCTTTACATCAAAAAAACATTATCCTGACGAGATCACTCAGTTGCAATTGCAAAACTGGCAGCAAGGTCAGTGTTGCCCCATTCAGCAAATGTAAAGGTTGCAGTATTTTCTCTTGGAATGCAAACTACAAGAAAAACGCGCGCGCGCGCGCACGCACACAATATGTACCCCACTTCTACTATACCAAACAGTGCTTCGAAAACAAGTGTACCCTACGAGATATTTGCCTTCACACCAAATGCATTGTGCACCCTACTTTTAAGTGCTCAAGCAGTGCTTCAAGGTATATTTCTACACTCTACTTTTAATAGCTCAAACATACTCAGTGAAGCCTGTATCAATATTTATATATGTTGCATAGAAAACTGCAGCTACTAAGAAATTTCTGTTGAGGGATTTTCCCAGTGACTTGCTAGCACCGGTGGAATTACAAATACATTCTTGAAAGTCTTATAATTTATTACTAAATCACCAGTCATCTTAAGTTACAACATATATCGACTCGGTCGAATGAAGATCGGAATAAACCAAGATCACAAGATAGCAACAGTCAACTGGAACAGCCATCTAGATGTATACATGTATGCAAGAAGCAACAATAACTACACAAACACAGGACAAACACAAAGGGCAAACTGGATTAAAATAAGTGCATATAGAGCAGACCAAATAAAGTATACGTGCTTAGTGATCAACACAAAAACCTTATCTTATGCTGGGACTGGGTTGGCAGCACGACTCATTTGTTTCAAGGGTGCTATATAAATAAATGCGCTGAATACACACATATTTTTGGTTAGTTGCAAAAACCGACCAGTGTCGACACACTGCTACAGGTGCGACTCAACAAATGTAACCTCAAAACAAACATACCTAACTTTTGTTCTTCCTACGACCCTTTGAGGTAACAAACAAATGCATTTTGGGTTCCAAGAACCAAAACTCACACAGTGCACGAGTAAGGAGACTAACAGACTAAACCAATATAAAGAACGAAAGAACACAAAATACGTCATCTTGCAGCTTTAAGTCCAAACATACTTTTACAAATACATCGGTCAGTGCCACAGTGGTGAGTCAGTCACAACCTCCTAAAATTAGCCAAAGTTGACACATGTAGAAAAGATAGCGAGTGGGATAAGTACAGAACAAGAGATGCTGTGCTGTTTGAAGCTTCTTCGAGGTAACGCAGAAACTTCTACAATCCAAGAAACTCTGTTGAAAGTCCAAGAGAGAAAAACTCTGACGATACTAAGGTCGATGAAATCTGAAAGTACCAAATTTCTCTCTCAATACACTCGAATTATTAGGTCCAAATACCAATAATACACAATTATCACAGCTATACTGTTGAGAAAAATAAATAAATGGTCAATCAGGAAGATATTTTGGGAGAACTAGTCCTTAACTGACAATTAAATAGTCAACACAGGGCATCATCAGTGAATTACATCCATCATTTGTTTTATGAAAGTCAGTTCATAGTTTGTGATACTGCACATAAATCATGTTTATGTACGAGATGAAAATTATTTATTTTCAATCATAATTTCAACCATCAAACTGTATATCACACAGGTATAACTTATAAAAGGAGCACATTGACCCAGAAATAGTAAAATTTTGAATTAGAATAATCATAAATTCACAATCGTCTACCTCGTGAATTGACGACTTTCTTCATGTACATCCATCTCTGCGCTCTTGAATTCATTCAGCTCCTTACGAATTGCTGCCTGTTAACAGTAATTCAGTTTTAAGCTACAATCATATCAGAACTATTAGATGTTTGCCCCGTCCAAGAACGATAACGTTCAGTTCCCTTGGCCTCCTCTCCAATTCCACTCCCTTCTGCATCCCTTTCCTCTGGTTGAACACAAGTAGAACTTAAGATAAATTTTTGAACTGTGAAGCAATCGTGCTATCTAACAAATGTTTTTGATATTTAATAAAATAGCCTAATTTATAATGATATCAGAAATTTATGATTTACAAAAATTAACAGCACATAAGAAATGCTTATAAATGATTTTAAAATTTACATGACCCCATGAGATCCTATTTCCATAAAGTCGAATGACAGACCTTATCTCTTGGTGTGAGACGTGTCCATGGTTTGTCCCCCTTTCGATCGTACTCCTCACAATCTGTTACTTCGACGTAGTCACTGAATTTTATGATCTTTCTCTCTTTCAGTTCATCAATTGTTGGCCTGAAGCTCAGCTAATGGAAAACGAAATGAACGGTTATATCACTCTCAGAGGATTCAATGTGATGTGGCTAAAAAAAACTTTAAGCAACTACGGTTTAGGGTTGCCATATAACAAGTTTGGCAAATTGTTCACACACCACTCATCACTAACAACCTTAACCAGCTGCTGGAATTAGCTTAACTGATTTGGTAATAGCTTAACTAGTTATTGGTATTAGTTTGAGCAGTGAAACTCCCAGCAACTGCTGGATTCTAGTTGGTCTCCAGAAAGCAACGAGGGAGACTATAACGTAGAACAAATAGTGGTCACTGATATAAAGGTATTTACCAAATCAAATCAAAAGACATATTAAGATTAGACCAAGGTCACCAACAGTGAAAAGGAGTCTAGTTAGAGTTCATGACAATTTTCGTAGAGACAAAAAATCAGCATATAGTTAAATAATAGTTTTCTTTACACAATTTCCATTCTAATCATCACAACTATAAAATGGCAGGTTAGCAAATAGTTCATAATAGTAATGAAATGGGTGCAATGGTCTGAGACAAATGATGACATAGTCAGTCTTCTCAGCATTATGTATTGCTACTGAGCTATGACATCGATAAGGTCAGCCTCTGATTCAGTATTGGTTCTCATTCAAGAGAACCAATTGGTTTCCTCTGATTCAAGTATTGATGCCTGGCACTCAAATATCTCTCATATAAATCTCACATGATAATGTCTCATATTAATCACTCATACTAATCTCATGTTAATTTCCTATATTGATCACTCATATTAATCTCTCATGTTAATCTCCCATATTGATCTCTCATGTTAATCTCCAAGATAAATCTCCCCATTGATCTCTCACATTAAGCTCTCAGATTAGCAAGAATACCTTTCAAAGACTCAGCCAAAAGTGCTATATAAATACTCAGTTCTGTTACACCACATTGCATCACATTTCAATAACAACAGCTCAAGGCTGACAACCTTTCTTATCAGAACTTTCTTCCTTTCTTCTCTTTCTCGTTCAAGTTCTTCCGGGGTCTGTTCTGTAAAAAAAAGACAAAGCACGTGGAACTGTTGTCAAATTCACAAGACAAAACCACACAACTCGACAACCCTAATGATGGGTCAGAGGACTAAATGGTCAACCAATAGGACCAACACATTAGACAAATATCAATTACACATCATTTAGAGATGCAATAAGTTCATAATAACAGACATTGTCAGTATTTATTTAATATCAACAGTATGTCAGGGCCTTCTATACTTACAGTCCCAAGCTTAATCTGCAAGACAATTGGGGGAATCCAGAATAAATAATGAAAAGCAATAGACTCTGGTTTGTTTTGGCATGGTCAGCAGTGTAGCGGTTAGCATGCGCGCCTGTCAACCAAAAGATCGAGAGGTTCAAATTCCCTCAGGGCAGAAATCTGGTTTGAGCCTTCTCCTTCACCTTCACCCATCGAATGAAATGCAGCAATAGTGAGTATACTATTGGTGGGATAAGACGGCCATAGCCACCCACCCACATATGCCAAGGCTAAGAAAATGAAGGTGCTAATGCTTCATACCATGGCTGCTTCAGGTTAGCCCAAGGGACTGCTCTTCCTCTTACTTGCTTAAATCTTACATTACATTACAACAACCAATAAGCAAAGCAGTCGACTCACTCAGAGTCGCAATTATTGTGACAAATGACGCTCACTAAATGCTCAGTTTACAATCCAACTGCAACAAAAACAATCACTTTCAGTACAACTTACTTAACAAAATATGCTTCTCTTCAAGTTCTTCGAAGGTTGGTCGAAGGCTGAGCCGTCTAAAAGCAGACGAAAGCAAGGTGCAATTATGAAGCAGAATTTCTTATAAAAGCATAAATAGTACAACAAACAAAGCCATCACAAAATCAAAGAATGTTCACATAAGTTAAACACATTTAACATAAATTTATTTGACATCCGTCTTACCTATTAAGCTTTGTATCATCTGCCTATCTCAGTCTTTCCTATTAAGCATTGTTCCAATCATCTGCCTATCTCAGTCTTACCTATTAAGCTTTGTTCAAATCATCTGCCTATTTCAGTCTTACCTATTAAGCTTCGTTCCAATCATCTGTCGATCTCCAATTCGATCCTCTTCAGATTTTACTGGAAGAATGTTGCGCTCCACAAGCTCATTCTTCTGCGGACGTTGTAAAAGAAATCGTGACAGGCTGTCTCGACGTCGGACATTGGCTTCATGATCGCCTGAATCTAAAAAGACGCCAATGAAGGATTTCCAGCTTATTAGAACATTCACAACAATAACAAGTGAAGCTCAGCCATCTATCATTATCATTATTATTAATTAAATTTGTAACGTGTGTAAGTCACATGGAAATGGAAATCTGAAGCGTGCATAGTCAGTGATAAACATGCCAGGGACTTAAGCGTAATTCTATCAAGGACCGATTCCTACCTTTCTCTTGCTCTTCATCTTCCACTCTGTGGACCGAAGACAAAGAACTGGGCACCAGAAGAGGCTCACTAGAGACGACATTGTCTCTGACAGACATTTTCTCAGCGGAGACGACATTCTCCCTGTTACTTGCACATGGATCCGAGCTCCTGTTCCTAAACACACAGTCAAGCAAAACATAACAGCACGTCTAATTATTAAAATCGAATTCCAAGTCATTTATTGTCATTTTTCCACATAAAATTTCAAGTGGAAGTTAAAGTATCATAATAGAAATAAGTAACTTCCATTGCACCAATGTAAAATGCACTTAGGAATCAGGTGATGGCACAGCAAAGCCAGGCCTTGATTGCATAGCTATCCAGAAGAACACATCACACTCTGCCCTAGAGGAAGCCTACAGAGGATAAATAATTTGTAAAAGACATGTCCTAAAAGTCAAATAGAATCCCACCTGATTTGGATGATACAATCATAGGAATTTATTAATTAACTGTTCTGTGCTCTTGTTGGGTTGAAGCACCGGTGCAAAATATCCAGACACTTGTGCTAGATAAATGCACTCTCTATCACACAACATAGCACCACATTACTAGAAACCATTATGCAGATTACAATATCAATAACTATACACGTAACACATGTTTGGTAATGTAACAGCAGAATTCTCAAAATGTGCCATTTTCAACTCCATTGTGTTATGGTGCTATATAGAATCATCACATCATAATAGATACTGCTACAATCAAAGCATTTAAAGCCGTGCCGTGGTTGGGAGCGCTCGTGAGTATTAGCCTTGAGGGGCGCTGTATGAATTTGTTTAATGAATTAATACATCATCAAAAACGTGCTGTGGTATTACCAGCCAAGAAAAAGCATAAACACTGGGGAGCAGCCTGAGTAAATTCCCACTCACACCATGTGTCCTGGTTTAGGCGCCACCTTTGGAGGCATTTTCTTTAAGCTGCCAAACTGAACCGCTGGAATAGGTCCGTTGTCATTTCCAAATGCCACTCCCGGCTTCTGAGACAGTCTCTCTTCCAGCTGTCGCTGGAACAGTTCCTTGTTCTTTCCGCCCTTCAGGGCGCTGCGGAAGGGTCGTTTGGAGAGGTCCGGTTCGTGTGCGTAGATCTCTTCGTAGGCGGTCTCCGGTTGGTCCTGGGCTACGGGTGATGGAAGATATTCGTCGGTCGGAGGCGGAGGTATGTAAAACGTGGTTGCATTCTCTGATGGCCAAGAGGGAGGCATCTTGAAAGCGGGAGCTTGCATCTGGGATGAGTATCCGGTATTGTCTGTTCACACACAAATAACAATAGCAGGGAATCGTTTTTATTTTGATGCATCCACCAAATATAGAACAATAGAGTAATTAGATGATAGTGCTCGATCCTCAGAAAAGATAATCCAGAAAGGATCATATCCCGCCTACCCTGGATAACCCATATACACACTGAAAATGAAGATGGCTTAAGTTTCAATATAATAAGTAAAAGACCATAACGAAAAAAAGTTGTACGATAATTATAGTAGGGAAGGAAGACAAAGAAAAAGGAGCACAGTAAAATAATTAAGTTGAAACTAAACAAAGACAGAAGGTGGGCATAACATAACAATGGTAAACTTGAAAATATAATCTTTTATTTATTTAGTTACTAGTAAGGATATTTAGATAATGTAAAAATTAATGTCATTAAGAAGAGAACATTTATCATTGCTCGAGTAACTCGAAGAGTCACTAGTGGCGAGCCCATGCACGCACCCACACACAGCCCACCTGATAGATAAGAACAACCATGACGTGGTCTAAAATGCTTACACGCTTAATAGATATGTGTATTTCTTAATGCACATATGTATCCCTATAACTAAAGTACACACTGGAACATACACTCGAAACAGAAACTGCTGGTCGATGTGCATACCGAAAGAGACTTACTTTATTTAAATATATGAGGATCAAACCACACTTAGCACCTGATTGGCTTACAAAACAACAACAAAACATATATCGACATGTGCATGCATCTAAATATTTATGTAGCGCCTTTTCAGTGCCTCTCAAAAGTACAGGACCTCAGCTATCAGTTGTAAAATGGGTCATCCAAAGTTAACTCTTTACCGACGAGCTGTATTGGTTGACCATACACTTGAGTACACGCTCAACATTGCTCATCTCTAGTGTTAAGCTGACAATATAAGAGGGACCATAAAATCCATGTCATTCACAGACTTTACATCCAATCAATCAGCTGAAATTTATATAGCGCCTCTTCAAGGTCCCTATTCGGAGGAGCTTCCGACTTGGGATGGCCGGGAAAGGCAGTACTCCACACAACCGGGTCTGTGTCAACATTTCGATATGTGATATTAAAGCTTACACTCGACGGGAATTGGTATCGAAACGAAACCCTGTGAGGACATTTCTGGCGTCGTGAGTTGCAGTCGATCCTCCAATTGCACCTCCAGCTGCACAATCGACAACTTTGAAGACACTTCTGATGAACAGTCATCATCTCCTGCAGAAATACAAACCACGTTAAGTACTCCTCACCTCATCAGAGCGAGAACAAAATAAGATAACATTAGTCATTAGTTTACGTTTATAAGTAGGAATCCAAATGCGAATTCTAAGAAAATGAAGCCCAAGAATATAGCAGAATTTTGGTTGCATGGGATCTGGTGGCTGATTGGTTAAGCATCACTGTGTAACACAGAGGGCAGAATGTATCATCCATTTTATTATTATTTCTATATTAATTTTATTTGTTACTCAGGTTAAGCATACTCCTAAGCATACTCCTTCAGAAACAGTTAGTTACTCCAGAAGCTGTTAACTTGTATCTGGAAGACAAGTCTTGTCCTTCTTGACATTAAGGACCATGCTGTGAAATGCCATGGCATAACTGCTTCGGATACAAGGCACTGGAAAGGGAAACTGATGTCTTACAAACGTTAATCATTTTCATACTACTGATATTTTTAACCTGAGGAGAGTGCTTCTGATGGGGCACTAAATAAATGTCTGAATGGACAAATGAATGATCCCTCTGAATTGACTGGAAAGAAATAAACATTTGGTTAAGAAGAGATTAATATCAAACTCATATTTTTTTAACAACTAACTAGTATTATTATCATTATTATTACACTGCACAGCATGAACATACTACCATTTGGTCAGACCAATATAACTGGTCAAATTGGTCACACACTAACCTAAATTTCAATTCAAGAATGCTCTTTGCTCATCAACACTTGTCAGCCATTTTATCAGCTCACTGACTCATCAACGATTGAAGAGGTTTCACTCAGAAGTTAACCAAAGGTTAACGGCTAAAGCTAGATCTAGACAACAGAGTCTCCTTCACAATTGGTACATGGGCATTCATCTAAGCCACAGTACACACACAGACACACACACACACACACACGTCAATAATAAGTTTCAACATAGCATCATCTTCAGAGTGAAAGTAATTTAGGATTCATATTGTTTTTGGAGTTACCTCTGCATTTGCTCGTGTATTAGGCAGCATTCTATAACGAGACCATGGTGGTTACACAGAAGGAACAAGACATATATACACAGTCACACATAGACATCACAAAGTAAAACCCACATCAACACCAACACAAGCACATTAAAAAACTGATAAGGGCATGCAAAGATGAATGCGATTTGTCCTACTTCATATAAAATACTAAAGGAAAAACATAATTTATTGTTCAGTTTTTCCAGTAAAATCAGATAATTTTGGTACATACTATTGACATTGCCTGAAGATTTAAGTATAAGTTTATGGTTTAGATGTCAATTAATTAGCTGAAACAAGCTTTGCATGTATGCACAAGACAACTGCTGAAATAAACAAATGAAAGCAAAAACCATGAAACCATATTCTTGTGGGATACATTAAAGGAATTCTTCTTACAATAAAAACACATTCAACAAACAGTTAAAGGCTATATAAAGGTGTCTCTATAACAAAACAAATTCTAGGAAACAAACACCAGCAAATCTCCTCTAGCAATCAATTCTGTAACTTTCAAATTTTAAATGGTGATAATTAAATCTTAAACAGAAGCACTGTGGAATAATGCTCAGTTAATAAAGTACATTGTAAAGTAATGGAACATTTATATAGCACTCTTCCTGTAACATGCAAACATATAGGGCAAAAATGAGCATTAAGTAACATACAAATAAACCACACTACAACCATAAATAATACACAACTGGTCTAGTAACACCTGGTCAGATCACACCAAACAGACAAACATTCATACAAACATAAGTTGACTACCTTAACCCTTTAACAACGACCTGTACTAAAATGCATGGGAAATCTAGAAAGCTTTGAAGGGCTAATGCCAAACCAATCAAAACTAATTCACGAACCAAGCTAAAAATACATCAATCATACAAAAAACAATCATTAGAGAAAGTAAACAATTAATCAGATTACATAAAAGAACCACATGACACTCAACTCACAACCATAACACACTAAATATTACACGATATCACAGATAAACAAACAACCGCACAAAAACAACCAGTTAACACTACATGACCTACCAATCACACCATTAAATATTATCATTTCTGTATGTCTTAAGCACTGTATTATCTAATGACAAAGCAACAATTGATGACAATGAGAGTGCCTCTGATTAGGTCATACAGGGAGAGGCACTATAGACATATGCAAATACAATGCAATACAATACACTGGCCAATTAGAGCAAAATGACCAGCCATACAAGTTCCAAACACAGTTAACCTCCCAGGGGAGACTCAGTTTCACACAAAATATAACACCATAAATTATAACCAACATAGGGTAGTTGTATTGTATTCACAAAGTATAACTGGTAAATAAGCAATTATTAATCCCTTCAAAGAAACGCTCTTAAATTGAGAATGGAGGCAATAAAAGTGGAGCAACGAGTTCTTTTGAGTTGAGACCGTGACGCCAATAATCTGGCAATAACCGCAAGTAATAACAATTTAGAAGTGCTACTTTACTGGGTGTTCAATAGACAATCAAATTGAAAGCAATAAATCACGCCAAAAATAAGCAGTCGATCACACTACATGCACAAAATAACCAAAGTTTACTAATTGTAGCACATGCCAGGATATGGAAATAATGACGAGAAAACACAAAGCAGTCAGTCTTTGACAGAAAAGCCATGCAGAGAAGGCCGAGACACCCTTACCCAGCCGCCTACTCGCGAGCAAACTGCGCAAGAGCTGCTTGACAGGTGCGTGTGTATTTGAAACCTGGAGAGCAGGGTTCCAGCGCATGCTTGGCCCCAGCTTGCGTTCAAAGGTCGGGGACAGCGTGGTACTGGAGGCGGGAGGCGAAACGCAGATGCACTCAGCTACCCGACTGTGCATGATGTTAAAGTTGATGTCTGTTAAGGCAGGAAACAATACGGGTTGTCAGACACACAGAAACAGCCACCTCACTCTCGTTGGACCGCTCATCCATTGCTTGTAAGTGTATAATAGTTTGTGAATAAGTGTGTGACTGCATGTGTAAATCTAGTAGAGCAACTTCTAAGTATCTCTAAACTGGCTATACACAAAACTGTGCAACTGATTATCTCCACAAGTAGTCACACCTCTCAGCCGACTCTGTTGTGACCGTTCTTGACAGCTGCACTTGCTCGAGATGACCTTTTAAACTCAGTGCAACTTTCTAAACTCGTTTATGATTAAAACGCTTAGCACTATAGCCAGGTCCTTAGCCAGAAACAGAGAGCAGTGATCTGTCGACGAAGGGAGGAATGGACTATGCAGTAAATCACACTTAACACTGATCAAGTTAAAAACATCTTAAGAATTTTATTCTCAATGACTGTAGCACATCCATAAATGTCTTCTTTAAACCTTTGAGTCTACTCTATTAAATGCTCAATTCATCTGAACATTTATCTCATGTTGCTTAAAATAGGATGCAGGTCCATTAAAATCAAGTCTGTGAACAATTTATGACTATCCATGTGCCTTGTCAAGTGCCTGAGTATAGCAATCAGGAAGTTTTTATTAATCCATCCCTTGCTGCTGTAGATAAAACTTATTATACCCTAAACCTTCTGTTATACATCTCCCTCTGGCTGGAATTAGTTCCTCCCAAGGGATGGCATGGCCGCAAGGATACCTCTACTCCACTTGATTCTGTCACCAGTATCTTCTTTCATCAATTTCAGAAGTTTCAAATCCTCCTGTGTCATATCTCCCCATCTCGTCTTCTGTCGTTTGATGATAATTGCTCTTTAAATTCTTTTAATGCAACTTTTATCCATTTCAACCTTCTAAAATGCCACTCTGCATCTCCAGACATGACATGACACAGCATTTGTGAATGAGCCTGCACTTCGCTTTTACACATCTTCAGGTAACAATTACTCTAAATGCACAATTCATTTGAACATTTACCTCATGTTGATTGCAATTTATAAGGATGCTGACAAGTCCTTATTAAGGAAACGAGAGAAGATTCGAGCTAACTCACTGTTTGGTGGCACAGGACGACTCAGTTGGTCCTGGATTTTAAAATGACTCGAGGGATCGCCATGTTCTGCTGGCTGGGGAACGTCGGGTGCCTGTTGCACGACTGCTTTCGACGGTGGCAAAGGTGGACCGGTTTCGACAGGAACTGGAACTGGAACTGGCATGGTGGGAGCAACGACTTCAAACGACAGATCGATAGCCGAGTCATCCTCCATTACCGCTGGAGGCAGGCTCCAGTCCGGTTGTTCAACTGGAAAAAAAATATATGCGTGTGTGTCTGCGTGCATGTGTATATATGAGGGTGTGTGTGTGCCTTGCAGGAGCTTGAGTCCAGTCAGGTGTAAGTGTTTGTTCACACTGTCAGTGTGTTTGTTATCATTAGAGATCAGAGACCAGTTAGACGCCTCGCAGACTGACTGCATCATCAACCTTTAACACAAAGACTCCTCTCTCAGTCGTTTACAACATAAACCAAAACCAAGGAAACCAGCATATACCTCTATTAACCCACCCCTGGAAAAGAAATCTGTCTCGCCTGAACCTCACCCTCCTCAGAACCCTTAACACTTCAACAACAAGAATGGTCAAAATTAGACTCCAGGGAGACCAATGCAGCTTTGTTGGTAAGGTGTTAATAGTCTAGATTCAGGGTGATAGGACAGAAGAGAAAGCCAGGACCAATGATTTATATTGTTTGGGCATCTGGGTCACGATGATAAATGATGGGCCTATGGACAACATTAACAACACTTATTCAGTCTCTCCTGATGATATCAATCTTACCTGCATCATCTGCTAGTCAACTTTCATCCCTCAATTAACATAATATAATTATATTTAATTAACACACATTATTATACCAAAGGCACTGCACATCATGATACATCCTTAAGCCAACCAGTGAACGTGTTAATAACGATAACTGATTCGAGCGGCGCTATATAAATGCTTCATTACATGATACATATGCCTTTTATTGTTCCCAGTAGAGAAACAGAAAGCATGGCACAACTGTCAAAAAATGTTGAACAATAGGAAAGTAATAAGAAAAACCCCAAAAGGACAATAGTCCTGTTAGCAAGGCCACCCCTTCAATAAATGCATTTATTAACAATTGGATACTATTTCACCATTGTTTGACTGTATCAATAAAAATACACAGTACACCAGTTCTTAAGACTGACCCAACACACATGCTGTTTGTTTTACCCTTGTGTGCATGTGCGTGTGTGTGCAAGACCTTAGTCCAGTCAATGCAGAAGAAAACAATTCCTTATAAAGCACATCTACAGTTATATTTCCATCCTGCAATGTTTCCCTCAAACTGTGTACTCGGTCACAAGTTAGACTTGCATGACCGTCTGCTAGCATCATGCTCCTTTTTTACCTGTAACATATGATTCAAAATTTTTTAGAATTCACGACAAGATCTTTGAATCGAATCCTGGTCAGAAGTTTTTCAAATTGAATATTGAAGCCTTGTAAACTCTTATCCATCTCAGTCAATTAATCATCATAATTATCACCATCAGCACCACTTGGCAGCGATGGGTACAAATAAATGACCTCCAAAGTCCTTGATCACTTGTCACAACAAGTGTTGTTATTAAACATGCTAAAAACGACAAATTAGGCTCTGTGTGACATTCATTTCTACCTGATTCAACCTCTTTTCTTCTCGTCCTACTCTTTTCATTTGGTTGCGAGTTTTCGTCCAGCTCTTTCAGAACACCTCTCCTCACGAGATCCTCTCTCGTCGATCGCTCAGAAATCTTCCTTTCAAGATCTGTACAACAGGAAAGGAGTGAATAAATGCACAACTTCATCAATTGAGAGGGAAATCAAATGCAGTCCAACCTTTTATATCACTAGAGCAGAGGCAACATAGCAGAGGATTGCAATGACAATGGCTGAATCTACTGTACAAGTTTTGTCAATATGCAACAATACGGAATGGCCTCGAAAAGTAAAGTCGCCGTAGACAGAAAGAGAGAGAGACAGAAAGAGAGACAAACAGACAGAGAGGCAAACAAAGATAGAGGAGAGAGACAAAAAGAGAGACAAACAGAGAGAGAGTAAGAGAAAGAAAGAGAGAGAGAGAGAGACAGAGTGAGAGAGAGCTAACATCCTATTGCCTTGTGTCATTATGACAATATCTTGTGCACCTAAACTAATGGTCAAAAAACTGTATTAAACTGGTCTACAGTTGAACAAGGAATTCATTCCTTTGGCCATGGGTGCATATGCACAAAAACTACCAACCAATAACCAATTCATCACAGCTGAGCTGCTCTCTCACAATCACAATGCTAGATATATCAAGGGGCATCAAGGGGCCAGCCATATCAAGGTACCAGCATCATTGGCCACACTTGGAAACAACTGCCACTCATTCATCACAGACTATTTTCTCACTTGACAAACATAATTACAGCCACTCTGTAGCAAATCAAGCAGAGAAACCGATTGTCATAACTATATTATCATTCAAAATTAATCCCATTGTGCAGTGGTATATATATATATATATATATATATATTGTCTGATTTATTTATATCTGGAACAGTGGAACTGCTATATAATGTATTCATGTAAATATTTTAATTATGCAATTTCGAATCCCAAATAAATTATCAGTCTATCATTAGCAAACGGACGGACACGTCTAGGGTACTGCATTTATAAAGTCACTGACTGTTTGATAGGCTATATATATATATACATATATATATATATATATATAGCCCAGTGTATATAGCCCTATATATAGCTATATATATATATATATATATATAGCTATATATATATATATATATATATATATAGCCCAGTGCCTTGTATGCTGAACTATCACCTATGGACCATGTCCCTGCCAAGCAGAAGGATGTTCCACAATATCTGTTCCTGTTCCAATATCATCCACTGCTTGGCTTGCATATAAGGTGAATACATTGCCTATACGTTGTCTGTGGAAGACCAGATGGCTAGAGAGAGAGGATTGACCATCTGCCCCATATGCCTATGCTAAGATAACACTCGTGGCTGCCCATCTAGGTTATCTTAAGTGGTTGCTTTTCTCTTCATCTTCTTCTTCTTCATCTTCTTCTTCTTCCTCCTCTTCTTCTTCCTCCTCTTCTTCTTCCTGCTCTTCTTCATTCTAGGATGCTTCCGTACGAGTGCCAACAGACATGCACTCACAACTCCAACACTTTATCACATAAATGTGTGAATGCATGTACAGCGTGTGTTAAGTTCCGTTAATTTTGGAATGTTTATAACGGAGTTTAGCAAGCTAAATCAAGCCCTGTAAAAGTATTGTTGATCTTGGAATTAGGTCCTTACTTCTGAACCAAAGATAAGCAACAAAGTGAGCTTTCATGTTCCTATTGAAAGATAGGGAAAGCACTCAATTCTGCTCTTCAGCAGCCATTAGCTAGCAATGGACTAATCGCCAGGACTTGGAACGTGGCCGGCATATTGCACGGTCTGGTCTCTCTTTATCCCAGCTTACACAGCATAATTTATACTGTTTGTTGACAAAGGTACCTGTGCACAAAATGGTTTAGCAAGGTCATTAAGTGGAATTGATGTACAAGGTACAATTAGAGACCCAGTCATCTGACCAACAAGACTGTATGAGTACTATTTCACCTTTGAAGCTCATCATTATTTCTGGATTACTTAAAATTTAATTACCAGAAAATCAGCATTAATTGCAATTGATTGTAATAAGTTACCTGCAGCCCTTTTCTCGATTTTCTCGCTTTTCTTCTTCTTGTGCCACCTCCATGGCTTGAAGAAACGACTGATACCAGACATTTTACTCCTTCGTTCAAGATGTGATGTTTAAGACAGATTCCATCACCAACTCATTTTCAAATTACGTCAGATGTCATGTGCTGGAATCACAGAGAGAGCGAATCTAATGAATATTTTACCAATTAATGAATATTCAATAAATTTAATGAATAATCAATGAATTTAATGAATATTTAATGAACTTAATGAATATTTAATGATCTTGATAAATATTTATTGATCAATTGACCTACCGGTAAATACGATCAGACATTTCATTAGTATAGCATTTTCACTGGTTCTTTAATTACACAGTCTTAACAATTTTCAATGCTTCTAACACGACTGTTTTACCATCCTATTTTATATCCTATTTTATATCCTATTTTATATCCTATTTTATATCCTATTTTATATCATATTTTATATCCTATTTTATATCATATTTTATTACATATCACCTATCATGCATGTTGGCATTCATATTATGTGCCTTATTAATATATACTAATAGCACGAAATAAATTTTAAATATTGAATAATGTGTTGATCATCATTTCACATCAAGTAAATCAAATCACTTATTCCTCAAATACACGGATTAACATATTAAACACACCTTTCAAACAGTCAGTGACTTTATAAATGCAGTACCCTAGAGTCCTAGACGCGTCCGTCCGTTTGCTAATGATAGACTGATAATTTATTTGGGATTCGAAATGGCATAATTAAAATATTTACATGAATACATTATATAGCAGTTCCACTGTTCCAGATATAAATAAATCAGAAAATTACTGCATAAATTAGGCAGAATTCCAAAACTATTGCTATCAATTTCACAGGGCTATCTTCATCAAATTCTGTTAAACATAATGAAATATAAAATTTGGGTAATCTCTCAATGTTTCAGCATCCCTAATTTTTCCACTCAATTATATATAGCATATAGTTTTATCACACTAAATGAAAAATACAGGCACAACTTCACGAAATGGGGTTACCTGAGGCTTTACAAAATGTCAACAATGACAAAATCGCAAGAGAAATTGTAATTTATGATGGGTTTACAAACAATCATTTTAAACACTATTCAATTCATAAAAGGAACTAACCAAAGGCTTCCCATACAAGCTAATTAATTCAAGTTTTGTCTTAATATATGTTGTTCCTGATTGCTTAATAGACCACTGGACAACTTACAAAAGAAGACAAGAGACAGGAAGAGATGGATTAGACTTGTCCATGAAGCGACCAACCCTCGGATCGAGGATGGTGAAGACCAGACAAGAAGATTGCTTAATGCTTATTTTACAAGCTTAGACTCTGTTGTGTGTGAACTATACCAGCTAATGTTTAAATTAATATTAAGATGCTGAAACAATAGGCAATAATGGCAAAATAATTGGGGATAATAAAAAGATAGATTACGAAAATTTGCATAGTGATCCGATTTATTTTGCATAGTGATCCGATTTGAAATCTTATGAAATATTTTAAACGTGTATAACAGGGCGGTAATCGATACGAAATCAAAATCAAGTATCTTTACCCATTGATTAAATTCATGAATTAGCCTCAAGGAATATATATTAAGCAGAGAACTCCCAGTACCAACGATTTTGCTGACTGCCTCCAACCAAAGGAACATGAAGACATTGAATGCACAAGTATTTCAGAGGAGGATCAATGGGGAGAAATAAATACACCCCTAAGGGACCTGCTAATGGGGCCCACCTTCTCTCACATTAAATACAAGCAGCAAGCAGGATCAGATTACACAATATAAACTTTAATTCTAAACTAGTTAACTAAGGAAGACCGGCATCTCACATCTAAGCTCAGGCAACATTGAGTAAATGGATCTTGTATTTGTTTTTTAATAATTTGATATTCCTAGATGAACGAATATTTATAGCAGTCATGTTCCAAGTTATGGTACCAGAGAATATTACGATAAATTGTCTAGTATTTGTATGACAAAAGATTGGTCTCTAATTATGAGAGAAGGTCTGATAAGGCTTTATGGATGAGCTAGGCTAGCATGAATAGGTTATCAAAACACGATGGCAGCTTCTATTATTGAACTTATACATAAACTCATTAAAGAGAACATTTACTTGAAAAACTCTTAGAATATTAACAACGTTAAACACGCTATTAGGTGGCTTACGTTCACCGTCATGAAATCCTACTCCTATATGAACGGCTCTATTTTCTAAGGTTTGTCTGGTTTGGAGCTAACCTAATTTTAGTTTCTCTAAATATATATATTATGCGTCATATATTTTATATATATATATTGAACTTATCTTCTTCCTCCATCTTTGACCAGCGGTCCCAGCGAAAACCATTATAAAAATATTACCTTTCTGTGGCTACTCTCGCTCAAATTTTCCGCTTAAACGTTTCACCGCAGTAAGCTCGCAAGTAAAAATTAAGTGTAAATACGCAAAAAGTTACTCTACCATACGCCAGTAGATCAATTCTAAATACAAATGCACAATCTCGTAGCTCTGGTTTTGTAAATACTACACTCAAAAATCGATCAGTCCAGCTGGGTGTGTCACCTCACAAACAGTTTTTTTATTTCAAAACGCCAAAGACGTACTGCCAACGGTCAACAATAATTATGTAGAAAATACAAGTTTATGTTGACCACAAAAAACACCTACACAGATTGTCATTGACAGTTTCAATCTTCTATTAAAAGTGACTTGCTCTAGAAGTATATATTGACGGTATCCATTTTGGGGTCAAGTGTGTGACGTAAACGCAATTTCTTCAACATTAATAATAACTATTTTCTTATCCGCATCACTTCAAAACCTAGCCAGAAGACCCACGCGCGTCGTAGGCAGTGCTGTTGAATGACAAATTAGTTGAGCTGATTATAAACGTTTGATTAGTTCGTGATCGACAGAGAAATGAATTCAACGATCAGCAATGGCGCGCCCCCAAGCAATTGACTGGGATTTGAGCGTATTCGTGTGAATGTACAAGGAAAAGTTATTATTTTAACTGGTAATCGCACTCAGTTCTCCTATATACGGTTATGCAATATTATTAGTAGTTTACCAAACTTGATTTCAACACAATTTGAAAACATTATTGGAGCTATGTACTCTTCACTTCGACCACCTTGCTGCCCTCTTTCTTGGAGCAATTCGCAATCGATTGAAACTAAACTTCCAATCTATGTTCCTCATGCTGATTCCGCCCTTCAACTAACCTATTTCATAGCCAATGTTTAAATCATAATCACCTTCCCCTTAAAACAGGCTCTTATTAGGATTGCATAATTTGTAGGCCTAAACTTTTACTTTTTGCATTTCCAATCGTTCTGCGCATGGGCACATGCACATGGCTAATTTCACGGCGTATTTGCAAATTCATGGCCTGCTAACATGCTCCCTAATCAGAGCCCTAATGAATGCCAAGAGTCATCGATTGAGCGTTGCAGACATTCTACACTATTTATGTCTATGTCTACATAGACGTTGCGTCAGTCAGTGGTTTTGGACGTGGTGCTGGACGGGATGCAGTGTAAAGATGGAATTGGTTGCAATTGTATTGACATATTTCAGGTAAAGATCCTAATAACGTTTGTTGGTTATTTTCATTCAGCTCAGTTTGGCAATGAAGAGAAATCGTGCTTATATATTCAGCAAAAACGCAGCGGTGTTGTATGCGCTGGACATTTCTGAAGTTCATTAGCGGCAGTCGCTTCGCAAGTTTAACGACAGCTACTTGGTTTCGATGACAAAGTTTTAATAAAATAAAGATGTCTTGGTTTCTGGTTGCTGAAGTACAAGGAAACAGACTGAGTTTGATATGAATTCAACATTGACGCTCATCTGGGATTGTCGATGAGGTTCATGGGTACAAGTTCTTGGACAGATTGCACGACTGGCCTACTTACAAATAGACAATCCGATCAAATAGTAAACTCCGCAATTGTTTGGAATTTGACAGTGCCAGTCCCAAGCCTGGAGAAAGGTGGAGGGCAACACCCAATCATCTTCGATACGGAACGGTGTCATTAAAAAATCAACAGTAAAAATAATAAACTAGTAAATTATTACTTGCTGTATAAGTAGATGTTAGTTGAACTAGCCCTGTAAGCAGCAGTACTTCAAAACCTCAATTTTAATACGAGTAGTATTTTAAACTGCACACCTTGTGTTTTTCACACTACTGATGAAGTAAATCAGCTGGCTAATGTGTTTTGGTGTTACCTTCAGTTTGATGACTTTTGTTTTTTCTTTTTCTACAGGGTGCTGTCTACATGGATCTCAACTATCATAGGATCATGCATTATTTTGATTCCACTTACTTATGTCTTCTTTCAACTGCTTCGCATCTGGGTGCAATATCGTGCAAGAGCATTGCTTCCACACCTTCGTAGGCCATTTCCAGATGGTCGCACGCCATTGTTGGTCGGGTTTTTCCATCCATACTGCAATGCAGGTGGAGGTGGAGAACGCGTCCTGTGGGTTGCAGTACGAGCTCTTCAGAAAAGGTCGGTGAGCTGCTGGTGACGTCGCATATTATAAGTGATGTACTGCTAGTAGGAGGGCAATATATATTATATGTCTGTAAACTGCTAGTCACATGTAAATTCAGTATGTAAATTGCAACTGAAGGATTAATATATGTGTAAACTATCGTCTATATGTTTTATTTAGGCCATGAAAGAAAAAGCTACTGTGGTGGAATAATTGGAGATGCTGAAACAATAGATTACTTTGAATAATATGTTATGCATTAGTAATAATAATAATAATATTTGCTTTTAATCCAAACTGACAAGTGCACAGTAATGATTCAGTATATTGGTAACAGATGATAACAAGTTTAAAAGAAGTCGAATTCAACTGTATGGCAGCCTGCATGGCATCAATTTGTCCTACAATCATCACAGTCACCCCTAGGGCGATGAATGCCGAGTCCACGATTTGGGGCTAGTGGGTATCGAACCCACATCAGTCTGATGTTCGTATCAGTTTGTCAACCCATTTAACCTTCTCCATGCCCAGTAAGACAGTTAACTAGTGCTCCAGTCCTTGTTATGTTTGTCCATACACTATTTATTGAATTTAGCCACGGTCAAGGTATTGTTGTTGATCACACTTGGTAAGTATGGTACATTTTAAGTACCTCACAAAAGTGCCATATAGGCTATTTATTGGTCTTTGTTTTTTTCTTCACACGCTTGTAGGTACAGTCACATGCGCTGTGTGATATATACTGGGGACGTGGATGTCACTGGTGATATTATTCTTCAGACGGCTCGTCAGAGGTTTAATGTAATTCTCCCGAGACCCGATGACGTCGAATTCATTTTCCTGAGGCGTAGACCCTGGGTCGAGGCCAGGCCTTACCCGATTTTCACGCTTCTCGGGCAGAGTGTGGGATCGTTGATCCTTGGCTTTGAAGCGCTGCTGAACTTTGTGCCAAACATCTACATAGATACAATGGGCTACGCTTTCACTCTACCTATGTTCAAGTTCCTCGGTGGCTGCAAGGTAGCCTGCTACGTCCATTACCCCACGATCAGCACTGATATGTTGGAGAGGGTGACTCAACGGACCCAGAGCTACAACAACGCATCGTTCATCTCGCGAAGTCCTCTCCTGAGTTCCATGAAGTTGATCTACTATCGCCTGTTTGCATACATGTATGGCGTGGCGGGAAAACGCAGCGACGTGGTCATGGTCAATTCATCGTGGACGTTCGGTCACATATCTACTCTGTGGCAAGCCGTTGGACGCACTCATGTTGTCTATCCGCCGTGCGATGTTCAAGAGTTCATGAAAATTCCGTTGGATATTCGCAGCGAAGGCGTGGTTCGGTCGGTCGTCTCTGTGGCCCAGTTTCGGCCAGAGAAGGACCATTCTCTGCAGTTGAAATCGTTTAAGAAGTTTATTAGCAGGTTGAAGGGTCAGGAGGAGGCAACATTGTATCGTCTGGTTTTGGTTGGGAGCTGCAGGAACGAGGAAGATGTGTCAAGGGTCGATGGACTTAAGGCACTCTCCCGGGAACTCGATATCGATCGCTTGGTGGAGTTCCACCTGAATGTTCCCTTTGCTGGACTGAAGAGATGCCTCGCCGATGCTACTGTTGGCATTCACACCATGTGGAATGAGCATTTTGGAATTGGTAGGTGGCTGAAGCCATATATGTAATTTATAAACTTCTAGTTTTTTTTTATTGTGGTTGAAACTGGGTGTATTTAAAAGTAAGCATCGACCACTCTATGTACTGGTGTTAGAATGGTGATTGTGTTGGGTTATTCCATTACCACTTGTGAAAGCAATTCTTGGTGTGATACCAGAATGATACCATTTTCTAGAGTGGAATTCCTGAAACCTAAATGTAATGGATAAGTTTTGTTAAAGTTGTTTTTGTTTCTCATCAACAATGTTTGATGAAATGCCACAGTTGGAATTCATGGATGCATCTAACACTCTGTCATATAGATATGAAAAAAGTCGAGGAATGTGTATGAAATGTTAGCGACTTCACACTTTTTAGCTTTGGCATTCAAGGGCTGCAGATGGCACTGTTTAGGGATCTTCTGTTTCTGTCTTTGTTATGTGTTGGTGCTATAAATAAATATATAGGAAAAGGAAGTAGGACTTTTCATATCCGCAAGCCGACATCGTAAATATATCCTCAGCACAGGAGCGGCGATCGCGGGGGGAGGAGGTCGAGGGGACTAGTCCCCCCACCTTTTACAGACAGGGGACACGTTATACGTGTGTCACCCCACATTTCCTACCATCCCATTGGGTGTCCACCCACCTGTCAAACGAGATCTCTGCCTCAGCATATATTTTTCTGTGGAGTGATGATACTTTTCATAAGTAAGATTCAAATTTGTTTTTAATCCTATCCTTGTGTCTGTGTTGCATATAACGAACGAGTTCTGTTAAACGTAGGTGTCGTTGAATGCATGGCAGCTGGAACGATAATCCTAGCACACAACAGCGGTGGACCGAAACTTGACATAGTCGTTGATTACGAAAATGAGAGGACGGGATATCTTGCGGATGACGAGGATTCTTATGCTTCGTCCCTTAAGACCATCTTCGCTCTGAACGAAACGGAGCTCTTGAAGATAAGAACAAATGCTAGGGAGTCGGTTAAGCGATTCTCAGACGAGGAATTTGGAACGAAGCTCCTTGACGTGACAAGTGCATTATTCGAGTGACGTTTCTTTGTCTCACTTCGTTGCTTGTAACTGTTGTATTGTAGTTGCATATGGAATACAGTGTGTTGTTAAGTTTTGTGAATATGTAAAGCTGAAATAAAATCCTATTGCAAATTGTACCAGTTTCCAGTGTTGTTTGAGCATTTATGGAAAGATCTTATAGCAGTAACTTCAGTTGAACGTGAACTTCAATGCGTTATGCGTCACAAAACTTGTAAGCAAAACTGTTTTCTTAGAATTACAATAATTGTTACAGTTTTGGTTACACAATGATTGCCAACTCCATTAATTAATTAAGTTTTCTCTATGACTAACCAAAGTCAAGGGAAATACTAGCTATAATACAACATGAGAGAATACAGTGTGATCATTAACCAGAGTTAACCTGAAAGTTAAACTGCTATACTGGGAATTGTACCTCCATGCTGGAGACCAGTGATCTATAGCTCGGCCTAAAGGCTTTTCTTCAAGGCTTTTAGACTTCAAGGCTTTTGGATCTTAAGGCTTTTAAACTTGAAGGCTTTTAGACTTTGCTTTGTCTCCCTTAGCAACAACTGACATCTTGAACAGTCATAAGATGTAGTTCATAAAAACTGTCATTGCAGTTCTTAATAAGGCATACAATAGCCAGATGAACAGGTATTTTAAATGCAAAATAATAATTGTTTATTCAAGTAGCAAGCAGGTTCTATTATTTCACTTGTACAAATTATTGGCCTTCAATTAGTGATATATATGTTCAAAATAATTTGATATAATTTTCAGCCTAAACCTAGCCGCAAATTTCAGTCGCAGTCATGGCTTGCCTCTTTACCAGCCACACCGAAATACATTGGAAAGACCTCGCCAGATCCACTCTTCTGAAGAAACTGAAACAACAGACCACGATCCATGTGAACCTCTCGGCCCTTTCCAGGTCGTGGATCAAAATGTTTCTCTTCAAATTTTGGGAACTTTCGGAGTTGCTGTAAGGCATTTACATTGTCTTCGACTGGAAATGATTCCCTGTGCACAAGCGTTATTTTCTTCCACTGCATGGAACGTACACTCAGCCAGAAGTTCTCAGCATTTCTCTCGTCGCCCTCCACACAGATGATGCCTGGCTTTCCAGGAACGCTGAACCCCGTCAAGTCCAATTCATCGGCAAGACCGAGAATGGTTTTTCGTTTCTCCTTGCTATATATATGGTGAGAGTAGATCCAGTACCGACAGAACGCGCCATTCCCCGTCGATAAAGAGTTCGACAAACTCGAAGCCTCAAGATTATTTTCCGCTCTGTCTTGAATGGATTGTTCGATGTATGTTTCGGCATTGTCTTTAATCCACTGAACTATCTCAAAAATAACTGGCTCCTCATGTTTCAGTTTTCTGATAAAGTGGCGAATTGCTTCGTTGAAACGCTGGTGATGAAGTCGAGATAGAAAAGTAGATCGAATTGAAACATCTGGAGAAGATGCTGGATAACTGTGTGGCAGTCGAAAAACCATTTCGATAGTATGCTGCACAAAAAAAAAAGTAGCTTAAAGTTGCTTTAAGTCTGTTGCCTTAAGTCTGCTCTTTTAACCTTCTAGAGACGAAAATTAGCATGTTACTTGTCCAATCATTCACCAAAGTACAAATCTATTTCATAGCTTTTATAATGGGCTACCAAAACATTGTAATAACAATTGTAATCTCCACACTTCTAAAGTCAAGTGGTGGTCAACAGAGGAGAATTTAATTAGATGGCTCAGTGGTGTTGTATACAGGATGAAGTTGTGGCCCCTAGACGGAGCGTTGCAGGACATCGTAAAAGAGTGAGAGGGATTACGGACAGTGGCTGGAGGCTCAATCAGAGAAGACTTGGAAGACAAGTAGGACTTGGAACCATAGCAGAGCAGTGTTAGACACATGACGCCAAGAAAATGTCTATGAAGAAAGAGGCTGTGATCAATAATATGTAAAGAAAACAAAGGCAGGAGACCATTTTCACTACGCCATCAGCTGATGCCGACGTCATGCCGTGCGTGTCATGCATCGGTGCAAAAGAGTTTAAGTTACTACTTAAAAAGAAAAATACGGACGCGGTTTTCAGTTCAATACAATTTAAACTGTTCTGTTCGCTTAGCTTCGCATTGCGTCTGAATCTAGTTTCTAACTGATTTAAAACAATGCATCTTCAGCACCTTGTTCTCCGTTTGCAGTTTCAATGTAAAGCCAATCTGTCCACCACTCTCCGCCAACTCGTTTTCGCCAATCACAACTAGGTTTCGTATGTCAGCCAGAACTGACGGATCGTCCAGAATAATCTCCTCGTCGCTGACAAACATGCTCATCAACATGTCCATTTCGTTCAACTGCAGTTGTAGGTTCTCCATTCTCTGCACCAGAAAGCTAAACTTTCTGTCTAAAACACGTTGCGTGGCTCATTTTCAGTGTCAATAAACATTGAGCAATAATTAGTTAGAAGATATTTTCATAGTACAGTCGATATTCGCCAGGTGGCTACCCTGAGCATTAAGTGTAGCCTATTTTTAGTTTTTTACGGCGTTTCTATTAAGTTTTTAGGGTTTTTTAATGCAAAGTCACAAGCCGGACATAAACATGAAAAACTTCCCAAAGACTTGAGGATGGGAGTGATATTATAAATCTTGAGTATAATTGTGACAGCTCGGCTCGTAAGTCTTGGTTAGGCTAAGTTGCAGATGCTTGAGCGGTGTGGATTTAAGTTTTAAGGAAAAAGAAATTGCAGTAATCGATAGACCTACGTGTAGCAATGCCGCAATGGTAGAGGCAGTGTTGAAACCAATTGAGCATGGGTGGGTGCAGCAGAGGCCATTAATATTTCTGAAACAGGAGCGAGACAGGTTGAGATGTGATGAGAAAAAAAGAGAGACGAAAATCAAAAGAAACTCCAAGTCTCCAAGATTGCGGAGAGTTAGGTTTAGGATTAGAATGACAATCCAATGATCGAAGAGTGCAATGCGAACGTCACAAATTCCAATTCCAGTAATATGTGAACTTTTGACTTTACATAGTAGACAACCTGACTGATCAAAATAATTATCCTATTATTAAAGAGTAGGCCCATTGCGCCCATTGGAGGTAGGCTAATTCAGACTCCCAGTTTTCAAACAAATCGAAGACAACCGAGTTATGACCATTAAAGGCTAAGGAAATCGTCAAATTATTCAATAAGTATTATATAATATAATATATATGTATATATAAACATATATGTATAGGTACATACATACATACATACATACACAGGCATACATACATACATACATACATACATACATACTTACATACATAGATACATACATACACACATACATACATACATGGATACATACATACATACATACATACATACATACATACATACATACATACATACATACATACATACATACATCCATACATACATACATACATACATACACACATACACACCTACACACATACATACATGCATACATATATACATGCATACACAGTCACAATTTAAGTTCTACACACACATACATTCGTATCCCGTGCCTACGTAGTTACATGTATATAGGCTACATAGGTCGACATTCGTAGGCCTACATAGATATTGGGTAGGGCGGCTATGGCCTACATGCACACGTACATACGTAGAGGCACATTCATGAATACATACATAAATACAAAGATAAATAATAATAAGCATACAAGCGGTCTATCATGAATAATAATAGTTATGCAAATCATGCTCCTCTCTGATCAGTCTATAATTAGAATCAGAGGATCTTAGACTGCATAGCATCTCATTCGCTATGCGCCAGCATTAGGATCTTCATCCAGAAGGAATCTACAGTCGTCTGCTGCTGCTGCAGCCGAGTAGTCTAAAGGCAACAATGTTCTCTCTTTCTCTCTTTCTCTGTCTGTCTCTGGTTGTCTCTGTCTGTCTCTGTCTGTCTCTGTCTGTCTGTCTCTGTCTGTCTCTGTCTGTCTCTGTCTGTCTCTGTCTGTCTGTCTGTCTGTCTCTCTCTCTCTCTCTCTCTCTCTCTCTCTCTCTCTATGTATATATATATATCATACTTTGCATCTTCACAAAGATCTCTCCGTCCTTTTTTACATAGCGCCCGTTTATTTCTCCTCTGTTCATACTAAATCTTTGCCTCCTAATGCTCATCTTCTTCCTCCTCCTTCTTCTTCTTCTCCTGTCCGCCTCCTTCTCCTCTTCTTTTCCTACTTCTCCTCCTCTCCTTCCTCCTCCTCCTCCTCCTCTTATTTCTCCACCTATATCTTTCCTTCCTCCTCTCCATTTGCTTTATCACCCTGGTGCTCTTAGAAACCGAATAAAGCATCAACGACAGGGTACATAACGAATTGCATTGCATGACAGACAGACAGACAGACAGACAGACAGACAGACAGACAGACAGACAGACAGACAGACAGACAGACAGACAGACAGACAGACAGACAGACAGACAGACAGACAGACGGATGGCATGATGGACGGTCGAACAGACGGATAGACAGACGAATGGATGGACAGACGGCAGAATTATATAAGTAACTAGGTCTATATCATTTCTAGTCAATCATAAGATATGCACAACATTTTAGCGATCAGTTACACGTCATTTAATAATTAGGTCACATTCACCGCTGCCGCACATAAGCACATTGGAGCAATGTAAGCTATAAAAATAAAATGATTCTCTGGTTCCAGGTTAATCATCTCGGAGTCTAACTCTAATTCATTGTGAGACGAGCGTCGGTGCAACGCCCTCGGCTAGGCGAGCGATATTTCGATCCACCTCAAGTTTGCAACTAGACTATAGGCTAGCGACCAAGGAGAGCGATTGATCGCTCGTCATTTTAAATGGGAAGTCTTGCTGACGGCAGACAGACATACAGTCGGACGGATGGACAGACAGACGAAGGGACAGACAGACAGACAGACAAACGTACAGACGAACGAACGGACATACAGACAGTCAGACAGACATACGATCGGAGAGACAGACATGCAGGAAGACAGACAGATATAGTAAACATTTTTAGATTCACATGCGTTTATATATTATGCATACGTAGGAGGACAGATAGACGGATAGACAGACGTGCATGCACGCGGACGAAGGTGGCACACGTCTTCCAAGAAGCCATCGGAGCTCTATAGGGTCCGGTCTGGTCGGGTCTTTACGGCGCCCGTCGTCGTCGGTTCAATATTCGAGGCGCTAACGAGATGGACTCCGCAACTCACAATTACGATCAAGCGGCGCTGATAGAAAGACACCCTCGTGGGTCGATCACAGCGCATCGTCATCAGTCCCTCACGATGGCATGGTTACCATTCACAGGGTCTTAGCTTACTTGTGTATCCCGCCTGTATAGCCATCAACAACCTCGTGGACTTACACGCAGGTCCTGAAACGCATGACTGGTATCATCAGACACCGGCTTACCTATAGTCAAAGATAGGAGTAGTTCCAATGAGTAGTAAATGCTGGCGGATTCATTTTTTCTTGGCCTCGGCACATGTTGGGGAGGGTGGACAGTCATCTTGCCCCTTGATGTCTGATCGTTCCACTGGTACAGGTTCGACCCTCATCCGAAGCATCACTGTGTAGGGACCTTGAGCAAGTCCCTAGCGCACGATAATGCTCAGCATTAAAACTGCAATTGCGCCGTCGAGGCGTGTGCACTTCTGAGCAAAAAATGCTGAAAAGAGGGTAATATCAAATTTCAGTTGTATTGTATTAAACAGTCAGTGTATTCGTTTTAGCTTACCTGGTTATGGGCCCCGGTGGAGCAAATTTCTCAGTCCTGGGCAGCATTTGAACCCAAACCTCTTGGTTAACTGACGGCACGCTATCAACTTCTCCATTGTTGCATAGCAATAGCATAGTGATAGTCTTAAACTGGTTAAAAGTGTGTTGTAACCGCTGTAAGGTAACAAGCTACATGTATCCTTAATAGGGCAGCGGAAATTAGCGATTAATTAATCGATTACTCGTTAAGTTATTTTAACGATTAACTTATTGTTTAACGATTAATCGTTTCGATTTTTCTACCCATCACTAATATGTACCGGAAGTCTGGAAGCAACAATAAAAACATGTAAACAATGCAATAAGGCGGCGAATAGTAATCGAGCTACCATATATATAAACATAATATTATGTCGATTACATGAACATTTGGATTTAAATTATTGTAACTATAAACATTTTTGTGATTTAATCGAAATTAACTTTTAATTAATCATTAATTTAAAATAAGTTCATTATTAAAATTGAATAAATCGTTACCAGCCCTAATGCTTAATTGTCCATCATTGCTGGCTACGTCTTATGAAGGTTGCGATGGCGTCCTGTGAGACAGTATTAATACGGTAATACAGTAATACCCAAACCAAGTCCACAACTTCTGCACTGAAAAGCCTCTAGCCTGATAATGTTCCTTTTGCTTTCTCATATAATCCATTATCTTCTGTCTCGAGTGTAGATCTTCGTAGTCTACTAAGTTAAAGTGCTTCTCTCTGATGGATCCTTGCTAGCGATGATCACATGATCCTCAACTCGATCGTTTCTGCAGTCTGTCTCTGTGTGCTATATATGAGCCTATTACTAAGCCTTACAACCTAGCCTCACTTGGGATTGCCTTTTGAATTCAGCGGGTGTGCCTCAGCGAATTGCTTCCGTGCAAATTTAGAAGATTTGTTGCAGGCTTTGACTTGAATTGTCCCATCGGTGATCATAATTTCTCCAATTAACGCATAAGAAACGCACCTGATTTACATATAAACTTATTAAGTTAGTCCGCCTTCGTATGACGTATGAATAAGTCCCTCCTACGTGTGACGTCGTGGAAATGATTGCGGCGTAAATGATATTAGGCCCATCGGCAATCTTGGCAATTCGAAACTAAGACCTTAAAAACATAGGAATTTAAAGTAAATCGTGTGCCGAAAAGAGGTAAACTTAGAAATTCGCAGAAAAACAATTTGTGTAAATTTAATATCGCCAGAGCGTTCCTTTCGTAAGCCTTTCGTTACGGAGAAAAAGTTTATCTTTGATTCACTGCTTAGAACTTTAGGCGATTAATCTGGACTTTATACAGCGCGTTTTAGGCAGCCCTCAAAGGTAGGACTACCACTGAAGATGGCCGTCTTTTAAAGCGATTGGAGCAGAAGCTTAGAGACATCGCTGGAATAATTCGATCAAAGCTTCTCTGCTTCTCCTCATTCTTTTTAGCAATATTAGGCCACTGAGGTATCTATAGAAAAACGTGGACATTTAGATATTTGAGCATTCTTTAGGCCTATTTCTCAGAATACTGTAATCCGCATTCAATTTAGACCAGTGACGAATCCATAAAGCAAACATGAGGGAGGGCCAAATGGACATATGGGGCTATCTTCTACTTCTTAATAAAGGCTTAATCTGTGTAAATAAAAAATGGGGATCATGGCTGGATCGACCCCCTTAATTGTGTCCGCCTCTGGTTTATACAATGCTCCTTAGCATTTGTAATTGGGCCTACTAATTTATAGGCCTACGACCACAAACTGCAGCCACACAGTCTGCACAGTCTGCAACATGCTCGGTGGTCTACCTGTCATGATTCGTTGTCGAGTCTAACGACCATTGGAAAGTTGTTCGGTCGTCACACGACGTGTTTCCGTCATCAAGCGGCGGACACCGTCATTTGGCACCGTCGTAAGTTGGGAAGTTATCAGCACGTGTGGCGATGCGCTGACCAATCGTCTAGCCCCACGACCATGACATGACAATTCGTCTGTTTCCGGTTCAACTGCAGGGGTGAAGGAAATGGGTAATTGTAATACCCAAACTTCTAAAGCGTGACTCGATAGGCAAGCGTATGGTTTCAGATTATCCAAGAGCGCTGCGTCAAGTCACAGGGGTTGTCGAAGGGTATGTCCGAATGAGATCCGAGTCCGGCTTCCAGATGGTCAGATGCGTCAGAGTGGTTGTTAAGGGGTGTCGCTTTGGTCGAGTATTTGAGGGTTGATGATCAGGTTAGTCGGGATAGAGTTCTTGAAGAGGTCGGACTTTATAGTTCCACGAGGAAAGCCTGAGGGGTGATGGATAGAGGATCCTGAGGCAGATGATGGTGGGTGCTTGACAGTGATGATGGAGGAACCGAAAAACTGCAGAATTCAGGATGCAGATCGTTCTAGGGACGTAGTGCATTGTTGGAAATGGGTTGGTACGTCCTCTACGGGATACAGCAGAAATGAGAGCTTACATTTACTTCAACTCTACAACATTGACTGCTGGCCCACATGTACAGTCCGATTTTCTACACTTTTACATTGCCAAAAAGAGTTGTGTTGTGGCAATCCGCAGCCAATGAACACGTCGTCGATGATACATGAAAACTGTCTCACCAAATAGTTCGCATTTTGTTATTTGAAAGATTTTGACTTGGTCCCTACGCTCTTTCGTCGGTTCTATGTAGCGACCCAACACTTCATGCAGCATCCGTCATCTCATCGTAGAAAAGATGTATATATATAAAACACACACACATATGTATATATATAATATATAGATGTATTTTATATATATATATATATATATATATGAAGAAAGGCAGACACATTTACATAGATAGTTTGGCTTCGTTTTACGTTGGCTTTGATATGTGCATTTTGCTGTCGGACAAGTACAGTGCCGATTCCACGGACATCGTGTGCTGACCATTTCTGCTGACCCCTTTTTATGGACACGTTGACCAAGGACGCTGTGATCGTTGACCTGCGTCCGATGGTTCGTTCCTTGAAGTCGGAATGCTGCTGCGTTAGGACACTGTTTATCTGCGAGAGTGATGATAAAATCCGGCGCCGGCTTGCAGCAGCAGCAGCAGCAGCAGCCGAAGCATCACTTCCACAAAGTCCTTGCTCCTGCCTTCAGGCCAGCCCCTTCTTCCAGCTGGAGAATCCAGTCTGTTCCCAGACCCGAAACGGCAAACGTAGGCTCGCTGTAGTTGCATTAGAACCTCTTTGAAATAGAGGTGAATGCATAGCCGTCTATTTGACACACATCTCAACAATTTAAATGCATATGTACTTGTTTTACAACAGCGAACGTTTGACCTCGACCTTGCTAATTTTTCAATGAATATGTCGGGTGATATTCTTCACCTGGGCTACCCGATCGAATGGGAGCCACACCATTTCAACTGCGATCTCCGAGTCCGGACCCTGCTCCACAGGTGTCAACTACCCCCCAAGTGCTGACATAAATTAGCATTGTTGCCACTGATGTTGCTACCACAAATGTCGTCCCATATGTTGGATCAGACGATGCTTTGATAGATGGAAGTCATGGAACGGATTTTTGATGCAGTTGATAAATGGCTGTTGTTACAATCACAGATTGTCTCTAGATTTAGTTAATGACGAACGATGTTTTGGCAAGTATAATTGGTCGAAATCTGATTGCTGGTGTCACAAATAACGTTAAAAATAGCTCCTACTTTGGTTAATGAATGTCAATTACCCTGGTGATACAAGTTCAAATGTTGTCCCTGTGGTGAAGCTTAGTCTACTGATGGCAAAGGGCATATGGAGGCAAACGAGGGATGTTGTGAATCGTATAGACTAAAAAATAACCAGGGCAACAATGTTCTTCAAAACGACATTTTTTACGGAGCAGAGACAGTTCGTACGATAGCGCACACATTTCGGTGAATTAGGCCCAATTGTACTGATAATTAGGATCTTCCCTTAATCAATAGCCGAAACCAACAAAGATAATCAGCGTCGCCTTTTTTCTATATCCAGAATTGGGGCTGGCACCACCCTTGATGTCCGGGCTCTGGCGAAGTTAAACGATGGCAAATTCCATAACAGTTGCGTTATGGGCCTCTCGAGATCAGGCGCGTTCTCTTCTTCCAAGAAACTCTCTATTTCAAACCTCTCCCATCGCTCTTCCTGATCACTCCCCTTGCACTCCCAAATCACTCCTCTGGCTTTTCCAAAATCACTCCCCTCGCTCTTCCAAATCACTCCCATTGCTCTATTCCAAATCACGCCCCTCGCTTTCCCAATTCAACCCAATCGCTGTTCTAAATCACTCCCCTAGCTCTTCGAAATTACTCCCATCGCTCTTCCAAGTCACTCCCTAGCTCTTGCGAACCACTTCTCTCGCGCTCCCAAATCATCGCTCTTGGAAACCACTCCCCTCGCTCTTCCAACCCTCTTTCTTCGCTCTTTCAAATCACACTCTCTGCGCTTCTGGCAGTTGGCTGAAGTGACGAACCAGTTCATCACTCACATTTCCGTTTCGTTCGTGACGCCAAACGGAGGAAATATTACGGCGCCCAACCATCGCCACTGTCGCCACACGCCAGGGATGATAAATTCTTGTCGAAAGCATTTAGCCGCGAACAAACGAATGCCTCTGGATCACCTGAAACTACGATCGAGCTACGATGTCTTTATGTGATGAAGAGTCTTTATGTGATCAAAAGTCTTCATGACGTTTCATTCTTCGGAAATCGTTTATTTCGTCAAGAGGCGTTTTGCTCGAGTTCCGCGTGCATGAAAACTCGTCGATAGAAGGAGTTTTTCATTAGGACAAAGGAACGGCACATCGCTCGGGAATCGAATCGGTCTCTTAGGAAAGGACGCTAAATAAATCAGTCACCATATTATATGGCAGCAGCGGAGGCGGCAGCAGCAGGGGGCCAGCGTCCGTCATTCCAATATGGCGATTGCGGATTGATTCAGAAGGTGGAGGAGGATGGACGGACGGACGGATGGATGGTTGGATGGTTGGATGGGTAGATGGGTGGATGGATGGATGGATGGATGGGTGGATGGATGGATGGATGGATGGGTGGATGGATGGATAGATGGATAGAGGGCTTTGCTATAAGCGGATTGATTAAAGAGAAGGGTTTCTTCTAAGAGGATTGAACCAGCGACAAGGTTTCTCTTGTCGTCATGGACAGACGGAAAACGAAAGGATTAGAAGAAGGAGAGGTGGTTCGTAAGGAGCCGGCTGGTGAGAGAGACAGAGATAGAGACAGAATGAGAGACAGAGACTGAGACAGATACAGAGAGAGGTAGAGAGAGGTATAGAGAGATAGAGACATAGACTAAGAAGCTAAGAAATAAAGAGAGCTAACTAGATAGAGTGAGAAAGACACACACAGAGGCAGACACACAGAGAGAGGCACACACAGACATGCAGACAGACAGACAGGGCAAAACAGAGACAGACACATTTAGAAGGAGAGAGAACCAGAGACACGCAGAACGAGACGCGGAGAAAGACAGATAGACTGAGGCAAGGACAGAGAAGCTGAGAGATTGAGATAGATAGCTAAACAGACAGACAGACAGACAGACAGAGAAAGCCTATGTTGTTGTTTCCATTAGGCAAACCATTAGAGGAACAGGAAACCGTCAAATGCCAAAGGCAACGAAACCCGGAAGACAGAGACATCAACACGTGAAAGGAGAAAGACAAACTAACAGAGGCACACAGAAGGATACACGCAGAGAGACTGACAGACAGATCGATGGAGACAAAGATGGGGACAGGGACAGAGTAGTTGAGGGACTGAGACATAGATTGAGAGAGAGAGAGACAGACAGACAAACAGACAGAGACAGTGACAGAGACAGAGGGAGAGAGAGAGAAAGAGACAGAGGCAGAGACAGAGGCAGAGGAAGAGAGGGAGAGAGGAAGAGAGAGAGGCAGAGACAGAGGCAGAGGCAGAGGAAGAAAGGGAGAGAGGAAGAGAGAGGGGAAGAGAGAGGCTGTTCGGTCGATTGTCGTATTAAGAAAAACACACACCAACAAATCAAGTGCTAATATATGTTTTTACGACTTTGCGTAGCCCAAGTACACGTTTACCTATGAATGAACGAATGTATTCATCCTATGCAAGCGCACAGATATATACACAGGAAAAGACACACATCCTTGTACACGTAGACCTGCGTGCAGCTATATACTACCCACGGTATACTATTATATGACGCCACGATTGCCCCATAACATTTCCTCCGTCTAGCGTCATGTTGAATAGGTTAGACAATTAACTAAACTCCCAAGGCGTTGGGAGTGATTTGGAACAGCGCTAGGAGTGATTTGGAATAGCTTTGGGAGTGATTTGGAATAGCTTTGGGAGTGATTTGGAATAGCTTTGGGAGTGATTTGGAATAGCGCTGAGAGTGATTTGGAATAGCTTTAGGAGTGATTTGGAATAGCTTTGGGAGTGATTTGGAATAGCTTTGGGAGTGATTTGGAATAGCTTTGGGAGTGATTTGGAATAGCGCTGAGAGTGATTTGGAATAGCGTTGGGAGTGATTTGGAATAGCTTTGGGAGTGATTTGGAATAGCGTTGGGAGTGATTTGGAATAGCGTTGGGAGTGATTTGGAATAGCTTTGGGATTGATTTGGAATGGCGCTGGGAGTGATTTGGAATAGCGCTGGGAGTGATTTGGAATGGCGCTGGGAGTGATTTGGCCCTTATTTCAACCGTTGTCATGTAGGGCCAATCTGAGCCTCACCTTATATTTTACTTGCCAGGGATTGAATTTTGGACTTAATGTGCGAGTCCCTTCGCTACAGAAATTCTTTCCACGTAACAACGTGCAGCTCTATGTGATAATGATGTACAGAAAATAGTCACGCTGACCTAGAAATTCGCCCAAATACGAATGTTCACATCGCCATTCAGAGAGCTTCTTTCGTCAGCCTTTACTGAAGAGGATAAATATGCTCTTCTTACATAATTTAGACAATATTCTTGCATCTGCAGACGTTTAGATCTTACGCATAACTGCATCGCCACAAGGATTATTATACTGTTCTGCTGGAGCTGTTAGGACGCATCGCACGTTCAAAGAGAGACAGACAGCCAGAGTCAAACAGACCGATAGATATACGAGAACTTCTAGAAAGCCATGCAGAGAGACAGACAGATGCGTGGGGATGCATTGGACTGGATTAAAAACATTCATTGATGTTATGGGTCTATTGTCTGGAGTACAGAGATGCCACTGATTGTCTCCTGGACGGCTATCAACATCAGTATTCACAAACTGTCTGTGTCTGTCTGTCTAGCTGTCTGATTGTCTATCTGTCTGTCTGTCTGTCCGTCTGTCTGTCCGTCTGTCTGTCTATCTATCTATCTGTCTCTCTGTCTGTCTGGCTAGTGAATAATCGGGTTATTTCGACTGCTCATGTGTTGGGCGCACTAAAATCTGAAAGTGCGATTCAAGTCGTCACATTTCAGCGTATCACGTGCTTAGCCTGTGACGAATGCGGCCTCGTCGTTAGGCGTTGTCACATACAGATGTTCTTGACAATGACGATGTCAATGACAATGAAAATGTCAATGTCAATAACAGTGACAATGACAATGATAATGACAATGGAAATTACAATGGCAATGCTAATAACACTGTCAATGACAATGTCAATAATCATGACAATGTCAATGACAATGTCGCTGACTTTGGTTTATGTGACTTGGCAGCGTCACATCCATGTCGCGTGGTAGTTATGGCGGATCGCTTCACACGAAATAGAAACCCGTTTCCAGCTCGTCTGGTGACTGAAGAGGAGTGGGAGGGTTGGCCGACGGTGGGTCCTGTGGTGATCACCCCACCTCCCCCAAGGCGTTACATATGCTTGCGCATAAAATGCGCTGAAGGACAAAATAACTTCTTACGAAATATAGAAACATCTGACGCCATCCTGAATGCTGAACATACATACATACAGCTTATATATATATATATATCATATATATATGAAGGATATGCCTGTTTTGTGTATAGCAGTGTAAGTATGTATGTTGTGTATATACAGAGTCCTATATAAAACTGATTGTAAGAGGATATGGACTGAGGTTGTGCAACAGTAAAGTCCGTTCCTAACAACAGATGTTTCTTTATTGTTAATAATGGCTAACTTATGCTCCATGTGCCAAGCGCAGACCGAAAGAACGGACATAAAGGCTGACGTACGAACGGAGAGAAGGATGGATGGAAAGATGGATAGATTGAAGGTGGAAGTGCGGATGGAAGCAGGTGCGGATGGAAGTAAGGAAGTGTGAGGGTAGGGCGAATAGAAGGATGGAAGGATGGATGGATGGATTGATGGAAGGGGAAAATGAAGGGCAAATAGAATGGAGGGACGGAGGGAATGAAGGGTGGATGCATTGGATGAAAGAAATAATGGATGAAAGGGAGGGTGGTTGGAAGGAAGGATGAATGTACAAATGGTTCAACGATGGCGGACGAATGGATTAACTAGCGAACGGATGTACGAGTAAACGGAAAGAATGAATAATTGCCGAAAATGGACGCGAGTAGTCAAGAGGGATATAAGGAAGGAAGGTAGGAAGGAAGGAAGGAAGGAAGGAAGGAAGGTAGGAAGGAAGGAAGGAAGGAAGGAAGGAAGGAAGGAAGGAAGGAAGGAAGGAAGGAAGGAAGGAAGGAAGGAAGGAAGGAAGGAAGGCAGGAAGGAAGGAAGGAAGGAAGGAAGGAAGGAAGGAAGGAAGGAAGGAAGGAAGGAAGGAAGGAAGGAAGGAAGGAAGGAAGGAAGGAAGGAAGGAAGGAAGGAAGGAAGGAAGGAAGGAAGGAAGGAAGGAAGGAAGGAAGGAAGGAAGGAAGGAAGGAAGGAAGGAAGGAAGGAAGGAAGGAAGGAAGGAAGGAAGGAAGGAAGGAAGGAAGGAAGGAAGGAAGAAAGGGAGGAACGAATGAAAGAAGGATGGATGAATGAACGGACGAAAGGAAGGAAGAATGGAAGAAGAAAAGAAGCGTCGAGAGGGATGAAGAGACGGAAGGAAGAGCGGAAGAGGAATAGAAGAGTATACATGCATGAGCTGAAGTGACGAACCTCTTCATTACATTACATTTCTGCCTCGCTCGTGACGCTAAGTTCCACCAGCGAATAGCGGTCGAGGTCACTCCACAGACTCTGTATCGCTTCTTCTCCATCAAGAAGAAAATTCCTTCTGTTATGCCTACCCTTATATACTTTATTTTACAACATACGGCAACGTACGGCGCTATAGCGTACGCGCACCGTGCGTTATAGAAAACCGTACGTTCGGTCAAATCCTGCTTCTCTTACAGTCTGCAGTCTATGATAGTTCGTAAAGTAAACACCGTCCATGCAAACGCACGAAATGCGCATCAGAAACGAGGATTAATATTCCGACACGTGACTCGACAACAGTATAAACTGCTCGTGACATGCGCAGAACAGACATATCAGAATATATATGCATGCGTATACATATTGAAATATGTTTATATATATACATGAGTAAGTATGATATTCGAGTGCATATTTGCGTGTACGTTTCATCGGAGGAGAGATCGTGCAGTCGATAGTCGTCGCTCTGGGCGCATGTGCCGTGACCTCGGTTGGTATTGAACCTTGACGTTGTCATCCATCTTAACCATTTGACCAACGATCCATTAGACTCTTTGACGTCATTCCTCGCTGCCTCGACTCTCGTTTATTCATAGTCCGCCAGTCCGTCGACTGCGGGCCAAGGGAGGTCACCATATTTTCTATTCCGCTGGTCACTGTAGGCTCATGTTGCGACTGTTGCTATGGATACTCTGCTGATGGTTACTAGGCCGCTGGTCACTCGACTGGTCACTCTATAGCAGTGGCAGCAGAAGTCGTAGTAGAAGCAGTAGCAGTATACTCGCACTGTTGGTCAGTAGTCAGTCTGATGGTCATCGTGTTGGTCATTTTGATAGTTACTTTGCTCTACTTGTCACTCTGACAATAAGCTGGTAGCTTATTCATTTGTCATGCAGCCGGTCACTAAAAGTCCACAACAATGGTCGCTTGAGTAAAAAGTACAAAGATAACATTTTTAATAAATTACGATAATATCAATTAATAATAATGAGCAGTACGATTATGATGACGATGATGATGATTATAATTATTTTGATGCTAATAATGATACTGATAAGCCTACTAATGATGATGATGCAAATGGTCATGATAATAATAACGGTTATAACAGTATATAATGATGAAGATACTAAGGCATATTTGTGATTAGGCCTATAGACAGTGGATACCGGTTTCCCTTTGAACATGAAACGATTGTGTGGGCCCAATTATCGCAATCATCTAAGGGTCAACAGAGCATCTGATCCATTGCGTTCTTGGAATCCCTGTTGGTGAACAACCGACAAAGAAATCAACAATTCATTGCTTAATGCTAAGGGCAGAGGTGCCCAAGATGTCTGATTGCATCGAGTGTATACGATAGTTACCAAGGCGCAATAGTAGAATGGGGACACATCGCAATTGAGGGTATACTCTCCCACCCTGTTCTGGCCTCTGTCTCTCACCCTCCCATGCACTCTCCAACTCCCTCCGTACTCCTTGACTCTCGCCCTCTACGGGACTTTCACGCCCTCCGTCACCTTACCCGTTCACGACCGTGACTCGTATAATAGTTCTCTGTTGAGACTGTAGTCGCTGCAGTCAAGAGATCCTGTTGATATAGAGGCGCACAATAAATTCGTCATTACCTCGGCTTATAAAACATGTGCACTCACTTTGTGCCTAAGACACACACACGCACGCACGCACACAAATATATATATATATATATACATACTTAAATGTCCTACGTCGCCATTTCTCTTGCTATATGTATATCGTATATATATATATATATATATATATATATGTATACATATAATATGCTCGTTAGGATTCACTAGGTTGCATTCCTCGAGTATAATGTGTTGAGTTATATTCTGCTTTTAGACTCGATCAGTCGCTTATGACTCGCGATCCTAATTCCGTCGAGTTTCATTACTCTGAGTTTTAACACACGCATCAAGGCATTAAAGGAAGCATCCTATAACGACTCAGTCATTTAAACTTTTACGATACAGCCAGCATTATACGATTCATGCTAAAAATATATATTTACATATATAAATATATATATATATATGGCCACTACTCGTGCGCAATATGTAAAACAGATCCATAGAATATGAGAGTATAGCCTGCATATACATATATATATATATATGAATATATATATATATATGATGCTTATAATGCATACGATGCTTATAATAATTATGTTGCTCATGCAGATTGTTGAGTCAATATATGTACGTCTGTGTACGTGTATCTAATGTATGTAATGTAACATTGATGGTGTATATATAGTGTATGTATGTCTGTGCAATCTTACTGTACGTATGTAAGTATGTAATCGTTATAATATAACCGTAGAGTAAGATTGACGACATAATTATAATGCTGTCCACAAGTGCACGTTTACATAAATCGAGTGGACATAAATATATACGAAAATGAATATCTGACGTCGACCGCTAGGTGACAGTTGGTGTATCGAATGTTATAGCGCCTTGTTTGTATACGTCATGATACATATCATGACTGGATGCGAGACAGACAGATTAGTCCACGGTCGACGGGTCGTTAGATATTCTGAATGGCTCTTAAGGATATGGATTTGAGAATCACGAAAATTATCTTTCAGAAACGTCTGTTTTGGTAGAGCTACGTATGCTTCCAAGTGGCAAAACTTGGTTGATACTTATGGACTGATAAATTGTGATAGTTAGAATTAGTTTAAAATATTATAATGATACTTAGTGTACCGATTGTTAATTATTTCAAACTGTTATTAAATTAGTATGGCCAGTTGTTGATCTTTCCAAAGACTTTTACAGAAATGGCCTTACTTGGTAATTGTGACTTGACCTGAGGTTGACCATATGGATAATTATAATTGTATAAATCTGATCAAAACGTAACTCCAAAGGTAAAGGGATGCTATATATGGTAAGCTGCCATTGTAAACCATGGTACCCATCGCCATAACACAGGTCAGACGACATCTTACAACTTCAGATCTGAATTTACCCCCAATGCGAAGGCTACATTTGACCTACTGCTTATAGACGTTGAGCTATTTAAGATTGCCTTCAGTAATGATCTATTGACACCGACCATCAGTCATTATTAAAAGTAGCCCAAGACTCCATCCTACTTCACAGATCATACGGTTAATGTAATGTCGTTCAATGTTACTCATATTATACTAACGCATCCACTGGCAGTGCCAGTGACAAGTTTGGATAAATGAGGAGGGCAACGCAAATGATCTTTTGTCATCACACGGTGTCGTTAAACTGAAACTATACTGATCGCTGACTTTAACCCCCCCCCCCCGCTGACCCTAGTCTGGTAAAAGCAGAGGGTGATGCCGTCATCTTTGCTACAACAACAGCGTGGATGTGTGCAACGTTAATTTTATTCAAAGCTATCGTGTCGCTTAAATTAGATCGTATGGGAAATACAACGCCACACGAACGAACATCCGTTCCGAACAACTTTCCCGTCGGTCTCTGGTAATAATATAAGACGTAGTTTAAGGTTTGGGTCAACGACCCATCACCACGGGTCAAGAAACTCCTTATACTCATTTCGCACGAACATCAAATTATGTACAAAATTAAATACACTGGCTTCCAATTGCTTCTCGTACACGCTACAAGATCCTTCTGATCGCGCGACGTTCCACGGCTGATCTAGAGCTCCAATAAGGAGCTCTGTAAGTGAGCTGTGCATTCTGTTCTCCAAATAGCCTGATCTCCTGATGCTGCGTTCTATAATACGGAATGATCTCATTGTTCCACGCTCTCACGGCTCGATACGTACACATCGGGGTTTCTCCGTCATGGAACCTTAGTTATGGTATAGATAATCCGATGCAATTCGCTCAGTTCCACATGATTGGCTTTCTCAGACATTGAAGACACCTTATCCCATTTAACTTGTTGACGCGTGATAGTGTCTCTGAGAGGTTCGTAAAGTATTCTGTTACATTACAAGTATTCTATTACATTACAAGTATTCTGCCACATTATAAGTATTCTGTTGCATTACAAATATTCTGTTACATTACAAGTATTCTGTAACATTACAAGTATTCTGTTATATTACAAGTATTCTGTTGCATTACAAGTATTCTGTTACATTGCAAGTATTCTGTTACATTACATTGGGAAATCGTTTGACTGGTTTTGGGGAGATAATCGAAGTACAGGTAAATGTCGCATATGGGTTTAATATCAAGCTCATCGAGTCAATTACAATTATTACAGTGACTTATTTGTGGAGACGAAACATCTATACACTACGGGCGAAAAATTGTCAGCGGAGATTTATGAAATCATAATTAAAACGTTTGATTATATATCGTCTGATTTGAACATATGCATGGTATACATGTATGGAATCAGAACTAGAACCAGACGTTTCAGATGATATTAACAAGATTATTACCCATAAATGCATTGATGTTGCCATTATTGGCGCATATCCACACGAACAGGCAAAAGGCAGAGTGCTTGTGCACTTTGTTCAGTCATTTCAAATTGATGTGAAAGTTTGTTTTCAGTGCCAATTTGATGGCTAGATCATTTATGGGAAAGCAATACAAAGCATAATATAAATACTGCGTTTGTCGGGGTGTGCATGCATGTAGGCCCACCCTGCATTTATGGTGGGCTTCCAATGGGGACCCAAGCATGAAAAAACTGACACCAAGTCATGCAAACCAAAATTACAAGTCTAGTGTATCTGCTTTCGACAAACTCTGCAGGCAAGCGGATGTCGGCCATTTCACTGGGGTTTTCAGCATGTCCCCTATTCATAAATTGCTCCCATCCAAGAAATCAAAAGACCATGGCATCCAAAATCAATCTCTCGTAGAGAACTCGCTCCACTCCAGGGCAATAACAGGATGAAATATTTTATGAGGAGATAATTTGCAGGTAGGATTTTTGAAACTCTAGTTAATATACCAAGAGTTTTGACAATTTTTTATGATATTGTCTTCACGTGGTCAGTCCATGATAAATGTTGGTCTAGACGGACAACTAACAATTTGGCTGAAACGACCTGTGTGATTCGTGTTATTTAGCTTAGGTAACTGCTGTGGTGGGGTTTTCTGTGAGATCTAATAGAAATAATTTATATTAGAAAATATAAAACTCGAAGGTCGTAAAATAAATAATATATAATAGAAAATAGCCAGCATAATACAAAGTCCGGTCATTTGTCATTGAAAGCGCTAAGAGTGTTGTGCTGAGAGTTTGATAAGAGATTCCATTTTTGCAGTTGACAAAGTGGCTACTCTACGACACCTCAATTCAATGGGCGGCTGAGAGAGAGAGACAGACAGACAGACAGACAGAGAACAGCGAGAGAGAGAGAGAGAGAGAGAGAGAGAGAGAGAGAGAGAGAGAGAGAGAGAGAGAGAGAGGGAGACAGTGGATAAAGAAAGAGCGAGAAAATACTGAAAATAAAAGTGAAAAATACTGTTTCGCGCCATCCCCTTCTCTTCACAATGCATTACATCCGAACTTTCATTCGATTATGTTTATATATACATATATATAAATATATATATTTAGAAATATACATATATTTATATAACTGTATATATATATACAGCAATTGGGAAGAGGAGCAGGGCATGAATAGTAGGATGAGCAGGAAGGTGAGGAAGAAGGGGAGGATGATGGACAGGTGGAATAGAAGGAAGATGAAGAAGATGATAATGGGCAAATGGATAAGAAAAAGGAATAGGAAGAGGAGAGTGAGAAGGAGGAAGAGGAGGATGCGAAGCAGGAAGAGCAGGACAATTGAGGAAAGAGTAATAGGACATGAAGAGGAGAAGGAGGTAGCTGGACGATGAAGTAGAAGATGATAGGGATGATGATGATGATGGTGATGACGACGACGACGATGACGATGACGATGATGATGATAGGCAAAAAATTGATGAAGTAGACGAAGAAGGAGGAATAGACGTAACGGGAAATTGGTAAAGCACAGGTGAGAATAGAGAAAGGGAGGAGAAGGAGGCGAAAGAGAGGAGGAGGAGGAAGACGAGGAGGAAGAGGAAGAGGAGGAGGAGGGGATGGAAGTAGAAAAACGAAGAGGAAGCGAAGGGTGGGTAAATGAAGGAAATGAAGAGATTGACGATAAATTGGATGATGAGGTGGAGGAGATGGAGGAGGAGAAAGAGCAGGTGTTCGACACTGAAGAGGTTTCGATATGGAGGAATCAGAATGAAGATGCGGAGGATGCGGAGGATGCGGAGGATGGGTCTGATTGCGTTCCTTGTCATTCATCCGTAGAAACAAAGCTCGTCATCAACTGTGATCCAGAGGAGAGAGAAGAGTGACAGAGACGGTGACAGAGAGAAAGAGCGAGAGAGAGACACAGAGAGAGAGAGACAGAGAGAGACAGACAGACAGACAGACAGACAGACAGTGGATAAAGAGAGAGCGAGAAACAGAGTAATGAAAAGAGGGATAGTAGGGTTGAAGCACTGAGGACTGGCTGTGGGCCGCAGCCAATCCTTCCCTGTCTTCCTCCCTCCCTCCCTTCCTCCTTCGGTGCACACCCAATTACTCGTTAGGCTGTTTAATGCATGTCTGATGTTTCGCCTTCACCCAACGAACCCCCTCGTCCCTCACCCAGTATTGAACCAGCGCCACGTCGAACATCGAGAGTTGCCTATTGGACCGCAGGCGTCCGTCGTAAAATCCATTATACGTTGGTTCGACGTCCAGACTTCTTCGTCCGCAATGGCTGGCGAAGAGCGTAAATTTATATGGCGCACGATTGCTACGATTTGTCTCAGTGAAGTTCAGAAGAAGACGAAGACGCCGCTGCCTCTCTTCTCTGCCCATCGATAAAATGTCCGCTTGGAAATAAATTCATTCATTCAATGAATCAGCCATTCATTGATGCATTGATTCATTCGTTCATTCGTTCATTCATTCATTCATTCACTCGCTCATTCATTCATTCATTCATTCATTCATTCGTTCATTCATTCGTTCATTCATTCATTCAGTGATTCGTCACTTCTCGCCTATCACGACCTTCACGACCTAGCACTTGCACTGACTTCCGCTCATAGCCCGCATTCGGTAAAACGTTTTTTACTTACATTCAGAGTGATTTTGGGTCAAAACACCTTCCTTGCAACCATATCCATCGTCGTCTTTCGGCTGCCTTTCGTCATGCTTTCCGTTCTTGATACTGACAGGACCTCTTGGTCACTAGGACTCAAAAATATATACTTACATACATTGCCCACTCAGACATGCATGCATACATACGTGTGGCACGATGGCCACTGGTTAGAGCGGTCAACCTGTAACGCGTAAAGTGCGGGTTCGACCCTCGTCCGAGGCGCTACTGTGAATGAACCTTCAGCAAGTTCTTCGCGCACAATTGCTCTGCAGTACAACTGCAATTGCGACGTCGAGGCGTGTGCACTTCTGAACAAATAATGTTGGAAGAAGGACGATATCAAATTTCAGAATAAATAAATAAATAAATAAAATACTTAATATAAAAATGTGGTTAGGCCATATATGCGCATAGATTAATAAGTATGCATTCACACATGGGCATATGTATATGTATATGTATATGGATATGGATATTGATTATCACATTGAGTGAATTTGGCATAAAACATACAGAATGTTCCCAGATAAACGCACATGCACACATACATACATGCATACAAACGCGCATACATGCACGGAGACATCAATGCATCCACACACACACAATCACGCGCGCCCATTCATACACATAAACCACTCGCGATACAAAAAACTGAAATGCTAAGACTGGGCATTTGGGTGATTATCCCGTTGGCGTAGTATGCCAGTCAACGTTGACGAATTAGATTCATCAATGAAAGATTTAGTGCAGTGGATCCGCAACGACGGCGTGCGGAATTAACCTCATCACAGACATATAAGACGTCGTTGTTAGCACAGCAGTCGCCGAGAACCAGTAAACCTCATCGGGCACCAACAGATTCAGCTAAAACCAACACAATGTTATCAGCTACTGCACAGATGCAAACAATCCCTCAAATTTTATAAACCAATTCCAACCTTCGTTAATGTCTTCGCTGCTTCTAACACTTACCTTACCTCGACCAATTCATCTCCTGTATATAGTCTCATCTAATACAAAGTGGTATTTTTTTACTTAAATCGTAAACATAAACTTTCTAGCTGACTTGAGTCTAACCTGGAACCTTAATCTAACATTAAATTCTGCCGTCAGCCTGTTGAATATGAATCATGATGCCTAAACAGACTCTCGTCATAAATTCAACATGCACCCACAACATAATCTTAAATTTTTCCACAATTCCAACAACAACCACAACCACTTTCCTTTACCAACTCTACCTCTCATCCTAACTCTAGCTATAAATCTCAACCTCAAGTTAATCTTATGACTCTTACCCCAACCATCACCATAATCTAGAATTCCACTTTTCTACAATCTTAACCTCTACTCTAACCCTCCCATCCTAACCGTATCATTGACGTTAACCTCTCCAGTCCCGACCTCCATTATGCTAACTCAATCTTCAATATTATTATCCACAGCGAAACCTTAATCGTTGCCCACTCAGTGCAGTTGTTCACTGGTCTTTACGCAACCAGCCAGTCACACCCAGCCAACCAGCAAGCCAGTCAGCCAGCCAGCCAGACCTGAGATATGAATCGCATTCTCCATGACGTACGCCTGGTTAACGCCAAGCCAACAGGTTCAATTTTTGCCGTTGCCGTATTTCCGGAATGCATCACGGTCAGTGGCGCCATCCAGCGGTCGGTGACGGCGTTATCTGTCCACCAATTTATATGCAAATGGCGGATGGCGACCAGCGTGACGTCGGAGGCGGCCGTGACATCATTTTTCCGTCATCTGATGCGTGGCTTTCCGGCGTCGTTGACATAACGCCGATGACGTGATGTACGTCATGGGGAGTCAGCGACAGGGCACATCACTGTGACGCCGGCGTGGCGTCACAGGACGTCAGAGGGGTATGGAACCGTAAGGTTGGGTTTGGTAATGTTAGGTGAGGACTGGTGACATCTATTCATACATGAATAGATGTCTGTGCCCGTGTATAAGTACATCTTCGTTGAATGTCCGTTCTCTTCCTCAGCGTCGCCATCTCCAGCCCACAATAATTATACACTCCACTTAAGTCTGAACTGAATGGAAGTTGTCAGTAGTGGACCGTCAGCCTGTGTCTGTCCGCTTTGGCAGCGTCTGTCTGTCTGCCAGTCTGTCAAGCAGACAGACAGATATATATTTATTGTCTGTTAATAGTGATATCCAAAGGTGATATCCCCTCGTCTGTTTCTCTGTCAGTGTTGTTCACTTGTCAGTGTCTGTCCATTTGGCATTGTATGTCCATTTCGCATTGTATGTCCATTTCGCATTGTATGTCCATTTGGCATTGTATGTCCATTTCGCATTGTATGTCCATTTCGCATTGTATGTCCATTTCGCATTGTATGTCCATTTCGCATTGTATGTCGGTCCACAGTCGCATGTTTTAATATGTAATGTAAGGTGATATCCCCTCGTTTTTTTTACATTACTGAAGAAAACATTTGATTACAGTTCATTCTCTAAATTCGCCCAATACACTGTTCTCCGCCTGACTGTCTCCTTGGTTGCGCTCCTCTGACCCCTTTGTTCCACCTGTCTGTTCTCTTGGTTCCACCTGCCTATCCCTCTGACTCCGTTCCTCTGTCCATTTGGTTACGACTGTCTGTCCCTTGGCTTCGCTCACCTGTTTGCGTTCATGTACGCCTCGTTGCGTCTGAGTTCTGCTTAATCGCCATTCCTGTGTGGCGTCTTATCTCCACCTTCCCTGTCGGCATCTGTTCGTCTCAGGCGCCATATTCTTCTGTCGACTTCTTTGCTTGATAGGATTTTCCGGTGCGCGATGTCTGTCTGCATTCGCCGAAACCTTAAGCCGTAAGTGCCTGATCATCGCTAATTCCTCTGAATGAGGAGGGGAGAGAGAGGGCGCTGAGAGGATCAGGTTCCATCCCAGTTGGGGAAAGAGAGGGGACTGGTAGGATCAGGTGCCCTCCTCAGTTGGTGAGGGAGGGTGCTGGGAGGACCAGGCGCCCTTCACAGTTGGTGAGGGAGGGTGTTGGGAGGACCAGGCGCCCTTCACAGTTGGTGAGGGAGGGTACTGGGAGGACCAGGCGCCCTTCACAGTTGGTGAGGGAGGGTGCTGGGAGGACCAGGCGCCCTTCACAGTTGGGGAGATAGGGACCTGATCCCTCCCTAGTACTGAGTGTGGCCCGGAGATGCACTTGCTGTCGAGTATCGGATGTCGAGTTGAAATATTCTCGATCCTAATTTTGGTTCGATGTTCTGTTCAAGTTTCGAAGCGCTTTAGGCAGAAATTTTAGCTTTATAATAATAGGTATTTCGACTTAAATTTCGAAAACCTCAACTCGACAGCGATAGTCGATACTAGCTATCTCAGACGTTTCCCGAGTTAATAAACTCGATACCAACCGATTTAAAATTTGAACTCGCTACTCGGGAACCTCAGCCCCATACTGAAACTCTTCATCCTTTACTCGTTTTCTCGGGACTTCGATACTCGATACTATTGACTCGACAGTGGTTTTATTTCCGCACGACGCCCGTGTTTTTCTAACACATCACATATTTCTTCAACTAGAAACTCGTGCCCTTTCAAACTCCACACTCCAGTTATCCCACTTCATGCTCGCCTTTTCAACAGAAGACTCGAAACGTTACTGACACGATATTCACCGAAGGGACTGCTCATCACAAACCGGACAGAGAGAGTGCAGCTAAGAAGAAATCGCTTACACAGTTCTGTCACAGACTGAGAGCGCCAGTCTTGATCCGTAATTCTAGGGGAGGGATGCTTCAACTGTGATACTCCTTCGGTCCCATCTCGTCTCAATTGCAATTCAATTTGTTTCCTAATTTCGAAATTGTCCTTGAAAATAAGATTACTATTCAGGTTGGCAACGATGAGTGAGGCACACAGTTTGGCAAACGAACGGACAGACAGACAAGCGAGACAAGTTAAGGGGAGAGACAGACAGACAGAGAGACAGACAGACAGAGACAGACAGAGACAGAGAGAGATAGACATGAAGAGAGCGAGAGAATGAGAGAGCCAGAGACACCAGACAGAGACAGAGACACCAGACATAGACAGAGACTGAGAGAGACACGAAGAGAGCGACAGAAAGAGAGATAGAAGCAAAGAGAGACAGACAGACAGACAGACAGAGGAAGACGTACACGTCGTGTGAAGGCAAGGACTTGACAAGAGCTCTTGACATTTTGACGAGAATCGTTGAGTCTGGTCAGTGATGCGTTGGAAGAGCAGCTTGTTGGCGATCATTCCACGGCAACGACGAAACCACGCCATCTATTTATCATAAGCCGTTGACGGCAGAGGGATGACGGAGCTGGGCAATGGGGAATGAAGGAGACACAGGTCGAGGTCATGGACGGAGGAAAGGAGGGATGAACGCACGCAGGAAGATACGACCAAGGGACGGACGAAAAAAAATTGAGGGAGGAAGGGAGGAAGGGAGGGAGGGAGGGAGGGAGGGAGGAAGAAAGGAAGGACAGACGGACTAGCGGACCAACGGACGGAAGGACCACCGGACGGACGAACCAACGGACAGAAGACCCAACGGAAGGACGGGAAGGAATGAAGGGTGGAAGGAAGGAAAGAAGGAAGGAAGAAAACAAGGAAGAACCAACGGATGCTTACACCAGCGGATGGAAGTGAGGAAGGACGGAACGGAGGGAGGAAGTAAGGAGGGGAGGGAGGACGGGAGGAAGAGAGGAAGGGAAGGAGGGCGGACTAGTTTCATGAAACATGGGAGTTAGATTAGCAGCGAAGGATCCTGAAGAGACCGGTGACTATGGCAACGAGGGAGGGAAGGAAACCGGACAGTCGGTCTAGGTTGGGGGAGGAGGGAAGGAAGAGTCGGGCATTCAGAGAGAGAGAGAGAGAGACAGAAGGAGAGACATGTCCGATGCAGACGATGGCTGAGAGAAAGAGAGACAGAAAGAGACAGAGACAGAGAGACAGAAACAGAGAGAGACAGAGAGAGAGACAGAGAGAGAGAGAGACAGAGACAGACAGAGACAGAGAGACAGAGACAGAGACAGAGAGAGGCAGAGAGACAGAGACAGAGAGACAAAGAATGAAAGAATGAAAGAAAGAGTGTGAGTGAGTGAGACAGACAGACAGACAGACGGAGAAAGACAGAGAATTAGAGACGGACGGGGAAGAGGGCAGAGACGAGCGATGGAAGTGGTAGGAGGTAGGCAGGCGAAGAGAGCAAGAGACAGCGAGATAGACGAGCATCGAATGAAGAGGTAGGCAGGCAGACGACGAAAGAGAGGTAGAGAGGGACAGGTGATGGGGGGAAGAGGTAGGGAGGAAGGCGAAGATAGGTAGAGAGACAGAGGTCGGACGATTTTTGCATTCAGGTGACGAGGAATTTCGATAAATCAACGTCTTGGTTTCGCATCCGACTTGATCGGACTTCTACTTGATGTTTGGCAAATTTAGAAATCAGATTTTGGATTGGACGAGGATGGAAGGAGGAAAGGAGGAAGGCAACCATCGAATTGCAACGAACAACAACACTTCGACAACCGCAACAGCAACACATTCGCCTGATACTAATGACCACCGAAGAGTCAGGGTCACTGGATCTGTCACATTCCCTCTGCCTCTCGGTCTCGATCTTTCACTGTCTGCCTGTCTGTCTATCTGTCTGTCTATTTGCTCTCCTCCATCTCTCCTCCTATCTTGTCCTCTATATTCTCTTACACTGCCCGTGAGTAATGGAGAACACACTGAGGCGCAGAGCTGAGGAACTGAGTTCGAGACACGTATTCTCTGTAAGGTTGACTAGTCCCTCTGTCGCTAGGCGGCGGCGTTTGCTAAAGTGAGATGTATAACGTAGTGGGCGCCTTGCATGGCTGCCGACGGTAAATAACTTGTCATAATTGTGGCAGTTTGATAAAAACGTCTTTTACTAAAATCCATTTAGTGCTAGAGCTTTGACTACCTACTGATTATGGCCGCAGACTGCAGACGTTCTTTCTCGTGATGCATTTCCGAACTTGTCGTGTAGGCCTAGTGTCGACTGCCGTCCGTTATGGGCAGTTCCACGGGCATCAGTTCGAAACCCGGATATCTGTTCACAGTTCTACAAGGTAATACTTCATGAATCATGACTGAAACAAACCCTACGATAAAATAAGAAGACCGGGTTGATTAATTTGTCGGCTGAAAGAAAGACCAAGTCTCTTAGTCGTCACAAGATATATTGGCTTTGTTAAGAGAGCGACGAGACGCCATATTGCATTATTACTTATATATATATATACATATATATATATATATACATGTATATATATATATAGTCTTACCCGAGGCAAGTGTAATCCTTCAGGTAAAAGTAATGCTTTTCTCCACACTTTCTTGGAAGTGTGGAGAAAAGCCTCGATCTTCGCAGTTCTTAGGTGAACGTGCCTCGGAATGCAATGACGTAATTGCATTGGATGCAGACGGAAAGACGATGGAAACGGAAGTCGATGTCACGTGACTCCAGACATACCAAACACCGAAATGGCTAACTGGGCTTAGTTATTATTATCATCATCATTATTAGTATTAATAGGCCCTATCATTATTATTATCATCATAAATATTATTACTATATTAGCTGACAGTCCTTCGTAGGGAAGGTAAGAAAGAAAACATCAAAGAAATCGAAGAGATGTTTCCCAATGTTGAGAACCGATAGGCGCCACTCTTAGTAATAACATGATTAATGGTGCACTTAGCCATAGATCCTACTTCCTAAATTTTCTCCAATTCGCATGGGGTGAGAAAATAAGTCTGTTGACAATTGTCGACCGAGCGTTTGGCTAATTTAAATAAATGGAGCCGACCGTATAGCAAATACGATGCATCAATGTTTTCGGCTTATTGGAAAAAGGAAATTTGTCCTCGGCAGGCAAAGATTACGATAAACCGAGAGCACAGCGGGTTATTAATTTGTTCGCTGTTTTGTCAGACACGGGCGCCATGTTACTAGCAGACTATCGATTTGTCGTGTCCTAGAGGTGCACTACAATTCTTGACGTCACTAATTTGCAATAAATTATAATATTGTGCGGTAGTTGTATCTCGCAAGAATAGACGGTTGTCCTTAGTCAAAGTAATAAACACTCCACGCACAAACAGACAACAGTGTTTTAAAAGGATAACCCCCAATGCGAAGTGTGCTGAAGTGAGCAACATGTTATTGTGAATCATACCTAGTATTGCCGCTGGAATTACACTATTGTCAATCACCATGTACACTCAATAATTGTGCAATGATATACCACGTGCTCTGCCATTTCGCACGAGATTTTAGAGCGTTAGTTTATAAATTTAATTGGATTAATTTACGCTAGTGTGGCGACGTGACGTAAGCTTATACAGCTTATGCAGCAACATAAATCATACCATAGCATAATAATAATTATAATCTGAATGTTGAGCAAGTTTGGCTGAGGAGGAGCGAACAATACGGCGTGCGCTAAGATGTGTGTGCACAGAGCACGCGCGGTGCGAAAAAACCTCTTGAAATGGTCAATTCTGATGTATGAAGTTATAATAGATTTTGTAGTGTAGGCTATATATCGCGTATTGTTAAAGTGAAAACGATGGAGTTCAATTTTATATTGGTTTTGTGCGCTGTGAAGTCGACTCTGAACTGAGTCAATATCAATTTATCGCACGTACATGGAAATAGTTATTGAGTTCGCTGACAAATACGATAACGAGGTGACAATGGTAGCATACAGAGTGGCTGATTTAAAATCAGCCAATCATAACACAGCAAAGATAAATAGAAAGTTAACAACCTAAGCCTGTTCTATGACAGTGTGCTATTTAGCCTAAATATACTTAACACATCTACTCTATATATGGCAGCATACATAGAACGGTAAAGGAGCCGCTAATAGCAGAGCGAACGATCCGAAATTGAGCGATCTGGAGCGTTAGAGTAAAGCAATTCCAATGGACCAGTCACACACCCCCACACCCTCCCCTTCGCCTCAGGACACGTCGTAGTCTGGCCTCAGACGCAGAGAGCGTTTTGCTTAAAGATCGGAGACCGCGTATAAAGGGACGGAGGTTATTTGGTGGCGTTTTAGGCATGTCGAGACTTCGCTCCATTCTAGGCAACGGCGCCAACGACTTCTTTCAGAGTCGGTCAGAGTCGTTAATTTGCTTCGAGGAGGGAACGCAGCCGGCTATTTTTACGTGTAGCGATGCAACGGCGTTTGGCACCGCGGGGCAAAGATCCAATCAGCGTCCGCAACCCACCACCGTTGCCGTTACGCACATCACCCACCTCATCACACTCCCTCGCGCTGCCCCAACACCCCAAACGCCTCCCCCCGTGGCATCGAAATCTCCTTCCCGCCACCACCGACATCACCACCACAACGTACACTCGAGCGACACTCAATCAATCCTAATTATCGCCGAGTGTCCTATACTTGCGCATGCGCCCATCGGATGGGCCAATTTTCCGCGGCTCCGGCGAAGCTTCGCCCTGCAGCCGCGGACTCCCATAAAACAGCCGTTGAACGCGAAATTCCGCATATACAGCGAGGTCCCGCATCGTTCTGACGTATTCGGGGCAGGTACTGTGAGCCGCGTCACCACAGGCGGTCTACCTAATGCGCCAACTTGTAGCGATTGATTTTTCTTTTCGCCCAGCAGCGTAGAAATCGAATTGAAACAGAGTCACATGGAGTTTGTATAGGCCTACCATCATCACACATTAGTGAATGAAACCGTACAGCTATACACATTACAACTTGACAATGCTATCCATACTTATAAGCTCAGAAATGCATCTTGCAGCTGGGTGAACACCAAGCACCAAAAACCATGTAGGTAGAGCCGGACGAAGTTGACGGTTAAGCGATCAGATTTTATCATAGAGCGGAAGACATCATCAATTATCGTGTCACCATCGACTCCACGCTTACATTCACTGAGCACATTTCGAATTTTACTCGCTACTTTTTAAAATTTGAGGCATCCTTACCACCATTGTGCTCTCGCGAAAGCTACTCTGCATGTAACTCGGTAACCATTGGTTCCAAGGTTGTGCCCTTCCTCATTCGGTCTGTCTTGAGCGCTGCTGCGTGCTGTGCTTATGACATCCCTTCCTCCGTTAGCCCACATTTACACCTATAATGTGGAGGTATAGCACTTCTTCCCTGTCAACTCGCGTATCCAGTGTAAGCTCCTCCTCCTTCTGGCCACCAAATCTTCGAATACAATACAATAGGCGTAACAACGAGATTATCGTGAAATCCGAAGTACTATCGTTCGAGATAATAACTGCGAACATCTAGAGCACCACTTTGAAGCCAACTGCAGATGGATTAGGGAGGGAGGGAGGGAGAGGGAGAGAGGGAGAAGGCATAGGACTAGACATAAAGTAGACTCATTTAAAACTAAATTGAAAGTGTTTCTGTGTTCTAAGGCTTCTTCTGTCAGCTGACTTTCGTTTTGGGTTGTATTGCGCTCTTGTATACTGGTTAGGGTCGCGTTTACGGCGCCATATAAATCGGCGTTGTTGTTATTATTATTATTATTATTATTATTATTATTATTATTATTATTAGTATTATTATTATTATTATAGGAACCGATATGTAGAAGAGTTTCGTTGAGGATGAGTTGTATATAGGGAAGCGGATGGATTAAGTCATTGGTTGATGAATTCATGAAGAGGTTGGTCACAGCAGTTTAGAGTAGAAATCCTCTTCGATAATAACTAGACGCGGATGAGGCAGCTGCTTGGACGGTAGTGGACGTTTTTGTGGGGAAATGAAAAATTGATGAATTCGTAACAGAGGTTGTTTGCGATTCGTGGCGCAATTTGTCGTGTTGATCGGTTGGGGAAACTGAGGGAGTATAGCAACTGAGACTGAGTCGCTAAAATCAGCGTATTTACGTCTCTAATTCTATTCTATTCTATTCTATTTACGGATATATAAAGCGCCTCTCACAGTACAACCTAATCAGAGGCGCTCAATACTAATACTACCTTCCATTCTATATGGGACTGATATATAAATCTCTAGGGTATCATACTTATCTAAAACGTTTGATAGACTTGTTTCAGCCAATTTATTGCCGTATACCTATAGAACAATCAGGGTTCATGCCTACCTATAAATCTGTTTTCAGAAAACGCCATTCTGTAGAAACTGTCCATCTTTGGTATTTTTTGGATATATATATAATATATACATATTTATATACTGCTATAATTATTGATAGATCTCATTTGCCCATCCCTGCACTCTTTGATGTCCCCTCGGGATATAATTCTGAAACGTCTGCATCTATCATTTGACTCAAGTGGCACACACCCTCTCATTGGCTTAAATCATATCGTAGGTGTAACAGCACCGAAAGAGACCTTTACCACCACCGCCTACCCATATTTCCACCACATCACCATCCTCACCATCCCGTCTACCACCATTAACCTTCACCATACCTAAATTATAATCATATACAATATGCTCATCCACGTGTCTTTGCATGGATATTAGGACCGATGTCAACAGATCACCAGTTTAGTCTCACGATCAATTGCTGTTGGAAAGGAATCCAGGGACCGATGGGTCTTCTGCCTGTGACGCATTGGATGCTATTCTTACCATCTGTATCATTGATATCAGTCTCGTTGTCTTTGTCTCTGCCAGTCTGGTCTTCTCATTGCATCAGTAGATTCCTACCTTACCTCCTTAATAACAGACTTTGTCAGTCTCATCTGCTCACCTGTTGACTATCCATCTGCTCTCTGCGTTTCATCATTCTCACCCACCTGACTGCTCTCTCAGTTGTCCAATTGCTCATTTACATGCCTTGACTTACATCTATTCCTGCATCTACTCTTTCTTTCCTTCCTTCCTTCTTTCCTTTCTTCCCTCTTCCTCTCCATCCCCATTCTTTCGTTTTTAACGGTTTCCTTCATTCCTTCCTTCCGTCTTTCCTTCCTTCCTTCCTTTCGTCCTTCCTTCCTTCCTTCGTTCCTTCCCCTTCCCTCCTTCGTTCCTGCCGTCTTCTTTCCTTCATCTCTGCTTCACTCATTCTATCCTTCGTTGTGTCTACCCCACATCCTCTGAATGTCTCTCCATCCGTCTGCCTTCCTGTCTTCCTTCCTTCTGCTTGACTGCCCCTCCCTCTGTCTAGCTTGACTGCCTGACCGATTCGATTGCTTGTCCGCATGAGTGCTTGTCTTCGAACGAGTTAGACCTGTTTTGTCCGTTGTCTGCCTGCGTCCTATTTCTTTGCCTGCCTCCTATATCATTTGCCCACCTGCTTTCCCGTCCATCTGCTTTCCTGCCTGCGTTGTCTTCCACCTGAGGAAATGACATCTGTGTTTGTCTGCTTGACCATCTCTCGCTAGACTGCACTTCTCCATGCTCATTTTCCTGTCTCTCTGTATGCTTCTCTATATACCTGTCTGTTCCTCCTCCTGCCTCTATCTCTATCTCTATCCCTCTTCCTGCTTTTATCTCTGTTTCTCTTCCTGACTCTATTTATGTATATCTTCCTGTCTTTGTATGTCTGTCCTTCTACCTGCCTATATAGCTGTCCCTCTTTCTCCTTCTATCTCCATCCCTCCTCCTGTCTCTATCTCCATCTCTCTTTCTGCCTCTTTCTCCATCCCTCCTCTTGACTCTATCTCCATCCCTCCTCCTGTCTCTATCTCCATCTCTCTTCCTGCCTCTATCTCCATCCCTCCTCCTGCCTCTATCTCCATCCCTCCTCCTGTCTCTATCTCCATCTCTCTTTCTGCCTCTATCTCCATCCCTCCTCTTGACTCTATCTCCATCCTCCTCCTGTCTCTATCTCCATCTCTCTTTCTACCTCTATCTCCATCCCTCCTCTTGACTCTATCTCCATCTCTCTTTCTGCCTCTATCTCCATCCCTCCTCCTGTCTCTATCTCCATCTCTCTTTCTACCTCTTTCTCCATCCCTCCTCTTGACTCTATCTCCATTCCTCCTCCTGTCTCTATCTCCATCCCTCTTTCTGCCTCTATCTCCATCCCTCCTCCTGTCTCTATCTCCATCTCTCTTTCTGCCTCTATCTCCATCCCTCCTCCTGTCTCTATCTCCATCTCTCTTTCTGCCTCTATCTCCATTCCTCCTCCTGTCTCTATCTCCATCCCTCTTTCTGCCTCTATCTCCATTCCTCCTCCTGTCTCTATCTCCATCCCTCTTTCTGCCTCTATCTCCATCCCTCCTCCTGTCTCTATCTCCATCTCTCTTTCTGCCTCTATCTCCATCCCTCCTCCTGTCTCTATCTCCATCTCTCTTTCTGCCTCTATCTCCATCCCTCCTCCTGTCTCTATCTCCATCTCTCTTTCTGCCTCTTTCTCCATCCCTCCTCCTGTCTCTATCTCCATCTCTCTTTCTGCCTCTATCTCCATCCCTCCTCCTGCCTCTCTCTCCATCCCTCCTTCTGCCTCTATCTCCATCCCTCCTCTTGACTCTATCTCCATCTCTCTTTCTGCCTCTATCTCCATCCCTCCTCTTGACTCTATCTCCATCCCTCCTCCTGCCTCTATCTCCATCCCTCCTCTTGACTCTATCGCTATCCCTCCACCTGCCTCTATCTCCATCCCTCCTCTTGACTCTATCTCCATCCCTCCTCCTGTCTCTATCTCCATCCCTCCTCCTGCCTCTATCTCCATCTCTCTTCCTGCCTCTATCTCCACCCCTCCTCCTGCCTCTATCTCCATCCCTCCTCCTGTCTCTATCTCCATCTCTCTTTCTGCCTCTATCTCCATCCCTCCTCTTGACTCTATCTCCATCCCTCCTCCTGCCTCTATCTCCATCCCTCTTTCTGCCTCTATCTCCATCCTTCCTCCTGTCTCTATCTCCATCCCTCTTTCTGCCTCTATCTCCATCCCTCCTTCTGCCTCTCTCTCCATCCCTCCTCCTGTCTCTATCTCCATCTCTCTTTCTGCCTCTATCTCCATCCCTCCTCTTGACTCTATCTCCATCCCTCCTCCTGCCTCTATCTCCATCCCTCCTCTTGACTCTATCGCTATCCCTCCACCTGCCTCTATCTCCATCCCTCCTCTTGACTCTTATCTCCATCCCTCCTCCTGTCTCTATCTCCATCCCTCTTTCTGCCTCTATCTCCATCCCTCCTCCTGCCTCTCTCTCCATCCCTCCTCCTGTCTCTATCTCCATCCCTCTTTCTGCCTCTATCTCCATCCCTCCTCTTGACTCTCTCTCCATCCCTCCTCCTGTCTCTATCTCCATCTCTCTTTCTGCCTCTATCTCCATCTTTCCTCTTGACTCTATCTCCATCCCTCCTCCTGCCTCTATCTCCATCCCTCCTCTTGACTCTATCTTCATCCCTCCTCCTGCCTCTATCTCCATCCCTCCTCTTGACTCTATCTCCATCTCTCTTTCTGCCTCTATCTCCATCCCTCCTCTTGACTCAATCTCCATTCCTCTTCCTGCCTCTACCTTCCATCCGTATCACATCTGCCTGTTCTCTGTGCATGCATCAGTGCTTGGCGCCAAACGGCGTTTGTTACGACAGGATTAGATGTCGCTAGCGTCGATCGGCAGTGGTTAGCCGCTGCGTGACCGCTGTTGCATCAGACCTCGTCTTCCGTCCGTGCGTCCGGCCGTCGATCACCTGAAGCGCTCTCTGTCGGTCGGTCGGTCGCTTGGACCTCGTTCTGCAGCCACCTGTGGCGGGTTGCATCGGCCCCACTACATCATTGCTCGGCGTCTGTCATCGACGTCATCACCGCAGACGATTGATGGAGTGAGATGATCGTTCGAAATCAAGAGTTCTATTAATAAGAGCGATGCTTTGCTGTCGACTCTGTTTCTAATCAAAGCGCTGAACGCCTGAATCGAAGCTGACTGATTAGAGTCGACTTCTTCGAGCGGCTAATTCGGAACTGTACTCGCGTACTTGCCGGAATACTTAGCGGAATGCCTGATTAGGCATACTTAACGTGACAAACACACACACACAATTGATTACTCGATGCTGAAATGAACAAACGTGGATACCGTCTTAAATGATGCGGGGAATTTACAGATGTATTTAGAAGAATTGTTGCATGACCCACAACAAGTAAGATGTACAATAACCTAAATAACCAAACAACATATGGCGCTACATAAGTTGTAGTGTCAGCTGGCGATAGATGTTAACCTGGAATGTTCAATATCTCTGAAAAATCAGGCACCATAGAAGTTGCAGCATCGTATGAAGTCCTATATGTTCAGATCCTTGAGTAATACTGGCGGAATTGAATTGCCCTGAAAGTGTTTTGTTATCCCCTCCCCTCAGAAGGTTTTGGTCTCGCCACCGACGAGATCTCGGCCGGGGAGAAGGAGATCCCCTCTTACGTGACGGATCAACGGATCCCCATGATATTCTTTCGATTACAAGCTGTCGATTGACCCAGTTCTTCTTCTTCCAATTTGTCCGGCTTTTTCGAAATGAGGTCACGTTCTTCGGTTATCTAGGTGCGCTTACTGAGCTTTGTTCAGGTATGACTTTATTACGTTAAATTTGACAGTAACCACTATATATACATACATATATATTATAAAAAGTATGTATAATATATATATATATAATATATGATATATATGTATAATCATATACATAGTATTTACAGCTAAGACGGATACCGCCCTAGCATCTCCTCTGCTTGCGTCTCTCTCTCTCCGTCTGTGTGTCTCTGTCTTTCTGTCACTCTGTATATGTCCCTGTCTCTCTGTCTCTCCCTCCGTCTCTCTCTGTCTCTGTCTATCTGTCTGTCTGTCTCTGGTCTTCTGGTCACCTGACGCCCACATCCATTTTGCATCTCTAGATAGCTCCGATGCGACTCAGCGCTCGTGAATACGCTTGTGCCCTATGCTTAGCTTGATTGGCGATTTTGAGATTTCGAGATTACGCATTGCAAATCACCTTACACTGTGATCACCTAACGGGGCGCTATGTAAATTATCAGCTAATAAGAGGGAAATTGCTTGGTTCCTCGACAGATAACTGCTAATTACGGCTCGTCGAGTGTAACTACTAACTACTTATAAATACAATAGAAAATATACAGCGCATTTTGTAAATAGGTCTTGCACCGTGCACTTTTCGCAACATTCCCGTCAATAATGCGAAGTAAGTAGATATTTTTTTAAGTTTCGATTTCAATTGAGAAACTGATGGGCATTAGAGAACTGAAGTTGGGAGGCTCTTCCTTTCAATGGGTCGTGACTTGCGTTTCATACTTCCGGTTTCTGCAAAATATGGTAAAATCCCCTTGCGTGAATGATCGAAGTCATTTAGTACTGGAACAGAACATGGCGTGATCATGGAAGCCAGTGTAAGGGAGAGGTTCCAAAGAGGATATGATACTCGAGGAGGAAGATTTTGAAGACGATACGCGCTCGGATGGGAAGCCAGTGTAATTATTGTTGCAGTGTTGGTGTGAAGTGGTAACTGGGATCAAGGCCTGTTGTAAGTACCATTGAGACAACGCTTCTTTTGTCGAATTCTGCGACGGTGGAAAAATCATGCTCTGACTATGGAAGATATAGTGCCATAGATATTGATATAGATATAGGTATAGATATAGATGTAGCTGCGTATGTATATGTAGATGTAGATTTAGATATAGGTGTGGATGTAGATGTAGATGTAGATGTGTATGTATATGTACATATAAATATAGATATAGAGATAGATATAGATATAGATGTATATGTAGATGTAGAGTAGTTGTAAATATAGATATAGATGTAGATGTAGAGATAGATGTAGATGTGTATGTATATGTAGATGTAGATTTAGAGATAGATATAGATATAGATGTATATGTAGATGTAGAGTTGTTGTAAATATAGATATAGATGTAGAGATAGAGATAGATGTAGATGTGTATGTATATGTAGATGTAGATTTAGAGATAGATATAGATGTAGATGTAGATGTAGATGTCGTTGTCGATGTAGATTTCGATGTAGATTTCGATGTAGATGTAGATGTGTATGTGTATGTATATGTAGATATAGATATAGATGTAGATGTAGATGTAGATATAGATGTGGATGTCGCTGTCGATGTAGATGTAGTTGTAGATGTATTTGTAGATGTCGTTGTAGATGTAGATGTGTATGTATATGTAGCTGTAGATATAGAGATAGATATAGAAATAGATGTAGAGGAAGCTGTAGATGTAGATGTAGTACAATCCATGTAAATGATAGGATAATATTGAGTTTGGTGGTTAAACTGTTATGTTATCCTGTCATCTGTCATCTAGTTATCTGCCATGTTGTCATTTATCATCTGTCATCTTGCATCTGCCATCTTTTCGTCTATCGTCTTGTCCACCTTGTCATCCATGCATGAGTTGACACAGACTTCCATTGTCATTTCTGTCAGGATTAAGCTGCATCCGAAGTGTGTCTGAAAGTGAATATCAACGCCTGGGAAGGAAGAGGCTACCATCAGGAGACGTTTGTCTCCTCATTTCCTTTCCATCCAGCGCTGCTGCCCTCCAGTTCTTCCATCCACTCCGGCGCTCTCCCTTTCACCGCGCTCCCCACAACAGACCGTTCCGCTTCCGCCACTCAACCGGACGTCACCTCACCGGTCTCCCCATCCCATCGATGCGAGGCCCTAGCTAAGGAGGGCGTTGTGGCTCGCCGACCTGACGGTATATCGCCATATACAGTACAGACAAGCGACGCTTGTATTGCTTCTAGTAGCCTTCCGTCTAATTCGCCAATTTCTCTGTTGAAATCGAGGACAGCAAGAGATGCGACTGAGTTGCTGTTCAATTGAGCAGGAAGAGGTGTGGTGTAAGTGGTAGTAGGAGTGGTGGTAGGGTGGTGTTGGTGTAAGTGTTAGTAGGAGTGGTGGTAGGGTGGTGTTGGTGTAAGTGTTAGTAGGAGTGGTGGTAGGGTGGTGTTGGTGTAAGTGGTAGTAGGAGTTGTGGTAGAGTGGTGTTGGTGTAAGTGGCATAAGTGGTATTTGCTGGTGGGAGAGTTTTGGTGGTGTAAGTAATATTTATGAAATTGTAGAGGTGGTGTTAGTTGTTGCGGTGGTGGTATTATTTATTGGTGTTGACGGTGTGAGTTCCCTGGGTGTCTGGTGTTTCTGGTGGTGGAATTGGTGTGGCACTGGTTAATCGACTGTTCTACGCATGGTGCGTTGGTATAAGGTTGTCGTTTTCCAGAAGGGATGGATGTCCTCGACCTACGCTTCTTCCATTCCCTGCGGGGGTAGATCGGTTCGCAGGGTGAGGCATCGGGGG